>CM057350.1:470645954-471361677 GCA_030015575.1 Agapanthus africanus | reverse complement strand
ATACCGAACACCCAACTCCTCTACTAATCAGTTTCACAAAGCTTGTTTGTAAAACTATTGCATTCGAGAAATAGCCTTAGTGAGTGGATCCGCTCTGATGTTTCTTTCTATGTCTCTCTTTATCTCAAGTCCACGGAGAAAGCCATCTCCCGAAATGAGCAATACCTGTCTTAGAATATGTCTGGATATCTGATGGGACCCAGTTCACAAATGAACTCCAAATCCAGCAAACTTCTTAGACTGTATCGTCAACTGAATTTAATCAGTATCCTGCGCCATGCCTCCCTCAGTATCCGCTTGGACCACATGTCCAAACTACTGCCCCTCGTCAGAGAGAAAACAATAACTCTTACAGTCACTCTGTCATCCAGGTCACCTTGGAAGCCTGGAATGATAACCGTCTCCTGAAGGAGGCTGCCGTTATCATATCCTAGAACGTTAACTTATGTTCTAAAACTGCTTTCGAACGTTTCTCCAGGATTGGATTAATATAAACATATTGCAGCTAGTGCAAAAACAACATCTGGTGTGGTACTTGACATCTCATGATTGACTCAATTGCCTAAGCAAGTGATATGTCAATCATGCACATTCTTCTTCTCTTTAGTCTGTAGGACACCTTTAGAGAGGGTGACTCCATCACCTACAGGTACACCACCATGCCAGGAGTCGTCCATTCTAAAACACCTTTAGAATACTGTCTAAGTACCCAGATTGGGAAACTACCCAAATCTAGATCTAAAACCATAGATCTAGTTACCAGAATGCCTGATATTATATCCATATCCTATGTGGAGAAACCACTGTGTGACAACCACAGTATAACCGATCGTAGTATAGGAATTTCACTTCCTACAACGTGAATGTCATCCAAATATCAGGACATACCGCTCTACTACCTTCTTAACAGATCCATCTGCTATTCTGATGAAGTTAAAACCTATGATTGTCACATCAGAAATAGATGATCTATCTACGCTATATCTGCTTTAGTCTATAAATAGACATAAGCTACTTGTTCACTATGCTTCCGCTGCTCCCACTGACTACAACAACCCTCTGGCAGAGTCATATACACGTGCATTTCTAAAGCTAGTTTAGAACGACGCTATACTCATCCTCCTGCCGGGTCTCATAGTCTAGAACAGCAGTAATGGTAAGTCTGGGTAAACAAGAACCTCCCTATCACCGTCCTTGAGGATACCGGAGTACCTCTCGGTTTCCTGAGGTTACCCACTATATCTGCGGAGTGGCTAATGGAATGTCAAACCTGATTGAATCTTTAGGTTCTTATTAAATTTTCAGTAATCGTCTGTGGTTCTGGAATCACTTCCAGTTCTACCATACTCCCACTACTGTTTTCTGAAAAAATCCATTTTGGTAAAATTGTGGCGAGTCAAGAACAATATCACTATTGATCTTCCAGATGGTAGAAAGTTAACCCTCGTCATAGCCCGGGTTAACCCACAATCTGCCATTACAGAAACGTGCCTTGAGTTATCCAGAGTCTGGTTTTAAGCATAAGACGGACAACTCCATATACCTTAACATCGTTAAGATATGAACCATTCTATATACAATATAGAAACAGAGGCACTGATTTAATTGGAACCAGATTCAAATCATGCAGCTGTCTTCAGTGCATGTCAACTAAATAGAGAGAGGGCAATCAGCATTACTCAACTTAGGAGTGCATCCAGATATGAGTAACCTGAAAGAGAAGCAAGTCCTCAAAACCATTACTATCAACTGAATACCTAACACAAGTATCTATATCTTCGATCACCTTGAAGAATCCTGATACTTGCAACACATGGTTCTCTACTTTATTATTATACCTATAAGTTCTCAAAACTTGGACCTTGTATTTCTACGAAACACTTGTCTAAAACTGGAGAAATCACAAGTAAACAGAATATAGTATGAGTACCAACCCCTCTGTCCTAATGGACACTGGACAACATACAATACTTTGTATAAGTCCTCTGAGTTGAATAACTCAAACCCTGTGCGTCGTAGGTTGAAAACTGTACTTATGGTTAAGAAGAATTACACCGCTGATTAATGCTCCTTATCTAACCATCAACTGATATAGGTAAATGTCATGGACACAATTTTAAAAAGTTATATCTCACTTTATAAAATAAACGTATAGATATATTAGTTTGAAATTGGTGCATAACAACGGATATTCAAAACCAAATATTTGCTGTCAGGCAAAACCCCATGTGATTTCCTCAAATATCACCAATTACAACGAATTCCGATATAATGAGGATGACCACCTAATTCCCAATAACTTACTCCCACTCATCATCTGTAAAACCATACAGATGTGAGAATCAAACCTGGTAAATACATACCCTGGAGTAAGGATCTAATTGGGAAATCAGTTTTCAATTAACAACGCATAGTGAAACTGAAACATAAAAATGTTTCGAAGGGGTAGCCGGGTATTCCTACTAATGCCTCTTCCATTATCCAGATTTGTGACTATAACCTTATATTTCTTTGCCATCTCTCCAAATCCCTTTATTTGTTTTTACCCATTACCTTCTGTACACCACCGTTAGGCTAAATAGTTTTCTTCCTTCACTAACGTTCGGCACCAGCCTATGGTTTGAAAGATGACTATCCAATAAGAGTAATAGGTGTACCCTCCTAATCCTAAGAGTACTCGCAACTTGAGAGAAGGTAATGATAAAAGACAACTGAATAAAGCTTATTCCATTTCTCCTGAACCAGAATCCATCCCCGAACCGGAACAAGTTCCTTCGAGTTCGTATATAACCATACGATAGATTATCCAATAAATGTGGATCTTCGTAGTGATACGGGGTGTTCTGGAGAAATACAAAGGTAAAGTAGGAGTGGCGATGAAATACGTGGTTTGGTCGTGAATGATAGCAGTCGCAATTTATTTTGCCTTCTTTCTAATCCATTTATTTGTCTTTACTTATTACCTTCTGCACACCACACTTAGGCTAATTGGTTTTCTTCCTTCCCCACCTTTCGGCACTTGCCAATAGTTTGGAAGAAGACTATCCAATAAACGTAATAGGTGTACTCTCCTAATCCTAGGAGTACTCGCAACGTGAGAGAAGGTAATGATAAAAGACAACTGAATAAAGCTTATTCCATTTCTCCTGAACCGGAAACCGTCCTCAAATCTGAAACAAGTTTCTTCGAGTTCGTATGTAACTATACGATGGTCATATCCAATAACTGTGGATCTTCGTAGTGATACGGAATGTTCCGGAGAAAAGCAAAGGGTAAAAGTAGGAGTGACAATGAAGTATGCAACTCTGACAATCCAAAAGCCAGTGTTTTAAGAAAGTTCGGTTAACTTGGTCACTGAGTTATAGTCTAGGGTCGGTCCATGGTCGCTGCCAAAGTGAGAGAGAAAAGAAACACTTTGCGTGCACTCTAACCTATATCAGAATGGTTAATCATTTTATCTAATCAGGATGTCTCCCACTGTATCCTCAAATTCTCCTCCAAAGCTGAAAGAAGAATTAGTCAGGATCATCTAAAATCACCCGAGGAGTAAACCAACTCATCAGTGGGTATCGAGATCCATCTATCATCGCATGATAACCTGATGGAATCCACTCACGTTATCACACTCCAGAAGGTATGCGCATGCCTGGAAAGTTTCCTGTATGTTTGAAACTCCCGATGTGATTTTTACCCCATGCTCTTATGACCTTGACGAAGGCCAACAAATCATAAGTCACATGTCAAGTTCTACCCGTCATTGTCCAGGTTAATTTGAACCCACCCGTACATACCCTTGACGAAGGCCAACAATGTAGTACGACTGTCCTAAACCAACGCATCTATCTATGCAACAGAAAGGTAACAAGCAGCTATCATACACTATGCCTTGACGAAGGACAACAAACATAGCATGAATACTAAGTGCTACCCGTCTGAAATGACGGAGGGCTACGAATGGTTTTTGGCAAAAAACCTTTAACGTAATGAACTTGATATCGTTGAAGGAACCAGATAGCTTTTTACAAATATATAGTGGCGAAAACCTTTGCTAAAGAGGTCACTCCCGGCGAAGGGATCTCGGCTCTTTCCTCGTGGAATGAGGTGCAGGATATTCTCACTGAATACCGTGATGCAAAGAAAAAAGTAATCGACTATAGTGAAGTTATTATCCTGACGCAAACTTCTGCCCAAGGGGTCACTCCCGATGAAGGAATCTCGGCCCTTGCCTCGTCGAATGAGGTGCTGGATATTCATAACCGAATATCATTGTGCAAAACAAAAGAGAACGTCCTTATAATAACAGCTTTTTTAAAAATTGTTCCAACAATATCGAATAGGGATGTTTTCCTAGCGTTGATCTAAATCAACGCAGTCCCATCAATTAATCACACCAAAAAAGAACGAAAATATGATGTACGTATATGCCATCCGCATTCGCCTTTCAGTCCCGTCATCACCCGTTAGGTTACTTAACTAACGACAGAGCGGGGACTGGACTAGCACGGGTGTAAAACATATACAACATCTACTAGTATATATATAACAATATTTAATAATCGCTCCAGGCGTGATAAATGCAACATCACAGAAAAGTAATAAGCATTACAGAACAATACAGATAATCTGGGAGCCCCGGGTTTCCTTTGAGCCGCAACTGAAACCCGACGTTCCCCTGGTCGTGTGGACAGCCTGTGCAATGAAAACCTAGACCCCTACGAGCACGGCAAGTTACCCGCCAAAACCAAAAGTGTGGCAGCCCCCTTCAGCAAAGTGAATGGGTCACCCAGCACATCACGAAATCCGGTAACTTGAGCACCCCTCCTTGGGTCAACCTGTACCCCCTATGAGTGTGGCAAATAGCCCGCCAATTCTAGAGTGAGGCCCCCTCCTTCTCAACGCTATGAGATACGGACCCGTTGCCCTCCAGAACCCGAATATCCGTGCACTCCATCGCGGGGTAATTCTAGTACAGAAAAGAAAATATGTACAACGGGTACATCGACCTTAACCCGGTCGTGCCCCAAAAGAATAATATACAAACAGGCAATGAAGGCAGTCTACATGTCGGACGCCCGTCTCGCGATATCAAATGTATAAATGAAACTAAACTGTACTAACATTGCATGCAAGCTATCCACCATGATGAATCCGCAACAAACACAGCACAACACAGAACATCAATGTGAATGTCACGTTCGCAAACCCGTCTAAAAGAACATATAATAATTAGACGAGTTGTACCGCTCTAATGACATTCACGATCGCAGATAGAAATGCATGCACTATAAACTTACGCATTTTAAAATTTCGATCGACGAAAACCATTTGTATTGGCCCCAAGTGCAATCCAGTACTCTAACAAGTCTGGGCCAAAAACAAAATATCCCTGAAATCATAATACCAAACAATAGAACTCCAGTAGAAATTTAGTGCACAGATTCCCAAACTCCACCGCGCAACCGCGGCAAACATGTTTGTTCTGCCGCGGTTCCGCAGCCGTATTAGGGAATTGTGTCCCCAAATTTCTGATGGCTTCCTAGAAAACCCTGCATGAATTTCTGAGATGCTTTAAATTAATTTTTGACCACTTTAAAAAATCGACAGAAACAGGGTAAAATGGAATTGGGATTTCAGGATTTTTGCTCGATCGATCTTTTAACCGTGTAAGAACAAGCTAGTATGGGGTTAATGGCGTGGCTCTGATACCATGTAAGGCTACGGTAGCGCCTCGGATAACGATCCGTGGCCAAATGCGGAACAAACTTTTGAAAACCGGCGCTAACGCAACCCGCTACCCGGATTCTACCATTAACCCTAGACTAGCTAACTACAAAGATGTTAGAATGTCTATACCGAATTGATCCGTGTCCTTCGGTCTTTAACCATCATCCCAAGCTCCTCGTGTCTTCTCCGATCAAGTTTGATCTCCGGTCTCCCTTCGTCGAAGAAGATCCATGTCGAGAGTTCTTTATACGGGCTCCCGCCTCTAAACCGAAGCAACTCGGACATCAAGTTTGCTAGCCTTGATGCCCAAGATTAAGTTGAGATAGTATGTGAATATTTTGTCTCAATACACTCTAGGATTCTCAACACATGAGAGAGATAGAGTTGAGGTTGAAGAAGATGCCCATGGTGAAAGATGTGAGCTCAAGAAAATATCAAGTGAGCAAGCCTAGCCAAAGAAAATGAGATGGCTCAATAAAATGTGATGGCTGCCCCCTCATTTTCAAGTGAGTGTTTTGATATATTGTGGTGAGAAAATGAGCCATACACACACATAAAATATCTCTACACTTACACACTTACCACAAATATCTAAGTTCACTCACAAATATCTTAGCCATGACAAAAGACATGTCATGCCAAGAATGAGTCACAATTTCCACCATAAAACATTTAAACCAAAATGTTTTAATCCAAAAATGAAATGGCATCAACTAAAGTAATCATGTAACGAATTACAAGAATACCCCTCATATACATACCCGCATCCGTATTTCGACTGAATACGAATACAACGAGACGAAAGTAATCCAACAATCTAATACTAGGATCCGGCTTAAACCAAAGCCCATAAGTATGATCCGTCCGATCATGATCCGTGCACGAGTGCACGTATATGATCGAACCCTGCCATAAAACTATACGGCCTCTACAACGTTTCGCCCGAAGTAGGGACACCCTCTGTGTGGGACTCTAAAGACTCGTCAATACGCTGGCAGTGGGTTTAACCACAAGCACGTCAGTGGCACTAGCTGTACGTAACGGCTGCCCAGGTATTGAGCGAAAGGGAGGCCGACGAACGAACTCATCCTGAAACCCTACTGAGCCTGACAGTGACAATATTCATACAGTCCGGTCCGTTCGTCTATGAGTATCGCATATCGGGTCTAGGGGGTGGATAAAGTCAGACCCCTAATAACGCGATATTTAGTGTCGGTATGAAGCCCATCACCACCTGAGAAACTACCGATCCTAGATCGGTAATTCTTGACTAGCTTGGCCAAGGATTTCTGGTAATGGCCATCCGTACACACCGCGACATCAACCCCCAATACCGGGAGAGACGAATCCCCTGACGATCCGCTCACCGCCTCCATGTGGCTTGGGACTGTACCCAACTAAGACCTGTTTGCACGACTCCTTTGAGCCGTGGTAGGGTAGTAATCAAAGCACAGTGGGAACTCACATGAGACAAATGATGATCTCAGGTCAATAGAATAACCTGTACACATGTCACTAGGGAACTGCTATCTGACAATAGGTATAATACCAACTAGCATGTTCCCGACGAGTCCGTCCGGTGTACTCATAACCCAATGAGCACCTGTATACATCTTAGATGAACCAACTGACACCAATGGCTTGTGAGACCGGCCATCGCCCCTCGTTAGGGTCTCGATCTGTATACACTAGTCTACTCTCGGAGTATCGATGCCCAATCTCGAAACTCCCACGACTAAGGACACTTTAAGGATGCGCTTATAGACCACCCAACTCTCACGTATATGATCGCCATCATACTGCTGGTAGTCATGCAAGAATTCCATGGGCTCTATCAACATGTAATAGTGATCTGTAATGTCACCTGAAGCATGTACACGATGCTAAAGACAAACCAGATAGCATACTATCATCTCGAGTAAGATTGTCTTACCGGTATAGGTCCTCCCTCAATCATTGCAATCACGTGCCTGGGATCGAATAATTGACTTGAGGGCACTATAGCCAATATAGGAGAGTACACCTATTACGCTTATTGGATAGTCTTCTTCCAAACCATTGGCTAGTGCCGAACGGTAGGGAAGGAAGAAAACCATTTAGCCTAAGGGTGGTGTATAGAAGGTAATGAGTATAGACAAATAAAAGGAATTTGGAGAGATGGCAATGAATTATACGGTTACAGTCATGAATCTGGATAATGGAAGAGGCATTATTAGGAATACCCGGCTACCCCTTCGAAACATTTTTATGTTTCAGTTTCACTATGCGTTGTTAATTGAAAACTGATTTCCCAATTAGATCCTTACTCCAGGGTATGTATTTACCAGGTTTGATTCTCACATCTGTATGGTTTTACAGATGATGAGTGTGAGTAAGTTATAGGGAATTAGGTGATTATATCCTCATTATACCGGAATTCGTTGTAATTGGTGATATTTGAGAAAATCACCTGGGGTTTTGCCTGACGGTAAATTTTTGGTTTTGAATATCCATTGTTATGCACCAATTTCAAATTGATAAATCTGTACGTTTATTTTATAAAGTGAGATATAAATTTTTGAAATTATGTTCATGACATTTACCTATATCAGTTGATGGTTAGGTAAAGAGCATTGAACAGCGGTGTAATTCTTCTTAACCATAGTACGGTTTTCAACCTACGACGCACAGGGTTTGAGTTATTCAACTCAGGGGACTTATACAAAGTATTGTATGTTTTCCAGTGTCCATTAGGACAAAGGGGTTGGTACTCGTACTATATTCTGTTTACTTATGACTTCTCCAGTTTTAGACAAGTATTTCGTAGAAATACAAGGTCCAGATTTTGAGAAGTTATAGGTACAAGAATAAAGTAGAGAACCATGTGTTGTAAGTATCAGGATTCTTCAAGGTGTTCGAAGATGTAGATACTTGTGTTTGGTATTCAGCTGATTGTAATGATTTTGAGAACTTGCTTCTCTTTCAGGTTACTCATATTTGGATGCACTCCTAAGTTGAGTAATGCTGATTGGCCTCTCTCCATTTAGTTGACATGCACCGGAGACAGCAGCATGATTTGAATCTGGTTCCAATTAAATCAGTGACTCTGTTTCTATATTGTATATAGAATGGTTCATATCTTAACGATGTTAAGGTATATGGAGTTGTCCGGTTTATGCTTAAAACCAGACTCTGAATGACTCAAGGCACGTTTCTGTAATGGCAGTTTGTGGGTTATCCCGGGCTATGACGAGGGTTAACTTTCTACAATCTAGAAAATCAATAGTGATATTGTTCTTGACTCGCCACAGTTTTAGTAAAATGGACTTTTTCAGAAAACAGTAGTGGGATATGATAGAACTGGAAGTGATTTCAGAACCGCAATCGATTACTGAAAATTTAATAGGACCTAAAGATTCAATCGGGTTTGACATTCCATTAGCCACTCCGCAGATATGGTGGGTAACATCAGGCGCCCGAGAGGTATTTCGGTATTCTCAAAGACGGTGATAGGAAGGTTCTTGTTTACCCAGACTTGACATTACTGCTGTCCTAGGCTATGAGACCCGGCAGGAGGATGAGTATAGTGTCGTTCTAAACTAGCTTTAGAAGTGCACGTATATATGACTCTGCCATAGGGTTGTCGTAGTCAGTGGGAGCAGTGGAAGCATAGTGGACAAATAGCTTATGTCTATTTATAGACTAAAGCACATATAGCGGAGATAGATCATCTATTTTTGATGTGACAGTCATAGGCTTTGACTTCATCAGAATAGGAGATGGATGTGTTAAGAAGGTAGTAGGGTGTGATGTCCTGGTATTTGGATGACATGCACGTTGTAGGAAGTGAAATTCCTATACTACGATCGGTTATACTATGGTTGTCACACAGTGGTTTCTCCACATAGGATATGGATATTATATTAGGCATTCTGGTTACTAAATCTATGGTTTTAGATCTAGATTTGGGTAGTTTCCCAATCTGGGTACTTAGACAAAATTCTAAAGGTGTTTTAGAATGAATGACTCCTGGTATGGTGGTGTACCTGCAGGTGGAGTCACCCTCTCTGAAGGTGTCTTACAGACTAAAAGGGAGAGAGATGTGCATGATTGGCATATCACTTGCTTAGGCAATTGAGTCAATCATGAGATATCAAGTACCAAACCAGATGTTGTTTTTGTACTAGCTGCAATAAGTTTATGTATTAATCCAATCCTGGAGAAACGTTCGGAAGCAGTTTTAGAACATAAGTGATTGTTCTAGGGATATGGTTATCGTTCCAGGCTTCCAAGGTGACCTGGATGACAGAGTGACTGTCAGAGTTGTAGTTTTCCCTCTTGACGAGGGGCAGTAGTTTGGACAGGTGGTCTAAGTGGATACTGAGGGAGGCATGACGCATGATACTGATTAAATTCAGTTGACGATACATTCTAAGAAGTAAACTGGATTTGGAGTTCATTTGTGAACTGGGTCCCATCAGATATTCAGACATTTTCTAAGACAAGTATTGCTTATTTCGGGAGATGGCTTTCTCCGCGAACTTGAGATAATGAGAGACATAGAAAGAAACATTAGGGCGGATCCACTCACTGAGGCTATTTCTCGAACGCAATAGTTTTACAAACGAGCTTTATGAAACTGATTAGTAGAGGAGTTGGGTGTTCGGTATCACACGGGCTGTGAGTATGCGACACCACAATAATTAGCCTTAAGTGCAAGTGGGAGATTGTTGGCTATAGTGCCCTCAAGTCAATTATTAGATCGCAAGCACGTGATTGCAATGATTGAGGGAGGACCTATACCGGTAGGACAGTCTTACTCGAGATGATAGTATGCTATTTGGTTTGTCTTTATCATCGTATACATGCTTCAGGTGACATTACAGATCACTATTACATGTTGATAGAGCCCATAGGATTCTTGCTTGACTACCAGCAGTATGATGGCTATCATATACGTTAGAGTTGGATGGTCTATAAGCACATCCTTAAAGTGTCCCTAGTCGTGGGAGTTTCGAGACTGGGCATCGATACTCCGAGAGTAGACTAGTGTATACGGATCGAGACCCCGACGAGGGACGGTGGCCGATCTCACAAGCCATTGGTGTCAGTTGGTTCACCTAAAATGTATACAGGTGCTCATTGGGTTATGAGTACACCGGACGGACTCGCCTGGAACATGCTAGTTGGTATTATACCTATTGTCAGATAGGAGTCCCTGGTGACATGTGTACAGGTTAGTCTATCGACCTGAGATTGTCATTTGTCTCGTGTGAGTTCCCACTGTGCTTTGATTACTACCCTACCACGGCTCAAAGGAGTCGTGCAAACAGGTTTTAGTTGGGTACAGTACCGAGCCACATGGAGGCAGTGAGCGATTCGTCAAGGGATTCATCTCTCCCGGTATTGGGGGTTGATGTCACGGTGTGCACGGTTGGCCATCATCAGAAATCCTTAGCCAAGATAGTCGAGAATTACTAATTCGGATTAGTAGTTTCTCAGGTAGTGATAGGCTTCATAACGACACTAAATGTCAAGTTATTAGGGGTCTGACTTTATCCACCCCCTAGACTCGATATGCGATACTCCTAGACGAACGGACCGGACTGTACGGATATTGTCACTGTCAGGATCAGTAGGGTTTCAGGATGAGTTTGCTCGTCGGCCTCCCTTTCGCTCATTACCCGGGCAGCTGTTACGTACAGCTAGTGCCACTGACGTGCTTGTGGTTAAACCCACTGCCAGCGTATTGACGAGTCTTTAGAGTCCCATACAGAGGGTTTCCCTGGTTCGGGAGAAACGTTGTAGATGCCATATCGTTTTATGGCAGGGTTTGATCATATACGTGCACCTGTGCACGGATCATGATCGGATGGATAATACTAGTGGGCTTTGGTTTAAGCCGAATCCTATTATTATATTGTTGGATTATTTTCGTCTCGTTGTATTCGTATTCAGTCGGAATACGGATGCAGGTATGTATATACAGATGAGGGGTATTCTTATAATTCGTTACGAGTTTACTTTAGGGTTCCCATTTCTTTTCTTTGTATTAAACATTTAGAGTTTTTTAAATGTTTAATATTGTTGTGAGGTGGAAAGTGTGAACACGAGTTTTGGCTTGGAATTTTTGTGCATGCACCTGTGACTCATTGTTTGCATTCATTTTGACATGAGGGTTTTTTTTGGTTAGGATATTTGTGAGATAATATTGTGAGAGTGGGTAGATCTTTTCTTGGGGCTTTTCTTGAGTTGCCTCCTCACAACAATATTACACAACTCACAAAAGAAAAAGGCAGAACATTTTTCTTGAGTTGCTTTTTCTTTGAGCTTCACACTCTTCACTTCACCAATGGCTTCTTCTTCACCTCCACCCATTCCATCTCATGTGTTGAGAATCATTAGGTGTATTGAGACAAAAATGATCACACACTCTCTACTTCATCATGGGTATCTAGGCTAGCAAAATGGATGACCGAGTTGCTTTGGTTTTGAAGCGGAAGCCCGTATTACTAATCCTCGACATGGATCGTCTTCGACGAGGGAGACCGGAGAACGAACTTGTTTGAGGCAGCCGCGATGAGCTAAGGACAGAGATTGAAGACCGAAGGACATGGATCGATCGGTATAATCTCTTAAACTCCTTTATATAGAACTAGTATAGGGTTAATGGTACGATCCGTCGATTAGGGTTCCGTTAGCGTCGGTTTTCTAAAGTTTTTGTTCCGCGTTTGGCCACTAATTGATGCCGGCGCGCTGGCGTAGCCTTACAGCTGAAACAGAAATGCGTCACATGATATCCACGTGAGCGCTGGGAAGAGAAACAAACAGAAATGCGCCACGTGATATCCATATGAGCGTTAGGGAAGAAGGGCAAATAGAAGTGTTTCACGTGACATCCATGTGAGAGCTATATGAATGAGTGCTTAGCACTACCCAAGTGAAAGACAGGCAAGCGACTATGGAGGCAACTGTTCACGTGACATCTTTATAAGTGCTATATGAATGAGTACTTAGCACTACCCATGTGAAAGACACGTGAGCGACCATGGAGACAACATTTCACGTAGCATCCACATGAGTGCTATATGAATGAGTGCTTAGCACTACCTACGTGAAAGACATGTGAGAGACCATGAAGACAGTGTTGGATATGTATGCCCTAGAGACCTGTATTGTATAGTATGCTAGGAATATATATGTACAGGACAATCTTGCTCAGTTGTATAGTATATTATTTGAGTTGTCTTTATCAAAACATGTGTATTTATTTTTCTTACTGCTTTATATTGCTTATACATATTGATAAAGACTCGTTATAGTAGTATACTATTTTGGTTTGTCTTTATTTTAACATGTGCATATGTTTTACTCGATATCACATATGGCAGATACATGTTGATAAAGCCCGTAGGATTTTTCTTGACTACCAGTGTTATGATGGCGATCATACTTGTGGGAGATGGGTAGTCCATAAGCACATCCTTAAAGGTCACTAGTCACAGGAGTATCGAGACCGAGCATCGATATTCCAGAGTTGACTTGTGTATACATTTCTAGACCCCGACGAGGGACGGTGGTTGGTCCCACAACCATTGATGTGGTCATCTAAGATTGTATACAGGTGTTCACTAGGGGTGAGTACACTGGCCGGACTCACCGAGAACCTCTAGATGGTATTATATCTAGTGTCAGATAGCGGTTCTCATGTGACATGAGTACAGGTTAGTCTTTGGACCTGAGATCATCATTTGTCTCGTATGAGTTCCCACTGTGCTTTGATCACTATCTTACCACGGCTCTACTGAGTCGTGCAAACAGGTTTTGGTTGGGTACAGTCCCGAGCTACGAGGAGGCAGTGAGTGATTGTCAGGGATTCGTCTCTCCCGGTATTTGGAGTCAATATCGCACTGTGTCCGGTTGGCTAGAACCATAAGACCTTGGCCAAAGCAGTTGAGATAAACTGATGGTTAGATCAGTAGTTTCTCGGATTGGTCATGAGCCATATCGACATGACTTATCAGGTCAATAGAGGTCTTACGTTTACCATCCCCTAGACCCGGTATGCGATACTCTTAGACGAAGAGACCGGACTGTACGGAGATTATCACAGATAGGCTCAGTAGGGGTTCGGATGAGCTTTCTCGTCGGCCTTCTTTTCGACAGGTACGGGTAGCCGTTACGTACAACTAGTGCCGCTGACGTGCTTATGGTTAAACCCACTGCCAGCGTACTGTCGAGTCTTTAGAGTCCCACACATAGAGTTTCTCTGGTTCAGGCAAAATGATGTTGAAGCCGTATGTTTATACGTGCAGGGTTCCGATTGATTACGTGTACTAGTTGCACGAGATTTAATCGGAAGGATTATAATACTGGCGAGCTTAGGATTAAGCCAGTTTATTAAATCAGATATTGATTTAATGCTAGTATTATATTAGTAGTATTCTATCTCTTAGATATTCATATTTTGTTACGAATATGGGTATATATATACGGTAGAAAGTATTTTTTATTTATACAAAATACCTTCTAGAAGATGACACCTCATTATGTATATTTCCATTTATCAAAAATGGTAATTCAGGTGGAGGGGTGAGATGGCTTCAAGCACGGCATGAAGCATAGCTTTGATTATTCTTTATTCATTTGTGAATACTATTGATGTATGGTTGTATTTTTATTGAAAGAAAAATGCTTCATATCTTCAAGCCTTAGCCATTCTTCATATGATTCTTGATTTGTGATTCTCTCTCCTCTCTTTTGAGTTCATTCTCTCCTTCAACCCTTACCATTCTCATGTGTTGAGAGCCAAAGGGTTTTGAGATAGAAAATTACTACTAAACATCTCAACATCTTCTAAGCAAACTAGATTAGCAAACTAGTTTGCTTAGTTTGCTTCTTTTTGAAATAGAAGCTTGAATCAAGAACCTTCAGATGGATCATCTAAGATCGATGGGGCCTGCTATCAAGGTTGATCTAGGAGACCTCAAGGAGCTTAAGAAGAGGAGTGAAGACCCGGAGGACACGGATCGTTTAGGTATAACATTCTAACAGAGTAGTTAGACTCATCTAGTTTATTAGTTTCAATATTTGGTTAGATTCTAGGTAGCGTTTTCTAGCGCCAATTTATTTTAAAAGTTATAGTTTTTCGTTCTGCAACGGCCGCGGTTGGCGGCCAGGGCGATAGGAATCCCAACATTGTATCAGAGCCACCCAAACATTAAAAACTAGTAGTAGAAGATGCATTAGTTTCAAAACCGAAAAATTCCGATTTTCAAAACCCGGTTTCTATTCAAAAAAAATTTGGTCTCTGAATTTTTTTTAAACAAGTGCAGAGACTTGCTTTTGATATGATAGTGACACACAATGAAAACGAGGCAAATCCACCATGGAAAAAACACCGGTTTTCCTATTTTCCCACCCTCGGCGGTTTTGTTGTCTCCTTTGGTCCCCGTTTTCATGCCGTGTCTTGGGTTTTGAGAATTAGGATTTTTAGTCTTTTTTTATTTGCCCCAGATTTCAATTAGTGTTATCTTTGCTTTGGGACAAATCGGAAAGTTTAGAACTTGAAACTTTTACATCATTGATTTTTTTGATGTGGTTTATGTGTTTTCAAACGTCGTCAATTTGCTATATGTCATTTAGACGGGGTTGCACATACTTGCCTATGCTACTGTAATGTTTATATCTGTGATGGTTTATTCGGATTATCGTGTTGAATAGCCCCTGGTGCAATGGTAGTTGTACAGTTTAGATTCATTTGCATTTTCATTATTGCGGGGTAAGCGTCCGACATGTGGACTGTCGTTTCTGCCAGTTTCTATATTCTTTTATTGGGTCACGGCCTAGTTGAGGTCGATATCACCGTTGTATATATTTTTTCTTTTCTGTACTAGGATTACCCCACGGAGGAGTGCTCGAATAGACGGGTTCTAGAGGGCAAGGGGCCTGCATCTCATGGCGTTGAGACCGAGGGGGCCTTACTCTAGAATTGGTGGGCTATTCACCGCACACGTAGGGGGTATAGGATGACCCATGGAGGAGTGCTCAAGTTACCGGATTCCTTGAAGTGCTGGGTGGCCCATTCACTTTGTTGATTGGGGTTGCCTCACTTCGGGGATTGACGGGTAACTTGCCGCACTCGTAGGGGTCTAGGTTCTTCATTGCATAGGTTATCTACACGACCGGGGAACATTGAGTTTCATTTGCGGCTCAAATGAAAACCGGGGCTTCTAGATTATCTGCTATTCCATGTTATTTATCGCTATTTTGTGATGTTGCTTATATCATGCCTGGGAAGAATAGTTATACACACATACTAGTAGATATTGTATATGTTTTGCATCCGCTCTAGTCAAGTCCAGCCCCTGCTCTGCCGGTAGTTAAGTAACCTAACGGTGCATGACGACCCCCGTAGCGAATGTGGATGGTATATACGTACATTTTATTTTCGTTCTTTTCTAGTGTGATAGGAATTAATTGATGGGACCGCATTGATTTTGATTAATGCAAGAAAAGAAACCTAAAAGATATTGTTGGAACAAAATTTTAAAAAACTATAGTCATATTCTTTCGCTTTGCATAGTGGTATTCAGTTAGGAATATCCAGCGCCTCATTCGAGGGGGCAAGAGCCTAGATCCCTTCACGAGGAGTGACCTCTTGAGCGAAAGTTTATGTTGCTGTAGATTACTCGGTTTTCTTCAAAACCACTAGTTTTCAAAAGCGGAGCCTAAACCACTCCTTTTCAAAAACTACTCGGTTCCTTCAACGATATCAAGTTCATTACGTTAAAGGGGTTTTTCCCAAAAACCCAACCGTAACCCTCCTTTATTTCAGATTGGTAGTGCTTAGTATTCGTGTTGCGCATTTCGATCTTTAGTCAAAGCATAGTGTTCGGTAGGTATGAAATGCTTTTCTATTGCATGGATATGCGATTGATCAAGACAGTCGCACAGCTTTGTTGGCAAGCGTCAAAGGTTTGTGTGGGTGAGTTCGAGTTAATCTAGAATAATGACGGGTTGAACTTGACTAGCGGCCTATAACTTGTTGGCAAGCGTCAAGGTTATAGGTCGTTAGGGGCAAAAATCACATTGGGAGTTTCAAATATACAGGAAACTTGCTAGTGTTGCATACCTTCTAGAGTATGGCAACTAGAGTGGCTTCCATCTAGGTTAGCACGCGATGATAGTTGGATCCCGATCCCACTGATGAGTAGAATTACTCTTGGGAGATGTTTTTCACTTCACAATTAGCTAACCTATTAGGTGTCTAGAAAAGTGTTAACGGGGCTACGCCTCTGTGGAAACGAGGTTTATTTTAATTAGGTTCGTGCGAGAGCACGGCGGACCTCTCTCGGAGTACCAACACTCACCTGGCTGAACGGTTAGAAAATTTGTGAGGTGCGAATGATCTCGACTAGTTTTCCTTTTAAGGTTTGAAGGAAAATTCGAGGAAAGAGTGGGAGCCAGCCTGACTAGATAAACTAATAACCAATCTAATCTTGCAAGAGCGCACGCTGAGTGTTTCTTTTCTCTCTTTCCAGGTAGTAACCATATCATGCCCTAATCAAGATAATAAAATGTTAGACTTGACTGAACCATCTTGTTACATAGGGCGGGGGAACGTCGGTTCGGCTCTAACTTGTGACAACTGAAAGTATAGGCAAGGGAAGGAGGACTATAAGGAATTCTAGATGACCCTATTGAAGGAGAACCATTCTAATGCATCTTCTTCGGTTTATTTATTATTGAAAACTGTTTTTCGGTCAACCCTACCTCCCAGATACTAGTTATCAGATCAGGATCTTATATCTGTAATTTATTATAAGGACTGAGAAAAAGTAGAATGGTTGGACCGGGTGATATGTCCCTCAGAGTAGGGAACGGAGCACAAGTTGACGCTGCTACCATCAGTGAATATCACCTAGTATTTCTAAGCGACAATACTATGATTTTGAATAATTATTACTATGTACCTTCCATGATTTGCAACCTAATATCAGTCTCTTTACTTGATAAAGATGGATATAAATTTGTTCTAGATAGAAATATCATGAACATTTACCTTAATTAGGTATTGCTTGCAGAAGGTACACTTTGTAATGGTATCTATATTTTTAATCAAAAAACAGTTTTCAATGTACAAAACACACGTAAGAGGAAGATTTCAGATATGAACGAAGCCTACTTTTGGCATTGTAGACTTTGTCATATCAATGAGAAAAGACTATCTAAGTTACATAAAGATGGATATTTGAATACGATCAAATTTTCATCTTATGAAACCTGTCATTCTTGTCTCAAAGTAAAAATGACTAAAACTCCATTCACCGGACACGTAGAAAGAGCTACAAAGCTCTTGGGACTCATACACAGTGATGTATGTGGTCCGATGTCTATACATACGAGGGGTGGGTTCTCGTACTTCATTACATTTACTAATGATCTCTCTAAGTTTGGATATGTTTTTCTCATGAAACACAAATCCGAAGCACTTGAGAAGTTCAAAGAATATAAGAATGAAGTAGAGAATTAGACTGGCAAAAGAATCAAGATCCTCCGATTTGATAGAGGAAGGGAGTACTTTAGCACGGAGTTCCTAGAATACCTAAAAAAGAATGGAATTCTCTCTCAGCTTAGTCCTTCGTATACACCACATCACAACGGTGTATCGGAGCGGAGAAACCATACCCTTTTGGACATGGTTTGCTCTATGATGAGTAGTGCTGATCTACCTCTTTCATTCTGGGGATATACACTTGAAACGGCTGCATATGTATTGAATAGGGCTCCCACCAAATCTGTGCCTACCACTCCACATGAAATATGGGAGGGGAAAAGACCATACCTTAATTTTATTAAGATATGGGAATGTCCTGCTTATGTAAAGAAGAAAAAACCGGACAAACTCGAGGCACAGTTAGTTTTGTGTAAATTTATGGGATATCCTAAACATTCGCAAGGATATCTATTCTACCACACCGAGGAACAGAAGGTGTTTGTTGTTCGCCACACCATCTTTTTAGAGAAGGAATCTCTTGCAAAAGAAATTAGTGGAAGCACGGTAGAACTGGAAGAAATTGTGGAACCACAAACTATAACTGAAGATTTAGTAGAACCCCAGGATTCAATAATCCCAGACGAACTTCAGCCACTCCGCAAATCTAGTAGGATTTCTGGTCCGCCTGAAAGATACTACGGTTTTCTCATAGATGGGGATCGAGAGGATTTCATCTTGGAAGAAGATGATCCTATTAGTTTTAAGCAAGCCATTACCAGTAGGGGCTCTGATAAATAGCTGGATGCTATGCGATCCGAAATGGAGTCCATGTACACCAACAAAGTTTGGACTTTGGATGTTTTTCTTCCTGGGGTAAAACCAGTTGGATGCAAGTGGATCTTCAAAAAGAAGTTTGGTGTAGATCGACTGGTGGAAACCTATAAGGATAAACTTATTGCAAAAGGTTTTCGTCAAAGACCAGGAGTGGACTATGATGAAACCTTTTCTCCAGTGGCTATGCTGAAATCCATTCGGATCCTACTTTCCATTGCTGCCTGCTGGGAACTTAGGCACACTAGCAAGCTAATTTTCGAAGATGGCCACATGGATTTAATTTTTTTTTATAGTTGTCTAAAGTTCCCAAAACCAAGAATCGAACTAAATAGAAAGAACTTGTAAACAAAACCTAGTGAGCTAAACTAATCTACTATGTATAGAATACTCATATGCTCAAGCTTTCTTCAAGTGCTCCGGACCGCGCTTGGAAGCCAGTCCTCTTTTGCCGAAGATGATCCACCTGAGGGAAACGATCCAAGCTCCAGCTTCACCTAGCGAAGCAACCGACGCTCCAAGGTCGCTAGAAATGGAGAGTGGTGATGTAGGAATTTTCACTATCCTTTTCTCTCATTTCTTAAGATCAAGTGAGCAACTAAAGAAGAAGGAGGAGGAGGTGAGGAAAACCAAGACATGAGCAACTCATGAAAGAAAATGAGCTAAGTGTAGAAGAGCTATCAAGCATGATAAAATAAAGAGTGTATGGCATGTAGAAAGAATGGTTCCTCATTTTTTACAACCATGCAAAAAATATCTCATATCATTTTTACAATAAACAATCAAAGGCCATACCTCCCTACATACCTCCAATCATACTCATGCCACCTCACCCTCCACCTCATTTGCAAATGATTTTCAAAAAACAAAATCATATAATGAGGTGTCCATCTTCTAGAAGATATTCCGTATAAATACATAATACAACCCGGTATACGTATCGAAATACATATACGCGTATTCATATAAAAATATGAATAGCCAAGAGAGAAAATGAATAGTGAACAATAATACTAGAATACATATACTAATATATATATATATATAAATTATTAAATCAAAATTTGATTTAATAATCCGGCTTAATCCTAAGCCTCTAGTATTATCAACCGTCCGATTAAAATCTGTATAGCATGTACACATATTTAATCGGACACTTGTTTGTACCAACATACGTCATCTACATCATATCGCCTGAACCGGAAAAACCCTCTGTGTGGGACTCTAAAGACTCGTCAATACGCTGGCGGTGGGTTTAACTACAAGCACGTTAGCGGCACTAGATGTACGTAATGACTTCTCAGGTATTGAGAGAAGACCGACGAGCAAACTCATCCGTACCCCTACTGAGCCTGTCTTTGACAGTCTCCGTATAGTCCAGTCTGTTCGTCTAAGAGTATCGCATATTGGGTCTAAGGGGTGGATAAAGTCAGACCCCTAATAACGCGATATTTCATATCGGTATGAATCCCATCACCCACTGAGAAAATACTGATCTAAATCAGTAATTCTCGTCCACCTTGGCCAAGAATTTCTGGTGATGGCCACCCGTGCACAGCGCGGCATCAACCCCCAATACCGGAAGAGATGAATCCCCGACGATCCGCTCACTGTCTCTACATGGCTCAGGACTGTACCTAACTAAAACCTGTTGGCACGACTCCTTTGAGCTGTGGTAGGGTAGTAATCATAGCACAGTGGGAACTCATACGAGAAAAATAAGGATCTCAGGTCAACAGACTAACCTGTACTCATGTCACCTGAGAACTGCTATCTGACAATAGGTATAATACCATTTAGCATGTTCCCAGCGAGTCCGCCCAGTGTAACCCATAACCCAATGAGCACCTGTATACTATCTTAGGCGACTAACTGACACCAATGGCTTGTGAGACCGGCCACCGCCCCTCATCGGAGTTTCGAAAAGTATACACTACTCTACTCCGGACTATCGATGCCCAGTCTCGATACTCCCTCGACTAGGGACATTTAAGAATGTTCTTATAGACCACCCAGCTCCCACGTATATGATCATTATCATAATGCTTGTAGTCAAGCAAGAATCCTATAGGCTCTATCAACATGTAATAGTGATCTTTAATACCATATAATACATGTACATGATGATAGAGAAAAACCAGATAGCATACTATCATCTCGAGTAAGACTGTTCTACCCGTATAGGTCCTCCCTTAATCATCATAATCGCCTACCTGCGATTACAATAGTTGCCTTGAAGGCACTATATCCAACACTGCCTACCATGACTATGATATCCGGAAGATGGACGTTAAAACGGCTTTTCTAAATGGAAGTTTAGAAGAGTGCGTTTATATGGATCAACCGGAGGGATTCATAGACAGTGGGAGCAACGGGAAAGTGTGCAAGTTGCTTAAATCCATTTATGGATTAAAGCAGGCATCGCGGAGCTGGAACGTCTGTTTTGATGAGACGGTCAAGGAATTTGACTTCATTAAAAATGAGGATGAACCATGTATCTACAAGAAGATTGTAGGACGAACTGTCATATTCCTCGTATTGTACGTGGATGATATTCTCTTGATAGGAAATGACGTTCCTATGCTACAATCGATCAAGATGTTCTTGTCACAAAGATTCTCCATGAAAGACCTGGGTGATACCTCATATATTTTGGGGATTAAGATCTACAAAGATAGATCCAAGAGATTGTTGGGACTTTCATAGTCCAGGTACATAGAGACCATACTAAAGCGATTTGGTATGGAAGATTTCAAGCGCGGTAATATACCCGCTTTACACGGAATTACCCTCTCCAAAGAGATGTCTCCTAAGACTGATGAGGAGAGGGTTCGCACGAGCACTATACCCTACGCTTTGACGGTAGGATCTATAATGTATGCGATGTTGTGTACCAGACCAGATGCAGCTTATGTGCTTAGCGTGGTGAGCCGGTATCAGTCGAGCCCATGTGAGAATCATTGGACAGCTATGAAGAACATTCTCAAGTACCTGAGAAGGACTAAGGAGATGTTCTTGGTTTACGGTAATGGAGACCTTCAGGTCGAGTACTTTACCGACTCTAGCTTCCAAAGTGAAAAGGATGACAGCAAGTCTATCTCGGGTTTTGTGTTTACCCTCAATGGAGGGACGGTGTGTTGGAAGAGCTCCAAACAGGACACTGTCGCAGACTCGACGATGGAGGCTGAATACATTGCTGCCAATGATGCCACAAAAGAAGCGGTTTGGATGAAGAAGTTCATTACTGAACTTGAGATGGTTCCGTCAATTGTTAATCCAATACCTTTGTATTGTAATAACAATGGGGTTATTGCTTTAGTGAAGGAACCACGGTCCCATCAGAAATCCGGACACATCTTAAGGCGGTATCACCTGATCAGGGAGATCATAGATCGCTGGGAGAGCGAGGTCCAGAGAGTAGATACGAAAGACAACACGGCGGATCCATTTACCAAGGCCCTCCCTCAAGTGCAGTTCGAGCGACTTTTTGAAATGTTGGGTATGCGATACACTAACAACTGGCCCTAGAGAAGACGTTGGGTGTTCGGTATGCCAATTACACGCCTTAGTACAAGTGGAAGATTTTTGAATAGGCATGCCCTAGAGGCCTGTATTGTATAGGATGCTAGGGATATGTATGCACAGGACAATCTTGCTCAGTTGTATAGTATGCTCAGTTGTATAGTATGCTCAGTTATATAGTATACTATTTGAGTTGTCATTATCAGAACATGTGTATTTGTTTTTGTTACTGCTTTGTATTGCTTATACATGTTGATAAAGACTCGTTATAGTAGTATACTACTTTGGTTTGTCTTTATCTTAACATGTGCATATGTTATACTCGATATCATATACGGCGGATACATATTGATGAAGCCCGGAAGACATTACTTGACTACCAACGTTATGATGGTGATCATACTTGTGGGAGCTGGGTAGTCCATAAGCACATCCTTAAAGGCCCCAATTCGCAAGAGTATCGAGACCGATCATCGATACTCCAGAGTAGACTTGTGTATACATTTCTAGATCCCAACGAGGGGCGGTGGTTGGTCCCATAACCATTGGTGTGATCACCTAAGATTGTATACAGGTGCTCACTGGGGGTGAGTACACTGGGCGGACTCGCCGAGAACCTCTAGATGGTATTATACCTATCGTCAGATAGCGATTCTCAGGTGACATGAGAAAAAATTAGTCTTTGGACCTAAGATCATCATTTGTCTTGTGAGAATTCCCACTTGTAGGGTGTTTTTCGTCACCCTATTGAGATGGGAATACGCACGCGCTTGTCAGGCATACTACAGATTCCTCCTTGCCTAGGGTAGGCGGGGGTTTATTAATTGTGGGGATCCGAATCTCCGGCAGCCGCAGACTAAGCTGCCGTTAATAACCCCTCGCCTTTGGAGCGAAGGAACCTCCGATTGACTGGTCAAACTGGTCAGCGAACTCAATGTGCAGTGTGCATGTTTTGTATTTTGAAAGGGGGTTTTGGATATATCGGGTGCCTCGCGGAATTTTCGGGGCTCCTGATCGGCACGCCTGCGGCGTGCCAGGTTTTTAAAGTTCTAAAGTTTAACCACGATCAAGGACGGCATCGCGTTTAGCTAGCCGCGGTGAGCACAGGTCGTCCGCAGGGAGACAGAGCGTTTTAAGTTCTTGTTTTCACGAGTTAATGCACAGGGCAGAGTTTGTTCGATTCTACCCTAAGTGTTTATATGCAAGTATAAGTTGTTAGGATTAGATAGGTTAATGTAAGTTAGTGAATTCCGCACTCAATCCTTTGTGCCGAACTTGACTGTTGAAACAAGAGCAATCAGCAACAACGTGGATTAGGGTGCTTAAGCACGGTATTAGTGAAATCCGGTTTATTGACCCTTGTCCTTCCGTTCTCGTCGCTTGCTTTCGCCTCCGGCCAATCCGAACGCAACCGGTCGCGGTTAGGAATCACCGATACCTTGATAGGGTAGGGTGCCTAACCGAGCGCTTGCGTAAGGTTTGGGCGGAGTTCAATTGAAAATATCGGGCAAAGGAAATGAGAAATGAAAACCTTAACTTACAATTCCATTCTTTTTCCTAACAACACCATATCTACAACCATCCAAACAACAAAGAAAAAGAGCAAATAAATGATACAAAGAAAGGAAAAGAAAAGCATTACAAGTAAGTAAAAGGCATAGAATAAAATGCAAGTAAGTAAATGGCATGAATAAAATTGCAAGTAATTAAAGCAAGTAAGTAAATACTAAGAACCAAAGAATGAAAGCTTCATTAACTCAAAGTGACAATACAAGCCATGGGTTCAATAACCTAATCTTAAACTTGCAAGCTCAATGAAGAGGTTGCAAGATCAAGAGAAGGCAAAGAACTCAAGGTGAACTGAAGGTAAAATGAAAGCTTTATTAATTTTCAAGTAATGATACAACCTTTGAGATCAATAACCAAAACTTAAACTTGCAAACTCAATGAAGAGGTTGCAAGATCAAGAGAAGGTAAGGAGCTCAAGAGGACTAGCTATGTACAAGAACAAAATAAAAAGAGAAACAAGAAAACAAAAGTATTAGACAAAGAATGAGACTATTGGGGGGCATTGGGCAATGTGGGGCCGGCGAGATCGGTTTTTGGAGGCATGTCGCCGGCCAAAATCCGAGCATCTTGGCTCGTGTTGATGTGGTGGTTTTGTGTTCTCTCGACAACTCCACTGATGCTACTTGATTTCTCTATAGAGGCCTGGGTTGTATTCAGGGATTTGGAGGGAAACCTGATGCTTTTGGCCACATCACAACTTTTGCATTTATAACTCTTGTCCCCTTCACTTGCACAAGCCATCATTTGTGTGTGCCATGGGCAGCCCCACCATGGTCCATGCCAAAGAGTTGTGTGTACACTTGTATTGTGTTGGACCAAAATTGTGTGCACACATTTATTTGCTAAAGAACTCTTTGGGTATCGGTCGGTTTGCAGTTCTGGTTGCAGTGTCAGCTCACAAATGTAATATCCGTGATTTTGAGTGTATTTCCAGTATTTTATCACGGATACCTGTAATCTGTAATTATTGAGCAGACACTGTTAATAATACCGATACAATACAAAAAATAGACAACGAATGAGTGGTATTAAAATGCAGTTTTCTGTGATAAACAAATACCCCCAAACTTATCTTTTTCTCGTCGCGAGGAAAACAAAAAATCCTAGCCTCACTTTCGAAGGGAACGCGATTGCACTGAGCTTGTGCAACAGGACGTTAAACCTCTAGGTATCCCTAGTAGGAGGAGTGTTGTCTCATGAGGGTTTTCAGCGGATTACACCCACAAAATCCCGTCAAGCTAGTTTTATAAGTTAACGTCGATTTTACTCCTACAGTTTAGTATCTATGTTTCACGCCTCCTATTTATTCAACCCTAGATCTTATACGTTTTACAGTTTAGAAAGATCTCGGTTTCTCTTGAGTTTTCCTTCTAAAGCGCAGTCTCCAATCAGAGATTTTTATCAACTTTACGGAAAACATAAGTCTTATTCTTTATTTCTAGCTTTCCTCCAAACATCGATTGTATACCCCTACGTGTGTGTAAAATTTTCACCCTTACACTCAAGAATTCAATTCAAGCTATAGTATCCTTGTCCTAATACCTAATACTACTTCTTTTCATTTAATGATGGACGGTGTTGCTCACACACCTTTCATGTGACTATTAATACTTCTTGAGGCACTAACAGCCGATTACTGAATGTGTGAGCTTAAAGTGTAAATAGCAGTTTCCAGGTCTTGAGTTTATTTATTTTTCTTTTTCAAGACCGGATATATTTCTAGGTTTTCAGGCAAGGGTATTTCTAGGTATCCTCTACTATCCTAAGTTTCAAGGTGCGTGTATGTGCAGTTTGTAGGGTATATACTTTCTAAATTTGGAATCAAGAATAGAAAATATTTTTCAGACTTATCCTTCAGTAAAGCTTCAATACTTTTCCTTCATCTCGACTTAACTCAAGAACTGAACTCAAGATTACCTACTTCTAAAAAAAATTGTAAGGACGTATAATTACCAAGGTTAAACAGAATGAGGGTTATTTTTAGGGTTTTCAATTCCTAAGCTTATGATTTAGTTATTTCTAACGTATCAACTAAACTTTCGGAATAAAAATCTAAGTTACCCTATTAGCTAACTTGACAACAAAGTTTTTATATTTTTGGAAAATTTTCGATTTTATGGGTTTTTAAAATAAGTATGTCAATGAAAAATATACATATGAATGCGAAGGTAGAAAGCTTACCGAGCACACCCCCAAACTTAAACTTGACAGTGCTCTCACTGTCAGGCTACACCAAGAGGGTCAAAATTGTCGGCGCTCCCTAAAGAAAATTTTATACAAAACAAAAAGCAAAACAAAAATATATGTACACAAAAGGGTTCCCCCCAAACTTAAGTGAAACAGTGTTTCCACTGTTAAGTGTTAAAGTTCAGAGTTAGGGGGAGAGAACATTATCAATCTATACAAGGCCTTACACAGGCCAAAAGTGAGCACCAACCATTCAAAAATTTTATCGGGATAAGGCCCGGGATGGTGAAAGAATGTGGAGAGGAAAGAAATGGAGAATACGCGAGACCATATGGGGATAGAAGCGGAATACGATCTCGGTATATGAGGAGAAGAATGGCGGAAGGGAAAAAGAAATGGAGTACAAACTTGAGGGTGAAAATGGAGTGAATAAATTAGCACAATTTGTGATGAGCGATGTGTGAAAAGCGATTGTACTAATCTATTAACCCGTCGAGAGATGGGGTCAAACCTCTCAAGATTCATAAGAAAACATGGGTAGACCGAACTTGGTAAACTAGATATAAGAAATGAAGGCGATACGGTTTCTTGCGAGGTCGGAACGATGGAAAGGATGGAGGGAAGTGATCGAAGAAGGGTATCAGTTATGGTTCAGGAGGGTGTACACAGTCAATGAAAGGGACAAGATGAATTGGAAAATCCGACTCATCAAGTAAAACTGATTCATTCTCAAAACTATCCTCAAAATTCTCCTTAAAATTTAGCTTATCCATGCATTTATCATCAATATCTAGACGCATATGAAGTTCGGGAAAAACAATTAAGGACTCAGGATGATGTCCACACGGAAGTGAAAGGACAGGATGAATTGGTGAGAAAAACTCATCCAAAACTACGGGTTCATCATCCAAAATATTCCCAGCGTCAATATCCTTAATCAGGTGAAAATCAATATTCTCAGACACCTCATCAATAGCATGGATTTCAATCAATTCAGGTTCTAGAGTGGAGGTGTAGAGGTCAAAAGGTTTAGGATTGGTTTCACTTAGAATGGACCCTTCACAATCGGGTAAATAACACTACAAAGTCGCACAACTCATTAACTGTTCTATCGTCAATTTGTGAATCATTTGGGACACTCGATAGACTTTCAAAACTGGAGTTGTGGAATTCAATGTGCAATTGGTAGGTTTAATTTGGAAGGGTGTACCGCTCACTCTCACGACTCAATTCCTCAATCTGTCCTACCACCTTATCATACATTGGAAAATTTGGAGCTAGTTGGAAACTAGCTACCGGGTCACTAGGTTGTATGAGGGCGGCCATGGACGCATTCAAATCATCATCTGTTGGCATGACGCTACCCGAAAGTTTTTAATGACTGTTCCAGACTAGACATGGGTTGTGAAGGGGTTTCAATAAAAGATTCAAAGTTGTTTATGTTGGGGTCAAAAATTGCACCCCGGTTGACCAAGTCAAAGTCAAAGTCAACCCTAAGTAAGCGGGCCCAAGCCCAGCTCAAGTGGGCACATGCCCAAGTCGAGCCCCGCGGCCAGCCTCCCCCATGCCAAAATAAAAATCATGTAATAAATAATTTTGATGTAATTTTTTTTATGCATGAATGTAAGCAAAATTGGCATAAAGCCAAATTTTTGTAAAGCCTGTGGCTTATGTGCAAAAGAAATGAGCACATGAGGCATGAGATGGGCAAAATACCATTTTGTAAAGCCTAAGGGGCTATATGTAAATGTGTAAGCCTATATAAGGCAACATGATAATAAAATAAAGCATACAATTCATTCTCTCTAAAAACTAGGGTTTGTGTGCCTCCTTCCCCTTTCTCAAGGGTCTAAAACCCTCTTCCTCCTTTTGAATTAAATCAAGATTTTAACACTTCCTTTCTAAAAAAGAAGTAGTTTTTCACCACAAAACCGACAAAGGGGAGCTCGGATCTCCCATAAAATCTCTAAAAGGGGAGATTTTGAATATTACTCTCGTTTTCCCCAAGATCCGGCCAACCGAGAGGAAGAAGAAGGAGACCCATCTCCGAAAATCCCACGTTGGGAGGATCCAAGGCTCAAAAGAAGAGCAAAAAATTCCTAGGAATTTAACTCCTTTCTAGATCTGTTGGAGTTTAACTCCATAAATTAAATTTCTGTTAGGAGTTCAACTCCAAAACCCGTTGGGAGTTCAACTCCCCCACCTAGGGGCTAAGCCCCTTCCCGCTGGTGTTTCCCGTGGTCGCGTGCCGCGCTCATGACCCATGGGCACCCAGCGTTCACATGCCGCGCACGTGACCTATGGGTGCCCAGTGATCACGTGCCGAGCACGTGACCCGCGGGCGCACCGCGGTCGCGTGCATGGCACGTGACCCGCGGGCGCCAAAGCGCCCAATGGTCGCGTACAGCGCACGTGACCCCGGGCACTAAAGCGCCCCACGTGCGTGCATGTGACCCGTGGGCACTAAAGCGTCCACGTGTGCGTGCGCCCCGCGATCGCGTGCAGCGCACGTGACCCACGGGCGCCTCACGGTCGCGTGCTGCGCATGTGACCCGCTGGCGCCTAGCGCCCACGTGCTGCGCACGTGACCCGCGGGCGCCAAGCGCTCACGCGCTAGGCATGTGACCCGTGGGCACCATGCGCTCACGTGCCACGCACGCGTCTTTAAGACGCTCCTTCCCCCATTTTTATGCACTTTACATCAAAACACGTCTCTCGTTGGGAAAATTTTTCTAACAGGGCACTGCTCCGCACCCCGCAAGGGGGCTGCTAGCCTTCTTGACCCCCAACCCGCTATCCGGGTAGCGGGACCCCCTTAAAACTCTGCGGGCCCCCGATATATCCAAAACCCTATCAAAACATACATACACTGCACATTGAGTTCGCATGACCTGTTTGACACGTCAATCGGAGGTTCCCTCGTGCCAAAGGCGAGGGGTAATTAACGGCAGCTTAGTCCACGGCTGCCGGAGATTTGGATCCCCATAATCAGTAAACCCCCACCTACCCTGGATAGGGAGAATCTGTAGTATGCCTGACAAGCGCGCGCGTATTCCCATCTCAATGGGGTGACGAAAAACACCGCCTATCCTGGGCAGGGGGACCTATCTTTCCTCCCATATTTTGGGTTAAGCATTCATGCGAACTCAATTAATATGCATATCAATTGCCTGCACTGAAATCATGCTTTTTTTTGTGCAGGTTAGCGTTTTCCAATCTCAATCTTCGGATGTAGCAAAATGTCTCCAAGGACGATCTCAGCTCTTAGCACAACACCCATCTTCTATACGATGAAGATGGACACCAGGACGGTCCTTCCGGCCAGTCTCGGGCGATAGTGGGAGGAGCCACCGCTGCCATTTAGCTCTATTCTGTTCATGCCAGCTAACGCCATCCCTGCTCTTCAAGCTCCGGTAACCGACAAACCGTCCTCGAAAGGCAAGAGGTCAAATGTGGTGGTCTCGAGGGCGCCCCAACCTAGACGCGAGTTGGTGTTTAAACGGATCTCCATGGCCCCAGCTGGGGGCAAAGCCGGTAGAACAAAAGAAGTTGCCAGACGTCGCGGGCAAGACCAGGCGATACTTTCGACGGACACGCGGGCGGATGTCTTCTCAAGCCTCCCCATCACTCGGCCTATGGCGGCTTCCCGAAGAGCAGAAGCCTGCCAAGTGCTCAAGATAGAGAAGCTGAGGCAGAAGCGGCTCAGATACAGAGCCAACAAAAGGGATAGGGCTCCGGCCATGTTAAAATTTATGAATTTCCAAAGCCCGGACCGCTTCGCGAAACCAGCTGCCAGTGATGAAAGGATGGCTGAATGTGTTATCCACACAGTCTACATGGTGGGCACGCGTCCCAGCGAAAACCTTCGCAGCAAGGATGGGGCCACCACATCTCAAATCCAATCCGGTGTGAATATGGCTGCCACATTCCAAGACCAGCCTCCTCTGGAAGGTAATGATGACCCTTCCAGTGAGGCTGATAACCAGAGAGAGCCCTCAGTTCATGAGGAGTCGGACTCGGAAAGCGAAGATGAGCCAACTTTCCATCCAAAACCGCAGAGCAACAACTTTTCCAGGAGCTCCGAAAGCATCTCAGAAACAAAGGCAAAGAGATGGCCGAGCTCTACTCAAAAATTGACAACTTGACAAACGTCGTCTTATAGCTCACGTCCCAACTTGCCTCTCAGCCGGCCATTCAAGCGCAGGGCTCTCATGAACCGGGAAACGGTGTCCGGAGACAGCCGACGCCTATTCCTTCAAATCCAAAGGTGGGTGGACCGCATGAAAGTCAGTTGCATCCTATCTCGGGAAATATCTTGGCTACCGATGACAGTAGCCCGCTAACTTAAGATCAAATCATGGATTTGGTTGCCAACAAAGTCAAAACATTGGTAGCCGAAGCGCAAAAAGATGTTAGCAGTAGAGGGAGACCATATCCTGCTCAGTATGATCTGGTAGAATTTCTTAGCGGCTATGTAATCCCTAAATTCGGAAGATTCGATGGGACGGGAAATGCGAATCAGCACATCGCCCACTTTAAAGCCTTATGCGGGAATACTGGGGGCAATGATGCGCTTCTCCTCCGCCAGTTTGTTAATAGCTTGACCGATGTTGCTTTCGACTGGTACACGAGCATACCGGATGGCTCTGTCACAACTTTTGTCCAAATGGAGTCTCTGTTTCGGCCGAGGTTCATAAGCGTCAGCGATAAGATCACCATTGCCGATCTCGTAAGGACCAAGCCAAAGAACAACGAAAGCATCACGGATTTTATAACCCGATGGCGCAATCTCTCCTTCAAATGTGAACCGCCGATAGAGCAGGACCAATCTGTCAGTCTTCTCGTCGGAAATCTCAACAATTGGATGGTCCCGTTTCTATGCACCGCGGGTCTCAAAACATTCCAAGAGTTGACCAGAAAAGTTCAGATGTTGGAACGCTCAAAGCAGGAGTCCTACTCTGACCCCCAAAGTAACAATAGGTCCTGGAGAAACCGAAAGGAAGATAATCTAAAAGGCGGAAATTCCGACGATTCTGAATCTTTCAACACCTCGGCTAACCGAAATAAGCAAGGGATGAGCGGGCCTAATTCCAACCGGCCTCGGAACCCAGTGTTCGGAGAGGGCGGAGAAGCTCCACTAAAAGAGAATCTAGATAAGGTCTATTCCTTCAGAAGGGACAAAATCCATAAAATATTCAAAGACGCCCTGAGGAACAGTCTACAATTGCCAGAGTCAAAAAGACCGCAGGAAGCGAATATGACGGACGACCCTAAATACTGCCCCTATTACAGAGTGATAAGTCATGCTATTGAGGACTGTTTCATCTTCAAAGATTGGGTCAAAAAAAATATAAGGCAGGAGAGATAGAACCGTCTGAAGGCGTGTTGGCAAACAGTCAAGCTGTGACCGTCAACTTCATACAAAACAGCTAACCACCATGTCATTAAACTGGGAATAATCGACCTCTAAGTCGTTAAACCGGGGATGAAAAATGTGTAAATAAAACAAAAAAATAATAAAAAAAAAATATATATAAAAACCGAAATGATGGGGCAACTCGCAATAAAAATCAGCGAGTAAAATTAAAGATGAAAATAAAGCCGAAATGATGGGGCAACCGCGAATAAATAGCCGAAATGATAGGGCAATCGCGATCTTCACGATAAGAAAAACTGAAATGATAGAGCAATCGCGGTAAAAAAATAAAAAAAAGGCAAATGATGAGTCGCTCCTGGTACCATATTCCAGTGCAGCGATGCAAACGCCGTCCAAAACTCAAATCCCCAACGGCGAATGATGAGTCGCTCCTGGTACCATATTCCAGTGCAGCAATGCAGACACCAACCAAACTCTGAATGTCCCAACGGCGAATGATGAGTCACTCCTGGTACTATATTCCAGTGCAGCGATGCAGACGCCAACCAAATTCCAAATCCTCAAACGGCGAATGATGAGTCGCTCCTGGTACCATATTCCAGTGCAGCGATGCAGACACTGACAATTTCCCAAAATTCTTCCAGCTCTACGGGTGGTCCCCAAACTGACTACTGTATACAATCCATGGGCTCAAATAATTCTCATCATACCCATACCCCACCGAAACTACCGGTCACGCGGCTGGTCTCCGCCCTTGGAATTATGCTCCATTTGGGATGACCCACTCATGCATCCTCACGATACATGAGGAGAACAAACTTACGAGATCCTCTCGACTCGTAAGAAAACATTCGTGAGATCCTTATGACTCACAAAGGAAAAACATACTTGGGAGTCCTCACGACTTCTAAGGAGAAAATACACCTACGGGATCCTTATGACTCGTAGGGAGAAAATGCTTTTATGGGACCCTTACGGCTCATAAAATTGAAAAAGTCTTAGGTGATAGGGATCTAAACCTGTCTCCTAAGCCATCGCTCCCCAACAGGGAATGGCAAATGATGAATTGCTCCTGGCACATGTGCTTCAGTGTTAGCAACGCTGATGGCAGCCCCTACCCTAAAATTACAAACATCTGATCCAATAGACCCCTAAGTCGTTAAACCGGGAACAGATGACCTTTAAGTCGTTAAACTGGGAACAGATGACCCCTAAGTCGTTAAACTGGGAACGAGGGAAATCCCCTCACGGCAAATGATGATTCGCTCCAGGTACCATATTCCAGTGTAGCGATGCTGATACCAAACCAAAACCAAAATCCCCAAATCCACTCATGGCAAATGATGATTCGCTCTTGGTACTATATTCCAGTATAGCGATGCTGATGTCAACCCAAATCAAATCAAACCAATAACCCCTGCAGCAGAATCATGCTTCGTCTCAGAGTGTACCCCGTGCCGAAGTCATGCTTCGCCTCGGAGTGTTTGCTTTCCCTGTCGGAATTATGCTTTTCCTGGGAATCAACCTCTGCATCGAAACTATGCTTCGGTCGGAATGTCAAGCTCTACGTCGGAATCATGCTTCGTCTCAGAGTGCACCCTGTGTCGAAATCATGCTTCGCTTCGGTGTATATGCCTTCTCTGTCAGAATTATGCTTCGACTTGGAATCGACCAGCGACCTCCTCGCCGGAATTAAGCTCCGCCTCGAAATCAAGTCGACCAACAAGCTCTGCGTCGGAATCATGCTTCGTCTCAGAGTGTACCCTATGTCGAAATCATGCTTCGCCTCGGTGTATCTTCCTTTCCTGTCGGAATTATGCTTCTACTTGGAATCAACCAGCAACCTCCTCGTCGGAATTAAGCTCCGCCTTGGAATTAAGTCGACCAACAAGCTCTGCGTTGGAATCATGCTTCGTCTCAGAGTGTACCCCGTGTCAAAATCATGCTTCGCCTCGGTGTATCTGCCTTCCCTGTCGGAATTATGCTTCGACTTGGAATCAACCAGCAACCTACTCGTCGGAATCAAGTCGACCAACAAGCTCTACGTCGGAATCATGCTTCGTCTCAGAATCAAGTCGACCAACAAGCTCTGCGTCGGAATCATGCTTCGTCTCAGAGTGTACCCCGTGTCGAAATCATGCTTCGCCTTGGTGTATCTGCCTTCCCTGTCCGAATTATGCTTTGACTTGGAATCAACCAGCGACCTCCTCGTCGGAATTAAGCTCCGCCTCGAAATCAAGTCGACCAACAAGCTCTGCGTTGGAATCATGCTTCATCTCAGAGTGTATCCCGCGTCGAAATCATGTTTCGCCTCGGTGTATCTGCCTTCCCAGTTGGAATTATGCTTTGACTTGGAATCAACCAGTGACACTCCGTGCCGGGGAAACGTCTATCACGGACACTCCGCCTCGGAGACGCGTCAAGTAACGACCGTCTATGTCGTAAAAAAGGGCAGTGCTAGCTTCCCACAAAGAGGAAACCAAATCGCTTCATGCCGGGGAAACGTCTACTACGGACACTCCACCTCGGAGACGCGCCAAGCGTCGACCGTCCATGTCGTAATAAGGGCAGTGCCGGCTTCCCAAAAACAGGAACCAAATCAAGTCGCCTCCACATGAAAGAAGATTCATCAATTTCATGCACACGACTCACATATGTGGTGTGCATTTATTGATGGGGGGCACTTTGTTGGGGTCAAAATTTGCACCCCAGTTGATCAAGTCAAAGTCAAAGTCAACCCCAAGTAAGCGGGCCCAAGCCCATCTCAAGTGGGCCCATGCCAAAGTCGAACCCCGCGGCCAGCCTCCTCCATGCCAAAATAAAAATCATGTAATAAATAATTTTGATGTAATTTTTTTTATGCATGAATGTAAGCAAAATGGGCATAAAGCCAAATTTTTGTAAAGCCAGTGGCTTATGTGCAAAAGAAATAAGCACATGAGACATATGATGGGCAAAATGCCATTTTGTAAAGCCTAAGGGGCTATATGTAAATGTGTAAGCCTATATAAGGCAACATGATAATGAAATAAAGCATACAATTCATTCTCCCCAAAAACTAGGGTTTGTGTGCCTCTTTCCCCTTTCTCAAGGGTCTAAAACCCTCTTCCTCTTTTTGAATTAAATCAAGAGTTTAACTCTTCCTTTCTCAAAAAGAAGTAGTTTTTCACCACAAAACCCACAAAGGGGAGCTCAGATCTCCCATAAAATCTCTGAAAGGGGAGATTTTGAATCTCACTCTCCTTTCCCCCCAAGATCCGGCCAACCGAGAGGAAGAAGGAGACCCATCTCCAAAAATCCTACGTTGGGAGGATCTAAGGCTTAAAAGAAGAGCTAAAAATTACTAGGAGTTTAACTCCTTTCTAGATCTGTTGGAGTTTAACTCCATAAATTAAATTTCTGTTAGGAGTTCAACACCAAAACCCATTGGGAGTTCAACTCCCCAACCTAAGGGCTAAGCCCCTTCCCGCTGGTGTTTCCCATGGTCGTGTGCCGCGCACGTGACCCGAGGGCACCCAGCGGTCACATGCCGCGCATGTGACCCTTGGGTGCCCAGTGATCACGTGTCGAGCATGTGACCCATGGGTGCCTCGCGGTCGCGTGCAGCATACGTGACCTACGGGCGGCCCGCGTTCGCGTGCATGGCATGTGACCCACGGGCGCCCAGCGGTCGCGTGCATGTCACGTGACCCGCAGGAGCTAAAACGCCCAATGGTCGCGTGCAACGCACATGACCCCGGGCACTAAAGTGCCCCACGTGCACACACGTGACCCGCGGGCACTAAAGCGCCCACGTGCGCGCCCGCCCCGCGATCGTGTGCAGCGCACGTGACCCGCGGGCGCCAAGCGCTCACGCGCCAGGCATATGACCCGTGGGCACCATGCACCCACGTGCTACGCACGCGTCTTTAAGACGCCCTTCCCCCATTTTTATGCACTCCACATCAAAACACGTCTCTCACAAAACCCCCGTAAAACTCTGCGGGGCCCTCGATATATCCAAAACCTTTTCAAAACATACGCACACTACACATTGAGTTCGCATGGCCTGTTTGACCCGTCAATCGGAGGTTCTCTCGCTCCAAAGGCGAGGGGTAATTAACGGTAGCTTAGTTCGCGGCTGCCGGAGATTTGGATCCACACAATCAATAAACCCCCGCCTACTCTGGGCAGGGGGAATCTGTAGTACGCCTGACAAGCGCGCGCGTATTCCCATCTCAATGGGGTGACGAAAAACACCCTACAGTTTGGATACTGGAAACTGTTGGATATATGTATGCCCTAGAGGCCATTATGTGATAGTGGATGTATCTATACATGTATATATATTCAGTTTGCATTCTTGCTCGACATGATAGTATGCTATCTGGTTCTTCTTTATCTGACATGTTGATTTGATCATGCTTTTATTCATTCATACATGCTGATAAAGCCCTGAGGATATCGGCTTGACTACTCTGATTATGATCGAGATCATACTAGTGGGACATCTGTAGTCTATAAGCATATCCTGGAACGTCCCTAGTCGTAAGTATATCGAGACGGGGCATTGATATACCAGAGTAGACTAGCGTATATGATACTAGACCCATACGATGGGCGATGGATGTTCCCACATTCATCGATGTTTGACATCAAGATCATATACGGGTGCTCAGTGGTGACTGGGTACACTGGACGGACTCACCGAGAACTCCTATATGGAATTATATCTATCGTCGGATAGCAGTTCTCAGGTGACACTGGTACAGGTTAGTCTGTAGACCCGAGATCGTCATGGAGTCTTGTGTGTTCTCCCACTGTACTTTGATTGCCACCCTACCACGGCTCTACTGAGTCGTGCAAACAGGTGGCCGTTGGGTACAGTCTCGAGACACACGAAGACGATGAGCGATAGGAGGGGTTTCGTCTCTCCCGGTATTGGGAGTTGATGCTGTGCTGTGCCTGACTGGTTATAACAGCAAGTCCCTGGCCAGGGATGCTGAGATTTGCTGATAAGTGTTATCAGTAGTTTCTCGATCTGTTATAGACCATTCACCGACACGACTTATTGAGTTATTGGGGTCGACGTCACCATCCCTAGGCTCGATATGCAGCATATCTGACGAAGAGACCGGACTGTACGGTAGTGTTGCCGGATGGATCGACGGGAGTTGTAGCAGGTTCGCTTGTTGTCTTCTGATCGCTCAATACCCGGGTGGCCGTTACGTTTAGCTGACCGCTTGCGGCTTGAGGGTACCTGATATGATCATCACCCTCTGCCGGCGTATTGATGAGTCTTAGAGTCCCATAAAGGAGTTACCCAGTCCAGGCGAAACGTTGTGGTGCGCATATGCGATATGCGCATGCACCCGATTGAAATGTGCGTATATGATACCGAACATTGATCGGGTGAACTGCTTTTGGTGGGGTCATATGAGATATGACCGGATTGATAAATCAAGTGTTGATTTATCATTTAACCATTAGTTTTCTCACTTAAAACCTTTTCTTCGATGATAGATGTGTGCATGCATGTGTGCTTTTCTTTCTTTCTTTCATGCTAGTTTCATGCACATGTGGATGTGCATACATGCACACATACATACACTCATCCATCATGGTTGTTAGCATATGGAAATGGTGGCAATATAAGACTCACACCATGGATTATATAATGGATTATTATTTAATTTTGGATTTAAAAGAAAATGAAAAAGGAAAGGATAATCATTCTTGCTTCTACATTCTTCCTTTGACCTAACCATGCTCAACTACCACTAACCTAAGGTTATCCTTCTCTTTATCATTCCAAACTAAAGTTAAATAATGTCTCCATCACTTTAACCATGGTTCATTGCATGAAGGAATAAAATATATATTGATATATTTCTTTTTCTTCACTTGAGTTATCTTTTTACCTCTTGTCAAAAATTGCCACCATCTTCTTCCTCTTGCTCTTTTGCTCTCTAGTTTTTTTCTAGTGAGTAAATACCACTTAAAGATAGGTTTTTGAAGTGAGAAATCTAACCACAACATCATTCTACACAAGCTTAGCCGTTTTGTTTAGAATGTTCTCTTCGGTTTGACGAAGTTGCGAGCTTGGACGGAGATCTCCGTGGTGGATCGTCGTGGACACAAGGGGACTTCTAGAGGACCTTCGTTCAACACCCTAGAGACCAAGGAGTCCAGCGAAAGGGAGCTACAAAGGTTGTAGTCTCGAAACCCTAGATTAGTTCGCTTTTTATTTCGAAACCCTAATTTTCTAGGATCGATTCCTTTGCATGTTCGTTTAGCACTATAAAAATTTAAACTTTGGGTCATGTGATGCTTCAAAACTCTTCATAGGGTGCCAAACAAACCTTACATTGGTATCAGAGCCGACCTAGATCATTAGGCGACGTTTTTACGAAGTGAAAACCCCGATCGGACAAAAATACGGTATTTTTGGGTGCTCTCTGGAAATTTTCTAAAATTTGATAATTTTCAGAATTAAAAATATGTAAAAAATACAGCAGGAAAAAATAAGAGTTACGGTACAAATTTTTTCCAGTGAACAGTGATTCTCGCCGCGGAAACGCGGCCTAAGCTTGCTTAGGCCGCGGTTCCGCGGCCGTATATATGTATTGATGAATACTTTTTGTACAGTAATTCATGAATCTTCTTGTATAAATTTTTGGATATTTTTAATCTGTATTTGGTTTTGAAAAATTCTGGAGATGGTTTTGAACTCGTCATTTCGATCGGGATTTTTATTTCGTAGCTTTTCCGGGTAAATTAGAAAGTATTGAAGTGTTTGAACGAGTATCATTTACTCACTATTCACGGGGTTTAAATACTTTGGAGATACGTGCAAGTCTTTTTGCGGTGGTCCCTCTAGAAGACAACAAACCTTAACTCGATTATGTGACCGTCTTGAACTGCCCTTTGAACCTTAGGGTTTGGGGCAGTACGGCGTGCCACATGTGAGGCGTTGGCTTGACCCTTCTACGGCTGGACCGCTACTACTGTGTCACACTCCGGATTTTTGAACCCTGCTCAAGTGTTGAGCTTTAGTGAATCTTGGGTGCTTGATCGTTCGTTCGAAAACTTTAATACTGTCTGTTTGTCTGGAATGTGATACAATATGTGGAATTCATATAGTTTAGGCATGAAATACGAAATATGTGATATTTCGCATTTATGATGTCTAAAGAGAATCTGGATTCCAAATATTTTAGTTTTACACTTTCTTTTCTGTGACCGTAAGTGTAGTATGTACGATATCGCCGGTTTCGTTGCTATACATCAACGACAATCGGGGTACGCATACTTACTTACGTTGATGATATGTGATATTATGTGTTGCTGAGATATGATGTGCAGGATTGTCGCGATCGAATAGCCGGGGGGTTTTTGTGAGATGAGAGTTTTATATTTTCATTCATGTAAATTCAAATGTAATATTCTTTTATTTGGGGCACTTCCAGGTTGCGGTTGTGTCACCAGTGTTGTATATTATTTACTTTTCCGCATTAGGATGGACCCAAGGAGGGGAGCACTGGTGACCGGGTTCTGGGGTTCAGTGGGAGGCCATCTCGAGGAGTCGAGACCGGGTCTCCTAAACTCCAGGATTGGTAGGGTCACTTGCCGCTCTCGTAGGGGTCCAGGGTGTGGGCTTGGCTATTCATCGCGACTGTGGAATCCATATTTTCTATTCTGGCTAAATACTAAATACGGACGTCTTAGGATATCCCACGTTATATCTATGTTTCTGCTGCCTGTGTTCTGTGATATCTGAGACGAATGACATATTATATATATGATATATAGTAGACGTTGCTTATGTTTTACACCCGCGCTAGTCCCGTCCCGGTATGCCGTTAGTTAAGTAACCTAACGGTGCATAACGGAACATTGCGGCGAATGCGGATGGCATAAGCGTACGTGTTATTTTCGTTTCTTTTCTGTGATTGGCTTAAGGACTTAAATGATGGGATTACATTAATGTGATTAATGTAAAGAAAATAAACCTAAAAAGATGTTGTAGAATCGGATTTAAAAACTACTCGGCTATTTATGAAAAAGCTACATTTCAAAACTGCGGAGCTTAAGCCACTCCTTTTGAAAAACTGTTTGATTCTACAACGATATCAAGTTCAAAGCGTTAAAGATTTTCTTAAAAATCATTCGCAACCCTCCGTCATTTTAGGAAGTAGAGTACTTAGTATTCGTGCTACGTTTGTTGATTTTAGTTAAGGCGTAGTGTACGGTAGCTAAGTGATGTCTTCCTACACTGCATATGATGCAGATTAATTAGGACATTCATGCGACTTTGTTGACCATAGTTAAGGGTCATATGGGTGGGTCTAATTGATCAAGAAATGACGGGTAGAACTTGACTGGTACTTATGATTTGTTGACTATAGTTAAGGTCATAAGTACTAGGGGTAAAAATTACATCGGGAATATCAAGTGTTGAAATTTGCAATGAGATTGCATACCTTCCATGTGATGGTTGGATCCCGATCCCACTGTGGGCAATAGTTGCTCCTAGGAGAGTTTTACAGTTTACAATTAGCTAACTCATTAGGTGTCTAGAAAGGTGTTAACGGGGCTCCGCCTCCGGGAAAAAGAGGTTTACTCTAATTAGGTCCGTGCGAAAGCACGGGGAACCTCCTTCAAAGTACCGACACTGGCCTGGCTGAATGGTTAGCGAAGTTGTAGACTGTAATTAATCCTGGCTAGTTTTTCTTTTTAAGGTTTGAAAGAAAAACTTGATAAAAAGCAGTGGGAAACATCGATTAGACAAGATAATAAACCAATCTAATCTGTGCAAGAGCTTTCGCTGAGTGTATTCTTTTCTCTCTCTTAATGGCAGATACCAATGACTGGACTTAAGCTTCTACTAGATAAAAAAAAACTGAATGGGACCAACTATAAAGACTGGCTGAGGAATCTGAAAATCGCCTTGACTTATGATAAAGTATCATATGTCCTCACGGCTTCAGCCCCGCCCGTCCCTGGTCCAAAATCCTCAGTTGCGGACATTGAAGTCCGCAAGACATGGGACGCTGACTGTGCCACGGCCACATGCCTCGCGCTTGCATCGATGGATAACACACATCAAAAGCAGCACGAGGACATGGACATTCACGGTATATTGCTCCATACAAAGGAGTTGTATGGGGAGCAATCCCGCGTATTACGATACGAAGCATCAAAGAAATTGTTTCAGATGCGAATGGCCCCTGGCACACCAGTAGGAGACCATGTTCTGAAGATGATAGCTCTTATAGAAGAGCTTGAGGACCTTGGATGGACGATGGACAATGAACAATATATAGATATTATTCTGCAGTCCCTCCCCTCCACCTTTGCTCAGTTCATAGTGAACTTCAACATGCATGGCATGGAGAAGGACCTCCCTGAACTCCTTAATATGTTAAGGAGTGCAGGGAGCACTATGAAGTTAGCAAAAACTCCCGTTATGACTATTGGACAGTCTTCCTCTTCTCGCCCGAAAGCCAAGGCCAAGGGAAAGAAAAAGAAGAAACCCACTAATCCTAAAGGGGGAGTTAAAAAGGTGAAGGGAAAGGGAAAGTCCAAGGCTGGAGACTCAGGGAAGGGCGAATGTTTCCATTGCCACAAGACAGGACACTGGAAGCGCAATTGCACGGAGTACTTAAGTCTCAAGAAGAAGCATGGTGATGCTTCTGCTTCAGGTGCGTTTGTGACTGAAAACTGTTTTTCTATAAACTCTGCTTCCTGGGTATTGGATACCGGTTCAGGTTCTCACATTTGCAATTCTATGCAGGGGCTGAGAAATAGCAAGGTTTTGAAGACAGGTGACCATACTCTCCGCGTTGGAAATGGTTCCAATGTACATACAGTCGTAGTGGGAGAGTATCACTTGGGGTTGCCATCTGGATGTATTTTGATTTTGAATCCATGTTATTTTGTACCAAGTATGCTATGTAATATAATATCCGTTTCTTTGTTGGACAATGAAGGATATAATTTTGTGTTGCAGAACAATGTTATGAACATTCATCTAAATCAAATGTTGGTTGGGTATGGTACGCTTAATAACGGAATATATGTCCTAAATCAACACACAGTTTTCAGTATACAACACACTAATAAAAGAAAACTTTCAGAATTAAATGAAGCTTTTCTTTGGCACTGTAGACTTGGTCATATTAACGAAACAAGACTAAACAAGTTACACAAAGATGGATATTTAAATTCTTTTGAATATAAATCTTATGCGACTTGCCAGTCTTGTATCAAGGGTAAAATGACCAAAACTCCGTTTACCGGACACGGAGAAAGAGCTACTCAGCTCCTGGGCCTCATACATAGTGATGTATGTGGGCCTATGTCTACACAGGCTAGAGGCGGTTTTTCATACTTCATTACATTCACTGACGATTTCTCAAGATTCGGTCATGTATTTTTATTAAAGCACAAGTCCGGCGCTTTCGAGAAATTCATTGAATATAAACAAGAAGTAGAAAAACAAACCGGTTTGAGTATTAAGATGCTTCGATCAGATCGAGGTGGAGAGTATCTCAGTACAGAATTTGCAAACTTCCTAAAAGAGAATGGGATTCTCTCTCAGCTCACTCCTCCTTACACACCACAGCACAACGGTGTGTCAGAACGACGGAATAGGACCCTACTAGATATGGTCCGGTCCATGATGAGTGACGCTGAGTTACCAGTCTCATTTTGGGGGTATGCATTGGAGACTGCAGCGTTTCTGCTAAACAGGGTTCCAACCAAAGCCGTGTCTTCCACGCCATATGAGATATGGAATGGGAAGAGACCATCTCTTAAGAGAATTAAGATTTGGGGTTGCCCGGCCTATGTTAAAAAGCAGAATCCGGACAAACTCGAGACACGGTCAGTCATGTGTAACTTTGTGGGATATCCAAAGAATTCTTATGGATATCTGTTCTACCACAAAGAGGAACAAAAAGTTTTTGTTTCTCAGTATGCCACATTCTTGGAAAAAGAGTTTTTCACAGATAAAGATGATGGCAAGGTAGTAGATCTAGAAGAGGTTCTGGAGACACAAACTACAAATGACGATTTGGTTGAACCGGCTGTTGCAACAGAAACTGAAGAACCTCGGCCACTCCGTAGGTCTGGTAGGACTTCTCGCCCACCGGAGAGGTACTACGGTTTCCTCATTGATGGTGACAGAGAAGATTGCATCATGGATGATGATGATCCTACCAGTTTTCAGCAAGCTATCACGAGTGGTGACTCTGTGAAGTGGCTGGATGCCATGAGATCCGAAATGGAGTCTATGTACACCAACAAAGTATGGACTTTGGACGTTGTACCCCCTGGGGTAAAACCTGTAGGGTGCAAGTGGATCTTTAAAAGAAAGATTGGTGTGGATGGGCAGGTAGAGACCTATAAGGCAAGACTTGTGGCGAAAGGTTTTCGTCAAAGACCAGGTTTGGACTATGACGAAACTTTTTCGCCCGTAGCCATGCTTAAATCCATTCGGATCCTACTTGCTATTGCTGCTCACTACGACTATGAAATCTGGCAGATGGACGTTAAAACAGCATTTCTAAATGGAGATTTAGAAGAATGCGTTTATATGGATCAGCCAGAGGGCTTCATTGACAGTGGGAGCAGCGAGAAAGCATGTAGATTGGTTAAATCCATATATGGGTTAAAGCAGGCATCTCGGAGTTGGAACATCTGTTTCGATGATGTTATCAAAGAGTTTGATTTCATCAAAAATCCAGATGAACCTTGTGTTTATAAGAAGGCTGTAGGAAGAGCTGTCACATTCCTCGTATTGTACGTGGATGATATTCTTCTGATAGGAAATGATATTCCTATGCTACAGTCGGTCAAATCATTCTTATCACTAAGGTTCTCCATGAAGGACCTGGGTGATGCCACATACATCCTGGGCATAAGGATCTATAGGGATAGATCCAAAAAGTTATTGGGATTGTCCCAAACCAGGTACATCAACACCATCCTAAAGAGGTTTAGTATGGAAGACTCCAAGCGGGGTGCCTTACCCGCTTGCCATGGAGTCACTCTCTCCAAGGATTCTTGTCCAAAGACCGATGAAGAGAGAGCTCGCATGAGCATTATACCTTATGCTTCGGCAGTAGGATCTATAATGTATGCGATGTTATATACACGCCCAGATGTAGCTTATGCACTTAGTGTTGTAAGCAGGTATCAATCCAACCCAGGGGAGAACCACTGGACAGCTGTGAAGAACATTCTTAAGTACTTACGAAGGACTAAAGAATTGTTCTTGGTGTATGGTAATACAGATCTCCAAATGGAGGCCTTTACCGATTCGAGCTTCCAGAGCGATAAGGATGACAGCAAATCTATCTCAGGGTTTGTATTTACCCTCAATGGAGGGGCGGTAAGTTGGAAGAGTTCCAAACAAGATACCGTTGCAGACTCTACGATGGAAGCTGAGTACATTGCTGCAAATGATGCCGCCAAGGAAGCCGTCTGGATGAAGAAGTTCGTCTCGGAGCTAGGAGTAGTTCCAACCATTATTGATCCAATACCTTTGTATTGTGACAATAATGGGGCGATGGCGTTAGCCAAGGAGCCCAGATCCCATCAGCGGTCCAGACATATCCTGAGGCGCTTTCATTTGATCCGGGAGATTGTAGATCGCCGCGAGATCGAGATTAAGAGAGTAGACACAAAGAACAACGCCGCAGATCCACTCACCAAGGCCCTTCCTCAGCCACAGCATGAGCGACTTTTTGAGATGTTGGGTATGAGATACGCCAATAACTGGCCTTAGTGCAAGTGGGAGATTGTTGGATATATGTATGCCCTAGAGGCCATTATGTGATAGTGGATGTATCTATACATGTATATATATTCAGTTTGCATTCTTGCTCGACATGATAGTATGCTATCTGGTTCTTCTTTATCTGACATGTTGATTTGATCATGCTTTTATTCATTCATACATGCTGATAAAGCCCTGAGGATATCGGCTTGACTACTCTGATTATGATGGAGATCATACTAGTGGGACATCTGTAGTCTATAAGCATATCCTGGAACGTCCCTAGTCGTAGGTATATCGAGACGGGGTATTGATATACCAGAGTAGACTAGCGTATATGATACTAGACCCATACGATGGGCGATGGATGTTCCCACATTCATCGATGTTTGACATCAAGATCATATACGGGTGCTCAGTGGTGACTGGGTACACTGGACGGACTCATCGAGAACTCCTATATGGAATTATATCTATCGTCGGATAGCAGTTCTCAGGTGACACTGGTACAGGTTAGTCTGTAGACCCGAGATCATCATGGAGTCTTGTGTGTTCTCCCACTGTACTTTGATTGCCACCCTACCACGGCTCTACTGAGTCGTGCAAACAGGTGGCCGTTGGGTACAGTCCCGAGACACACGAAGACGATGAGCGATAGGAGGGGTTTCGTCTCTCCCGGTATTGGGAGTTGATGCTGTGCTGTGCCTGACTGGTTATAACAGCAAGTCCCTGGCCAGGGCTGCTGAGATTTGCTGATAAGTGTTATCAGTAGTTTCTCGATCTGTTATAGACCATTCACCGACACGACTTATTGAGTTATTGGGGTTGACGTCACCATCCCTAGGCTCGATATGCAGCATATCTGACGAAGAGACCAGACTGTACGGTAGTGTTGCCGGATGGCTCGACGGGAGTTGTAGCAGGTTCGCTTGTTGTCTTCTGATCGCTCAATACCCGGGTGGCCGTTACGTTTAGCTGACCGCTTGCGGCTTGAGGTTACCTGATATGATCATCACCCTCTGCCGGCGTATTGACGAGTCTTAGAGTCCCACAAAGGAGTTACCCAGTCCAGGCGAAACGTTGTGGTGCGCATATGCGATATGCGCATGCACCCGATTGAAATGTGGGTATATGATACCGAACATTGATCGGGTGAACTGCTTTTGGTGGGGTCATATGAGATATGACCGGATTGATAAATCAAGTGTTGATTTATCATTTAACCATTAGTTTTCTCACTTAAAACCTTTTCTTCGATGATAGATGTGTGCATGCATGTGTGCTTTTCTTTCTTTCTTTCATGCTAGTTTCATGCACATGTGGATGTGCATACATGCACACATACATACACTCATCCATCATGGTTGTTAGCATATGGAAATGGTGGCAATATAAGACTCACACCATGGATTATATAATGGATTATTATTTAATTTTGGATTTAAAAGAAAATGAAAAAGGAAAGGATAATCATTCTTGCTTCTACATTCTTCCTTTGACCTAACCATGCTCAACTACCACTAACCTAAGGTTATCCTTCTCTTTATCATTCCAAACTAAAGTTAAATAATGTCTCCATCACTTTAACCATGGTTCATTGCATGAAGGAATAAAATATATATTGATATATTTCTTTTTCTTCACTTGAGTTATCTTTTTACCTCTTGTCAAAAATTGCCACCATCTTCTTCCTCTTGCTCTTTTGCTCTCTAGTTTTTTCTAGTGAGCAAATACCACTTAAAGATAGGTTTTTGAAGTGAGAAATCTAACCACAACATCATTCTACACAAGCTTAGCCGTTTTGTTTAGAGTGTTCTCTTCGGTTTGACGAAGTTGCGAGCTTGGACGGAGATCTCCGTGGTGGATCGTCGTGGACACAAGGGGACTTCTAGAGGACCTTCGTTCAACACCCTAGAGACCAAGGAGTCCAGCGAAAGGGAGCTACAAAGGTTGTAGTCTCGAAACCCTAGATTAGTTCGCTTTTTATTTCGAAACCCTAATTTTCTAGGATCGATTCCTTTGCATGTTCGTTTAGCACTATAAAAATTTAAACTTTGGGTCATGTGATGCTTCAAAACTCTTCATAGGGTGCTAAACAAACCTTACAGAAACTCCCAAATGGCTGTGTAGAAGCAATGTTCAGGGAAGGTGCAACAGTTGGGTAGGATTGATAGGAATCGAATAGTTGGACAGGGTTAAGATCAACGTTTTGATAAGAAGGTGATTGGAATTGTTGATCAAAAGAATTTGAAGAGGTGAAACGAGTGAAAGATCGGCTACGGGATTGTTCAATACGTTCAGCAATAGACATAGGTCTTGGAGTTACAACAGGACTCTCAAAAGGGGTATCAACGTATGAAGGTGGGGTAAGTTGAAATGGTTGATACAAAGTGGATTGCGGAGTCCAATTATTTTTCCTAGACGCGTCTATCCGATCTTTCAAAGAGATTTTTGGCATAGATGAATCGTTCGAAGTTCGACTAAAGCAAGAACCGTATGAAGTAATGTCTGGTTGTGGGTACCAAAGTTTGGCAAGAGTTTTTTGAGGTGGGGTACTCATGATATGAAGAGAGAAAGAAGATGAAGAGAAAAGGAGAGGAAAAAGAATGTGTTTTTTTTTTGTTTTTTTAAGTTAGTTATTAACAAAAGAATGAAATATACACACAAAAAGAATATGGACAAAGAAAAACAATCACGACACAATACCACACACCTAATTGGTCTAGGGTTCACCTAGGTCAGCTGGAACTGCTCAAGAACTTGATTGTTGAAGTAAAACTGTGTCGAGAAACGGGCTCAAGATATACTGATCACGAGGCCAGGTAAGTGCAGAGATAAGGGAAGGTTTTCCAACGCTTTCACGAAGGTCCTTAATTAGATAACCCTTTCTCTTTTGGCGATTTCGCCGTGAACACTTTCCTACACACCCCGTAAACGATATACCGTTAAGCGGTGTTCTAAACACAGTTAACTTCTCCTAGTGAGCGCGAAGTCCTTAAAGGCTAATGTCTATTTTCTTTTAAATTTTGTGCGGGTAAACGTTATGCTCAATTCGTGATTTGTGGGCCACGGAAAAGGTGATGAAATCCTTTACCATATGTTGTGGGGTTGGCTTGCCCTTAAGTCCGTATTAATGGATGCAATGCGCAAATCAATACAAAGGTTGTTAAAAACCTAAAAAAATTGATTTTTATGTTTAAGCACGGCACTGCAACAAATACGGGTTAGTTAATTTTAGCGTTTTCTAGCGAACTTGCAAAGAATCCTGCAAAGATATTATATTGGATGCGTCGGATTGAGAAGATGGTGTTAGTAAAGTACGTACCGTTAAATTTTCGGGTTAAAAAACCCTCGTTGAATTGAATCTGAATAGCTTGGAAAGTTCTCTTGCGCGGGTCAAACTACCTGGATCTTTAGCACTATATTTTGTAATCACCTTAGCCTTGAACGTACACTTTGCTCCACACAATCGCAGTTTGCAAATCCGTAAAATCTGAAAATGTCGGAAAAACGGATTATTAGTGCGAAAAAGCGATATGAATGCACAAATACCTGCACACTAAAAATTATAAAAAAACAAACAATACAATTGGGACAAAATTAGAACACTGGAGTGGGGAAAAATTTTTTTGAGCCAAAGGAGGTTGTAGGGCCGGCGAGCTCGGAATATCTAAGGGTGTCACCGGTTTAAAATTTGAGTTTGGGCTCCAAACTTTTTCTAGTGTCTAAGTTCTCTATTATTGTCTTAATTCTATTACTTATCTTTTCTGTTAGATCCGGAGTGCTAGCAGATCAGAAATCCAGGGAACAAAAATGTTAGCAATGTTAGTTTTTGTTTTGGTTTTGAAATTTTGAAATTTTTAGTTTGTTTTTAGAAAAGTGTTAGAGGATACTAACAAGATTAACCCGAAATAACAAGAATAAAAACGTTACCGTCTCTCCGGCAACTGCGCCTCCAAAAACCGATCTCGCTGGCCCCACATTGCCCAATGCCCCCTAATTTTCTTCAGTCCATCCCTTGCTGCCTCGTCATCTTATTTTTATTAATTTTTAATCTCATTTTGACCCTATAAATACAGACCAGTGAGTAAGGGATGGCAGTCTCACATAGTCTCATTCTTTGTCTAATACTTTTGTTTTCTTGTTTTTCTTTTCATTTTGTTCTTATACATAGCTTGTCCCCTTGAGCTCCTTGCCTTCTCTTGATCTTGCAACATCTTCATTGATCTTGCAAGTTTAAATTTTGGTTATTGATCTCAAGGGTTGTATCATTACTTGAAGATTAATAAAGCTTTAATTTTACCTTCACTTCACCTTGAGTTTTTTGCCTTCTCTTGATCTTGCAACCTCTTCATTGAGCTTGCAAGTTTAAGATTAGGTTAATGAACCCATGGCTTGTATTGTCACTTTGAGTTAATGAAGCTTTCATTCTTTGGTTCTTAGTATTTACTTACTTGCTTTAATTACTTGCAATTTTATTCATGCCATTTACTTACTTGCATTTTATTCCATGCCCTTTACTTACTTGCATTTTATTCCATGCCCTTTACTTACTTGTAATATTTTTCTTTTCCTTTCTTTGTATCAATTCTTTGCCTGCGGCGTGCCGGGTTTTTAAAGTTCTAAAGTTTAACCGTGATCAAGGACGGCGTCGCGTGTAGTTAGCCGCGGTGAGCACGGGTCGTCCATAGGGAGACGAAGCGTTTTAAGTTCTTGTTTTCACGAGTTAATGCGCGGGACGGAGTTTGTTCGATTCTACCCTAAGTGTTTATATGCAAGTGTAAGTTGTTAGGATTAGATAGGTTAATATAAGTTAGTGAATTCCGCACTCAATCCTTTGTGCCGAACTTGACTGTTGAAGCTAGAGCAATCGGCAACAACGTGGATTAGGGTGCTTAAGCACGGTATTAGTGAAATCCGGCTTATTGACCCTTGTCCTTCTGTTTTCGTCGCTTGTTTTCTCCTCCGGCCAATCCGAACGCAACCGGTCGTAGTTAAGAATCACCGATACCATGGTAGGATAGGGTGCCTAACGGAGCGCTTGCGTAAGGTTTGTGCGGAGTTCAATTGAAAATATCGGGCCAAGGAAATGAGAAACGAAAACCTTAACTTACAATTCCATTATTTTTCCTAACAACACCATATTTACAACTATCCAAACAACAAAGAAAAAGATCAAAGAAATGATACAAAGAAAGGAAAAGAAAAGCATTACAAGTAAGTAAAAGGCATGGAATAAAATGCAAGTAAGTAAATGGCATGAATAAAATTGCAAGTAATTAAAGCAAGTAAGTAAATACTAAGAACCAAAGAATGAAAGCTTCATTAACTCAAAGTGACAATACAAGCTATGGGTTCAATAACCTAATCTTAAACTTGCAAGCTCAATGAATAGGTTGCAAGATCAAGAGAAGGCAAAGAACTCAAGGTGAAGTGAAAGTAAAATGAAACCTTTATTAATCTTCAAGTAATGATACAACCCTTGAGATCAATAACCAAAACATAAACTTGCAAGCTCAATGAAGAGGTTGTAAGATCAAGAGAAGGCAAGGAGCTCAAGGGGACTAGTTATGTATAAGAACAAAATGAAAAGAGAAACAAGAACACAAAAGTATTGGACAAAGAATGAGACTATGTGAGACCCCCATCCCTTGCTCACTGGTCTGTATTTATAGTCTCAAAACGATATTAAACAAGTAATAAAAATAAGATGACGTGGCATCAAGGGATGGACTGAAGAAAATTGGGGGGCATTGGGCAATGTGGGGCCGGCGAGATCGGTTTTTGGAGGCATGCCGCCGGCCAAAATCCGAGCATCTTGGCTCGTGTTGATGTGGTGGTTTTGTGTTCTCTCGAAAACTCCACTGATGCTACTTGATTTCTCTATAGAAGCCTGGGTTGTACTCAGGGATTTGGAGGCAAACTTGATACTTTTGGTCACATCACAACTTTTGCATTTATAACTCTTGTCCCCCCCACTTGCACAAGCCATCATTTGTGTGTGCAATGGGCAGCCCCACCATGGTCCATGCCAAAGAGTTGTGTGTACACTTGCATTGTGTTGGACCAAAATTGTGTGTACACATTTATTTGCTAAAAAACTCTTTGGGTATCGGTCGGTTTGCAGTTCTGGTTGCAGTGTCAGCTCACAAATATAATATCCGTGATTTTAAGTGTATTTCCAGTATTTTGTCACAGATACCTGTAATCTGTAATTACTGAGCAGACACTGTTAATAATACCGATACAATACAAAAAATAAATAATGAATGAGTGGTATTAAAATGCAGTTTTCTGTGATAAACAAATACCCCCCAAACTTATCTTTTGCTCGTCCTGAGGAAAACAAAAAATCCTAGCCTCACTTTCGCAGGGAACGCGATTGCACTGAGCTTGTGCAACAGGCCGTTAAACCTCTAGGTGTCCCTAGTAGGAGGAGTGTTGTCTCCTGAGGGTTTTCAGCGGATTACACCCACAAAATCCCGTCAAGCTAGTTTTATAAGTTAACGTCGATTCTACTCCTACAGTTTAGTATCTAGGTTAGAAATTCTATCATCCTAAGTTAGAAATATTCAACCCTTATGTTTCACACCTCCTATTTATTCAACCCTAGATCCTATACGTTTTACAGTTTAGAAAGATCTCGGGTTCTCTTGAGTTTTTCTTCTAAAGCGTAGTCTCCAATCAGAGATTTTTATCAACTTTACGGAAAACATAAGTCTTATTCTTTATTTCCAGCTTTCCTCCAAACATCGATTGTATACCCCTACGTGTGTGTAAACTTTTCAACCATACACTCAAGAATTCAATTCAAGCTATAGTACCCTTGCCCTAATACCTAATACTACTTCTTTTCATTTAATGATGGACGGTGTTGCTCACACACTTTTCATGTGACAATTAATGCTTCTTGAGGCACTAACAGCCGATTACTGAATGTGTGAGATTAAAGTGTAAATAGCAGTTTCCAGGTCTTGACTTTATTTATTTTTCTTTTCTTTATTTTTCTTTTTCAAGACCGGATATTTTTTTTTCAATGATGCTCTTTTGGTGGTTAGCTTTAAATACCGTTTTTTCTTTCATACTAGGTTTTCAGGAAAGAGTATTTGTAGGTGTTCTCTACTATCCCAGGTTTCAAGGTGTGTGTATGTGCAGTTTGTAGGGTATATACTTTCTAAATTTGGACTCAAGAATAGAAACTATTTTTCAGACTTATCCTTCAGTAAAGTTTCAATACTTTCCCTTCATCTCGACTTAACTCAAGAACTGAACTCAAGATTACCTACTTCTAAAAAAAATTGTAAGGACGTATAATTAACAAGGTTAAACAGAATGAGGGTTATTTTTAGGGTTTTCAATTCCTAAGCCTAGGATCTAGTTATTTCTAACGTATCAACTAAACTTTCGGAATAAAAATCTAAGTTACCCTATTAGCTAACTTGACAACAAAGTTTTTATATTTTTGGAAAATTTTCGATTTTTATGGGTTTTTTAAATATGTATGTCAATGCAAAATATACATATGAATGCGAAGGTAGAAAGCTTATTGAGCACACCCCCAAACTTAAACTTGACAGTGCCTTCACTGTCAGGCTACACCAAGAGGGTCAAAATTGTTGGCGCTCCCTAAAGAAAATTTTATACAAAACAAAAAGCAAAACAAAAAAAATAAGTACACAAAAAGGTTCCTACAAAACTTAAGTGAAACAGTGTTTCCACTGTTAAGCGTTAAAGTTCAGAGTTAGGGGGGAGAGAACATTATCAATATATACAAGGTCTTACACAGTCCAAAAGTGAGCACCAACCATTCAAAATTTTTATCGGGATAAGTCTCGGGCTGGTGAAAGAATATGGAGAGGAAAGAAATAGAGACTACGCGAGACTGTATAGGGATAGAAGCGGAATATGGTCTCGGTATGTGAGGAGAAGAATGGCGGAAAGGAAAAAGAAATGGAGTACGAACTTGAGGGTGAAAATGGAGTGAATAAATTAGCACAATTTGAGATGACCGATGTGTGAAAAGTGATTGTACTAATCTATTAACCCGTCGAGAGATGGGGTCAAACCTTTCAAGATTCGTAAGAAAATATGGGTATACCGAACTTGGTAAACCAGATATAAGAAATGAAGGCGATACGGTTTCTTGCGAGGTCAGAACGATGGAAAGGATGGAGGGAAGTGATCGAGGAAGGGTATCAGTTAAAGGTTCAGGAGGGTGTACACAGTCAATGAAAGGGACAGGATGAATTGGAAAATCTGACTCATCAAGTAAAACTGGGTCATCCTCAAAAATATTCTCAAAATTCTCCTCAAAATTTAGCTTATCCATGCATTTATCATCAATATCTAGACGCATATGAAGTTCGGGAAAAACAATTAAGGACTCAGGATGATGTCCACACGGAAGTGAAAGGACGGGATGAATTGGTGAGAAAAACTCATCCAAAACTGCGGGTTCATCATCCAAAATATTCCCAGCGTCAATATCCTTAATCAAGTGAAAACTAATATTCTCAGACACCTCATCAAAAGCATGGATTTCAATCAATTCGGGTTCTAGAGTGGAGGTGTATAGCTCAAAAGGTTTAGGATTGGTTTCACTTGGAATGGACCCTTCACAATAGGGTAATCAACCACTACAAAGTCGCACAACTCATTAACTGTTCTATCGTCAATTTGTGAATCATTTAGGACACTCGATAGACTTTCAAATCTGGAGTTGTGGAATTCAATGTGCAATGGGTAGGTTTAATTTGGAAGGGTGTACTGCTCACTCTCATGACTCAATTCGTCAATCTGTCCTACCGCTTCATCATACATTGAAAAATTTGAAGCTAGTTAGAAACTAGCTACCAGATCACTAGGTTGTATCAGGGCGGCCAAGGACGCATTCAAATCCATCATCTGTTGGGATGACGCTACCCGAAAGTCTTTTAACGACTGTTCCAGACTAGACATGGGTTGTGAAGGGGTTTCAGTAAAAGATTCAAAGTTGTTTGGATACTGGAAGTTGTTTGGATACTGGAAACTCCCAAATGGCTATGTAGAAGCAATGTCTAGGGAAGGTGCAACAGTTGGGTAGGATTGATTGGAATCGAATGGTTGGACAGGGTTAAAATCAACGTTATGATAAGAAGGTCAATGGAATTGTTGATCAAAAGAATTTGTAGTGGTGAAAGGAGTTATAGATCGGCTACGAGATTGTTCAATACGTTCAGCAATAGACATAGGTCTTGGAGTTACAATAGGACTCTCAAAAGGGGTATCAACATAAGAAGGTGGGGTAGGTTGAAATGGTTGATACAAGATGGATTGCGGAGTCCAATTGTTTGTCCTAGACGCGTCTATCCGATCTTTGAAAGAGATTTTTGGCATGGATAGATCGTTCAAAGTTCGACCAAAGCAAGAACCGTATGAAGTAATGTATAGTTGTGGGTACCAAAGTTCGGCAAGAGTTTTTTGAGATGGGGTACCCATGATATGAAAAGAGGAAGAAGAAGAAGAGAAAAGGAGGGGAAAAAGAATGTGGTTTTTTTTGTTTTTTTAAAGTTAGTTATTTACAAAAGAATGAAATATACACACAAAAAGAATCTGGACAAAAAAAAAAACAATCACGACACAATACCACACACCTAATTGGTCTAGGGTTCACCTAGGTCAACTAGACCTGCTCAAGAACTTGATTGTTGAAGTAAAACTGTGTCGAGAAACGGGCTCAAGATATACTGATCACGAGGCCAGATAAGTGCAGAGATAAGGGGAGGTTTTCCAACGCTTTCACGAAGGTCCTTAATTAGATAACCCTTTCTCATTTAGCGGTTTCGCCATGAACACTTTCCTAGACACCCCGTAAACGATATACCGTTAAGCGGTGTTCTAAACACAGTTAACTTCTCCCAGTGAGCGCGAAGTCCTTAAAGGCTTAAAGTCTAGTTTCTTTTAAATTTTGTGCGGGTAAACGTTTTGCTCAATTCGTGATTTGTGGGCCACGGAAAAGGTGATGAAATATTTTACCGTATGTTGTGGGGTTCGCTTGCCCTTAAGTCCGTATTAATGGATGCAATGCGCAAATCAATACAAAGGTTGTTAAAAACCTAAAAAAATCGATTTTTATGTTTAAGCACGACACTGCAACAAATACGGGTTAGTCAATTTTAGTGTTTTCCAGCGAACTTGCAAAGAATCCTGCGAAGATATTATATTGGATGCGTCGGATTTGAGAAGATGGTGTTATTAAAGTACGTACCGATAAATTTTCGGGTTAAGAAACCCTCGTTGAATTGAATCCGAATAGCTTGGAAAGTTCGCTTGCGCGGGTCAAACTATCCGGATCTTTAGCACTGTACTTCGCAATCACCTTAGCCTTGAATGTACACTTTGCTCCACACAATTTCAGTTCCCAAATTCGTAAAATCTGAAAATGTCGGAAAAACGGATTATTAGTGCGAAAAAGCGATATGAATGTACAAATACCTGCACACTAAAAATTATAAAAAACAAACAATACAATTGGGACAAAATTAGAACAATGGAATGGGGAACAAAATTTTGGAGCCAAAGGAGGTCGTAGGGCCGACGAGCTCGGAATATTTAGGTGTGTCGCCAGTTTAAAATTTGAGTTTGGGCTCCAAACTTTTTCTGGTGTCTAAGTTCTCTATTATTGTCTCAATTCTATTGCTTATCTTTTCTGTTTAGATCCAGAGTGCTAGTAGGTCAGAAATCCAGAGAACAAAATGTTAGCAATGATAGTTTTTGTTTTGGTTTTGAAATTTTTAGTTTGCTTTTTAGAAAAGTATTAGAGGATATTAACAAGATTAAGCCGAAATAACAAGAATAAAAACGTTACCGTCTCCCCGACAACGACGCCATTTGATCGGCACGCCTGCGGCGTGGCGGGTTTTTAAAGTTCTAAAGTTTAACCGCGATCAAGGACGTCATCGTGTGTAGCTAGCCGCGGTGAGCACGGGTCGTCCGCAGAGAGACGGAGCGTTTTAAGTTCTTCTTTTCACGAGTTAATGCGCGAGGCGGAGTTTGTTCGATTCTACCCTAAGTGTTTATATGCAAGTATAAGTTGTTAGGATTAGATAGGTTAATGTAAGTTAGTGAATTCCGCACTCAATTCTTTGTGCCGAACTTAACTGTTGAAGCTAGAGCAATCTGCAATAACGTGGATTAGAGTGCTTAAGCATGGTATTAGTGAAATCCGGCTTATTGACCCTTGTCCTTCCGTTCTCGTCGCTTGCTTTCGCCTCCGGCCAATCCGAACGCAACCGGTCGCGGTTAGGAATCACCGATACCTTGGTAGGATAGGATGCCTAACGGAGTGCTTGCGTAAGGTTTGGACGGAGTTCAATTGAAAATATCGGGCAAAGGAAATGAGAAACGAAAACCTTAACTTACAATTCCATTCTTTTTCCTAACAACACCATATTTACAACCATCCAAACAACAAAGAAAAAGAGCAAAGAAATGATACAAATAAAGGAAAAGAAAAGCATTACAAGTAAGTAAAGGGCATGGAATAAAATGCAAGTAAGTAAATGGCATGAATAAAATTGCAAGTAATTAAAGCAAGTAAGTAAATACTAAGAACCAAAGAATGAAAGCTTCATTAACTCAAAGTGACAATAGAAGCCATGGGTTCAATAACCTAATCTTAAATTTGCAAGTTCAATGAAGAGATTGCAAGATCAAGAGAAGGCAAAGAACCCAAGGTGAACTGAAGGTAAAATGAAAGCTTTATTAATCTTCAAGTAATGATACAACCCTTGAGATCAATAACCAAAACTTAAACTTGCAAGCTCAATGAAGAGGTTGCAAGATAAAGAGTAGGCAAGGAGCTCAAGGGGACTAGTTATGTACAAGAACAAAATGAAAAGAGAAACAAGAAAACAAAAGTATTAGACAAAGAATGAGACTATGTGATACCCCTATCCGTTACTCACTGGTCTGTATTTATAGGTTCAAAATGATATTAAACAAGTAATAAAAATAAGATGACGTGGCAGCAAGGGATGGACTGAAGAAAATTGGGGGGCATTAGGCAATGTGGGGCCGGCGAGATCGGTTTTTGGAGGCATGTCGCCGGCCAAAATCCGAGTATCTTGGCTCGTGTTGATGTGGTGGTTTTGTGTTCTCTCGACAACTCCACTGGTGCTACTTGATTTCTCTATAGAGGCCTGGGTTGTACTCAGGGATTTGGAGGCAAACTTGATGCTTTTGGTCACATCACAACTTTTGCATTTATAACTCTTGTCCCCCCACTTGCACAAGCCATCATTTGTGTGTGCCATGGACAGCCCCACCATGGTCCATGCCAAAGAGTTGTGTGTACACTTGCATTGTGTTGGACCAAAATTGTGTGCACACATTTATTTGCTAAAGAACTCTTTGGGTATCGGTCGGTTTGCAGTTCTGGTTGCAGTGTCAGCTCACAAATGTAATATCCGTGATTTTGAGTGTATTTCCAGTATTTTGTCATGGATACCTGTAATCTGTAATTATTGAGCATACACTGTTAATAATACCGATACAATACAAAAAATAGATAATGAATGAGTGGTATTAAAATGCAGTTTTCTGTGATAAACAGCTCCCGCAACCCTGATAGCCGGCTGGGGGTCAAGGGGGCTAGCAACCCTCTTGCGGGGTGCGGGACAGCTCCCCGTTAGAAATATTTTCCTAACGGGGGACATGTTTCTGGTGTGAAGTGCATGGAAAATGAGGAGTGAGGTGTTAGTTATATGTATGCCCTAGAGGCCATTACTGTACATAGGATGTATATTGTAGTGGATGCTGGGACATATATAGGTAGGACTTTCTTGCTCGACATGATAGTACGCTATCTGGTTGCTCTTTATCTTAACATGTATACTTGCTGTCTCTCTATTACATATTGATAAAGCCCTTAGGATATGTGCTCGACTTCCCGGACTGTTATGTAGATCATACTAGTGGGGCCTGGGTAGTCCATGAGTACATCCTTCAATGTTCCTATTCATAGGAATATCGAGACGGGGCATCGATATTCCAGAGTAGACTAGCGTATATCTTCTCGACCTATGTGATGGGCAATGGATGATCCCATATCCATTGGTGTTTGACATCAGAGATGGTATGCGGGTGCTCAGTGGAGACTGGGTACACTGAACGGACTCGCCGAGAACTCCCAGATGGTATTATACCTCACGTCAGATGGCGGTTCTCTGGTGACACTGGTGCAGCTTAGTCTGTTGACCCGAGATCGTCATAAAGTCTTGTGTATATCCCACTGTACTTTGATTTCCACCCTACCACGGCTCTACTGAGTCGTGCAAACAGGTGGTTTTTAGGTACAGTCCCGATTCACATGGAGGCAATGAGCGATAGGAGGGGATTCGTCTCTCCCGGTATTGGGGGTTGATGTTGCGCTATGCTCGACTGGCCATAACTGGAAATCCCTGGACAGGGTTGCACTGATTTACTGGTAAGTGTTATCAGTAGTTTCATGCTTGTTATGGACCTTATGTCGGCATGACTTATCGAGCTACTGGGGTCTGACGTTTACCACCCCTAGGCGAGATATGCGACATATCAGACGAACATACCGGACTGTAGGGTAAGTGTTACTGGTTGGATTCACAGGAGTGTGAGCGGGCTTGCTCGTTAATCTTCTGATCGCTCAATACCCAGGTGGCTGTTAAGTTTAGCAGACCGCTTGCGGCTTGTGGGTGTTTGATATGATCATCGCTTACTGCCGGCGTATTGACGAGTGTTTAGAGTCCTACACAGAGGTTTCCTGACTCAAGCGAAACGAAATAGGAGCGCATATGAGATATGTGCGGGACTGAGAATAATACCAGTTTGTGATACTGAATTCTATTCTCGCGATTTGTATCATCGGACGGTTATATAAGATATAGCCGGGTTACCGAATCAAATGTTGATTCGATATATTGATACACTTGATATTAGTCGGTTATATGCAGTATGACCGGATCATTAAATCAAGTGTTGATTTAATGATTTAATGTATAATTATATATTTGATATATTAATTTACATTAACTAGTATTTGTTCACTTAAGATTGATTTTCTCACTTGATGTGCACAAGTTGTATATATGATATATGTTTGTGCACTAGTTTGTATCATGATTGATGATACATGCAAACTTGGGTGTGTGTATGCTTTACACCATATTTAGGTTAATGGTTAGGGTTTTATTTATGATTTTTATTTATTTTTGCTAAAACTAAATGGTGGCTTTTCTTGTTTTAGCTTCAAGCTTCATGAAGCTTCTTAGCATCTTTGAAAAAATCTAAACCATTTTGTTTTATGCTTTGACCTAACCATTACCTAAACTATGGTTCACTCTCTACAAAAGTAAACTAACCCATGGTTGCAAGATGATAAGGCTTCACTTGATTTATTCTTTTCAATAATTCATTTTCTTTCTTCTTCTTCTTCAAGTGAAGAAAAGCTTGCTAGAAAATTTCAAGTGATGAAACCAAGTGAGAAATCCAAATCCAAAGTGAACCCACTTCCTATTTCTTCATCCTCTACCACTTGCCATGTAGTAGAGCGTGTTATCTTCACAAGGTTCATGACCAAGTGAAGATGGAGCTTGAGTTTGAGTCGCCTCGACGTAGATCATCTTCAGCATCGAAGTTAACGACCTAGCCCGCTTACTTCTCCGAAGAAACCAACGCTAGAGTCCGGGATCCCGATGATCGCAGCGGAGGGACGTCAACACGGAGCTTTAGAAGTGGAGGAGCGGATCTACAAAGGTTGTAATCCCTTTCACTTGTAGTTAAAGTAGTTAACTTGCTTGCTTTCGCCTTACCTCTAGTAAACGATCTTGATTAAGGTTTCTCGGCGCATATAAAATTTGATTTTGGCATGGTTGATGCCTTGTGGAACCTCATGTGTGTGCCTAGGAACCCTACAGTGGTATCAGAGCCTAGCTAGAGCTTTAGGCGAAGTGTAGACGAAGTTAGAAGTCCGATCGGACCCGTAAACCCCGATTTTACCCCTCTCTGTACATTTTCAAAAATGTTGATTTTTTCTGAATTAAAAATGCTCAGAAAATTAAGCAGGAAAAACTAAGAATTACTGTGAAGTACGGATCTCTAACTCAAAAATTTGACCACGGAACCGCGGCCAAACCAAGGGTTTGGCGACGGTTCCGCGGCTAAAATTGTGAATTAGTCCCTGGAACTTCATATATTTATTCTTAGGTCCTTTCTTGTCATTTTTTTCTGGGAATTTTTTAATTCCACTCAAGTGTTGAGTTTTCTAGGGTAGTATTGGGGACTCGTTAATTCGATCGGATAATTTAACTTTGTTTAGTTTGTCCGGGTAATTTTTAGATCGTGTTAAAAAGTTCGACCGGATATCAATAACTCACTTTTTCCCCTGTCGGAAAATTTCCAAGAGTTGGATTTTTCCGTAGTTTAAGAACGTTCTAAGTCGTACAAGTTACGCGATGTACCCTCTAGAAGACAACAAACCTTAACTCGATTATGTGACCGTCTTGAACTGCCCTTTGAACTATAGGGTTTGGGGCAGTACGGCGTGCCACATGTGAGGCGTTGGCTTGACCCTTCTACGGCTGGACTGTTGGTACTGTGGCATGAAGTGGATGTTTTTAAACTTATTTCAAGTGTTGAACCATTTGGGAAAACTTGGGTGTTTGATTATTTGATCTGAAAGTTTAACATTATCTAATCATCTGGAATGTGATACAATATTTGGAATTCACAAGTAGTTATGAGATAACTGAATGGATGTTATAAATCTTGCAGTTTAGTCTCACTTGATCGGTTGCCACGGAATTTTAATGCTATCAAAAGTCCGTCGCAATCACGTAGCGTACGCGGATACTCGCCGGGTAAACTTAATAGACAGCCACGCCCCATAGCCCCGACCAAGTGACTGTAGGAGAACCCCGTCGTCGAAAGCATCCGTTCGGGTGCTTGCGGTAGCGGTGTTCCGCCTTAGTGCACTTCGTCGACGGTATCGGGGGTGCGGCCGTCTACTAAAGTTTGCGACGAGCATTCGATCAGGATGTCGGAAATCTTGTTGAATTGCTCGACTTGATATTCAAAAGAGATTTCGATAATAAGACTAAAATGCGGGGTTTATAATTGGTTAGGCATGCGATGTCTAAGGAGTTTGCGGATTCCAACTGTTGTAGTTTTACACTTTCTTTTCTGTGACCGTAAGTGTAGTATGTAGTTGTATCACCGTTTTCGTTGCTATACGTCGACGACAATCGGTGTATGCATACTTACTTACGTTGATGACATGTGATGTTATGTGTTGCTGGATATGTTATATTGGATCGTCGTGTTTGAATAGCCAGGGTTTTTTTTATGTGAGATGAGTGTTTTTCATTTTCATTCATGTAAAAACTTGTATGTAATATTCTTTTATTGGGGCACTTCCGGGTTGAGGATGATGTCACCATTGTATATTATTTACTTTTCCGCATTAGGATAGACCCAAGGAGGGAGCACAAGTAACCGGGTTCTAGGGTCCAGTGGGAGACCATCTCGAGGAGTCGAGTCCGGGTCTCCTAACTCTAGAATTGGTAGGGTTGCTTGCCGCTCTCGTAGGGGTTTAGGGGTGTGGGATTGGCTATTCATCATGACCGTGGAATCCGTATTTTATACAGGCTCAAAATAAAACACGGACGTCCTAGTATATCCAATATTTCATATGATATTTTCTGCTGCGTTATCTGTGATGTGATCATGTGATATGTTCAGATAGATATTGTATATAGTATATATGATATATTATATAGACGTTGCTTATGTTTTACACCCGCACTAGCCCTGCCTCGCTCTGCCATTAGTTACCTAACCTAACGGTGCAGACGGGATATCGAGGCGAATGCGGATGGCATAAGCGTACGTTATATTTATCTGTGATGTTTAGGTGGACTTAAATGATGGGACTTCATTAATGTGATTAATGAAAGAAAATAAACCTAAAAGATGTTGTGGAATCGAATTTTTCAAAAACAGGTAGCTACAGTTCTTGCTTTGCATCGCGGTGTTCCTTGTAGAACATCCTGCACCTTATTCGATAAGGAAAGGCCCGAGATCCCTTCACCGGGAGTGACCCCTTTAGCAATAACTGGCAGATGCTACAACCCTCGGTTTGTCTTTTGATTGCTTCTATAGTTTTTGCTTTGCACAGCGGTTTATATGATATATCCTGCACCTTATTCGATAAGGAAAGGGCCGACGATCCCTTCACCGGGAGTGACCCCTTTAGCAAAACTAGAAAAGCCTAAAAAACACTCCATTTAAAAACCATTTGATTCCGCAATGATATCAAGTTCAAAGCGTTAAAGGTTTTCTTAAAAACCATACGCAACCCTCCGTCATTTTAGGAAGTAGAGTACTTAGTATTCGTGCTGTGTTTGTTGACCATAGTCAAGGCACAATGTACGGTAGCTAAGTGATGTCTTCCTACACAACATATGATGCGATTAGTTAGGACAGTCATGTGACTTTGTTGACCTTAGTTAAGGATCATGTGGGTGGGTCTAATTAATCACGAAATGACGGGTAGAGCTTGACTAGTGCTTATGATTTGTTGACCATAGTTAAGGTCATAAGTGCTAGGGGTAAAAACCATTATCAGGAGTTTCAAGTGTTGAAATTCGCAATGAGATTGCATACCTTCTATATGATAGTTGGATCCCGATACCCACTGCGAGTAATTGTTACTCCTGGGAGAGTTTTGCACTTTGCAATTAGCTGATCAAGTAGGTGTCTAGAAAGGTGTCAACGGGGTTACGCCCCTGGGAAAACGAGATTTATTTTAATTAGGTCCGTGCGAAAGCACGGGAAACCTCCCTCAAAGTACCGACACTGGCCTGGCTGAAAGATTGGCGAACTTGTAGAGTGTAATTAATCCCGGCTAGTATTTCCTTTTAGGGTTTGAAGGAAGATTTGATAAAAAACAGTGGGAGCCATCCTGATTAGATAAAATAAATAACCAATCTAATCTTGCAAGAGCGCACGCAGAGTGTTTTCTTCTCTCTCTCTCCAGGTAGCGACCATATCACGCCTTAATCAAGATAATAATATGGATGTATTGACTGAACCCGCTTGTTTTACTGAGCTGGGGAACGTTGGTCCCGCTCCAACTTATAATTGTTATAAGACCGAGCAGGAAATAGGAGAATACCAGAATTACTATACCGCCCAAACGAAGAAATTGCACATGATGCATCTCCTTCGGGTGTGTTCATTATAAAGAACTGTTTCTCAGTGTCCTCTACGTCCTAGGTACTAGATACCGGATCAGGATCCCGCAAATGTAATCCGTTACATGGGCTACAGAAAGGTAGAGAACTGAGAACGGGAGATAAGTTTCATGAGACAGAAAACGGTGCAAGTGTTGCAGCCAAGTCTGTTGGTCACTGTCACCCTGTATTACCAATACATTGATTCTGAACAAATGCTATTAGATACCGAACCTGATATACAAAATCATATCAATCTCTTTATTTATTAAAGAAGGATATAATTTTGTGTTGTTGAATATTGTTTTGAACATTTCAAAAGTTGATCGGTTCAGGCACGTTATCTAAAAGCATTGACGTTCTAAATCAAACTACAGTTCCTAGTATACAGAACACACACAAGAAGAAGAGTTCAGAAATGAACGATTCCTTCTTGAGGTATTATAGACTAGGTCATATCAATGTGACCCGACTAGCTTAAGTTACATTTTAGATGCATATTTAAATCAGTTTGAATTTACATCTTGTGAAACTTGCCAGTCATGTCACAAAGATTAGATGACCATAGCTCTGTTGATTGGAAACAGAGAAAGAGTTAGTAAACTCTTGGGACTGATACATGTTGATGTATGTAAGGTCCCCTGTCTACACATGCCAGGACCAGTTCTTTGTACTTCATTACATTCTCTGATGATCTCTCAAGATTCAGTCATATGTTCCTATTGAAACATAAGTCCGAAGCTTTTGAGATATTCACAGAATATAAGTTAGAAGTAGAGAACCAAAATACGGGTATAAGTATTATGTCCTATGATAAGATCAGGGAGGATAATACTTGTGCATAGAATTCCTGGACTATTCTAAAGGAGAATGAGATTCTCTCTCGGTGTTACTCCTCTGAATATACCACAGCACAACGGTATATCGGGACGGAGCAATCGCACCATATTAGATATGGTGTGCTCTATGATGAGTATTACTGAGTTACCTGTTTCTTTTAGGGGGTTGTGCACTTGAGAAGCTGCATACCTATTGAATTGGGTTCCAATCAAATCAGTGCCTACCACTCCATATAAGATATGGTATGGGAAGAGCCTATCTCTTAAGTAAGTTAAGATTTGGGATTGTCCGGCCTATGTCAAAAGCAAAATCCGGACAAGATCGAGGCAAGGTCAGTTCTGTAGAACTGGAAAGGTTCCAGCTATACAAAACTGCAGCTGATGATTTGACAGAACCAAAGGATTCAATAGTCCCCGACGAACCTCAGCCTCTCCGCCGATCTGGTAGGGTTCCTCATCCGCCTGAGAGATACTTCGGTTTCTCGATGACAGTGGGAGCAAGGATTGCATCATGAGATGATGACCTAACTAGTTTCGAGCTGGCCATCGAGAGTAGGGACTCTGTAAGAATGGCTGGATGCTTAGCGATCTGAGATGGAATCCTTGTACACCAACAAAGTACGGACTTTGGTTGCTATATCTGAAGGGTTAAATTCCCATCAGGAGCAAGTATATCTTGAGAAGATTACTTGGTGTAGATGGAAAAGTTGAGACTTTCAAAGCTAGACTTGTTAAAGGTTTTCGTCATCGACCAGGCATGGATAATGATGAAACCTTTTTCCAGTGGTTATGCTTAAGTCCATACGGATCCTACTTGCCATTGCTACATACCATGACTACGATATCTGGTGGTTGGGTGCCATGACTATTTTTCTAAATAATGATTTAGAAGAGAACGTCTATAAGAACACAGCCAAAAGGCTTCGTAAACAGTGGGAGCAGCGGAAAAGTGTGCAAGTTGCTTTACAGGATAAAGCAGGCATCGCGGAGTTGGAACGTCTGTTTTGATGTGGTAGTCAAAGAGTTTGACTTCATCAAAATGGTAGGTGAACCTTGTATATACAAAAAGGTAGTAGGGAGTATGGTAGTGATCCTCGTATTGTACGTAGACAACATACTCTTGATAGGAAAAGAGTTTCCTATACTACACACGGTCAATCTCTTCTTATTACAAGGATTCTCCAATAGGATAAAGGTGATACTCCTAAATCCTGGGATTTGGATCTATGAGATAGATCTAAATGGATGTTAGGCTTCTCACTAGGTTTAGTGAGATGGTATCAATCGATCCTGGGGAGAATCACTGGAAAGGTTCTAGGGTGATAAGCACGACTGAATGTCAGTCACAGGCATTATCTTTACCCTCAGTAGAGGGACGGTATGTTGGAAGAGTTCCAAGCTAGATACCATGACAAACTAGACGATAAAGGCTGGTAACATCGCTATCAAAAATACTAACCAAGAGGCAGTTTGGGTGTATATTGGTTCATGAGATGAACTAGGTTCCTACCATTGTGTGACAATGGAAGAGTGGCTTTGTCCCAGGAACCCTGGTCCCATCAGTGGCCCAGACATATTCTGAGGCAGCATCACCTGATCATGGAAATAGTTGATCTCCTGGGTGATCGAGGTTAGGAGAGTAGACTCGGAGGATAACACGGCGGATCCACTCACAAAGGCATTTTCCCAGAGAGAGACTTATATGGGATGGTTGAGTATTAGATACTGCAACCACTGCTACAGATGGCCCTAGTGCAAGTGGGAGATTGTTAGTTATATGTATGCCCTAGAGGCCATTACTGTACATAGGATGTATATTGTAGTGGATGCTGGGACATATATAGGTAGGACTTTCTTGCTCGATATGATAGTACGCTATCTGGTTGCTCTTTATCTTAACATGTATACTTGCTGTCTCTCTATTACATGTTGATAAAGCCCTTAGGATATGTGCTCAACTTCCAGGACTGTGATGTAGATCATGTTGGAGATAGTGCCCTCAAAGTCAATTATTGGATCGCAGGTACATGATTGCAATGATTGAGGCAGGACCTATACCGATATGACAGTCTTGCTCGAGATGATAGTATGCTATCTGGTTTGTCTTTATCATCGTATACATGCTTTAGTTCACTATTGCATGATGATAGAGCCCATAGGATTCTTGCTTGACTACCAGCAGTATGATGGCGATCATATACGTGGGAGCTGGGGTCTGTAAGCACATCCTTAAACGTGTCCCTAGTCGTGGGAGTTTCGAGACAGGGCATCGATACTCCAGAGTAGACTAGTGTATACAGTCGAGACCCCGACGAGGGGCGGTGGCCGGTCTCGCAAGCCATTGGTGTTAGTTGGTTCACCTAAGATGTATACAGGTGCTCATTAGGTTATGAGTACACCGGACAGGACTCGCCGGGAATCTGCTAGTTGGTATTATACATATCGTCAGATAGCAATTCCCTGGTGACATGTGTACAGGTTAGTTCATCGACCTGAGATCGTCATTTGTCTCGTGTGAGTTCCCACTGTGCTTAGATTACTACCCTACCACGCTCAAAGGAGTTGTGCAAACAGGTTTTAGTTGGGTACAGTCCCGAGCCATATTGGAGGCAAGTGAGCGGATCGTCGGGGATTCTTCTCTCCCGGTATTGGGGGTTGATGTCGCGCAGTGCACGGGTGGCCATCACTAGGAATCCTCGGCCGAGGTAGTGGAGAATTACTGATTTGGATCAGTAGTTTCTCAGGTGGTGATGGGCTTCATGCCAACACGATTTATCGCGTTATTAGGGGTCTGACTTTATCCACCCCCCTAGACTCGATATGCGATACTCTTTAGACGAATGGACCGGACTGTATATACATTGTCACTGTCAGGCTCAGTAGGGTTTATAGATTAGTTCGCTCGTCAGCTTCCTTTCCAATCAATACATAGGCAAAACGTTACGTGCAGCTTGTACCTCTGACGTGCTAGTGGTTATACCCAGTGCCGATATATTGATGAGTCATTAGAGTCCCCCACAGACACTTTCCCAAGTTCGGGCGAAACGTTGTAGAGGCCGTATGGGTTTATGGCAAGGTTCGGAAAAAGCACGTGCGTTTTCGCACGTGTCGTTTTTCGGGCAGATAATACTGGTAGGCTTTGGTTTAAGCCGGAACCCAGTATTATACCGTGTAGATATAATATCTTTATCTCAGATGCATTTGTATTCAGTCGTAATACAAATGCGGGTATGTTTATACCATTACGGGGTTATCCTGAAATTCGTTTCAGGATCACTTTTGGAAGTTGCCAGTTTACAGTTTTCTATCAGCCGTATTTTGACATTCGGTTAAATGCGGATTTATCTTTTCTTGATGAGGGTGAGTCATGGTTCTAGAAGGTTCTAGATTTGGTGACAAGGCTTGAAGATTCATTGTTAGCATTAATTGTTCCATTAATGTTTTGATGACTAAGGTTAATGAGTCATGCTTTACATTATTATGTTCATACTAGGTGTTATGATAAGTTTGTGCTTATGGTCACCTCCCCCCTCCTACACTCACCTCCCTCCCTCTCTATAAGTGGCCGGCCTCCCCCCTCTCTTGGCTCATGGTTGTTGTTCACTAGGAAAAAGATTATGATAGATTCGGGTTCATGAAAATTAGATAGCCTCTTTCTCATTTCACCCGATCCAAAAGGCAACTTCCATAACCGTTCGTCTGTGACTTTGGACGTAACGAGACAAAGTGTTCTACTCATTCTCTACTTCATCTTGGTCATCTCTTTTAGCAAACTTGACGATCGAGTTGCCTCGGTTCAGAGGCGGGAGCCCGTTTAAAGATCCGTCGACGTGGTGTCACCTGGACGACAAGACTGGAGATTCAGGAGATCGGAGCAGCCGCAACAAGCGTGGGATGATGGTTAAAGACCGAAGGACTCGGATCGTTCGGTATAACGTTTCTACCCACTTTGTCGATTGTTAGTTTAGCTTTAATGGCAGATCCGGGTTACGGTACGTGATAGCGCCAGTTTGTAAAAAGTTTTTGTTCCGCATTTGGCGTCTGTTAGACGGCCGGGACGCTACCGTAGACTTACAGTGGTATCAGAGTCTCACCATTAAGCTATACTAACTTGTGCTAACACGTTTAAAACATCGATCGAACCGTTTTTCTAAAACTGCAATTTCCATGTTCAAAGTTTCTGTCGATTTTTAACAGGGCCCAAAAATTATTTTGAACATACCAGAAAACAGAGCAGGCTTTTATTCGAAAACTGGTGAAATTTGGAGGCCCAATTCCACAGAACCGCCGTGGATCCGCGGCCCAAACAAGGGTTTGGCCGCGGATCCGCCGCACGATTGTGAGATTGGCACTCCAAATTTCTACAGTGAGTTCTACTTGGGAAATTGTGGCTTTTGATATATTTCTTTTGGGCCCAATTTTTGTTACTGTACAGCAGATGTTTGTGGGGCCCACTTCGGGAAATTTAGTCGATCGAAATTTTAAACTTTTTAGTTTACAGTATTTACATTATATCTCCGACCGGAAATGTCATTTGATCGGTAAACCGCGTCTGATTGCTATAGTTCTTTTGGACAGGTTTGCGAACGTGGCATTCGCGTTGATGTTCTGTGTTGTGCTGTGATGCTGCGGATATGTCGTGGTGGATAGCAGGGTGCAATGATAGTGCAGTTTGGATTTATTTGTACATTTGATATTACGGGGCGAGCGTCCAGCATGTGGACTGCCGTCACTGCCTGTTTGTATAATATTCTTTTGGGGCACGACCAGTTTGAGGTCGATGTACCCGTTGTACATATTTTTATTTTTGTACTAGGTTTATCCCGCGAAGGAGTGCATGGATAGCCGGGTTCTGGAGGGCAACGGGTCCGTATCTCATGGTTTTGAGAGGCAGAGGGACCTCACTCTAGAATTGGCAGACTATTCGCCGCACTCGTAGGGGGTACAGGTTGGCCCAAGGAGGGGTGCTCAATTTACCGGATTCCGTGAAGTGCCGGGTGTTCCATTCACTATGCTGTGGGGACTACCTCGCTTCAGGTTTTGGCGGGTAACTTGCCGCACCCGTAGGGGTCTAGGTTTCATTGCACAGGCTATCCACATGACCAGGGGAACGTCAGGTTTCAGCAGCGGCTCTGTGAAACTCGGGGATCCCAGATTATCTGTATTGTTCTGTGATGCTTATTACTTTTCTGTAATGTTGCATATTATCACGCCTGGAGCGATTATTGTATATTGGTATATATACTATTAGATGTTGTATATGTTTTACACCCGCGCTAGTCCAGCCCCGCTCTGTCGTTAGTTAAGTAACCTAACGGGTGATGACGGGACCCAGTGGCGAATGCGGATGGCATATACGTACATTATATTTTCGTTCTTTTCTGGTGTGATTGATTGATGGGACTGCGTTGATTCTTATCAATGCAAGGATAAAACAAACCTATATTTGATGTTGTTGGAACAAATTTTAAAAAGGTGTTATTACAAAGATGTTTCCTTTTGTTTTGCATAGTGATATTCAGTTGGAATATCCTGCACCTCATTTGACGAGGCAAGGGCTGTTATCCCTTCACCGGGAAAAACCCCTTGGACAGAAGTTTACATCAGGGTAGTAACTTTAATATAGTCGATTACAAGTTGCTTTGCATCACGGTATTCAGTTGGAATATCCTGCACCTCATTCCACGAGGAAAGAGCCGAGATCCCTTCATCGAGAGTGACCTCTTTAGCAAAACGTTTTCGCCACTATATTTTTATAAAAAGCTATCAGTTTCCTTCAACGAGATCAAGTTCATTACGTTAAAGGTTTTTCGCCAAAAACCAGCCGTAGCCCTCCATCATTTCTTATGGATGGTCAGTAGTATTCAAGCTATGTTTGTTGGCCAAAGTCAAGGCATAGTGTTTGGTAGCTGCTGGGTATTCATCTGTTGCATAGATAGATGCGTTGGTTCGGGACAGTCGTTCTGCCTTGTTGGCCAAAGTCAAGGGCATGTGCGGGTGGGTTCAAATTGACCTGGATAATGACGGGTAGAACTTGACATGTGACTTATGATTTGTTGGCCAAAGTCAAGGTCATAAGAGCATGAGGCAAAAATAACATCGGGAGTTTCTAAAGAAACTGAAACTTGCCAAGTATGCGCATACCTTTTGGAGTGTGATAACATGAGTGGATTCCTTCACGTTATCATGCGATGATAGTTGGATCCCGATTCTCACTGATGAGTTGGTTTACTCTTCGGGTGATCCCGACTAATTCTTCTTTCAGGTTTGGAGGAGAATTTGAGATGACAGTGGGAGGTTTCCTGATTAGATAAATTGATAACCCTTCTGATCTAGGTTAGAGTGCACGCAGAGTGTTTCTTTTCTATTTCTCTCTTTGGCAGCGACCTTTAACCGACCCTAGACTATGACTCAGTGACCAAGTTGACCGAACCTTCTTAAAATAATGGCTTTTGGATTGTCCGAGTTGCATAAGTCATTGCCGCTCCTTCTTTTACCCTTTGTATTTCTCAGAACACCCCGTATTACTACGGATATCCACTTCCATTGGATAGATCCATCGTATGGTTATATACGAACTCGGAAGGACTTCTTCGAGAATGGATCCAGGTTCAGGAGAAATAGAATTGGTTTATTCAGTTGTTTTTTATTATCACCTTCTCTCAGGTTGCGAGGGCTCCTTAGTTTAGGAGAGTACACCTATTACGCTTATTGGATAGTCTTATTCCAAACCATAGGCTGGTGCCGAAAGGTAGGGAATGAAAAAAACCAATTAGCCTAAGTAGGGTGTGCAGAAGGTAATAACTAAAGACAAAATAAAGGGATTAGAAAGAAGGCAAAGTAAATTGCGACTGTTATCATTCACGACCAAACCGCGTACTTCATCGCCACTCCTATTTCACCTTTGATTTTTCCCCAGTTCGGGAGAAATAGAATAAGGTTTTATTCAGTAGTCTTTTATCATCACCTTCTCTCAAGTTGCGAGTACTCCTAGGATTAGGAGGGTACACCTATTATGCTTACTGGATAGTCTTCTTCCAAACCATAGGCTGGTGCCGAACGGTAGGGAAGGAAGAAAACCATTTAGCCTAACGGTGGTGTACAGAAGGTAACGACTAAAGACAAATAAAGGGATTTGGAGAGATGGCAAAGAAATATACGGTTATAGTCATGAATTGGATTATGGAAGAGGCATTACTAGGAATACCAGGATATCCCTACGAGACATTTTCATGTTTCTGTGCATTGTTAAAAGAAAACTGATTTCCCGATTAGATACTTACTCCAGGGTATGTATTTACCAGGTTTTATATTCTCATATATGTATAGTTTTACAGATGATGAGTGGGAGTAAGTTGTTGGGAATTAGGTGATCATCCTCATTATATCGGAATTCGTTGTAATTGGTGATATTTGAGGAAATCGCCTGGGTACAGTTTTCAACCTACGATGCACAGGTTTTGAGTTATTCAACTCAGCGGACTTATACAGAGTATTGTATGTCCAGTGTCCGTCAGGACAGAGGGGTAGGTCCTCGTACTATGTTCTGTTTACTTATGACTTCTCTAGTTTTTAGACAAGTGTTTCGCAGAAATACAATGTCTAAGTTTTGAGAAATTGTGGGTATAAGAATAAAGTAGAGAACCAGGTATCACAAGTATCGGGATTCTTCAAACAGATCGAAGATGTAGATTCTTGTGATTAGTATTCAGATGATAGTAATGGTTTTGAGAAACTTGTTTCTCTTTCAGGTTACTCATAATTGGATGGATTCCTAAGTTGAGTAATGCTGATTAGCCTTTTTCCATTAAGTTGATATGCACTGGAGACAGCTGCATGATTTGAATCTGGTTCCAATTAAATTAGTGCCTATGTTTCTATATTGGATATAGAATGGTTCATATCTTAACGATGTTAAGATACGGGAAGTTGTCCAGCTTATGCTTAAAACCAGACACTGGGTAACTCAATGCACGTTTCTGTAATGGCTGTTTGTGGGTTGACCCTGGCTTTGACGAGGGTTGATATTTCTACCATCTGGAAGATCAATAGTGATATTGTTCTAGACTCGCCACAGTTTTATTAAAATAGATTTTTTCAGAAAACAGCAGTGGGAGTATGGTAGAACTGGAAGAGATTCCAGAACCGCAAACGATTACGGAAAATTTAATAAGACCAATATATTCAAACAGGTTTGACATTCCATTAGCCACTCCGCAGATATGGTGGGTAACCTCAGACACCCGAGAGGTACTCCGGTAGCCTCAAGGACGGTGACAGGGAGGTTCTTGTTTACCCAGACTTGACACTACTGTTGTTCCAGGCTATGAGACCCGGCAAGAGGATAAGTATAACGTCGTTCTAAACTAGCTTTAGAAGTGTACGTAGATATTATTCTGCCAGAGGGTTGTCGTAGTCAGTGGGAGCAGCGGAAGCATAGTGAACAAGAAGCTTATGTCTATTTATAGGCTTGAGCAGATATAGCGGAGATAAGATCATCTAATTTTGATGTAACAGTCATGGGTTGACTTCATCAGAATAGGGGATGGATCTGTCGAGAAGCTAGTAGGGTGTGATGTCCTGGTATTTGGATGACACACACAGAGTAGGAAGGAAAATTCCTATACTACGATCGGTTGTACTTTGGTCGTCACACAGTTGTTTCTCCACAAAGGACATGGATATAATATCAGACATTCTGGTTACTAGATCTATGGTTTTAGATCTAGATTTGGGTAGTTTCCCAATGTGGGTACTTTGACAGTATTCTAATGGTTTTTAGAATTGATGACTCCTGGCATGGTGGTGTACCTGCAGGTGATGGAGTCACCCTCTCTAAAGGTGTCTTAGAGACTAAATGAGAGAGGGATGTGCATGATTGGCAGATCACTTGCTTAGGCAATTGAGTCAATCGTGAGATGTCAAGTACCACACCAGATGTTGTTTTTGCACCAGATGCAATAAGTTTATATTAATCCAATCCTGAAGAAATATAAGGAAGCAGTTTTAGAACATAAGTGCATGTTCTATGGATTTGATGACGGCAGCCTCCTTCGGGAGACGGTTATCATTCCAGGCTTCAAAGGTGACATATATGACAGAGTGATTGTCAGAGTTATAGTTTTCCCTATGCTGAGGGACAGTATTATGGACAGGTGGTCCAAGAGGATACTGTGGGAGGCATGGTGCTGGATACTGATTAGGTTCAGTTATCGATACAGTCTAAGAAGTTTGGATTTGGAGTTCATTTATGAACTAGGTCCCATCAGATATCCAGACATATTCTAAGACAGGTATTACTCGATTCAGGAGATGGCTTTCTCCGTGAACTTGAGATTTAAAGAGATATAGAAAGAAACATCAGGGTGGATCCACTCACTGAGGCTATTTCTCGAACACAAGAGTTTTACAAACTAGCTTTGTGAAACTGATTAGTAGAGGAGTTGGATGTTCGGTATCACACGGGCTGTGAGTATGCGACATCGCAATAATTAGCCTTAAGTGCAAGTGGGAGATTGTTGGAGATAGTGCCCTCAAAGTCAATTATTGGATCGCAGGTACGTGATTGCAATGATTGAGGCAGGACCTATACCGATATGACAGTCTTGCTCGAGATGATAGTATGCTATCTGGTTTGTCTTTATCATCGTATATATGCTTTAGTTCACTATTGCATGATGATAGAGCCCAAAGGATTCTTGCTTGACTACCAGCAGTATGATGGAGATCATATACGTGGGAGCTGGGGTCTGTAAGCACATCCTTAAATGTGTCCCTAGTCGTGGGAGTTTCGAGACAGGGCATCGATACTCCAGAGTAGACTAGTGTATAAAGTCGAGACCCCGACGAGGGGCGGTGGCCGGTCTCGCAAGCCATTGGTGTTAGTTGGTGTTAGTAATATGTATGCCCTAGAGGCCATTACTGTACATTGGATATATATTGTAGTGGATGCTGGGACATATATAGGTAGGACTTTCTTGCTCGACATGATAGTACGCTATCTGGTTGCACTTTATCTTAACATGTATACTTTCTGTCTCTCTGATTACATGTTGATAAAGCCCTTAGGATGTGTACTCGACTTCCAGGACTATGATGTAGATCATACTAGTGGGGCCTGGGTAGTCCATGAGTACATCCTTGAAATGTTCCTAGTCGAGGGAATATCGAGACGGGGCATCGATATTCCAGAGTAGACTAGCGCATATCTTCTCGACCCATGCGATGGGCGATGGATGATCCCATATCCATTGGTGTTTGACATCGAAGATGGTATGCAGGTGCTCAGTGGAGACTGGGTACACTGAACGGACTCGCCGAGAACTCCCAGATGGTATTATACCTCACGTCAGATGGCAGTTCTCTGGTGACACTGGTACAGCTTAGTCTGTTGACCCGAGATCGTCATAGAGTCTTGTGTGTCTCCCACTGTGCTTTGATTTCCACCCTACCACGGCTCTACTGAGTCGTGCAAACAGGTGGTTTTTGGGTACAGTCCCGATTCACATGGAGGCAATGAGCGATAGGAGGGGATTCGTCTCTCCCGGTATTGGGGGTTGATGTTGTGCTATGCTCGACTGGCCATAACAGGAAATCCCTGGCCAGGGTTGCAGTGATATACTGGTAAGAGTTATCAGTAGTTTCACGAATGTTATGGACCTCAAGTCGGCATGACTTATCGAACTATTGGGGTCTGACGTTTACCACCCCTAGGCGAGATATGCGACATATCAGACGAACAGACCGGACTGTACGGTAAGTGTTACTGGTTGGATTCGCAGGAGTGTGAGCGGGCTTGCTCGTCGATCTTCTGATCGCTCAATACCCGGGTGGCCGTTACGTTTAGCAGACCGCTTGCGGCTTGTGGGTGTTTGATATGATCATCATCCGCTGCCGGCGTATTGACGAGTCTTTAGAGTCCTACACAGAGGTTTCCTGGCTCAAGCGAAACGAAATAGGAGCGCATATGAGATATGTGCGGGACCGAGAATAATGCGTGTATGTGATACCGTATTTCATTCTCGCGATGAATATGTGTCGAATGGTTATATGCGATATAACCTAGTTATCGAATCAAGGATTGATTCGATAAGCCGATACGTTGGATACTGGCCGGTTATATGCGACATGACCGGATCATTGAATCAAGTGTTGATTTAATGATTTAATGTATAATTATATATTTGATATATTACTTTGCATTAACTAGTATTGGTTCACTTTAAATGAATTTACTCACTTGTATTGCACATTGTATATGTGATATATTTTTTGTGCACATGATTGTATCATGTTTGATGATACATTCTTCCTTGATTTTGTGTAAAGTATTGAACCATGGTTAGTTAGTGGTTAGGGTATCTTTTCATTTGCTTATTCATTTATCTTTTTATTTATTTCATTTAGAAAAGATAAAGAGAAAGATAAATGGTGGACTTATTTTGTTTTTAGTTGAAACTTCTTGAAACCTTGACTAAGTCCACCATTCTTGTCTTTTCTCTAACCCTAACCACTTATATAACCTTGGTTAAATCTCTACACTAAACCATGGTTGTTGACATGATAAGTATCATATTGTTTTTATTTTTAAAAAAAAAAAAGGCTTATCATATCATCTTCTTCTTTCTTCATCTTCTTCTTCAATGAAGAAAGCTTGCTACTCCAATGGCAAGTCATGAAATCTAGTGAGAAATCCAAAACTAAAGTTTACCCACTTCCTATTTCTTCATCCTCTACCTCTTGCCAAGTAGTATAGGGTGTTTCCTTCACAAGTTTTCTTGACTTGGTGAAGTTGGAGCTTGATCTAGCGATGCTTCGACGTAGATCATCTTCGGCATGGACATCGACGACCTAGCTCGCCTATTCTCCGATGAAGCCGACGCTAGAGCCCAAGACATGATTTGGACAGCGAGGGGACTTCATTGCGGAGCCGTGGAGGTGGTGGACCGGATCTACAAAGGTTGTATATCCGTTCCCTTAGTTAAAATGTTAACTAGTTTGCTTGTTTCGCCTAAATATCTAGTAAACGATCCGTAGTCGGGTTTGTAGGCACCCGTAAAATTTGATTTGTGCATGTTTGATCACTTGTGAGACTCCACTAGAGTGCCTAGGAACCCTACAGTGGTATCAGAGCCAGGTTAGAGCCTTAGGCGAAGTCCCTACGGAATCAGAAGTCCGATCGACCCAAAACCCCGACTAAGAATATGCTCTCTGTACATTTTCTAATTTCGAGGATTTTTCAACATTAAAAATATGCAGAGAAATGTGCAGGAAATTATAAGAAAAACTGCAGAAAACGACAGCCTGATTCAACAGTACGACCGCGGAACCGCGGCGTTGACCCCTCTTCTGCGGCGGTTCCGCGTTCGTCTGTGATGATCATGCTGTGAATTTTCTTCAGTTGTTTCTTTTTGTGTTTCTTGTGTGTTCTGGATGTTTTTAATAATTTTCCCAGAGTTGCATTTTCTGAGTTGTATTGGGGACTCGGTGTATTCGATCGGACTGTCTAATTTTGTCGGTGTGCGTTTCCGGATAAATTTTAGAATATGTTAAAAGGTTCGACCGGATATAAATACCCACTTTTTCCCCTGCCGGGAAATTTCCAATTGTTGGATTTTTCCGTAGTTTAACGACGTTCTAAGTAGTGCAAGGAACGCGATGGACCCTCTAGAAGACAACAAACCTTAACTCGATTATGTGACCGTCTTGAACTGCCCTTTGAACCTTCGGGTTTGGGGCAGTACGGCGTGCCACATGTGAGGCGTTGGCTTGACTCTTCTACGGCTGGACCGTTGGTACTGAGGCACGAACTGAGTGTTGTTAGACTCATATTTCATGTGTTGAGCTGTATCGGGAAAACTTGGGTGTTCGATTGTTCGATCGAAAAGTTTAGCATTTTCTATTTATCCGGAATGTGATACAATAATTGGAATTCACAAATAGTTATGAGATAACGGAATGAATATTATAAACGTAGCAGTTTAGTCTCACTTGATCGGTTGCCACGGAATTTTTGATGTGATCAAAAGTCCGTCGCAATCACGTAGCGTACGCGGATACTCGCCGGGTAAACTTAATAGACAGCCTCACTCCATAGCCCCGACCAAGTGACTGTAGGAGAACCCCGTCGCCGAAAGCATCCGTTCGGGTGCTCGCGGTAGCGGTGTTCCGCCTTGGTGCACTTTGTCGACGGTATCAGGGGTGCGGCCGCCTACTAAAGTTTGCGACGAGCGTTCGATCAGTTTTTCGGGAATCTTGTTGAATTGGCCGACTTGATATTGAAAAGTGTTTTCGATAATGAGACTAAAATGCGGGGTTTATAATTGTTAGGCATGCGATGTCTAAAGGATTCATTTGGTCAGGCATGCGATGTCTGAGGTGGTTGCGGATTCCAACTGTTGTAGTTTTACACTTTCTTTTCTCTGACCGTAAGTGTAATATGTGATATCGCCGGTTTCGTTGCTATATGTCAACGACAATTGGGATGCGCATATTTACTTACGTTGATGACATGTGATGTTATGTGTTGCTGGATATGTTATATTGGATCGTCGTGTTTGAATAGCCGGGGGTTTTTTTTTTATGTGAGATGAGTGTTTTTCATTTTCATTCATGTAAAAACTTGTATGTAATATTCTTTTATTGGGGCGCTTCCAGGTTGCGGAAGTTGTCACCGTTGTTGTATATTATTTACTTTTCTGCACTAGGATAGACCCAAGGAGGGGAGCACAAGTAACCGGGTTCTGGGGTCCAGTGGGAGACCAACTCGAGGAGTCGAGTCCGGGTCTCCTAACCCTAGAATTGGTAGGGTTACTTGCCGCTCTCGTAGGGGTCTAGGGGTGTGGGATTGGCTATTCATCATGACCGTGGAATCCGTGTTTTATACTGGCTCGTATTGAAAACACGGACGTCCTAGTATATCCAATATTTCATATGTTTCTTCTGCTGTGATTTATCTGTGATCATGTGATGTTCTGTGACAGGTATTATATATAGTATATATGATATATTATATAGACGTTGCTTATGTTTTACACCCGCGCTAGCCCTGCCTCGTTCTGGCGTTAGTTACCTAACCTAACGGTGCAGACGGGACATCGAGGCGAATGCGGATGGCATAAGCGTACGTTATATTTATCTGTGATGGTTAGGTGGACTTAAATGATGGGATATTCATTAATGAGATTAATGAAAGAAAATAAACCTAATTGATGTTGTGGAATCGAATTTCAAAATAAAACAGGTAGCTACAGTTCTTGCTTTGCATCGCGGTGTTCATTATAGAACATCCTGCACCTTATTCGATAAGGAAAGGACCGAGATCCCTTCACCGGGAGTGACTCCTTTAGCAATAACTGGCAGATGCTACAACCCTCGGTTTTTCTTTTGATCGCTTCTATAGTTTCTGCTTTGCACAGCGATATATATGATATATCCCGCACCTCATTCGACGAGGAAAGGGCCGACGATCCCTTCACCGGGAGTGACCCCTTTAGCAAAACTAGAAAAGCCTCAAAAACATTCCATTTAAAAACCATTTGATTCCGCAACGAGATCAAGTTCAAAGCGTTAAAGGTTTTCACAAAAACCAGCCGCAACCCTCCGTCATTTTAGGAAGTAGAGTACTTAGTATTCGTGCTGTGTTTGTTGACCATAGTCAAGGCACAGTGTACGGTAGCTAAGTGATGTCTTCCTACACCGCATATGATGCGATTAGTTAGGACAGTCGCGTGACTTTGTTGACCTTAGTTAAGGGTCATGTGGGTGGGTCTAATTAATCACGAAATGACGGGTAGAACTTGACTAGTACTTATGATTTGTTGACCATAGTTAAGGTCATAGGTGCTAGGGGTAAAAACCTTTATCGGGAGTTTCAAGTGTTGAAACTTGCAATGAGATTGCATACCTTCTATGTGATAGTTGGATCCCGATACCCACTGCGAGTAATTGTTACTCCTGGGAGAGTTTTGCACTTTACAATTAGCCGATCAAGTAGGTGTCTAGAAAGGTGTCAACGGGGTTACGCCTCTGGGAAAACGAGGTTTACTGTAATTAGGTCCGTGCGAAAGCACGGGGAACCTCCCTCAAAGTACCGACACTGGCCTGGCTGAAAGATTGGCGAACTTGTAGAGTGTAATTAATCCCGGCTAGTCTTTCCTTTTAGGGTTTGAAGGAAGATTTGATAAAAACAGTGGGAGCCATCCTGATTAGATAAAATACATAACCAATCTAATCTTGCAAGAGCGTACGCAGAGTGTTTTCTTCTCTCTCTCTCCTGGTAGCAACCATATCACGCCTTAATCAAGATAATAATACGGAATATTGACCGAACCCGCTTGTTATACTGAGCTGGGGAACGTTGGTCCCGCTCCAACTTATAATTGTTATAATACAGAGCAGGAAATTGGGGAATACCAGAATTCCTATGCCGCCCAAACGAAGAAAGTGCATATGATGCATCTCCTTCGGGTGTGTTCATTACAAAGAACTGTTTCTCAGTATCCTCTGCATCCTGGGTATATGATACCGGATCAGGATCCCAGATATGTAATCTGTTACATAGGGCTACAAAAGGGTAGAAAAACTGAGAACGGGTGATAAGTTTCATGAGACAGAAAACGGGGCAAGTGTTGCAGCCAAGTCTGTTGGTCACTGTCACCCTGTATTACGAATACATTGATTCTGAACAAATGCTATTAGATACCGAACCTGATATACAAAATCATATCAGTCTCTTTATTAGTAAAGAAATGATATAATTTTGTATTGTTGGATAATGTTTTGAACATTTCCTATATCAAAAGTTGATCGGTTCAGGCACGTTATCTAAAAGCATTGACGTTCTAAATCAAACTACAGTTCCTTGTATGCAGAACACACACAAGAGGAAGAGTTCAGAAATGAACGATTCATTCTTGAGGCATTGTAGACTAGGTCATGTCAATGCGACCCGACTGGCTGTAGTTACATTTTAGATGCATATTTAAATCAGTTTGAATTTACATCTTGTGAAACTTGCCAGTCATGTCACAAAGATATAATGACACTAGCTCTGTTTACTGGAAGCAGAGAAAGAGTTAGTAAACTCTTAGGACTGATACATGATGATGTATGTAAGGTCTCCTGTCTACACATGCCAGGACTGGTTCTTTATACTTCGTTACATTCTCTGATAATCTCTCAAGATTCAGTCGTATGTTCCTGTTGAAACATAAGTCCGAAGCTTTTGAGGTATTCACAGAATATAAGTTGGAAGTAGAGAACCAAAATACGGGTATAAGTGTTATGTCCTATGATGAGATCAGGGAGGAGAATACTTGTGCATAGCATTCCTGGACTATTCCAAAAGAAAATGAGATTCTCTCTCCGCATTACTCCTCCGTATAAACCATAGCACGATGGTATATCGGGGCGGAGCAATCACACCCTATATGATAAGGTGTGCTCTATGATGAGTACTACTGAGTTACCTATTTCCTTTTGGGGTTATGCACTTGAGAAGCTGCATACCTATTGAATTAGGTTTGAATCAAATCAGTGCCTACCACTCCATATGAGATATGGTATGGGAAGAACCCATCTCTTAAGCGAGTTAAGATTTGGGGTTGTCCGGCCTATGTCAAAAGCAAAATCCGGACAAGATCGAGGCAAGATCAGTTCTGTAGAACTGGAAAGGTTCCAGCTATACAAAACTGCGGTTGATGATTTGACAGAACCATAAGATTCTATAGTTCCCGACGAACCTCAGCCTCTCCGCCGATCTAGTAGGGTTCCTCATCCGCCTGAGAGATACCTCGGCTTCTCGATGACAGTGGGAGCAAGGATAGCATCATGAGATGATGACCCAACTAGTTTCGAGCAGGCCATCGAGAGTAGGGACTCTGTAAGAATGGCTGAATGCTTAGCGATCTGAGATGGAATCCATGTACACTAGCAAAGTATGGACTTTAGCTGCTATATCTGAAGGGTTAAATCCCCATCAGGAGCAAGTATATCTTGAGAAGATTACTTGGTGTAGATGGAAAAGTTGAGACTTTCAAAGCTAGACTTGTTAAAGGTTTTCGTCATCGACCAGGCGTGGATAATGATGAAACCTTTTTCCAGTAGCTATGCTCAAGTCTATCCAGATCCTACTTACCACGGCTACATACCATGACTACGATATCTGGCGGTTGGGTGCCATGACTACTTTTCTAAATACTGATTTAGAAGAGAACGTCTATAAGAACACAGCCAGAGGTCTTCGTAAACAGTGGGAGCAGCGGAAACGTGTGCAAGTTGCTTTACATAATGAAGCAGGCATCGCGGAGTTGGAACGTCTGTTTTGATGTGAAAGTCAAAGTGTTTGACTTCATCAAAATGGTAGACGAACCTTGTATATACAAAAGGGTAGTAGAGAGTAAGGTGGTTATCTTCGTATTGTACGTAGACAACATACTCTTGATAGGAAAAGAGTTTCCTATACTACGATCGGTCAATCTCCTATTATCACAAGGATTCCCCAAATAGGATCAAAGTGATACCTCCTAAATCCTGAGTTTTCATATATGAGATAGATGTAATTGGATGTTAGGATTCTTACTAGATGTAGTGAGATGGTATCAATCGATCCTGGGGAGAATCACTGGAAGTGTTCCAGGGTGATAAAGACGACTGAATGTCAGTCACAGGCACTGTCTTTACCCTCAGTAAAGGGACGGTATGTTGGAAGAGTTCCAAGCTCGATACCGTGGCAAACTAGACGATAAAGGCTGGTAACATCGCTATTAAAGATACTACCAAAGAGGAAGTTTGGGTGTATATTGGTTCATAAGATGAACTAGGTTCCTGCCATTGTATGACAATGGAAGCGTGGCTTCGACCCTGGAACCCTGGTCCCATCAGTGACCCAGACATATTCTGAGGCAGCATCACCTGATCATGGAGATAGTTAATCTCCAGGGTGATCGAGGTTAGGAGAGTAGACTCAGAGGACAACACGGCGGATCCACTCACGAAGGCCTTTTCCCAAAGAGAGACTTTTATGGGATGGTTGAGTATGTGATACTGCAACCACTGCTACAGATGGCCCTAGTGCAAGTGGGAGATTGTTAGTAATATGTATGCCCTAGAGGCCATTACTGTACATTGGATGTATATTGTAGTGGATGCTGGGACATATATAGGTAGGACTTTCTTGCTCGACATGATAGTACGCTATCTGGTTGCACTTTATCTTAACATGTATACTTTCTGTCTCTCTGATTACATGTTGATAAAGCCCTTAGGATGTGTACTCGACTTCCAGGACTATGATGTAGATCATACTAGTGGGGCCTGGGTAGTCCATGAGTACATCCTTGAAATGTTCCTAGTCGAGGGAATATCGAGACGGGGCATCGATATTCCAGAGTAGACTAGCATATATCTTCTCGACCCATGCGATGGGCGATGGATGATCCCATATCCATTGGTGTTTGACATCGAAGATGGTATGCGGGTGCTCAGTGGAGACTGGGTACACTGAACGGACTCGCCGAGAACTTCCAGATGGTATTATACCTCACGTCAGATGGCAGTTCTCTGGTGACACTGGTACAGCTTAGTCTGTTGACCCGAGATCGTCATAGAGTCTTGTGTGTCTCCCACTGTGCTTTGATTTCCACCCTACCACGGCTCTACTGAGTCGTGCAAACAGGTGGTTTTTGGGTACAGTCCCGATTCACATGGAGGCAATGAGCGATAGGAGGGGATTCGTCTCTCCCGGTATTGGGGGTTGATGTTGTGCTATGCTCGACTGGCCATAACAGGAAATCCCTGGCCAGGATTGCAGTGATATACTGGTAAGAGTTATCAGTAGTTTCACGAATGTTATGGACCTCAAGTCGGCATGACTTATCGAACTATTGGGGTCTGACGTTTACCACCCCTAGGCGAGATATGCGACATATCAGACGAACAGACCGGACTGTACGGTAAGTGTTACTGGTTGGATTCGCAGGAGTGTGAGCGGGCTTGCTCGTCGATCTTCTGATCGCTCAATACCCGGATGGCCGTTACGTTTAGCAGACCGCTTGCGGCTTGTGGGTGTTTGATATGATCATCATCCGCTGCCGGCATATTGACGAGTCTTTAGAGTCCTACACAGAGGTTTCCTGGCTCAAGCGAAACGAAATAGGAGCGCATATGAGATATGTGCGGGACCGAGAATAATGTGTGTATGTGATACCGTATTTCATTCTCGCGATGAATGTGTGTCGAATGGTTATATGCGATATAACCTAGTTATCGAATCAAGGATTGATTCGATAAGCCGATACGTTGGATACTGGCCGGTTATATGCGACATGACCGGATCATTGAATCAAGTGTTGATTTAATGATTTAATGTATAATTATATATTTGATATATTACTTTGCATTAACTAGTATTGGTTCACTTTAAATGGATTTACTCACTTGTATTGCACATTGTATATGTGATATATTTTTTGTGCACATGATTGTATCATGTTTGATGATACATTCTTCCTTGATTTTGTGTAAAGTATTGAACCATGGTTAGTTAGTGGTTAGGGTATCTTTTCATTTGCTTATTCATTTATCTTTTTATTTATTTCATTTAGAAAAGATAAAGAGAAAGATAAATGGTGGACTTATTTTGTTTTTAGTTGAAACTTCTTGAAACCTTGACTAAGTCCACCATTCTTGTCTTTTCTCTAACCCTAACCACTTATATAACCTTGGTTAAATCTCTACACTAAACCATGGTTGTTGACATGATAAGTATCATATTGTTTTTATTTTAAAAAAAAAAAGACTTATCATATCATCTTCTTCTTTCTTCATCTTCTTCTTCAATGAAGAAAGCTTGCTACTCCAATGGCAAGTCATGAAATCTAGTGAGAAATCCAAAACTAAAGTTTACCCACTTCCTATTTCTTCATCCTATACCTCTTGCCAAGTAGTATAGGGTGTTTCCTTCACAAGTTTTCTTGACTTGGTGAAGTTGGAGCTTGATCTAGCGATGCTTCGACGTAGATCATCTTCGGCATGGACATCGACGACCTAGCTCGCCTATTCTCCGATGAAGCCGACGCTAGAGCCCAAGACATGATTTGGACAGCGAGGGGACTTCATTGCGGAGCCGTGGAGGTGGTGGACCGGATCTACAAAGGTTGTATATCCGTTCCCTTAGTTAAAATGTTAACTAGTTTGCTTGTTTCGCCTAAATATCTAGTAAACGATCCGTAGTCGGGTTTGTAGGCACCCGTAAAATTTGATTTGTGCATGTTTGATCACTTGTGAGACTCCACTAGAGTGCCTACGAACCCTACAGTTGGTTCACCTAAGATGTATACAGGTGCTCATTAGGTTATGAGTACACCGGACAGGACTCGCCGGGAATCTGCTAGTTGGTATTATACATATCGTCAGATAGCAATTCTCTGGTGACATGTGTACAGGTTAGTTCATCGACCTGAGATCGTCATTTGTCTCGTGTGAGTTCCCACTGTGCTTAGATTACTACCCTACCACGCTCAAAGGAGTTGTGCAAACAGGTTTTAGTTGGGTACAGTCCCGAGCCACATTGGAGGCAAGTGAGCGGATTGTCGGGGATTCGTCTCTCCCGGTATTGGGGGTTGATGTCGCGCAGTGCACGGGTGGCCATCACTAGGAATTCTCAGCCGAGGTAGTGGAGAATTACTGATTTGGATCAGTAGTTTCTCAGGTGGTGATGGGCTTCATGCCGACACGATTTATCGCGTTATTAGGGGTCTGACTTTATCCACCCCCCTAGACTCAATATGAGATACTCTTTAGACGAATGGACCGGACTGTATATACATTGTCACTGTCAGGCTCAGTAGGGTTTATAGATGAGTTCGCTCGTCAGCTTCCCTTCCAATCAATACATAGGCAAAACGTTACGTGCAGCTTGTATCTCTGACGTGCTAGTGGTTATACCCAGTGTCGATGTATTGATGAGTCATTAGAATCCCCACAGACACTTTCCCAAGTTCGGGCGAAACGTTGTAGAGGCCGTATGGGTTTATGGCAAGGTTCGGAAAAAGCACGTGCGTTTTCGCACATGTCGTTTTTCGAGCAGATAATACTGGTAGGCTTTGGTTTAAGCCGGAACCCAGTATTATACCGTGTAAATATAATATCTTTATCTCAGATGCATTTGTATTCGGTTGTAATACAAATGCGGGTATGTTTATACCATTACGGGGTTATCCTGAAATTCGTTTCAGGATCACTTTTGGAAGTTGCCAGTTTACAGTTTTCTATCAGCCGTATTTTGACATTCGGTTAAATGCGGATTTATCTTTTCTTGATGAGGGTGAGTCATGGTTCTAGAAGGTTCTAGATTTGGTGACAAGGCTTGATGATTCATTGTTAGCATTAATTGTTCCATTAATGTTTTGATGACTAAGGTTAATGAGTCATGCTTTACATTATTGTGTTCATACTAGGTGTTATGATAAGTTTGTGCTTATGGTCACCTTCCCCCTCCTACACTCACCTCCCTCCCTCTCTATAAGTGGCCGGCCTCCCTCCCTCTCTTGGCTCATGGTTGTTGTTCACTATTAAAAAGATTATGATAGATTCGGGTTCATGAAAATTAGATAGCCTCTTTCTCATTTCACCCAATCCAAAAGGCAACTTCCATAACCGTTCGTCCGTGACTTTGGACGTAACGAGACAAAGTGTTCCACTCATTCTCTACTTCATCTTGGCCGTCTCTTTTAGCAAACTTGACGATCGAGTTGCCTCGGTTTTGAGGCGGGAGCCCGTTTAAAGATCCGTCGACGTGGAGCCACCTGGACGACGAGACTGGAGATTCAGGAGACCGGAGTAGCCGCAACAAGCGTGGGATGATGGTTGAAGACCGAAGGACTCGGATCGTTCGGTATAACGTTTCTACCCACTTTGTAGATTGTTAGTTTAGCTTTAATGGCAGATCCGGGTTACGGTACGCGATAGCGCCAGTTTGTAAAAAGTTTTTGTTCCGCATTTGGCGTCTGTTAGACGGCCGGGGTGCTACCGTGGACTTACAGATCATACTAGTGGGGCCTGGGTAGTCCATGAGTACATCCTTCAATGTTCCTAGTCGTAGGAATATCGAGACGGGGCATCGATATTCCAGAGTAGACTAGCGTATATCTTCTAGACCCATATGATGGGCGATGGATGATCCCATATCCATTGGTGTTTGACATCAGAGATGGTATGCGGGTGCTCAGTGGAGACTGGGTACACTGAACGGACTCGCCGACCCAGATGGTATTATAGCTCACGTCAGATGGCAGTTCTCTGGTGACACTGGTGCAGCTTAGTCTGTTGACCCGAGATCGTCATAGAGTCTTGTGTGTATCCCACTGTACTTTGATTTCCACCCTACCACGGCTCTACTGAGTCGTGCAAACAGGTGGTTTTTGGGTACAGTCCCGATTCACATGGAGGCAATGAGCGATAGGAGGAGATTCGTCTCTCCCGGTATTGGGGGTTGATGTTGCGCTATGCTCGACTGGCCATAAATGGAAATCCCTGGCCAGGGTTGCTCTGATTTACTGGTAAGTGTTATCAGTAGTTTCATGCTTGTTATGGACCTTATATCGGCATGACTTATCAAGCTACTGGGGTCTGACGTTTACCACCCCTAGGCGAGATATGCGACATATCAGACGAACAGACCAGACTGGCTTGCTCGTTGATCTTCTGATCGCTCAATACCCGGGTGGCCGTTACGTTTAGCAGACCGCTTGCGGCTTGTGGGTGTTTGATATGATCATCGCTTACTGCCGGCGTATTGACGAGTGTTTAGAGTCCTACACAGAGGTTTCCTGACTCAAGCGAAACGAAATAGGAGCGCATATGAGATATGTGCGGGACCGAGAATAATACCAGTATGTGATACTGAATTCTATTCTCGCGATTTGTATCATCGGACGGTTATATAAGATATAGCCGGGTTACCGAATCAAATGTTGATTCGATATATTGATACACTTGATATTAGTCGGTTATATGCAGTATGACCGGATCATTAAATCAAGTGTTGATTTAATGATTTAATGTATAATTATATATTTGATATATTACTTTACATTAACTAGTATTTGTTCACTTAAGATTGATTTTCTCACTTGATGTGCACAAGTTGTATATATGATATATGTTTGTGCACTAGTTTGTATCATGATTGATGATACATGCAAACTTGGGTGTGTGTATGCTTTACACCATATTTAGGTTAATGGTTAGGGTTTTATTTATGATATTTATTTATTTTTCCTAAAACTAAATGGTGGCTTTTCTTGTTTTAGCTTCAAGCTTCATGAAGCTTCTTAGCATCTTTGAAAAAGTTTAAACTTTTTGTTTTATGCTTTGACCTAACCATTACCTAAACTATGGTTCACTCTCTACAAAAGTAAACTAACCCATGGTTGCAAGATGATAAGGCTTCACTTGATTTATTCTTTTCAATAATTCATTTTCTTTCTTCTTCTTCTTCATCTTCTTCAAGTGAAGAAAAGCTTGCTAGAAAATTTCAAGTGATGAAACCAAGTGAGAAATCCAAATCCAAAGTGAACCCACTTCCTATTTCTTCATCCTCTACCACTTGCCATGTAGTAGAGTGTGTTATCTTCACAAGGTTCATGACCAAGTGAAGATGGAGCTTGAGTTTGAGTCGCCTCGACGTAGATCATCTTCGGCATCAAAGTCAACGACCTAGCCCGCTTACTTCTCCGAAGAAACAAACGCTAGAGTCCGGGATCCCGATGATCGCAGCGGAGGGACGTCAACACGGAGCTTTAGAAGTGGAGGAGCGGATCTACAAAGGTTGTAATCCCTTTCACTTGTAGTTAAAGTAGTTAACTTGCTTGCTTTCTCCTTACCTCTAGTAAACGATCTTGATTAGGGTTTCTCGGCGCATATAAAATTTGACTTTGGCATGGTTGATGCCTTGTGGAACCTCATGTGTGTGCCTAGGAACCCTACATGAGGAGCGTCTTAAAGACGCGTCATTGCACATGGGCGCTGGGCGCCTACGGGTCATGTTCCTGGCGCGTGGGAGCTAGGCGCCTGCGGGTTACGTGCGCAAGACGCGATCGCTGGGTGCTGAGTGCCCGCGGGTCGCGTGAGGCGCATGTGGGTGCTTAGCGCCCGCAGGTCATGTATGCGGCATGCGACCGCTGGGCGCCCGCGGGTCACGTGTGCGGCACACGACCGCTGGAAACACCGGTGGAAAAGAGGCTTAGCCCCTGGGTTAGGAGTTGAACTCCCAAAGGGCTTTAGATTTGAACTCCTAACAGGGATTTTGTATATATTTGGAGTTAAACTCCAACAGATCTTGAATGGAGTTAAACTCCTAGAAATATTTGGATCTTCTTTTGAGCCTCGGACCCTCCCGGAATGAGAATGTTATAGATGGGTATCCTTTTTCTTCCTCTCTGTTGGCTGGATCTTGGGGGAAAGGGGGAGGTGAGACTTAAAATATCTTCTTTTTAGGAATTGATGGCAGATCCGAGCTCTCCTTTAAGGGTTTTATGGTGAAAAGTTATTTATTTTTAGAAAAGAAAGAGTTAAACTCTTGATTTAATTCAAAATAAAAGAAGAAGGTTTAGAAGCTTGAGGAAGGAGGAGGAGGTACAAACCCTAGAATTTTAGAATGGAAAAGTTGTCATAGATATTTTCATCATGTTTGCCTTTATAGGCTACACACTTTACATGTAGCCCCTTGGGTTTTGCCAAATGGAGGTTATGTCACCCCATGCCTTATATGCTTGTTTCTTTTTGCACATAAGCCATGGGGTTTACAAAATTTTGGCTTTCTGCCCATTTAGATACATTTATTTCTATAAAAAAATAATTACATTAAAACTAATTTATGGCTTCATTCCTTTTGTCATGAGGCCGGTCCCTTCCATGCTCGGTTCTGACCTGGGCTTGGGCCCACTTGGCTTGGGGTTGACTTTGAATTTGACTTGGTCAACCGGGGAGTAAATTTTGACCCCAACAAATTGCTCCACATCAATAAATGCACACCACATATGTGGGTTGTGTGCATGAAAATGATGGATCTTCTTTCACGTGGAGGTTGATTTAATCTGGTTCCTGTTTTGACGAAGTGGAGGTCGATACTGCCCTTTTTGCGACATGGACGGTCGGTGCTGCCATTTTTGTGACATGGACGGTCGGTTCTGCCATTTTAGCGACGTGAACGGTTGGTGCTGCCCTTTTAGCGACTTGAACGGTCGGTGCTACCCTTTTTGCGACTTGGATGGTCATTTCTTCCATTTTAGCGACGTGGACGGTCGGTGCTGCCATTTTAGCGACGTGGACGGTCGGTTCTGCCCTTTTGCGACTTGGACGGTCGGTGCTACCATTTTTGCGACTTGGACGGTCGGTGCTTGATTTGACTTGCTCCGCTTCTTGTGGTGTCGGGGTTTGATTTGACTTGCTCCGATTTCTGCGGTGTCAGGGTTAAAGTTGACTTACTCCACTTTCTACGGTGTCATGGTTGATTTGTTTGATTTGATTATTTTGGGAGTTCCCTACCTGTCCAGTGGGACTTTTGAGCTTGGAAGCGCTACCGGGTGGGACATTAATTTGATCTGTTTGATTTCTGCCTTATTTGGCGGGACTTTTGAATTTGAGAGGAACTTGGAATTTGGATTTTGTTTGGCATCAGTATTGCTGACTGGAAAAATGCCAGGAGCAACTCATCATTTACCCCAGGAGGACTTGGGATTTAGTTTTTGGGTCGGCATCAGCATTGCTGCACTGGAATAATGCCAGGAGCAACTCATCATTTGCCCCGGGAGGAATTGGGATTTAGTTTTTGAGTTGGCATCAGCATTGCTGCACTAGAATAATTCCAGGAGCAACTCATCATTTGCCCTGGGAGAACTAGGGATTTAGTTTTTGGGTCGGCATCAGCACCGCTAACACTGAAGCAATGCCAGGAGCGACTCATCATTTGCCGTTGGAAAAACTTGGGATTTATGTTTTGGGTCGGCATCAGCACCGCTTACACTAAAGCAAAGCTAGGAGCGGCTCATCATTTGTCGTTGCCCGTTGGGGAGAGATGGCTTAGGAGACAGATTTAGATCTCTATCATCTAAGACATTTCAATTTTATGAGCCGTAAGGGTCTCATAAAAGCATTTTTTCCCTACGAGTCGAGAGGATCTCGCGGGTGTATTTCTACCTAGGAATCGTGGGTATTCCTAAGTGTGTTGCTCCTTTGTAGGTCGCAAGGTTCTCACGCGGGGGTTTCTCTCCTCACAAGATCGAGAGAACTTTGTGAGTGTATTTCATCTCTTTTTTTACGAGTTTGCTCCCTTTCGGGTTTTCACAAACTCGCCGAGAGTCCTGCTATTTTTACTCACGGAGCCCTTTCGGGTTTTTAGCCATGCCCGTTTTGCTTGTGGACATACCGTTTTTTTTTCTTTTTTCTTTTTTTCTTCTTTTTTTTGGACTTTAAATGTCGTCTCGCCGGTAGGACTTTAGGAGAGAGCGGTCATTTGCGCCTATGGATTGTATACGGTTTTACAGGATGTATGATCCAAACCTTAGGACCGGTGTGCTCAATTCGTCAACGACTTGGAGCATTCACGTATAGTATTTCTTAAGATATCGGCCATTGATGGGTGGCATGAGCCTTTCTTCCTCGGCACTTATTAGTTGGTAGGATCCTCCATCGAACACTTTCTCGATGATGTGTGGTCCTTCCCAGTTTGGCTTGAATTTTCCTTTTGCATGTTGATTAGGGATGATCGGCCTTTTTAGGACCAACACCAATTCTCTTTTCTTGAAAGCGCAGAGACTGGTCATCTTGTCATAGGCCCGTGACATTTGGGCTCGGTATAGCTCCAGATTTTGCTGTACCGCGAGCCTCCTTTCTTCGAGGGTGTCAAGTTCTTCCAGACGAAGAAGCACGTTTTCCTCTTCCGTCAACTCATGCTGGACGACCATTCTTAAGCTTGGAACTTCGACTTCGAGAGGGAGGATCGCCTCCACTCCGAAGAGTAATGAGTATGGAGTGGAATTAGTTGGAGTATGGTGCGTAGTATGATATGCCCATAATGCCTCATGAAGTTTGAGATTCCAGTCTGTCTTGTTGGCTGAGGTATTTCTCCTCAGGAGCTTGCACAGAGTTTTATTGAAGGCTTCGGCCAGCCCATTGGCCCTTGGATTATAGATGGAGGAATATCTCCAGTCTATCTTGTGTTGAGTAGCGAACCTTAAAACTTTGAAGCTCTTGAAAGAAGGACCGTTGTCAGATATGATTCTTCTTGGTGTACCGAAGTGGTATAGAATATTATGCCGGAAAAATGTTAGAATATCTTCTGTCTTGACTTCTTTTAACGGGACAGGTTCAACCCATTTGGAGAAGTAGTCTGTTGCAGCCAATATGAACCGGTGGCCTTTGGATGACGGAGGATCGATTGGACTAACTATGTCAGTGCCCCAAACTTCGAAGGGCCATGACGCCACCGTAGGATGCAGCGGATTGGGATTCTTATGAATGAAGTCACTGTGAATTTGGCAGAGATGACACCTCTTCGCATGCACTTCGCAATCCCTTATCATGGTAGGCCAGTAATACCCAAGCCGTTTAATTTGAAGCCGCATTTTGGGGCCAGATTGGTGAACTCCGCAGACGCCTGAGTGAACTTCTTTCATGACTTTTTGGGCTTCGTCCGATGATAGGAACCTGAGCCAGAGTTGGTCATATGATCTGCGGTATAGCGTATTATTTACAAACACATATCGGAGAGCTCTCCTCTTTAGCTGAATCCTCGCAGATTTTTCTTTGGATAGCTTGTCGTATCGGAGGTACTCTATGAAGGGTTCTCTCCAATCGGGTTCGTCTTGAATGATCGAAGCTTCTTCGGCAGGATTGTTCTCATGTTCTACGCTTTCTTTTTCACGCAAAGAGACTGGAGGCAGAATTTGTCGGCTTCTGACTGTGATTAGAATTTCGTCCATGTCAGGATCAGCTAGCTCTTTAGCTAGGCGAGCGAGTATGTCGGCTTTCCGTTCAATGCCCTAGGGACTCTCATTAGTTCAATGCGGGTGAACTGTTTCATGAGCTCTACTACCCGACTTCTGTACCGAGCCAACTCGAGTTTGTATATCTTATAGTCTCCACTTACTTGGTTGACGACAAGCTGGGAATCACCGTAAACCCATAGCCGAAGGGTTCCCATTTCTGTGGCGAGCTCCAGACCAGCTATCAGAGCTTCGTACTCAGCCTCGTTGTTTGTGAGAGGCTCGGTGAGAGTGAAAGAACGTCGTAGGGTTCCTCCCGATGGCGTGATGAACACTAATCCTATCCCCGCTTTTATCTACGGGATGCTAGATTTGCCGGAGCTCCTCATTGATGAGGCTCCGTCGAAGTAGAGCTCCCAACATGGCTAACCTTCCTCGAGGTGCAACACTTGTTCGTCGGGTAACTCGTAATTGAGCGGTGACCCTTCTTGTACGGGATGAACAGTAAGGAAGTTTGCAAGAACTTTCCCTTTTACTTCTTTCTGAGGAGTATAAACTATGTCAAATTCAAGTAGCATGAAAGCCCATCTTGCCATTCTGCCGGCTAGGCTTGCTTTGGTTATTAAGTGTTTGAGCGGGTCGACCTTGGAGATCAGCATAACCCGATGAGCGAGCAGATAGTGCCTCAGCTTCTTCACAAAGAATATTAGAGCCAGGCATTTCTTTCCGATCGGGGAATAGTTGTGTTCCGCCCCGACTAAAGTTCGACTGAGGTAGTAGAGTGCATTCTCTTTTCCCTCTTCATTGTTCTGGGCGAGGAGTGTATCGAGTGACTCATCTAGCGCGGTAGTATAAAGAATCAACGGTTTATTTAGAATAGGGGCAGCAAGCACTGGAGGGTGCAACAGGTACTGTTTGATGCTTTCGAACGTTTCTTGACATTCGGAATCCCAGAAAAAAGGAGATCTTTTCTTCATGAGCTTTGAGAAAAGCCTACATCTCCCCGATAAATTTGAGATAAACCTTCGTATATAAGCAAGCTTGCTTTGAAAAGATCTTAGCTGCGTTAGACTCTTTGGAGGGGGCATCTCCATGATGGCCTTTATCTTTGACGAGTCAACTTCGATCCCTCGATGTCGGACTATGAAGCCTAAGAATTTTCCCGATGACACGCCAAAAGCGCACTTCAGAGGATTCATCTTCAGATCGTATTCCCTCATTCTAGTGAGAACGGTCCTAAGATCTTGGATGTGATCGGTCATGCTTTAGTCTTGACGACCAGATCATCAACATAACATTCGACGACTTTATAGATTAGGTCATCAAAGATATTGGTCATTGCCCTTTGATATGTAGCACCTGCGTTCTTCAGTCCGAACAGCATCACTTTATAACAGTATATGCCGATCGGGGTTCGAAATGCTGTATGCTTCTCGTCCTCAGGCGACATTTTTATCTGATTGTACCCAAACGAACCGTCTATGAAGGTGAACAACTCGTAATTTGAGGTGTCATCGACTATCATTTCCATGACCGGAAGCGGGAAATCATCTTTAGGGCATGCCTTGTTAAGGTCCCTGAAATCGACGCAAACCCGGATCTGCCCATTTTTCTTCTTTACTGGGACAATGCATGCGATCCAGTCTGCGTATTTCTCTTCCCTGATGAAGCCAGCATCGATAAGTTTCTTAGTTTCCTCGATGACCTTTTCTTCCAGCTCCCTTCTCATTCTTCGAGGAACTTGTTTGACAAGCTTGGCATCAGGAGATATAGCCAGCTTATCCACGGCCACTTCAGGGGAGAGGACATGAATTTCTTTTTACGTCCACGCGAAGCAGTCAGCGAACTCATGCAGCAGGGCGATTATCAACTCTTTCATTCTCTCTGACAAGAGTGAGCTGATATAGGTCGGCCTTGGATTATCAGGCGTTCCCAAATCGATCTCGGTTAGCTCATCGAAGGTTGCTTGTCCGCCATCTTCGAGCTCTTGAGGAGCTTCTTCTGGCTCAGCTATCTCGTCATCATCATTTAACCTTTCGCTGGCTTCACCAACATGGAACATGTAGCATGCCTTGGAATCAGGCTGGATGAAACCTATTCCCCGTCTATCTGGAATTCGTCTATCGATGAGTGCTCGGACCTGAGGCGGATGCCATAGCCCTTCATAAAACTTTGCTTCGTACTCCATTTGATATAACTGGCATCCACACCTTTTGAAATATTCCCGCATCTCGAGCGCATAGTATCTGGGATTGAGGACGACTCTTATGCCTCTCTCATAAGGAAGGCACGTGACAGACAAATCGTCCGGGTGCACAACAGGATTTGACCCATAAAACAGGATGCCCTTCTGTCCACTTTTCCTTCCAGGAAAGTAAAATGTTTTCAGCTGGTCCACGGTGGAGACTGATAATGCATCGAGCTCTTTGCACATCTGCTCCGGCACCCTTATGACGGCTAGGGACCCTTCTTCGACTTTGAAGGTCTCTTGTAGCTTTGCTTGCTGCGTGGTGGCCCAGTCTGTATAGCTGTTTCAAGGAAGGTTCTCCTCCTCCAACTCTTCAGTGTCGCTGCCTAAACGAGGGCGAATTTTGCTGTCGGATGGGCCTTCGATATCAGACTCGTCCGTATCGCTACCAAAATGAGGGCAGTTTTTATGGACAGACAGACTTCCAACGTCAGACTCATCAGTGTCATTGCCGAAATGCGGACGCACTTGGGGGTTTTTGCTTTTGAAAGTGACAGCCGGCTCGGATCTGCTTTTGATCTTCGGGGCCTCTCTGTCCTTGGTCAGTTGTGGCTTAGTATTTTGGGGCTTCATAAAGTACCGAGAATCCTCATATCGTACTCCATGCATACCGAACGGCTCGATGTCTCTGTCAATGCGTCTTTCTTCGCCATTTTTAGTATACTTCATGCATTGATCGAGAGTTGACGGAATGATGCCATAATCGTGGAGCCACGGCCGTCCCAAGAGAATTTTATAAAACGTGTCAGCGTCGATCACATATATCTTAGTTTCGGTTTGCAGATCCCCAAATTTGATTGGCAGAACTATAGACCCCAGAACTTGCTGGCAGTTTTGATTGAACCCTTGAATGACAATCCTTTCCCTTGATAGGTGTCGGACGTCCATTGACAAACTCTTCAGAGTTCGCAAGTTCATGATGTTCACTGAGGATCCCGGATCAATCAATATGCGATTAATCTGATCTCCGTCGCTGTACCCTGTCACGTAAAGCGGCCTGTTATGCTCAGCTGTTCCCAGTAGCAGATCTTCGTCCTTAAACGTGACCGCGGCGGCTTGCAGAGCGTACTGGGATTCTTTCATATTAATTTCCGCAAAGCAATCCTGATACCGCTTAGGGTTTTGTAGAGCTTGAATGAGAACATCTCTAAGCCCTTTAGATAGGACCAAGGCATCGTAGATGCTCAGGAGAGACGGAAGCTTTTGGAGATGAGCCAAGACATTGTAGTCCACTGAGGAAAGACTTGAGTTTTCATTAGCCGATTCTCTGCCATCTTCCTCATTAGCCACATGTTTTTCCTTTCCTTTTGGGGCATTGCCCTGATTTGGCGGCAGAGCCCTGCCGCTTCTGAGCTGGATTTGGTTGGCCTTTGTGGCGAGCTCCTCGTCCTCTTCTGGAAAATAGAGCTCCTCTTCAGGGTCGCTTCCAAGATGGATGGTGTAGCAGGTCACTATAGGGATCTCTTCATTGGAGTCTTCTTCTAACTCCTCCATAATTTCAGTCGTTTCTATAGGGAGGAACTCCTTCAATTGAATCAGAGTTCTTTCCTTCTATTCATAGTCTTCGAGAGAATCGATATTTTTTTGAATGGTCGATCTCCCTGCAGACTCTTTTTCGCGTTGAGCTGCACTTTTCTTGTTCTTGAGCTTTTTGGATTTTGAGCCTGATGGAGCCGAATTGGCAGCTGGAATGGTAGGCTTCTTCTGCCCTTCCCATTCCATTCTGGGCTCTTTTCGAAGTAGCTTTAGTATCTTCTTTGTCTTATTAGATATGTGCGTACTCCACGGAGGCTGCGGTGAGTCAGTTTCATTTCTCAGGGCAGCAGGTTCAGGTGTCTGCTCCCAGAAGGCTTCAGCTTGTGTCTGTATGAAGATGGTGGTTGTAGCTTGGTTGTTTACCAACACACTCTTGGACAGCTCGATCTCTCCAGTTTTGTACTGCTTCTCGACCCAGTCTTTGAAAATATATCAATCCTTGATCGCGTGGCTCACTACTCTGTGGTACGGGCAATACAGGGGATTGTCGGTCATTTTTTCTTCATGCGGTCTCTTCGACTCCAGCAATTGTAGACCATTGTTCAAGGCATCTTTGAATATCTTGCGGACCTTGTCTCTTCTGAAAGAGTAAATCTTGTTCTTTTTCTCCTCTAGGGAAGGCCCTTCTCCTCCCAGCAATGGCTTTCGAGACCGGTTGGTTTTGGAATCGCCTTCCTTTCTCTTGTCTTCATTGTCGGACGCATTGAAGACATCGGTACTGCTGGAATTCCCGCTTGTACGGTTGTCGTCCCTCTTGCTTTTCCAAGTCTTGTCTCTCGGAGAGTCTAGGGTATGTTAGTGTATATGCCCTAGAGGCCATTACTGTATCATACTAGTTTGTATATTACTTGATGGAAGCTTGGGATATTCACAGTTGTATATACAATCTTGCTCAAAATGGTAGTATGCTACTTGGTTTATCTCTGCTTTAATATGTGCATGTGTTTCTTTTAGCATATCGCTGATATACATATTAGTAGAGCCCTTAGAATCTTTGCTTGATTACCAGCGTTGTGATAGCGCTCACACTCGTGGGAGCTGGGTGATCTATAAGCACATCCTTATACCGGTCCCTAGTCGTTGGACTATCGAGACAGGGCATCGATACTCCGGAGTAGACTAGCGTATGCGCTTCTCATCCCAGCGTGGGAGACGGTCTGTCCCACAGCCGTCAGTACGTCGTACTTGAGATAGTATGCGGGTGCTCGTTAGGTTACGAGTACACTGGACAGGACTCGTCGGGAACTGTTGGTTGGTAGTATACCTATCGTCGGTTATCAATTCCCAGGTGACATGAGTACAGCTTAGTCCGTTGACTTGATACTGTCACTTCGCCTCGAGTGTGTTCCCACTGCACTTTGATTACTACCCTACCACGGCTCAAAGGAGTCGTGCAAACAGGTAGTTTTTGGGTGCAGTCCCGAAGCACTTGGAGGCAGTGACGGTTAGACAGAATTCGTCTCTCCCGGTATTGGGGGTTGACATCGCGCTGTGTCCAGGAGAGCCATTTCACGAGTAGTCCCTGGCCAGGGCAAGCGAGATATACTGGTAGGTTTCCAGTGTTATCTCAGGGTGTTCTGGGCTACACTCCAACACGACTTGTACCGCTATTAGGGGACTGACGTTCACCGCCCCCTAGGCCCGCCATGCGATGTATCAGACGAACAGACCGGACTGTACGGAGATTGTCACATACAGGCTCAGTAGGAGTTCAGATAGGGTTCACCTCGTCAATCTTCTTATCGACATCTACCTGGGGACCGTTACGTACAGCTAGTGCCGCTTGCGGTCTGTGGTTAAACCCACTGCCAGCGTAGTGTCGAGTCTTTAGAGTCCCACACAGAGAGCTATTCGCCTTTAGGCAAAATGAGTAGAGGTCGCATGGTTTTGCGACAGGGTTCGTTCACATCCGCGCACTTGTGCACGTTTGCTGTCCGGACAGTTTATACTAGCGGGCTTTGGTTTAAGCTGGATCCTAGTATATGTTTTGGGATTGGTTTTTCTCATTGTATTCGTGTTCCTCGGATCACGAATGCGGGTGCGTATGCACAGTTGTTTGAGACAGAGGGAGAGGACCTTGATTAGGGTTAATGGCTATTGTCATTTTATTAACCCTAATACTTATGTGTGTGTTATAGTTAATTGATAATTAGTTTAATAATTGTGCATGGTTATGGTTGTTGACCATTTGACTTCCTTGACTTGTTGACCTAGGTTGACACTTTGACCATCATCATTTCTTTTGGAAGATGCTTTTTGATCCTTGCAAATTGAAATGATAATGGTCACATCATGATTAACCATGACAATTATCTTACTAATTATCTAATTAAAATAATACCCATATATTTGTGAGAATGGTTGATTCTATTCTCATTCTATCATTTTATTTCTCTCTCTTGTTCTTCCTCTCCCTCAAGCTCTCCCCTCTCATGTGTTGAGAAACACTTGAGCTTGAGAAAAACCCTCTCTTGATCATCTCTACTCTCATCTAGGGTTGAAGGACTAGCACTTCTTGAACCCTAGTTACTTCTAGCTTGGAGTTGAAGCCAAAGGTTGAGGCTTTCGGGTGGATCTTTCTTTGACGGGAGAATACGACAAGGTGACCTCCTTCCACTACTCCAAGGAGCAAGGAGAGAAGGACATAAAGACCAAAGGTATAACCTTTCTAGCACTTAGCTAGTTTCTAGTTAGCTTTAGCAAGTTTTTTTTAGCAAAGATCCTTTAATGTCTATTCCATGTTGCCTAAGCTCATAAAAATCCGATTTTTATTCCGTTTTCCGCCTCCCCGCAAGTACCGGGGTGGGCAACGTGGACTTAAAAGTGGTATCAGAGCCTAACTAAACATAAATTAGCTAGGTAGTGAAGTGTAACGAAGTTCGAAACCGAAAAATCCAAAAACCAAAATTTCAAAAACCCTAGTTTCTGTTAAATTTTTTTCTGGTCAAAACAAAATTTGTTATACACCTAAAATCGTCTCAGGGTTTTTTAAAGATAACCACCAAACCCGGTCCAGTGAATCGACCAAGGAACCGCGGTTCCGCGGCAATAGCAAGCTATTGCCACACAACCGCGGTCAAGTTGGCTCTTCACTGGGTCGAGTTTGGTGCAGTGTATCTCTGGCTTGGTTTTAGGATTTTTAAGATATGTTATATGTGCCCAGATTTTCCAGAATAGAAATTTATTTTTGGGGGCCTATAAATCCGTATTTTTTTCCGAACTTCACTACACTTTGACTATGACGGTTATATCTGTGATGTTTGTATGTATTGAACGTCGGCTAATCGCTATATATCGATTAGTCGGGATTATACATATCTGTGATCTGTGTTTGATATTGGTATGTGTATATGAATGGGTTGGATTGTCGCGGGTGAATAGCCGGGGTGGATGTGAGATGAGTGTTGCTTTTCTTTCATTCATTGTAACATGTAAATTGATGTAATATTATTATTTGTATGGCCGCACAACCGGGTCGGGGTTGTAGCCGTCATTGTATAATTCTTTTTACTGTTTTTGCTCTTAGGATAGACCCATGGAGGGGGTGCACAAACTACCGGGTATCTCGAAGTGCCGAGTGGCCTACTCACGGTGTTGAGGGAGGTTGCTTCGCTTCGGGTACTTGGCGGGTAGTTTGCCGCACCCGTAGGGGTCTTGGGTGGGGTATTTGGCTATTCACCGCGACCGTGTAATCCGCTTTTCGTTGCAGGCTCGAACGGATTGCGGATTCCTAGTATATCCAATGTATTCATCTGTGATCTGTAATGTCTATCATTGCTATATATTTATATATGATAACTATTTAGGCGTTGCTTATGTTTTACAGCCGCTCTAGCCCAGCCCCCGCTCTGTCGTTAGTTAAGTAACCTAACGGGTGATGACGGGGCCCCGTGGCGAATGCGAATGGCATAAACGTACGTCATATTTTGGTTGTTTTCTGCAATGGTAGGATTAAATGATGGGACGCATTAAAAGAACTAATGCAAGAAAATAAACCAAGTAAAAGTCGATTGGAACACTTTGAAAACCACTCGGTTCTTTTCAAAACTAAACTTTTAAACGCGGAGCTTGAACCACTCCTTTTAAAAGCTATCTCGTTCCATCGATTATATCAAGTTCACTACGTTCACGGTTTCGCCAAAACCATCCGTAGCCCTCCGTCATTCCATATGAATGGTCAAAAAGTATTCAAGCTATGTATTTTGGCCAAAGTCAAGGCATAGTGATTGGTAGCTATTGGGTATTCATGTGCAGCATAGATAGATGCGTTGGTTTGGGACAGTCGTGCTGCCATTTTGGCCAAAGTCAAGGGTAGGTACGGGTGGGTCCAAATTAACCAGGAGAATGACGGGTAGAACTTGACATGTGACTTATGATATTTTGGCCAAAGTCAAGGTCATAAGAGCATGGGGCAAAAATCCACATCGGGAGTTTCATAAGTACTGAAACTTGCTAGCGCTGCATACCATTTGGAGTGTGATGATTCTGGTAGGATTCCTTCGGTTTTATCACGCGATGATATTTGGATCCCGATCCTACTGTGAGTATATGCTACTCCTCGGGAAAACTCTCACTTAACGATCAATGCTATAAACTTAGTAGGTGTCTAGAAAGGTGTTAGCGGGGCTACGCCCACAGGAAAAAGAGGTTACTTAATTAAGGAACTTCGCGAAAGCGTTGGAAAACCTCCCTCGAAGTACCGACACTGGCCTGGCTGAACGGTTAAGCAAGTATTGTACGGTGAGAGTGATCCTGACTAATCCTTTCTTTACGGTTTGAGAAGGGATTCGAGAGACAGTGGGAGCCATCCAGTTTAGACAAACTAAAACCACTCTAAACATGCAAGAGCATTATGCTAAAGTGTTTCTTTTCTCTCTCCTAATTGCAGCAACTATTCAACATGACCGGACTTAAGTTATTACTAGATAAAAATATACTGACAGGGCCAAACTACAAAGATTGGCTCAGGAATGTCAAGATGGCAATCACTTATGACAAGTTGGGGTATGTACTTACCACCAAAGCTCCCCCTGTCCCAGGTCCCACCTCCAGCGTCGCGGATGTAGAAATCCGTAAGACATGGGAGATAGATTGCGCGAGGGCCAGATGCCTCGTACTAGCCTCGATGGACAACGAACATCAGAGGAGGCACGAGAATATGGACCTAGAGTCCATATTTCTCCATACAAAAGAACTGTATGGAGAGCAGTCTCGTATCGCAAGATACGAAGTGTCGAAGAAGCTTTTTTCGGCAAGGTTGGCCGTCGGATCATCGGTAGCGGAACACGTGCTTAAGATGATTGGCTACATTGAGGAGCTCGCGGACCTTGGGACCACGTTGGAGAATGAACTCTATACTGATTTGATTCTCCAGTCCCTTCCTTCCACTTACGCCCAGTTCATTCTTAACTTCAACATGCAAGGAAAGGAGGTTGAACTTTCCGAACTTCTGAACATGTTGAGGACTGCTGAGGGCACCCTACAGAAGGGTAGGGAGACATCCACTTTGTTTGTAGGAGGATCTTCCTCTTCTAGGTCCAGGGCGAAAGCCAAGGGCAAGAAGAAGAAAGCCCCCGCCAAACCAAGAGGCGGTGTCGGTAAAGTGGATACGAAGGGAAAAGGAAAAGCAACAAAGATAGCGGGGAAGCTTGTGGGGAAGGAAGAATGCTTCTATTGTCACAAAAGTGGTCACTGGAAACAGGATTGCAAGGCTTGGAAGGCCAGAACACAGGATTTGAAGCGAGTTGCGGCTTCAGCTTCAGGTGTGTATGTTATTGAAAACTGTCTATCAATAAACTCTACATCCTGGGTATTGGATACCGGATCAGGATCTCATATCTGTAATTCTTTGCAGGCGTTGAGAAAGCGTAGAGTTTTGAAGACAGATGACATGACCCTCAAAGTTGCGAACGGTGCTAGCATGGATGCTGAGGCCGTGGGGGACTATCACCTGGGATTGTCGGATGGACATTTTTTGGTTTTGCGTAGTTGTTATTATGTACCAAATGCAACCTGTAATATCATTTCTGTATCTTTATTGTCTAAAGAAGGTTATGAATTTGCATTTGTAAGTAATATAGTGAACATTCACTGTTGGGGTAAAAATTTACACCCCGGTTGACCAAGTCAAAATCAAAGTCAACCCCAAGCCAAGTGGGCCCAAACCCAGATCCAGTAGGCCCATGCCCGGGTCGAGCCCGAACATGAAGCGGCCGGCCTCCCCCCATGCCAAGATAAAAATTTTGTAATAAATAATTTTGTTGCATTTTCTTTTATTTTATTTTCGGATAAATGTAAGAAAAATAGGCATAAAGCCAAATTTTTGTAAAGCCCATGGCTTATGTGTAAAAAGAAATGGCACATGAGCCATGGGATAGGCAAAATGACATTTTGTGAAGCCCAAGGGGCTATGTGTAAAATGTATGGCCTATAAAGGCAAGGATAATGAAAATATCTCAGGACTTTTTTCTCTCTCCAAAAAAAAAAAAATTAGAGCTGAGCTCTTTCTTCGTTCTTCAAGGTTCCAAAACCTTCTTCTTTCTCTTGAATTAAATCAAGAGTTTTACTCTTCCCTTTTCAAAACTAAATAGTTTTTCACCACAAAACCCACAAAGGGGAACTTGGATCTGCCATCAGATCTTAAAAAGGAGAGATTTTGAGATTTTACATCTCTTGATCTTCAAGATCCAGCAAGCAACAGGAGGAAGAAGAAGAACCCTTCCATTAACCCAAAAAAAAAAAAAAAACACACACTCAGGAGTCTAACTCCTCTTTGATTTCTCTTCAGAGAAATCTTTTTAGGCTAAAAGCCTGTTGTGTGCGCAAGTCGCCCGCGTGCCGACACGTGGCGCGCGCGCTTGCGCAACTGCGCAAGTGCGCAAGTCGCCCGCGTGCCGACACGTGGCGCGCGCGCTTGCGCAACTGCGCAAGTGCGCAAGTCGCCCGCGTGCCGACACGTGGCGCGCGCGCTTGCGCAACTGCGCTAGTGCGCAAGTCGTCCGCGTGCCGACACGTGGCGCGCGCGCTTGCGCAACTGCGTAAGTGCGCAAGTCGCCCGCGTGCCGACACGTGGCGCGCGCGCTTGCGCACCTGCGCATCCCTTGGATGTCTTTTCCTCCTCTTTTGTGCACATATATACACATATACATATGTATACAAATTTATACATACACGTACTCCACGACACTGTCCCTGTTAGAAAAAAATTTCTACCGGGGCGCTGCCCCGCACCCCGCAAGGGGGCTGCTAGCCCCCTTGACCCCCAGCCCGCTATCCGGGTAGCGGGACCCCCGTAAAAACTCTGCGTGGCTCCCGATATATCCAAACCCCCCTTTCAGAATTGAACACACGTATACTGCACGTTGAGTTCGCATGACCAGTTTAACCCGTCAATCGGAGGTTCCCTCGCCCCAAAGGCGATGGGTAATTAACGGCAGCTTAGTCCGCGGCGGCCGGAGGTTCGGATCCCCACAATCATTAAACCCCGGCCTACCCTAGGCAGGGGGAATCTGTAGTACGCCTGACAAGCGTGCGCGTATTCCCATCTCAATGGGGTGACGAAAAACACCCTACAGATTCTGGCACGCCCGGTGGGACCAATCTCTCCTCTCATATTTCGGGTTAAACGTTCATGCGAACTCAATCAATACACATATCGATTGCCTATACTGAAATGATGTTTTCTTTTCGTGCAGCAATCAAATTTCGACGACAATGTCTCCCCAGACGAATTCAGCTTCCAACGTGACCCCGATTCCGTACGTGGTCAAGATCAACGCTCGTGTGGTTCTCCCCGCAAGCCTCAGTCGACAGTGGGAGGAACCGCCCCGCCAGTTTGGCTCCGTCATCATCTACCCTGCCGGAAGCGCTCATCTGGCAGAGATCCCGGCGGAACAGGCAGCCAAGCCGGTCTCGAGGGGCAAGAGGCCGAATGTCGTGATCGCCAAGGCACCACAACCGAAACTTAAGACGCTATCTGAACGATTCTCTGGTGCTCTAGCTGGGGGCAAGAACTCCGGTACAAAGGGCAACATCCAATGTTGCGGACGAGCTCACGCGATTACTCCAACAAATGCACAATCGAGCGTATCTCCAAGGCCTTCCATCGCCCGGTCTGCGACGCCTTCCCAAAGAGTTGAAGTCTGCCAGGTGCTTAGAACAGAAAAGTTAAGGCAGAAGCGGCTCAGGTATCGAGCCAACAAGAGGGCCAAGGCTTCGGCCAAATGGAACCATGTGAAGTTCCAAGTGCAGGGTTTCCCCGTGACGACGGCTGAGTCGGACGTAAGAATCAGCAATTCCTTCGAGCCTCTGAAGTGGGTTCAGAAAAACGCCATGACCGCCAGAATCAAGAAGACAGCGGTCCGAACAGTGCCACAAAGAGACGTGTCCCCGCCCCAACAGAAAAAGTACGACACTATCTCTTCAAGAGTCTATCAAGCGCTCTGTGCCGCACGAAAGCAGCGGGGCAAACCCAGAAAAGATGCGCCAGCACCATTTAAGAACCTGGTTAGGCCAGCCGCCTTCAATCGACTACCAGCTACCGAAACAAGGGGGTCAAGACAGCGACCCATGAAATCAGCTGCCAATGATAGAAAGACGTCCGGATATACCATCCATACGGTCTATATGGCGGGCGGGCGCCCTAGCGACAACCTTCGCAGCAAAAGCAAGGACGGGGCTACCACATCCCAAGCCCAATCTAGCCTGAATGTGGTCGCCGCCGCTCAAGAACAGCCGCCCCCGCTGGATGAAGAAAACCCTCTCGATGAGGATGATAGGCAGAAAGACCCCTCGGTCCATGAAGAGTCAAGCTCGGACAGCGAGGAAGAGCCGACTTTCCGCCCTAGGACTGCGGAGCAAGAGCTGCTTCAAGAACTTCGAAAACAGCTCAGGAGCAAAGAGAAAGAGATGGCCAAGCTCTATTCGAAAATTGATGATTTAACGAACGTGGTAATGCAGCTTACGGCTCAAATTGCTCGAGCGCCTCCCAATCAAGCACAAGCCGCTACTAATCAGCCGGGTGATGACAATCCGAGGCAGCCAATGCCTGTTCCTTTGGGACCAAGACTGGTCGAGCCAAATGAAAGCCGGCTACATTCCGCTTCTGGGGACGCCTTGGCCCCAGATAGCACCATCCCGCTAACACAGGATCGGATAATGGATTTGGTCACCAGCAAGGTTAAAACATTGGTGGCCGAGGCTGAAGCTCAGAAAGAAATCGGCAGTAGTGGGCGGCCATATCCCGCGCAGTACGATCTGATTGAGTTCCCAAGCGGCTACGTCATTCCTAAGTTCGGAAGATTTGATGGAACGGGGAATGCAAACCAGCACGTCGCCCACTTCAAAGCATCGTGCGGAAATACAGGGGGCAATGACGCGCTCCTTCTTCGTCAGTTTGTCAACAGCCTGACCGGCGTCGCCTTCGACTGGTATGCGAGTATACCGGACGGGTCCGTCATTACCTTTGCCCAAATGGAGTCCCTGTTTCGGCAAAGGTTCATGAGTGTCAGTGATAAAATCTCCATTGCCGACCTTGTGAGGACTAAGCCGGGGAAGAATGAAGGCAACACCGACTTTATCGCCCGATGGCGTAATCTCACAGTCAAATGCGAACCGCCGCTGGAGCAGGACCAGTCCGTCAGCCTTCTCATTGGGAACCTCAGCAATTGGATGGTCCCATTCTTGTGTACAGCGGGCCTCAAGACATTTCAGGAGCTAACCAAGAAAGTCCAAATGCTGGAACGCTCAAAGCAAGAGTCCTCGCCGGACACTCAGAGAGACAAAACCTGGAAAAGCAAGCGGGACGACAACCGTAGAAGCGGGAGTTCCAGCAGTACCAATGTCTTCAATGCCTCCGACAATGAAGAAAAGCGAAGGGCGGGCGAATCCAAAACCAACCGGTCTCGAAAGCCATTGCTGGGAGGAGATGGGCCTTCCCTAGAGGAGAAGAAGAACAAGGTTTACTCTTTCAGAAGGGACAAGGTCCGTAAGATATTTAAAGATGCCTTGAACAACGGCTTACAATTGCCGGAGTCGAAAAGACCCCAAGAAGCAAAAATGACCGACAATCCTCTGTATTGCCCGTACCACCGAGTAGTGAGCCATGCGATCGAGGATTGCTATATCTTTAAGGACTGGGTCGAGAAGCAGTACAAGGCGGGAGAAATCGAGCTGTCTAAAAGCGTGTTGGTGAACAATCAAGTTGCAACCGCCAACTTTATACAGACAAAAATTGAAGCCTTCTGGGAGCAAACAGCCGAACCCGCTACCCTGAGAAATGAGACCGACTCGCCGCAGCCTCCATGGAGTACGCACATATCTAATAAGACGAAGAAGATGATAAAACTACTTCGGAAAGAACCCAGGATGGAATGGGAAGAACAGAAGAAGCCTACCACTCCAGCTGCCAATGCGGCTCCATCAGCCTCAAAATCCAAGAAGCTGAAGAAGAAGAAAAGTGCAGCTCGGCGCGAAATAGAGTCTGCAGGGAGATCGACAATTCAAAAATATATCGATTCTCTCGAAGAATATGAACAAAAGGAAAGAACATTGATTCAATTGAAGGAGTTCTTCCCTGTACAAGCGGCTGAAATTCTGGAGGAGTTAGAAGAAGACTCCAATAAAGAGATCCCAGTAGTGACCTGCTACGCCATCCATCTTGGCAGTGACTCCGAGGATGATCTTTGTTTTCCCGAAGAGGATGAGGAGCTCGCCACAACGACCAATCAAATCCAGCTCAGAAGCGGCAGGGCTCTACCGCCGAATCAGGGCAACGCCCCAAAAGGGAAGGAAAAACAAGTCGCTAATGAAGAAGATGGCAGAGAACCGGCTGATGAAAACATAAGTCCTTCCTCGGTGGACTATAATGTCTTGGCACATCTCCGGAAGCTTCCATCTCTCCTGAGCATCTACGACGCCTTGGTCCTATCTAAGGAGCTTAGAGACGTTCTCATCCATGCTCTACAAAACCCCGAGCGGTATCAGGCTCACTTTGCGGAAACTAATATGAAAGAAGCCCAGCACGCTTTGCATGCCGCCGCAGTCACATTTAAGGATGAAGACTTGCTACTGGGAACGGCTGAGCATAATCGGCCGCTTTACGTGACCGGGTACAGCGACGGAGATCGAATTAATCGTATATTGATTGATCCGGGGTCCTCAGTGAACATCATGAACTTGCGAACTCTGAAGAGTTTGTCAATGGACGTCCGACACCTGTCGAGGGAAAGGATTGTCATTCAAGGGTTCAACCAAAATTGCCAGCAAGTTCTAGGGTCTATAGCTTTGCCAATCAAATTTGGGGATCTGCAAACTGAAGCTAAGATATACGTGATCGACGCCGACACATCTTATAAGATTCTCTTGGGGCGGCCGTGGATCCATGATTACGGCATCATTCCGTCGACTCTCCATCAATGCATGAAGTATACTAAAAATGGCGAAGAAAGACGTATTGACGGAGACATCCAGCCGTTCGGTGTGCATGAAGTCCGCTACGAAGATTCTCGGTACTTTATGAACCACCAAAATGCTAAGCTACAACTGACCGAGGATAGACCGGCCCTAAAACTCAAAAGCAAATCTGCGCCGGCTGTCACTTTCAAAAGCAAAAATACCCAAGTGCGCCCGCATTTCGGCAGCGACACTGATGAGTCCGATGCTGGAAGCCCGTCCTCCCGTAAAACTCGCCCTCGTTTCGGCAGCGATACGGACGAATCTGTTACCGAAGGCCCGTCTAGCAGCAAAGTCCGCCCTCATCTTGGCAGCGACACTGAAGAGTCAGAGGAGGAGGACCTGTCGTGCAACAGCGGTGCAGATTGGACCCCCACGCAACAAGCGAAACTACGAGAGACCTTTGAAGTTGCAGAAGGGTCCCTAGCCGTTACAAAGGTACCAGAGCAAATGTGTAAAGAGCTCGATGCATTATCAATCTCCACCGTGGACCAGCTGAAAACTTTCTACGTTCCCGGGAGGAAAAGTGGACAGAAGGGCATCCTGTTTTATGGGTCAAACCCCGTTGTGCACCCGGGCGATCTGTCTGTCGCGTGCCTTCCATATGAGAGAGGCATAAGAGCCGTTCTCAATCCCAGATACTATGCGCCCGAGATGCGGGAATACTTTAAAAAGTGCGGATGCCGGTTATATCAAACGGAGTCCGAAGCAAAGTTTTACGAAGGGCTATGGCATCCGCCCCAGGTCCGAGCACTCATCGATGGACGAATTCCAGATAGACGGGGCATAGGCTACATTCAACCTGATTCCAAAGCGTGCTACATGATCCATGTTGGTGAGGCCAGCGAAAGATCAAAAGATGACGACGAGATAGCCGAGCCAGAAGAAGCTCCTCAAGAGCTCGAAGATGGCGGACAAGCAACCTTTGACGAGCTAACCGAGATTGACTTAGGAACGCCCGATAATCCAAGGCCGACCTACATCAGCTCACTCTTGTCAGAGGAAATGAAAGAGCAGATAATTGCCCTGTTGCGTGAGTTCGTTGACTGCTTCGCGTGGACATACAAAGAAATGCCTGGCCTTTCCCCTGAAGTGGCCGTACATAAGTTGGCTATATCTCCTGATGCTAAGCCAGTCAAACAAGCTCCTCGAAGAATGAGAAGGGAACTAGAAGAAAAGGTCATCGAGGAAACTAAGAAGCTCATCGATGCCGGCTTCATCAGGGAAGAGAAATACGCGGACTGGATCGCATGCATAGTCCCAGTGAAGAAGAAAAATGGGCAGATCCGAGTTTGTGTCGATTTCAGGGATCTCAACAAGGCATGTCCTAAAGACGACTTTCCGCTGCCGGTCATGGAAATGATGGTCGATGACACCTCAAATTACGAACTGTTCACCTTTATGGACGGCTCGTCTGGATATAATCAGATCAAGATGTCACCTGAGGATGAGAAGCACACAGCATTTCGAACCCCGATCGGAATATATTGCTACAAGGTAATGCCATTCGGACTGAAGAACGCAGGTGCTACATATCAAAGGGCGATGACTAATATCTTCGATGACCTAATTCATAAAGTCGTCGAATGTTATGTTGATGATCTGGTCGTTAAGACTGAAACCAAGGCCGATCATATCCAGGATCTTAGGACCGTTCTCACCAGACTGAGGGAATTTGATCTGAAGATGAATCCTCTGAAATGCGCTTTTGGCGTGTCATCGGGAAAATTCCTGGGCTTCATAGTTCGACATCGAGGGATCGAAGTTGACCCATCAAAGATAAAGGCTATCATGGAGATGCCCCCTCCGAAGAGTCTGACGCAGCTAAGATCTTTTCAAGGCAAGCTTGCTTATATACGGAGGTTTATCTCAAATTTATCAGGGAGATGTAGGCCCTTCTCAAAGCTCATGAAGAAAGGAGCTCCTTTTATCTGGGATGCCGAATGTCAAGCAGCGTTCGAAAGCATCAAACAATACTTGTTGCACCCTCCAGTGCTGGCTGCTCCCATTCCAAATAAACCGTTGATTCTCTACACTGCCGCGCTAGATGAGTCACTCGGTGCGCTCCTCGCCCAGAATAACGAGGAGGGAAAGGAAAATGCCCTCTACTACCTCAGTCGAACTCTAGTCGGGGCGGAACACAACTATTCCCCAATCGAAAAGCAATGCCTGGCTCTGATATTTGCTGTGAAGAAGCTGAGGCACTATCTGCTGGCTCATCGGGTTATGCTGATCTCCAAGGTCGACCCGCTCAAACACTTGATGACCAAAGCAAGCCTAGCCGGCAGGATGGCAAGATGGGCTGTCATGCTACTTGAGTTTGACATAGTTTATACCCCTCAGAAAGCAGTAAAAGGGCAAGCTATTGCAGACTTTCTCGCCGCTCATCCCATACCAGAAGGGTCGCCGCTAAATTGTGAGTTACCCGATGAACAAGTGCTGCACCTCGAGGAAGATGAGCCATGTTGGGAGCTCTACTTCGATGGAGCCTCGTCAATAAGGACCTCCAGTAAATCAAGCGTCCCGGAGATAAAAGCAGGGATAGGATTGGTGTTCATCACACCATCAATGGGAACCCTACGACGTTCTTTTGCTCTCACCGAGCCTCGAACGAACAATGAAGCTGAGTATGAAGCTCTGATAGCTGGTTTGGAACTCGCCATAGAAATGGAAATCCTTCGGCTACGAGTTTACGGTGACTCCCAGCTTGTCGTCAACCAAGTAAGCGGCGACTATAAGATATACAAACCCGAGTTAGCTCGGTACAGAGGTAGGGTGGTGGAACTCATGAAACGGTTCACTCATATCAAACTAACGAGAGTCCCTAGAGCGTTGAACGGAAAGGCTGATGTACTCGCTCGCTTGGCCAAGGAACTGGCTGATCCTGACATGGACGAAATTCTGATCACAGTCAGGAGCCGGCAAATTCTACCCCCAGTCTCTCTACGAGAAGAGGAAAGCGCGGAACAGAAGAGCAGTCCTGCGGAAGAAGCTTCGATCATCCAAGACGAGCCCGATTGGAGAGAACCCTTCATAGAGTACCTCCGATACGACAAGCTGCCCAAAGAAAAATCTGCGAGGATTCAGCTGAAGAAAAGAGCTCTCCGATACGTGTTTGTAAATGACACGTTATACCGCAGGTCATATGACCAACTCTGGCTCAGGTGTCTGTCATTGGCCGAAGCCCAAAAGGTCATGAAAGATGTCCACTCGGGCGTTTGCGGCGCTCACCAATCTGGCCCCAAGATGCGACTTCAAATCAAACGGCTTGGGTATTACTGGCCCACCATGATACGGGATTGCAGAGAGCATGCAAAGAAATGTTATATCTGCCAAATTCACGGTGATTTTATTCACAAGCATCCCAATCCATTGCATCCTACGGTGGCGTCATGGCCCTTCGAAGTTTGGGGCACCGACATTGTTGGCCCAATTGATCCTCCGTCATCTAAAGGCCACCGGTTCATACTGGCCGCGACAGACTACTTCTCCAGGTGGGCTGAAGCTGTCCCGCTAAAAGAAGTCAAGACAAAGGATATTCTGACATTCTTCCAGCATAATATTCTATACCGCTTCGGTACACCAAGAAGAATCATTTCTGACAACGGGCCTTCTTTCAAGAGCTTCAATGTCTCAAGGTTCGCTACTCAGCATAAGATAGACTGGAGATATTCCTCCATCTATAATCCAAGAGCCAATGGGCTAGCCGAAGCCTTCAATAAGACTCTATGCAAGCTCCTGAGGAAAAATGCTTCAGCCAACAAGAGAGACTGGAATCTCAAACTTCACGAGGCGTTGTGGGCATATCGTACCACGCACCGTACTCCAACACAGTCCACTCCATACTCATTGCTCTTCGGAGTGGAGGCGGTCCTCCCCCTCGAAGTCGAAGTCCCAAGCTTAAGAATGGCCGTCCAACATGAGTTGACGGAGGAAGAAAACGTGCTCCTTCGACTTGAAGAACTCGATGCCCTCGAAGAAAAGAGGCTCGCGGTGCAGCAAAATCTGGAGCTATACCGAGCCCAAATGTCACGGGCCTATGACAAGATAACTCGTCTCCGCGCTTTCAAGAAAGGTGAATTGGTGTTGGTCCTCAAAAGACCGATCATCCCCAATCGACATGCCAAGGGAAAATTCGAGCCGAACTGGGAGGGACCATACGTCATCGAGAAAGTGTTCGACGGAGGATCCTACCAACTAATAAGTGCCGAGGGAGAAAGGCCCATGCCACCCATCAATGGCCGATATCTCAAGAAATACTACACATGAATGCTCCAAGTCGCAGGCGAATTGAGCACATCGGCCCTACGGTCTGAATCAGACATCCTACAAAACCGTATACAATCCACGGGCGTAAATGACCCCTATTTCTCCCAAATCCTGCCGGTGAGACTACTTTTAAAGTCCCACCAGCGGCAAAAAAAAACAAACAAAAAAAAAACGGTATGTCCACAAGCAAAACGGGCACGGATGAAAACCCGAAAGGGCTCCGTGAGTAAAAACAGCAGGACAACCGGCGAGTCTGTGAAAACCCGAAAGGGCGCAAACTCGTGAAAAGAGATGAAATACACTCGCAAAGCCCTCTCGACCTTGCGAGGAGAAAACCCCTGCGTGAGATCCTTACGACTCACAAAGGAGCAACACACTTAGGAATCCTCACGATTCCTAAGGAGAAAATACACCTGCGGGATCCTTACGACTCGTAGGGAGAAAATGCTTTTATGGGACCCTCACGGCCCATAAAATTGAAAAGCCTTGGGTGGTAGGGACCCAAACCTATCTCCTAAGCCATTGTTCCCCAACGGGCAACGGCGAATGATGAGTCGCTCCTGGTACCATATTCCAGTGCAGCGATGCAGACGCCAACCAAAATCCAATTTCTCAAAATTCTCCCGGCCCTGCGGTGGGTCCCCAAATTGACCATCGTATACAATCCACGGGCTCAAATAATTCTCATCATACCCATGCCCCACCGTAATCACCAGTTACGCGGCCGGTCTCCGCTTTGGGAATGATGCTCCATTGATAAGACCCACTCATGTGTCCTCACGATATATGAGGAGAACAAACCTTTATGGGATCCTTACGACTCATAAAGGAAAAACACACTTAGGAGTCCTCACGACTCCTAAGGAGAAAATACACCTGCGGGATCCTTACGACCCGTAGGGAGAAAATGCTTTTATGGGACCCTCACGGCCCATAAAATTGAAAAGTCTTAGGCGATAGGGATCTAAACCTGTCTCCTAAGCCATCGCTCCCTAATCCCCAAATGGCGAATGATGAGTCGCTCCTGGTACCATATTCCAGTGCAGCGATACAGACGCCAACCAAATTCCAAATCCCATACCCCAACGGCGAATGATGATTCGCTCCTGGTACCATATTCCAGTGCAGCGATGCAGACGCCGACAAAGTCCCGAAATTTTTCCGGCCCTACGGTCTGGATCATACATCCTGCAAAACCGTATACAATCCACGGGCGTAAAACAATCCCAATTTCTCCCAAATCCTCTCGGGGCAAATGATGAGTTGCTCCTGGCATTATTCCAGTGCAGCAATGCAGATGCCAAACAAAAAAACCAAAATCCCAAAATCCTCTCCATGACAGATGATGATTCGCTCCTGGTACCATATTCCAGTATAGCGATGCTGATGTCAACCCAAATCAAAATCAACAAGTCAACTTCCACTCCGACCGTCCACGTCGCTAAAAGGGCAGCACCGACCGTCCACGTCGCTAAAAGGGCAGCACCGACCGTCCAAGTCGCAAAAAGGGCAGCATCGACCGTCCACGTCGCTAAAAGGGCAGCATCGACCGTCCACGTCGCTAAAAGGGCAGCATCGACCGTCCAAGTCGCTAAAAGGGCAGCATCGACCGCCCAAGTCGCGAAAAGGGCAGCACCGACCGTCCACGTCGCTAAAAGGGCAGCATCGACCGTCCACGTCGCTAAAAGGGCAGTACCGACCGTCCAACTCGCTAAAAGGGCAGCAACGACCGTCTAAGTCGCTAAAAGGGCAGCACCGACCGTCCAAGTCGCAAAAAGGGCAGCGCAGGATTCCTACAAAGCGGGAACCAGATAACTCCGGGCCAGGGAAAACGTCTATCACGGACACTCCGTCCCGGAGACATGTCAAGCAACGACCGTCCACGTCGCTAAAATGGCAGCACCGACCGTCCACGTCGCTAAAAGGGCAGCACCGACCGTCTAAGTCGCAAAAAGGGCAGAACCGACCGTCCACGTCGCTAAAAGGGCAGCACCGACCGTCCATGTCGCAAAAAGGGCAGAACCGACCGTCCACGTCGCTAAAAGGGCAGCACCGACCGTCCATGTCGCAAAAAGGGCAGAACCGACCGTCCACGTCGCTAAAAGGGCAGCACCGACCGTCCAAGACGCAAAAAGGGCAGAACCGACCGTCCATGTCGTAAAAAGGGCAGTGCCAGCTTCCCAAAAGGTGGGAACCAAATCAAGCCGCCTCCACGTGAAAGAAGATCCATCAATTTCATGCACACGACCTACATATGTGGTGTGCATTTATTGATGGGGGGCAATTTGTTGGGGTAAAAATTTACACCCCGGTTGACCAAGTCAAAATCAAAGTCAACCCCAAGCCAAGTGGGCCCAAACCCAGATCCAGTAGGCCCATGCCCGGGTCGAGCCCGAACATGAAGCGGCCGGCCTCCCCCCATGCCAAGATAAAAATTTTGTAATAAATAATTTTGTTGCATTTTCTTTTATTTTATTTTCGGATAAATGTAAGAAAAATAGGCATAAAGCCAAATTTTTGTAAAGCCCATGGCTTATGTGTAAAAAGAAATGGCACATGAGCCATGGGATAGGCAAAATGACATTTTGTGAAGCCCAAGGGGCTATGTGTAAAATGTATGGCCTATAAAGGCAAGGATAATGAAAATATCTCAGGACTTTTTTCTCTCTCCAAAAAAAAAAAATTAGAGCTGAGCTCTTTCTTCCTTCTTCAAGGTTCCAAAACCTTCTTCTTTCTCTTGAATTAAATCAAGAGTTTTACTCTTCCCTTTTCAAAACTAAATAGTTTTCCACCACAAAACCCATAAAGGGGAACTTGGATCTGCCATCAGATCTTAAAAAGGAGAGATTTTGAGATTTTACATCTCTTGATCTTCAAGATCCAGCAAGCAACAGGAGGAAGAAGAAGAACCCTTCCATTAACCCAAAAAAAAAAAAAAAAAAACACACTCAGGAGTCTAACTCCTCTTTGATTTCTCTTCAGAGAAATCTTTTTAGGCTAAAAGCCTGTTGTGTGCGCAAGTCGCCCGCGTGCCGACACGTGGCGCGCGCGCTTGCGCAACTGCGCAAGTGCGCAAGTCGCCCGCGTGCCGACACGTGGCGCGCGCGCTTGCGCACCTGCGCATCCCTTGGATGTCTTTTCCTCCTCTTTTGTGTACATATATACACATATACATATGTATACAAATTTATACATACACGTACTCCACGACACTGTCCCTGTTAGAAAAAAATTTCTAACGGGGCGCTGCCCCGCACCCCGCAAGGGGGCTGCTAGCCCCCTTGACCCCCAGCCCGCTATCCGGGTAGCGGGACCCCCGTAAAAACTCTGCGTGGCTCCCGATATATCCAAACCCCCCTTTCAGAATTGAACACACGTATACTGCACGTTGAGTTCGCATGACCAGTTTAACCCGTCAATCGGAGGTTCCCTCGCCCCAAAGGCGATGGGTAATTAACGGCAGCTTAGTCCGCGGCGGCCGGAGGTTCGGATCCCCACAATCATTAAACCCCGGCCTACCCTAGGCAGGGGGAATCTGTAGTACGCCTGACAAGCGTGCGCGTATTCCCATCTCAATGGGGTGACGAAAAACACCCTACATTCACCTTAATCAAGTTTTGATTGGGTCAGGTACATTGAACAACGGTATATACGTATTAAACCAACCACAGATTTTCAATGTCCAGAATACACACAAAAGAAAGTCTCCAGAAATAAATAAAACTTTCTTATGGCATTGTAGACTGGGTCACATCAATGAGAGAAGGTTGACTAAGTTACATGTAGAAGGATATTTGGATCCGTTCGAATATCAATCGTATGCAGCTTGTCAATCCTGTCTCAAAGGAAAGATGACAAAGACTCCGTTTACTGGACACGGAGAAAGAGCGAGCGAGCTCTTGGGACTCGTACACAGCGACGTGTGCGGTCCAATGTCTACACATGCACGAAGCGGTTATTCTTACTTCATTACTTTTACGGATGACTTTTCAAGGTACGGTTATGCCTTCTTAATGAAACATAAATCCGAGGCTTTTGAAAAATTCCAGGAATATAAGAATGAAGTAGAAAAACAAACAGGCAAAAGTATAAAGACACTGAGATCTGATCGAGGTGGTGAATACTTGAGTGCCGAGTTCCTGGGTTACTTAAAAGAGAATGGAATTCTCTCTCAGCTTACTCCTCCATACACTCCGCAACATAATGGTGTATCGGAGAGACGGAACCGAACCCTATTGGATATGGTACGGTCCATGATGAGTAACGCTGAGTTGCCGCGATCGTTCTGGGGATATGCGCTAGAATCAGCGGCATACCTTTTGAACCGAGTTCCAACTAAGACTGTGCCTACTACACCATATCAGATGTGGTGTGGGAAGAGACCCTATCTTAATCACATTAAGACATGGGGATGTCCAGCTTTTGTAAAAAAGCAGCATGCGGACAAGCTCGAGGCACGCTCAGTACAGTGCAAGTTTGTGGGATATCCAAAGAGCTCCAAGGGATATTACTTCTATTGCGAAGAAGAACAAAAAGTCCTTATTTCTCGCCATACCCACTTTCTAGAACACCAGTTCATAGAAAATGAATTAAGTGGGAGCGCAATAGAACTGGAAGAAATTCCAGAACCACAAGCTATTACTGAAAGCTTAGTAGGACCAGAGGGTTCGAAAGATCAGGACATTCCCACGCCAGTCCGCAGGAGTAGTAGGCAGTCTCATCCGCCCGAAAGATACTACGGTTTTCTCATTGACGGGGATAGAGAGGATTCCATCATAGATTGTGATGAGCCTACTAGCTTCCAGCAAGCCATTCAGAGCGTCGACTCGGTAAAATGGCTGGATGCAATGCGGACCGAAATGGAGTCCATGTACACCAACAAAGTATGGACGTTGGACATTGCTCCAGATGGGGTAAAACCCGTAGGATGCAAGTGGATCTTCAAAAGGAAGATTGGTGTAGATGGACAGGTTGAGACCTATAAAGCTAGACTGGTAGCAAAGGGTTTTCATCAGCGACCTGGTTTGGACTATGACGAAACCTTTTCTCCAGTAGCTATGCTGAAATCCATTCGGATCCTTCTTGCCATTGCTTCCTTCCACGATTATGAGATTTGGCAGATGGACGTAAAGACAGCTTTTCTAAATGGACATTTAGAGGAGTGTGTCTATATGGATCAGCCAGAGGGTTTCATTCAGAGTGGGAGCAGCGGAAAGGTGTGCAAGTTGCTTAAGTCCATTTATTGACTAAAGCAGGCATCGCGGAGTTGGAACATCTGTTTTGATGAGACGGTCAAGGAATTTGGCTTTATCAAAAATCCAGATGAACCATGCATCTATTGTAGATTTGTAGCGAGAACTGTAGTATTCCTCGTTTTATACGTGGATGACATTCTCTTAATAGGAAATGACATTCCTATGCTACAATCTGTCAAGGGGTTCTTGTCACACAGGTTCTCCATGAAAGACCTGGGTGATGCCTCATACATTCTGGGTATCCGGATCTACCGTGACAGATCCAAGAGGATATTAGGACTTTCGCAGTCCAGGTACATCGACACCATACTGAAGAGATTCAGTATAGAAGATTCCAAGCGCGGTAATCTACCGGCTTGTCATGGGATCACCCTCTCCAAAGAGATGTCTCCCAAGACTGATTTGGAGAGGGATCGCATGTCTGTTATACCCTACGCTTCTGCGGTAGGCTCTATAATGTATGCGATGTTGTGTACCAGACCGGATGTGGCTTATGCACTGAGTGTGGTAAGCAGGTATCAGTCAAACCCTGGGGAGAAACATTGGATAGCAGTAAAGAACATTCTCAAGTACCTGAGAAGGACTAAGAAGATGTTCTTGGTGTATGGCGGAAAAGACCTGCAGATTGAGGCCTTTGCTGACTCCAGCTTCCAGAGTGACAAGGATGATTCCAAGTCCATGTCGGGTTTTGTCTTTACCCTCAATGGAGGGGCGGTGTGTTGGAAGAGCTCCAAACAGGAAACCGTTGCTGACTCGACTATGGAAGCGGAATACATCGCTGCATCTTATGCCGCAAAAGAAGCTGTCTGGATGAGGAAGTTCTTGAGAGAACTTCAGGTGGTTCCGTCCATTGTTGACCCAATACCTCTGTATTGCGACAACAACGGGGTTATAGCTTTAGCGAAGGAACCCAGGTCCCATCAGAAATCCAGACACATCTTAAGGCGGTATCACCTGCTCAGGGAGATCGTGGATCGCCAGGAGATCGAGGTCCGGAGGGTTGCATCAGAGGATAACACAGCAGATCCATTCACCAAGGCCTTGCCCCAGACTCAGTTCGAGCGGCTGATCGAGATGATAGGTCTTCGATACGCCAGTATATGGCCTTAGTGCAAGTGGGAGATTGTTAGTGTATATGCCCTAGAGGCCATTACTGTATCATACTAGTTTGTATATTACTTGATGGAAGCTTGGGATATTCACAGTTGTATATACAAACTTGCTCAAAATGGTAGTATGCTACTTGGTTTATCTCTGCTTTAATATGTGCATGTGTTTCTTTTAGCATATCGCTTATATACATATTAGTAGAGCCCTTAGGATCTTTGCTTGATTACCAGCGTTGTGATGGCGCTCACACTCGTGGGAGCTGGGTGATCTATAAGCACATCCTTATACCGGTCCCTAGTCGTTGGACTATCGAGACATGGAATCGATACTCCGGAGTAGACTAGCGTATGCGCTTCTCATCCCAGCGTGGGAGACGGTCTGTCCCACAGCCGTCAGTACGTCGTACTTGAGATAGTATGCGGGTGCTCGTTAGGTTACGAGTACACTGGACAAGACTCGTCGGGAACTGTTGGTTGGTAGTATACCTATCGTCGGTTATCAGTTCCCAGGTGACATGAGTACAGCTTAGTCCGTTGACTTGACACTGTCACTTCGCCTCGAGTGTGTTCCCACTGCACTTTGATTACTACCCTACCACGGCTCAAATGAGTCGTGCAAACAGGTAGTTTTTGGGTGCAGTCCCGAAGCACTTGGAGGCAGTGACGGTTAGACAGGATTCGTCTCTCCCGGTATTGGGGGTTGACATCGCGCTGTGTTGGAGATAGTGCCCTCAGAGTCAATTATTGGATCACAGGCACGTGATTGCAATGATTGAGGGAGGACCTATCCCGGTAGAACAGTCTTACTCGAGATGATAGTATGCTATCAGGTTTACCTTTATCATCGTGTACTGCTTTAGGTGACATGACATGTCACTATTGCACGTTGATAGAGCCCCTAGGATTCTTGCTTGACCAGCAGCAGTATGAGGGCGATCATATAAGTGGGAGCTGGGGGTCTACAAACGTATCCTTAAAAGGTCCCTAGTCGTGGGAGTTTCGAGACCGGGCATCGATACTCCATTAGTAGACTAGTGTATACAGTCGAGACCCCGACGAGGGGCGGTGGCCGGTCTCACAAGCCACTGGTGTCAGTTGGATCACCTAAGATGTATACAGGTGCTCATTGGGTTATGAGTACACTGGACAGGACTCGCCGGGAACATGCTAGTTGGTCTTATACCTGACGTCAGATAGCAGTTCCCAGGTGACATGTGTACAGGTTAGTTCATCGACCTGGGGATCGTCATTTGTCTCGTGTGAGTTCCCACTGTGCTTTGATTACTACCCTACCACGGCTCAAAGGAGTCGTGCAAACAGGTTTTAGTTGGGTACAGTCCCGAGCCACATGGAGGCAGTGAGCGGATCTTCGGGGGTTTCGTCTCTCCCGGTATTGGGGGTGAGGTCGCGCTGTGTCTAGGAGAGCCATTACACGAAGTCCTTGGCCAAGGCAGGAGATTTACTGGTAGGTATTCCAGTAGTATCTCAGGGTGTTCTGGGCTACACTCCGACACGACTTGTACCGCTTTTGGGGGTCTGACTTTTACCAACCCCCTAGGCCCGCCATGCGATACTCATAGACGAACGGACCGGACTGCACGGATATTGTCACTGACAGGCTCAGTAGGGTGTCAGGATGAGTTCGCTCATCGACGTCCCTTTTAGTCAATAGCTGGTGGCCCGTTACGTATTGGCTTATACCTCTGACGTGCTAGTGGTTAAATCCACAGCCATAGTATTGACGAGTCTTTAGAGTCTACCACACTTTCAGTTACTCAGTTTTCGGGCGAAACGCTGTAGAGGCCGTATGGAGATATGGCAGGGTCCGATCAGATACGTGCGGTATTGCACGGATCAGGATCGGACGGTTTGTACTAGTAGCCGTATAGGTATATGGCAGGGTTCGATCAGATACGTGCGGTATTGCACGGATCAGGATCGAACGGATTTTACTAGCCGGCTTTGGTTTAAGCCGGTCCTAGTTTAGTACAGTGTAGATTTTGTCTTTTTGCATTTGTATCCGGACGGAATACAGATGCGGGTGTGTATGCACAGTATCGGGGTTTTCCTGTAATTTATTACGGGACCAGTTTTCTGGAGTTGCCAGTTTGCATTCCGTTCCGGCCGGTTTTCCTTTGTTCTTTCCCGGCCGGACTTTTTCGATGGAGGGGGTTATTTGCAATTGTGCAAATAATCTTTGTGGAAGGGGTTTCTTGCAAAACCATTGATTATGATGGCTTTCTTTTCTTTGCACCATGACTTGCTTTGACTTATGACATGAATGGGTATGGTTTGATAAAGGTATAAGCATGGTTCATGTTTGTATATGGTCACCTTTGCTTCACTCCTACACTCACCTCCCTTCTTACTTCATATTGTTATTCCCTCCACCATTTTCCACCAAGTAATGGCCGGCCACAATTTGAAGAGGAGAGAAAATGATAGGCTTCATTTTGGTGTGGAGAAAATTAATCATTCATATCATTTTCATTGCCACAAAAATCCCCAAGTTCATATCATCTTGATTCCTCCATCAAGGCAACCAACCCCAAAGTGAGACAAAGCGTATTCTACACTACTTCCTACAGCAAATCTTGGACGCGTCGATTCGCCAGCTTCGCGCCCGAGTTGCCTCGGTATTGAGGTGGGAGCCCGTAAAAGCTACAGGCGATGTGGTGCCCTTTCCGACGAGGAGGAGACGGACGGAGATCCCGCGAGGAGATCGGAGTGGAGATGAAGACCGGAGGACTTGGATCGTCGGTATACATCTCTAACCCGTATTCTAGTTAGCTTAGACTTGTTAATGGTTACGATCCGGAGTTTAGTGCGCGGTGGTGCCGGTTTGCAAAGTCCGCAAAATTTAAGTTTATCACCGCTTCCGCATTCCGGCGTCGGATTGACGGCCGGGGCGCCGCCGTGCACTTACAGTGGTATCAGAGCCTCGCCATTAACTTAGTCTAGCTTTGTGTAATGTGTTTGCATTTCCGATCGACCAAAATTTCCAAAAACCGTATTTTTTGTTCACATCAGTTTCTGTTGAAATATTTTGGTCTCGAAAAATTTTTCAGGTTGTAAAATATTGATGTACTGGAAAATATAAGAGCTCTGTAAAAATTCGATGAAGTGAATCCACAGTTGGAGCGCGGAACCGCCGCGAAAACCCCATTTGTGCGGCCCTTCCGCCGCGCACTATTCACATCACTTCACCAATTTTTTACAGAGGCCTTCTGGGCTTAAAATATGGGCTTTGGAATATTAAAGTTGGGCCAATTGTTTCTGTGAGTGCTACAGTTTTCTTTGGGGCCCACTTGTTAATTGTTTGATCAATCGGAAATTTTTTAAACACATTTTTCACAGTATTTACATTATATCTGCGACCGTGAATGTCACTCGATCGGTAAATCCGGTCTAACTGCTATAGCCCGGTTAGACGGATTTGCGAACGTGACTTTCACGTTGATGTTCTATGTATTTGCTGTGATGTTGCGGATCGGTCGTGGGGGATAGCCTGGATGCAATGCTAGTACAGTGTTGTTGTATTATGTACATTTGATATTGCGGGGCGAGCGTCCGACATGTGGACTGCCGTCACTGCCTGATTGTATTATTCTTTTGGGGCACGACCTGGTTGCGGTCGATGTACCCGTTGTATGTATATTTTACTTTCTGTACTAGGATTGCCCCGCGGTGGGGTGCACGGATAGCCGGGTTCTAGAAGACAACAAGCCCGCATCTCATGGCATTGGGACGGAGGGGGCTTCACTCCAGGATTGGCTGGCTATCCGCCGCACTCGTAGGGGGTACAGGTTGACCCAGGAGGGGTGCCCAAGTTACCGGATTCCGTGAAGTGCTGGGTGGTCCATTCACGGTGCTGAAGGGGGCTGCCTCGCTTCAGGTTTTGGCGGGTGACTTGCCGCGCCCGTAGGGGTCTAGGATTCTCATTGCACAGGCTATCCACACGACCAGGGGAACGTCGGGTTTCAGTAGTGGCTCTGTGAAACCCGGGGATCCCAGATATCTGTATTGTTTCTGTTATGCTGTTCATTCTCTGTGATGTTGCATTTCTTTCACGCCTTGAGCGAAATATAATATATTGGTATATATATTAGTAGATGTTGTATATGTTTTACATCCGCGCTAGTCCAGTCCCCGCTCTGTCGTTAGTTAGCTAACCTAACGGGTAATGACGGGACCCAGTGGCGAATGCGGATGGCATATACGTACATCAGTATATTTTCGTTCTTTGTGGTGTGATCAATTGATGGGACTGCATTGATTCGGATCAATGCAAAGTTAAAAACAAACCTAATCTGATGTTGTTGGAACACTTTTCAAAAAGCTGTTATTGCAAGGACGTTCACTTTTGTTTTGCATCGCGGTATTCATTTAGAATATCCTGCTCCTCAGTCGACGAGGCAAGGGCCGAGATCCCTTCACCGGGAGTGACCCCTTGGACAATAAGTTTGCGTCAGGGCATTAACTTCACTATAGCCGATTACTTTTGCTTTGCACCGTGGTATTCAGTTGGAATATCCTGCACCTCATTCTACGGGGAAAGAGCCGAGATCCCTTCACCGGGAGTGACCTCTTTAGCAACGGATTTCGTCACTATATTTTCAAAAAGCTATCCGTTCCTTCGACGATATCAAGTTCATTACGTTAAAGGTTTTCGCCAGAAACCATTCGTAGCCCTCCGTCATTTCAGTTAAATATTCGGTAGTATTCAAGCTATGTATTTTGACCTTACGCCAAGGCATAGTGATTGGTAGCTGCCGGGTATTTATCTGTTGCATAGATAGATGCGTTGGTTTGGGACAGTCGTACTACTATTTTGGCCTACGTCAAGGGTATGTACGGGTGGGTTCAGATTAACCTGGATAATGACGGGCAGAACTTGACATGTGACTTATGATATTTTGACCTCACGCCAAGGTCATAAGAGCATGGGGCAGAAATTACATCGGGAGTTTCAAAAGTACTGAAACTTGCCAGATATGCGCATACCTTCTGGAGTGTGATACCGTGAGCGGATTCCGTCACGTTATCATGCGATGAGAGTTGGATCCCGATTCCCACTGATGAGTTAGTTTACTCCTCGGGTGACCCCGACTAATTCTTCTTTCAGGTTTGGAGGAGAATTTGAGGTACAGTGGGAGGTTTCCAGATTAGATAAATTGGTAACCATTCTGATCTAGGTTAGAGTGCACGCTGAGTGTTTCTTTTCTCTCTCTCTTTGGCAGCGACCATTGACCCGACCCTAAGACTTTGACTCAGTGACCAAGTTGACCGAAGCTTCTTAACACAGGCTTTTGGATTGTCAGAATTGCAGACCTCATTGCCACTCCTACTTTTACCCTTTTCTCCAGGACACCCCGTATTACTACGAACGTCCACTTCCATTGGACAAAACCATCGTATGGTTAGATACGAACTCGAAGGAATTCGAGGATGGTTTCTGGTTCTGGAGAAAACGGATAGGATTATTCAGTTGTCTTTTCCTTTTACCCTCTCTCAGGTTACGAGTACTCCTTGGTTTAGGGGTAGTACACCTATTACGCAAATTGGATTGTCTTCTTCCAAACCTTAGGCTGGTGCCGACCGGTAGGGAATGAAGAAAACCAATTAGCATAACGATGGTGTGCAGAAGGTATTAAGTTCAGACAAAGCAAGGGATTAGTAAGAGGGCAAAGTAAATTGCAACAGATATTCACGACCAAACCAAATATTTCGTTACCACTCCCACATCACCTTTGTATTTCTCCAGGACACTCCGTATCACTACGAAGATCCACAGTTTATTTGGATACTCCATCGTATGGTTATATACGAACTCGAATGGAACTTGTTCCAGTTCGGGGATGGATTCTGGTCCAGGAGAAATAGGAATAAAGTACATTCAGGTGTCTTTTATCTTCACCTTCTCTCGCGTTGCGAGTGCTCCTAGGATTAGGACAGTACACCCTTTATGCTTATTGGATAGTCTTCTTCCAAACCATAGGCTGGTGCCGAACGGTAGGGAAGGAAGAAAACCAATTGGCTTAAAGGGGTGTGCGGAAGGTAATGACTAAAGACATATGAAGGGATTTGGAGAGGTGGCAAAGAACTATACGGTTACAGTCGTGAATCTGGAAGAGGCATTACTAGGAATACCAGAATACCCCATCGGAACATTTCAATGTTTCAGTTTCACTGTGTAATGTTAAAGGAAAACTGATTTCCCGATTAGATACTTACTCCAGGGTATGTATTTACCAGGTACGATTCTCACATCTGTATGGTTTTACAGATGATGGGTGGGAGTAAGTTATTGGGAATTGGGTGATCATCCTCATTATATCGGGATTCGTTGTAATCGGTGATATTTGAGGAAATCACCTGGGCTGTTTGCCGGTCGGCAAATATTTGGTTTTGAATATCCACTGTTATGCACTAATTTCAAATTGATATATCTGTACGTCTATTTTTATAGAGTGAGATATACCTTTCTGAAATTATGTCTACCACATTTACCTACATCAGTGGATGGTTAGGTAAGGAGCATTAAACAGCGGTGTAATTCTTCTTAACCATAAGTACAGTTTTCAACCTACGGCACATAGTGAATGAGTTATCAGACTCAAGGGACTTATACAGAGTATTGTATGTTGTCCAGGGTCCATCAGGACAGAGGGGTTGGTCCTCGTACTACATTCAGTTTACTTATGACTTCTCTAGTTTTTAGACAGGTGTTTCGTGGAAACACAGGGTCCGAATTTGGAGAAGTTATTGGTATTTGAATAGAGTGGAGAACCAGGTGTCGCAAGTATCGGGATTCTTCAAAAAGATCGAAGATGTAAATACTTGTGTATGGTATTCAGTTGATAGTAATGATAAAGAGATCTTGCTTCTCTTTCAGGTTACTCATAATTGGAAGTATTCCTAAGTTGAGTAACGCTGGTCGGCCTCCTTCCATTTAGTTGACATGCGCTGGGGACAGCTGCATGATTTGAATCTGGTTCAATTAAATCAGTGCCTCTGGTTCTATATTCGATATAGTACAGTTCATATCTTAACATTGTTAAGGTACGGGGAGTTGTCCGGCTTATGATTAAAACCAGACTCTGGATAACTCAAGGCACGTTTCTGTAATGGCTGTTTGTGGGTTGACCCAGGCTATGACGAGGGTTGACTTTCTACCATCTGGAAGATCAATAGTGATATTGTTCTTAACTCGCCACATTTTAAAAGAAATGGTTATTTTTCAGAAAACAGTAGTGGGAGTATGGTAGAACTGGAAGCGATTCCAGAACCGCAAACGATTACTGGAGATTTGATAAGGAACCTAAAGATTCAATCTGATTTGACATTCCATTGGCCACTCCGCAGATAAGGTGGGTAACTTCAGGCACCCGAGAGGTACTCCGGTAGCCTCAAGGACGGTGACAGGGAAGTTCTTGTTTACCCACACTTGCCATTGTTGTTGTTCCAGGCTGCGAGACCCGGCAGGAGGATGAGTATAGCGTCGTTCTAAACTAGCTTTAGAAGTGCATGTCTATATGACTCTGCCAGAGGGTTGTCGTAGTCAGTGGGAGCAGCGGAAGCATTGGTGGACATCAGGCTTATGTCTGTTTATAGACTAAAGCAGATATAGCGGAGATAGATCATCTAATTCTGATGTGACAGTCATGGGTTTGACGTCATCAGAATAGGGGATGGATCTGTTGAGAAGATAGTAGGGTGTGATATCCGGGTTTTGGATGACATACACAAAGTAGGAAAAGAAACTCCTATACTACAATCGGTTATTCTTTGGTCGTCACACAGTGGTTTCTCCACAAGGAACTTGGACACAATATCAGACATACTGGTTACTAGATCTATGGTTTTGGATCTAGATTTGGGTGGTTTCCCAATCAGGGTACCTTGACAGCATTCTAAGAGTATTTAGAATGGACGACTCCTGGCACGGTAGTGTACCTGCAGGTAATGGAGTCACCCTCTCTAAAGGTGTCTTATAGACTAAAGTAGAGAGGGATGTGCATGATTGGCAGATCACTTGCTTAGGCAATTGAGTCAATCATGAGATGTCAAGTACCACACCAGATGTTGTTCTTGCACTAGATGCAATAAGTTGACATTAATCCAATCCTGGAGAAACAGTCGGAAGCAGTTTTAGAACACAAGTGGATGTTCTAGGGATATGATAACGACAGCCTTATTCAGAAGACAGTTATCATTCCAGGCTTCCAAGGTGACATGGACGACAAGGAGGTTGTCAGAGTTATAGTTTTCCTTCTGATGAGGGGCAGTATTTTGGACAGGTTGTCCAAGGCAATACTGAGGGAGGCATGGCGCGCAGGATACTGATTAAGTTCAGTTGACGATACAGTCTAAGAAGTTTGGATTTGGAGTTCATTTATGAGCTCGGTCCCATCAGACATCCAGACAGTCTAAGACAGGTATTGCTCTTTTCGGGAGATGGTTTTCTCCGCGAACTTGAGATATAGAGAGACATAGAAAGAAACAACTAAGCGGATCCACTCACTAAGGCTATTCCTCGAACGCAATAGTTTCGCAAACAGGTTTTGTGCGACTGACTAGTAGAGGAGTTGGGTGTTCGGTATCACACGGGCTGTGAGTATGCGACATCGCAATAATTAGCCTTGAGTGCAAGTGGGAGATTGTTGGAGATAGTGCCCTCAGAGTCAATTATTGGATCACAGGCACGTGATTGCAATGATTGAGGGAGGACCTATCCCGGTAGAACAGTCTTACTCGAGATGATAGTATGCTATCAGGTTTACCTTTATCATCGTGTACTGCTTTAGGTGACATGACATGTCACTATTGCACGTTGATAGAGCCCCTAGGATTCTTGCTTGACCAGCAGCAGTATGAGGGCGATCATATAAGTGGGAGCTGGGGGTCTACAAACGTATCCTTAAAAGGTCCCTAGTCGTGGGAGTTTCGAGACCGGGCATCGATACTCCATTAGTAGACTAGTGTATACAGTCGAGACCCCGACGAGGGGCGGTGGCCGGTCTCACAAGCCACTGGTGTCAGTTGGATCACCTAAGATGTATACAGGTGCTCATTGGGTTATGAGTACACTGGACAGGACTCGCCGGGAACATGCTAGTTGGTCTTATACCTGACGTCAGATAGCAGTTCCCAGGTGACATGTGTACAGGTTAGTTCATCGACCTGGGGATCGTCATTTGTCTCGTGTGAGTTCCCACTGTGCTTTGATTACTACCCTACCACGGCTCAAAGGAGTCGTGCAAACAGGTTTTAGTTGGGTACAGTCCCGAGCCACATGGAGGCAGTGAGCGGATCTTCGGGGGTTTCGTCTCTCCCGGTATTGGGGGTGAGGTCGCGCTGTGTCTAGGAGAGCCATTACACGAAGTCCTTGGCCAAGGCAGGAGATTTACTGGTAGGTATTCCAGTAGTATCTCAGGGTGTTCTGGGCTACACTCCGACACGACTTGTACCGCTTTTGGGGGTCTGACTTTTACCAACCCCCTAGGCCCGCCATGCGATACTCATAGACGAACGGACCGGACTGCACGGATATTGTCACTGACAGGCTCAGTAGGGTGTCAGGATGAGTTCGCTCATCGACGTCCCTTTTAGTCAATAGCTGGTGGCCCGTTACGTATTGGCTTATACCTCTGACGTGCTAGTGGTTAAATCCACAGCCATAGTATTGACGAGTCTTTAGAGTCTACCACACTTTCAGTTACTCAGTTTTCGGGCGAAACGCTGTAGAGGCCGTATGGAGATATGGCAGGGTCCGATCAGATACGTGCGGTATTGCACGGATCAGGATCGGACGGTTTGTACTAGTAGCCGTATAGGTATATGGCAGGGTTCGATCAGATACGTGCGGTATTGCACGGATCAGGATCGAACGGATTTTACTAGCCGGCTTTGGTTTAAGCCGGTCCTAGTTTAGTACAGTGTAGATTTTGTCTTTTTGCATTTGTATCCGGACGGAATACAGATGCGGGTGTGTATGCACAGTATCGGGGTTTTCCTGTAATTTATTACGGGACCAGTTTTCTGGAGTTGCCAGTTTGCATTCCGTTCCGGCCGGTTTTCCTTTGTTCTTTCCCGGCCGGACTTTTTCGATGGAGGGGGTTATTTGCAATTGTGCAAATAATCTTTGTGGAAGGGGTTTCTTGCAAAACCATTGATTATGATGGCTTTCTTTTCTTTGCACCATGACTTGCTTTGACTTATGACATGAATGGGTATGGTTTGATAAAGGTATAAGCATGGTTCATGTTTGTATATGGTCACCTTTGCTTCACTCCTACACTCACCTCCCTTCTTACTTCATATTGTTATTCCCTCCACCATTTTCCACCAAGTAATGGCCGGCCACAATTTGAAGAGGAGAGAAAATGATAGGCTTCATTTTGGTGTGGAGAAAATTAATCATTCATATCATTTTCATTGCCACAAAAATCCCCAAGTTCATATCATCTTGATTCCTCCATCAAGGCAACCAACCCCAAAGTGAGACAAAGCGTATTCTACACTACTTCCTACAGCAAATCTTGGACGCGTCGATTCGCCAGCTTCGCGCCCGAGTTGCCTCGGTATTGAGGTGGGAGCCCGTAAAAGCTACAGGCGATGTGGTGCCCTTTCCGACGAGGAGGAGACGGACGGAGATCCCGCGAGGAGATCGGAGTGGAGATGAAGACCGGAGGACTTGGATCGTCGGTATACATCTCTAACCCGTATTCTAGTTAGCTTAGACTTGTTAATGGTTACGATCCGGAGTTTAGTGCGCGGTGGTGCCGGTTTGCAAAGTCCGCAAAATTTAAGTTTATCACCGCTTCCGCATTCCGGCGTCGGATTGACGGCCGGGGCGCCGCCGTGCACTTACACGCTGTGTTCAGGAGAGCCATTACACGAGTAGTCCCTGGCCAGGGCAAGCGAGATATACTGGTAGGTTTCCAGTGTTATCTCAGGGTGTTCTGGGCTACACTCCGACACGACTTGTACCGCTATTAGGGGACTGACGTTCACCGCCCCCCTAGGCCCGCCATGCGATGTATCAGACGAACAGACCGGACTGTACGGAGATTGTCACATACAGGCTCAGTAGGAGTTCAGATGGGGTTCACCTCGTCAGTCTTCTTATCGACATCTACCTGGGGACCGTTACGTACAGCTAGTGCCGCTTGCGGTCTGTGGTTAAACCCACTGCCAGCGTAGTGTCGAGTCTTTAGAGTCCCACACAGAGAGCTATTCGCCTTTAGGCAAAATGAGTAGAGGTCGCATGGTTTTGCGACAGGGTTCGTTCACATCCGCACACTTGTGCACGTTTGCTGTCCGGACAGTTTATACTAGCGGGCTTTGGTTTAAGCCGGATCCTAGTATATGTTTTGGGATTGGTTTTTCTCATTGTATTCGTGTTCCTCGGATCACGAATGCGGGTGCGTATGCACAGTTGTTTGAGACAGAGGGAGAGGACCTTGATTAGGGTTAATGGCTATTGTCATTTTATTAACCCTAATGCTTATGTGTGTGTTATAGTTAATTGATAATTAGTTTAATAATTGTGCATGGTTATAGTTGTTGACCATTTGACTTCCTTGACTTGTTGACCTAGGTTGACACTTTGACCATCATCATTTCTTTTGGAAGATGCTTTTTGATCCTTGCAAATTGAAATGATAATGGTCACATCATGATTAACCATGACAATTATCTTACTAATTATCTAATTAAAATAATACCCATATATTTATGAGAATGGTTGATTCTATTCTCATTCTATCATTTTATTTCTCTCTCTTGTTCTTCCTCTCCCTCAAGCTCTCCCCTCTCATGTGTTGAGAAACACTTGAGCTTGAGAAAAACCCTCTCTTGATCATCTCTACTCTCATCTAGGGTTGAAGGACTAGCACTTCTTGAACCCTAGTTACTTCTAGCTTGGAGTTGAAGCCAAAGGTTGAGGCTTTCGGGTGGATCTTTCTTTGACGGGAGAAGACGACAAGGTGACCTCCTTCCACTACTCCAAGGAGCAAGGAGAGAAGGACATAAAGACCAAAGGTATAACCTTTCTAGCACTTAGCTAGTTTCTAGTTAGCTTTAGCAAGTTTTTGTTTAGCAAAGATCCTTTAATGTCTAGTCCATGTTGCCTAAGCTCATAAAAATCCGATTTTTATTCCGTTTTCCGCCTTCCCGCAAGTACCAGGGTGGGCAACGTGGACTTACAGGGTAGACTTTTGCTTCGAGCGTTCCAGCATTTGGACTTTCTTGGTTAGCTTCTGAAACGTCTTGAGGCCTGCTGTACACAAGAATGGGACCATCCAATTGCTGAGGTCCCCAATGAAAAGGCTGACCGAGAGATTACACCATCGGGCGATAAAGTCGGTGTTACTTTTATTCTTCCCTGGCTTGTTCCTCACAAGATCAGCAATGGAGATTTTATCACTGACACTCATGAACCTTTGCCAAAATAGAGACTCCATTTGGGCAAAGGTAATGACGGACCCATCTGGTATACTCGCATACCAGTCGAAAGCAACACCAGTCAGGCTATTGACAAACTGACGAAGACGGAGCGCATCATTGCCCCATGTATTTCCGCACGACGCTTTAAAGTGGGCGACGTGCTGATTTGCTTTTCCCGTCTCGTCAAATCTTCCGAATTTAGGAATGACGTAACCGTTGGGGAACTCGATCAGATCGTACTGTGAGGGATATGGCCGCCTACCACTGCCAATTTCTTTCTGAGCTTCGGCTTCGGCTACCAATGTTCTAACCTTGCTAGTGACCAAATCCATTATGCGATCTTATGTTAGCGGGATAGTGCTATTTGGGGCCAAGACGTCCCCAGAAGCGGAATGTGGCCGGCTTTCATGCGGCTCGCCCAATCTTGGACCTAAGGGGACATGCATCGGCTGCTTCGGGTTGCCATCATCCGGTTCATGAGTAGAGACATGTGCCTGATTGGAGGCACTCGAGCAATTTGAGCCGTGAACTACATCACAACATTCGTCAGGTCGTCGATTTTGGAGTAAATCTTGGCCATTTCTTTATCTTTGCTCCTAAGATGTTTTCGAAGCTCTTGAAGCAGCTCTTGCTCTGCGTTCCTGGGGCGGAAAGTCGGCTCTTCCTTGCTGTCCGAGCTTGACTCAACATGGACTGAGGGGTCTTTCTGCCTATCGGCCTCATCGAGAGGATTTTCATCATCCAGCGGAGGCGGATGATCTTGGGAAGCGGCAACCACATTCAAGCCAGATTGGGCTTGGGATGTGGTGGCCCCATCTTTTCTTTTGCTGCGGAGGTTGTCGCTGGAGCGCGTGCCTGCCATATAGACAGTGTGGATATATCTGGTCGTCCTTTCATTATTGCTAGCTGATTTTGTGGACCACCATCTTGGCCCTTCTGTTTTGGTAACGGACAATTGATTAAAGATGGCTGGCCTGACCGACTTCTTGAGTAGTGCCGGCGCTTCTTTTCTGTATTTGCCCTGCTGCTTTCGCGCGGCACAGAGCGCCCGATAGACTCTTAAAGAGACGGTGTCATGCTTTCTCTGTTGGGGCTGGGACACGTCTCTTTGTAGCATCGTTCGGACTACTGTCTCCTTGATTCTAGCGGTCATGGCGTTTTTCTGAACCCATTTCAGGGGTTCGAAAGAATTGCTGACTTTTACGGCCGACTCAGCCGTCGTCGCAGGGTGACCCTACTCTTGGAACCTCATAAGATTCCACTTGGCCGAAGTCCTGGCCCTTTTGTTGGCTCGATACCTGAGCCGCTTCTGCCTTAACTTTTCTGTTTTAATCACTTGGCAGATTTCGGCTCTTCGGGAAGACGCCGTAGACCGATTGACAGAGAGGCCAGAGAAGATACCCGTTCGCGCGATTGTCAAGGGCACCATCTGAGCTTACTGGAGCTTCTTTGTGGCCCCATTGGTGTTGACGGCCTTTCCCACAGTTGGAACAGGGGAGAGCCGTTCGAATACAGATTTGCATTTGGGGTGGGATGCTTTGGCGACCACAACGTTCGGCCTTCTGCCCCTTGAGGTCGGTTTGGCCGCTTGGTTTGCCGTGACCTCCGTCGGATGAGCGCTTCTAGTAGGGTAGATGATGACGGAACCAAATTTACGGGGTAGCTCCTTCCATTGCCGGCTGAGACTGGCAGGGAGAACTACGCGGGCATTGATCTTGACCACGTACGAGATCGGGGCCGCGTCGGAAGCTGAATTCATCTTAGAAGACATCGTTGTTGAAAGTTGATTGCTGCATGGAAAAAACATTATTTCAGTACAAACATCGGCATATATGTTAAATGAGTTCGCATGAACACTTGACCCGAGTTATGGGAGGAGAGAAAGGTCCCACCGGGCATACCAGAATCTGTAGGGTGTTTTTCATCACCACATTGAGATGGGAATACGCACGCGCTTGTCAGGCGTACTACATATTCCCCCTTGCCTAGGGTAGGCGGGGATTTATTGATTGTGGGAATCCGAATCTTCGGCAGCAGCGGACTAAGCTGTCGTTAATTACCCCTCGCCTTTGGAGCGAAGGAACCTCCGATTGATTGGTCAAACTGGTCAAGCGAACTCAATGTGCAGTGTGTGTGTTGTGTTTTGAAAGGGGTTTTTGGATATATCGAGGGCCTCGCAGAGTTTACGGGGGTCCCGCTACCCGGATAGCGGGCTGGGGGTCAAGGGGGCTAGCAGCCCCCTTACGGGGTGCGGGGCAGTGCCCCGTTAGAAAATATTTCCTAACGGGGGACATGTTTCTGGTGTGAAGTGCACGGAAAATGAGGGGTGAGGAGCGTCTTAAAGACGCGTGCATGGCCCATGGGCATTGGGTGCCTACGGGTCACGTGCCTGGCGCGTAGGCACTTGGCGCCCGCGGGTCAAGTGCCAGGCGCGTGGGCACTGGGCGCCCGCGGGTTGCGTGAAGCGCCCGTGGGCGCTTGGCCCTCGTGGGTCACGTGCCCTGCACGCGACCGCTGGGCGCCCGCGGGTCACGTGCGCGGCACACGACCGCTGGGCGCCCACGGGTCACGTGCGCGGCACGCGACCGCTAAGCGCCTGCCGGTCACGTGCACGGCACGCGACCGGTGGAAACACCAGCGGAAAAGGGGCTTAGCCCCCTGGGTTAGGAGTTGAACTCCCAAGGGGCTTTGGAGTTGAACTCCTAACAGGGATTATGTATAGATTTGGAGTTAAACTCCAACAGATCTTGAATGGAGTTAAACTCCTAGAAATATTTGGTTCTTCTTTTGATCCTCGGATCCTCCCGGAATGGGATTTTTATAGATGGGTATCCTTCTTCTTCCTCTCTTGTCATGACTCGAAAATATTAGCTCGTGATCGGCACTTAAATCACGCCACGTCTAAAGACGTAACGTAATTCAAGTAAGCCGAAGCCCAGAAATCTAAACATTTTAAAAGAAAATAAAAGAGGTAAAGTTTTGAAAATAAAGGTATGATGAAATCAAAAAAATTCTTAAAGGTATAAATGATGGAACATAAAAATGCAATTGGATTTACTAGTTGAAAAACATGTTTCTTCTTTTAAAAATTTGGGCAGCACCTCCTTTGTATATTTTGATCCAAAACCACAAATACATGATAATATAAAAGGCATCCCCAAGCGGGAGCTACCTCTTCGCCAATCGGCGGAATCACAACTACGCAAGTCACAATATAGTATACGATGCCCAACGGCGAAGATCAACACAGAGGGAAATGAATAAAGCAAGACATCAACCCAATAAGCGAACATATAATCCATCGCTCTATGTCTCGCAACCACAAGTCTTTCTAAGTCTCACTATTTATCCAAATATTAGTTTTGATTGATGGAGTTGACCAGATACAATGGAATAATAATAGTACAAGAGTGGCACGATCCAACATGTACCACCTACCAAAGCCAATCACCCGAATGCAAGCTGTGTGCCAGCGATACCGCTACTGATCCAAGTGGTCAAACCTGCAAGAACTGTGGCACAACGGGGGTGAGTTGCCAACTCGTGAGTATAAAACATCATCAGGTAGAAATCGAATAAAACAACGATTCCTAGGTCAACTATATCATAAAGGTAATACTATGATATCTAAGGTGACCGTATCTGCATATGTGCCAACAATATAATCAATGCCTATCTGCATGTGGCTAACATCTACGTGTCCATCAATGACACAACAACATCATGAATGTAAATATCATGAAAACATATGCATGTAAGTATAAGGGTATCAATCAACGTGTGTCCATCAACGATACATCAAAATCATGGAACCTGAGTGTCCAACATCGACACTCGAAACATCATGAAACTCGTGTCCAACATCGACACGTTAATCCTCATATCTCAGGCGCCGCATCCTCAGATCGGCCCTCATATCTATCTCATCTTAGGTACCGCATACTCTGGTCAGCCCTCATATCCATCTCATGACTCCGGTCAGTATCCTCCGGATAACCACCTAGTCCAAATACTATCACCGGTAGGTAGTGGTCCCTCTGCCAGGCTCATCGTCTACACCAAAAAAAATCATTTCTTGCCCCGAGGTACCATACCAGGTCCATCATGTACCCGCAGACAATGCCTCCCGCTCCTCGAATCAGGTTTCACATGCCAATTTCAGAACCGAGAAAACACATGGTGGACGTCTCGAAATATCATATCAAAAGAAACCGGGTTTTTAAAACAATACATACTTTCTTTTGAAACATAACCACGGTTCTCAAATCCAGAATCTCATGAAAACAGCATCTCAATGCATATAATCGTAAAGCATGATGTATGTAAACATATAACAAAAATATGAGCAACTCAGTATATCATGCAACATAGAACAGTGATGTGAGCATGGGCATATCATCATAATGTGAGTATAGTAATATAATAGCATGATGTAGCAATTCTACTGTGTGAGTGACATAGCAATTATCGATGATGAAGTGTGTGAGCCGGCCAATCTGTGTAAGTGTAACATACGCATCATCGATAATGGTGTATGTGTACTAGCACAGGTATATGTAATGCAATGAGAATGACATGAACGTAGCATAAGTAAATCGTAAGCTCAATGCTAAAGGTATACGTATCTATAACATAACTGAGTCGGTGAATCTATCAATCGGCATTCATCCTCACAATATCATGTACGGTATAATACATCGTACAACATCCTCTAGTCAAGGGTATGGATCAATCATCATTAATCCCATCATGTACGGTAGATCATCGTACGGCGGCATTAGACCATTAGAGATCCTATCAACCTATATGACAGTGAGGGTACGGACCTAACGTCTCGTACGACATATCACTCATGATTCATAACATTATATATATCTGTATACCTATATCCCAGGTCACGTCCATAAAAATCTCATATCGACCCGCATTCGTATACCGACATATCAATCAAGTCATCATATCACATCATATATTCTATCTTATAAATCTCATATCATGCTACTCTAAATCTCATACTTATTCTCGTGCACTATCTATAAGTCGTGATTCACATTCACTTTTCATATCCTTATATATCAATTCGAGACATTATTTCTATCATATCATGTCAAAGCGTCCTATCCCTATAGCTTTCATCTCATATCTTGATATATATATACCATCATTCATATCATCTCTAACTATCTTTTTAACCATACCTATAGTTTTCTAATATAGGTTTCCTTAACCATATTCTATATATCGGTTTCCATCAAAGTTTTTGGGGGTGCTATACGCCATCCACCCGACTTCCCCCGTAGATATAGATCTACCCACCTGCGGAACTCCTCGTTCAGCCGTAGTCGTTGTGCTTCGTCATCTCGGAATCCACGCGAAGGTACCTACAATCAATACACAATCGCAAATGCTATTAAAATCAAGTCCGGAAAACTAATACGGCACACGGTGCGCTCATAGGTTAGAACCTATAGCCTACGCATGCAAAAACAACCAAAAACCCTCGTCGTTGACGTACAAACATCCAACGATCAAATACAGTATCGAATACTAAAATCAAATCTCAGAAATCGCAAAAACCTAAAATCAGCGACTAAGGAAATCTATACTAGATTTTACCCTAGGTCAAATCAGAACATTTAGCATATAGGGTTGGTCTAGATATGATCTAAGGGAGCCACAAACCAAGAATCAACATATTTCACCCTGATGTGGCCGCAATTTGCGGCCTCAGGGAATTTATTTGCGGCAGATATTGGTAATTGGGTCTCGGGTTTCAGGGGTTGCTTCAAAATTGCCTGCACGTATCACTGTCAAGGGAACTTATTTTATGGGGGTCTCAGGTCATCCCAGATTCCCATATACCATCAAAATCTGTAACAAATCCGGCGTCGGGAAATTCTAACTTCGTGTTTTGGTGCTAATCTATGGTCTTGGCCAGTAACACACCACTAGGGTTTAAGTAAACACCCATTACAGGTTATAAGTCTACATAATCACCCAACCCTTCTCTTGAATTTTTCCAAACATCACATACGCTAACCAAATCTCATTCTAAACTAAACTAGGGTGCAAGAAACCGAAACTAAGCTAAATGAAATGAATTATACCTTATGGATGCCACTTAAGAAAACCCTAGATGTCCAAGGTCTCCAAAATCCAACTTTGATTGGTCCAATGTGTTGAGAATGAAGTGGGGATCAACTTTAATAAAGAGGGTGTAGGGTTTTGGTGAAGAAATGGAGATGATTCTTGGAGATGGAGGTGGAGAGAAGTTTGTGGGTGAAGGAGATGAAGAAACAAATGGGGGAGGAAATGAATGGCCGCCCTCTCTCTCTCTCTCTTATTCTCACCCACTCATAAGCCATGCCTCACACACACTCTCTCTCTCTCCAATAATTCACTTTCTAACCTTTTCTCTTTTTCTCACAATAACACACATAATTCCAATAAAACCACACAGATGAAACAACATGCAACAAAATGCAACATGTCATGGTGCACTAACCATGGGAAAATGTAGAAACACGGATTTGGCTTAATCGCGATTAGTAGTGCACTAATCAATTTTTTTTATTTAAACTGCATATAATTAATTATAAAAATGCCAAATCCAATAAATATATTTTTAAATGAATAAATCATTTTAATTTCCAATTATTTTATAATTATTGGTATATATTTATACCATTTTACGAAAACCCTAAATTCGCAAATCGGGTAGTTTTCGCGAAATATATTATTTTAATATTAAATTCCAAAAATAATATTTTATATTTTTTGAAATGTTACATCTCTGTCGGCTGGACTTGGGGGAAAGGGGGAGGTGAGACTTAAAATATCATCTTTTAGGGATTTGATGGCAGATCCGAGCTCCCCTTCAAGAGTTTTATGGTGAAAAGTTATTTATTTTTGGAAAAGGAAGAGTTAAACTCTTGATTTAATTCAAAATAAAAGAAGAAGGTTTAGAACCTTGAGGAAGGAGGAAGAGGTGCAAACCTACAATTTTAGAATGGAAAAGTTGTCATAGATATTTTCATCATATTTGCCTTTATAGGCTACACACTTTACATGTAGCCCCTTGGGTTTTTCCAAATGGCGCTTGTGCCACCCCATGCCTTATGTGTTTGTTTCTTTTTGCACATAATCCATGGGGTTTAAAAATTTTTGGCTTTCTTCCCATTAACATACATTTATTTCTATAAAAAAAAAGAATTACATTAAAACTAATTTATGGCTTTATTCCTTTTGTCATGGGGCCGGTCCCTTCTATACTCGGTTCTGACCTGGGCTTGGCCCACTTGGTTTGGGGTTGACTTTGATTTTGACTTGGTCAACCGGGGTGTAAATTTTGACCCCAACACCATTGTGCTTTGATCACTATTCTACCACGGCTCTACTGAATCGTGGAAAAAGGTTTTTGTTGGGTACAATCCCGAGCCATATGGAGGCAGTGAGTGATTATCACGAATTCATCTCTCCCGGTATTAGGAATCGATATCGCACTATGTCCTGTTGGCTAGAACCATAAGTCCTTGGCCAAGGTAGTTGAGATATACCGATGGTTAGATCAGTAGTTTTTCGGATTGGTCCTGAGCCATATCGACACAACTTATCAGGTCGGTAGGGGTATGACGTTTACCATCCCCTTGGCCTGGTATGTGATACTCTTAGACAAAGAGACCGGACTGTATAGAGATTGTCACGGATAGGCTCAGTAGAGGTTCGGATGAGCTTGCTCGTCGGCCTTCTTTTCGACAGGTACCTGGGTAGCCGTTACGTACAACTAGTGCCGCTGACATGCTTGTGGTTAAACCCACTGCCAGCGTACTGTCGAGTCTTTAGAGTCCTACACAAAGGGTTTTCCTGGTTCAGGAGAAACGATGTGGAAGCCATATGTTTATGCGTGTAGGGTTCCGATTGATTACGTGTACTAGTTGCACGAGATTTAATCGGATGGATTATAATACTGGCGGGCTTAGGATTAAGCCGGTTTATTAAATCAGATATTTGATTTAATACTAGTATTATATTAGTAGTATTATTCTATCTCTTGGATATTTGTATTTTAGTACAAATACGGATATGCATATACGGTAGAAAGTATTTTGTAGTTATACAAAATACCTTCTTGAAGATGACGCCTCATTATGTATATTTCCATTTATCAAAAATGGAAATTACGGTGGACGGGTGAGATGGCTTCAAGCATGACATGAAGCATGGCTTTGATTATTCTTTATTCAATTGTGAATACTATTGAAGTATGGTTGTATTTTTAATGAAAGAAAAATGCTTCATATCTTCAAGCCTTAGCCATTCTTCATATGATTCTTGACTTGTGATTCTCTCTCCTCTCTTTTGTGTTCATTCTCTCCTTCAGACCTTACCATTCTCATATGTTGAGAGCCAAATGGTTTTGAGATAGAAAATTACTACTAAACATCTCGACATCTTCTAAGCAAACTAGATTAGCAAACTAGTTTTTTTAGTTTGCTTCTTTTTGAAATAGGAGCTTGAATCAAGAATCTTCAGGTGGATCATCTAGGACCGAGGAGGCTGGCCATCAAGGTTGATCTAGGAGACCTCAAGGAGCTTAAGAAGAGGAGTGAAGACCCGAAGGACACGGATCGTTTAGGTTTAACCTTCTAACAGAGTAGTTAGACTCCTCTAGTTTACTAGTTTCAATGTTTGGTTAGATTTTAGGTAGCGGTTTCTAGTGCCAGTTTATTTTAAAAGTTAAAGTTTTTCATTCCGCAACGGCCGCGGTTAGCAGCCAGGATGCTAGGAATCCAAATAGACAGCGGTTCACGTGACATCCACGTGAGCGCCAGATGAATGAGTGCTTAACACTACTTATCTGAACACCAAGAGACATAGCTGTTCACGTGAAAAGCATGTGAGCGTCAAAGTGACCATCTACTCACGTGATATCCATGTTCCCTTATTAATTAAACACAATAATAAGAGTTAAGCTCTGTTTAAACACAGTAAGGTAGCGCCTCATGTGCTCCCCACGTGAGCGCCAGCGCAGGCCTCTTATAGGATTAAACCCTCCAGCGGCGCCTCACGTCAAGTTCACGTGAGCGCCGACGTGCAAAGCACGTGGTGCCTTTTATATAAGAATTAAATTCTTATGCAGCGCCCACGTGCATAACACCTGAGCATTAGCGTCCAAATTAAAGAGAGTACAATTAAATTCTACATAAAAACCGGGGATCTTCTCTGTTAAACAGAGCCGGTGGATTAAAAATCCAATGGTGATTAAAAAATCATCAAATGATAGAATTAAATTCTATTAGGGGGAAATATCTCCCTAGTCTTTTTTAAATAAAAAAGATCTTCTCTGTTAAACAGAGAGTTGTTGGATCAAAAATCCAATATTAGAATCAAATTCTAATATGGGAAAATATTTCCCTAATCTTTCTAAATGAGAAAGATAAATTCTGAACACTTGAATTAAAAATATCCAATGGTGATTAAAAATCACCATTTGATAGAATTAAATTCTATCTATGGGAAAATATTTACCTAATCTTGTTAAAAAAGAATATATATTCTGTGAAACAAAAATCACTGGATCAAAAATCAAACGGTGGATAAAATCCCCCAAATGATCTTTGAGACCAATTAAATCAATTGATGTATCTCAAATGAGAGATTTTCTCAAACCAACTAACAATTTGCCTCCCTTATATAAAGGATCCGAGACTTCAAGTCTCAAGGAGGAAGGAACCCCATAAGTTTTTCCACAAAACTGAGAATTTAATTCTCTTCTCAAAGAAGAAGATCATCGCTCTTCCAAACCCTAGGTAAAGAAAAAAGCAGAGATAAAACGTATCTGCTCTGCCTAGCATAAAAAATAAAATAAGGGTTTAACCCTTCATAAAAAGAGCTTAGTTTTTTCTCTGATCTGAGATCTGAAAAGCAAATCTTTCCTCAAGTTGATAATTTAATTCTCATCAGGGAGGTTCTGCTCTTCAGACTCAAAATCTAAAGAAAAGAACTAGATCAATAAATAAAAGAAGACACATTGTCTAGGAATTTAATTCCTCTAAAAACAGGGTTTAACCCTACATAAAGAACTTAGTTCTTACAAAAAGAACAGAAGAACTTAGTTCTCCAATAAAACCGATCCTAGATCCTCAAAACAAAGATCTTGGTGACCATTAATGGTCAAAATGACATTAACAGAAGTTAGGACTTCTTCAGAAAATATCAACAGAGATTAAATCTCTTAAAAGAAAAAGGATCTTGCGCCTCACGTGCTTCCCACTTGAAGCACCCAAAACAATGGTTCAGCGTCTCATGTGCTTCCCACATGAAGCACCCAAAACAAAAAGCTCAGCGCCTCGTGTGCTTCCTGCGTGAAGTGCTCAAAATATAAACTCAGTGCCTCACGTGAAATACATGTGGGCGTCCAAAATTATAAACTTGGCGCCTCACATGCTTTCCATATGAGTGCCCAATAGAACAGAACGCTCAGCGCGTTACGTGAAACACACGTGAGCACCGTATAAAAGTGCTGAGCACTAAAAATTTAGTTAAAATGACTAAGTTCTTAGCACTGATTGAGCAACGCCCGTGTCTGAGCACCTCACGTGGTACATACGTGAGCGCCAGAGCAGAAAATAGTGCTTAGCACTTTTGAATAAAGGGGGAAAGCCCAAGACCGAGTAGACCAAGACCATATCGGCTAAGTCTTTGAAATTTCTTGTAGTTGAGCCCAAACGCTCTGCTATTGGATCTCAACAAAAATTTGATGATCCCTAAAATGTTGCTAAGTTGATGTTAGTCTTAAATAAGACTAACGTATCCTTAGTAAAAATAAATTGAGCCCAAATGCTCATATATTTAAGTTGATCTTAATCTCAAACTAGATTAACGGTCCTTAAATAAAACAACATATTTTTTGAACTAAAGGAACATACAACTTAAGCTCAAATCCAAATCTAAAATATATGGATTTGGACTAATTTGTGGTCTACGGGCGACGACATAAACCATTCTCCGTATACAATCCATGGTCAACTAAAACAAACAAAATAACACACGACACGAAGTGAACTACTGGAGCAGAAGAAAGTTGTTATCGCAACACGATAAGGTAATTAACTGTAGGGGCTTGCGCCTGCAGGGAAAAACGTCTCCACAATCAAAACCCCTCACAAATAAGGGGAATCTGATAAAGTCTGCTACAATGGTCATATCTATCTAAACCTCCGATATACGGTGCCATAAATCAACTTGGTATCTTCGGAGAGGTATATGTCCAAATAGCATCTGCCCCCAAATTCAGGGAAGACGTTCAATCCCAATTCGTCTCTATTTTCAGTGGTAAACAGATTCTGATACGCCCGGTGGGACCCTTTTCCTCTTTCCACTCTACACTTCGTGTGTCAAGTTTCACGAACAAAATCGCGGTTCGCTATGGTTGCCCCTGGATTCAAGGTACTAAAACTTGGCGTCTTGCTTCTGTGCAGAAATCAATGGCTTCCCAATGTACCTCTTATAACAGCAACTCCCGCTCCACCCTAACTGGAGGAGTGACGTACGGGCCTAACACGGCCTCCATTTTCTCAATGCTGGGGGGCAGGTTACACAAGACACTACCGAACTATTCTTCGGGACCATGCTCCCGCCTGTGAACTTTGACGCCTCAACGCCGCAAGAAGAAGCTCCCAGAAATTTGGTCTTTGGTCGGCTGGCAACCCCGACGGCTCTTATCAGCAAGCCGTCAAACCCGGAAACCTCAGTCCTCAGTAGGCTAAGCAAGACCTCAAGCGGGCCCGTAAAGAAGCTCATGCTACCGGAGGGCTACCCTAAAATGGCTAGCTCTCCCTACTTCTGCTGTGGGTGAGGCCGATAAAAGTGCTTCCCCTCCAAGATGGTCGGTCTTTGAAAGATTGGCCAATCCCGCTCCAAATCCAACAAGGATGTCGGTTTTCTGCAGGCTGACAACAACCGAAACCCCTGATAAAATAGGGGGTAAGACGAAGACGCATCCAAAACTGAGGTGATTCCTACTCCAAGGCATGCTCGATGTCGCCACTGGCGCCGAGTGAGAGAAGCTCGGGGCAACTCTCCCTATGGGCTCACCCCACCAGCTCCTGTGGTCGATATCAACGCTGTTGTTCCAACTGGGAACAATTTTGACCCGCTCAGGAGGGTACATAAGAACTTCCCGATGGCGGTGCTAAAGAAATCACCTCCGTCGGAAGAGGTTCCTGTACAGAAACAGTCAAAGCAGCCTCATCAGCGGCTCTCCTCACAAATTTATAGGGTCTGGCGAAACATCCAAGACTCTGTGCATAACAAAAATTACTCTCGTCGACCTAAAAGATCTAACGGCTGAAAAGAAAAAGGACGCTCCTCCGCCATACAATGGGGGACCTTTCCTAAACAGACGTCTGTCACAATAGCTCCTTCAGCTCCGACCTCTCATAAAAGAATGAGGCCGGAGAAAATCCTAGCATCCGCGGCAAATTCCAAAGGCGATGGACCTAAACGACCCAAGTCTGGGAGCATAACCGTACATACGGTCTCTATGGCTAGGGGTAAAGAAGAAAGCCACGCTTCAGTGAGTCACCAAACTCAAACTCGGTTGTTGATAAAGGCTCAGGAGCAGTAGGAAAAGCTCCAAGAAATGCTGACCAAAATAGTAGCACTTATCGGACAAAAAAGAAGGTCCGGACAAAGAAGTTGAACAGCACTAAGAACAAGAGACCGATACAGAGTTCTTGCGATGGGTGCTGGAAAAGAAAAATAAGGAAGCTGCAGAGCAAGATGCTAATATTAAACAGATGGCTCTTCTATTCCAAGATATGGTGGGAATGATGATATAACCGAAACCCCAACCGAAAATCCGCCAATAGTTATTGAGGATGACAAAGGGGAAATATCAAACCCTCTTCCGGCCTTATCAGCGGCCAAGGAAGAAACCATCTCCAAGACGGCCCTGGATGACTACATCGCTCAGCAAATAAGAGCTCACCAGGTTAGTGAAGCCGCCGGCTAACTTTTCAGAACTGGACGGCTATATCCCGTCTGGTATGACCAAATCAAGTACCCACCGGGTTATACAATCCCCAAGTTCCATGTCTAAAAAGAAACGGGCAATCCTCACCAGCATGTCGCACAATTCAGAGCACTATGCGGCAATACTGGAGGCGACGATAAACTGTTGCTTCGCCAATTTGTCGGAAGATTGTCAGAGACAGCCTTTGAATGGTACTCGGAGCTCCTAAATGACTCCGTGAAAACCTTCACTAAAATGGAACTATTGTTCATGCAACGGTTCGCCAGCGCGAGCGAACGCTCTCCGATCACGGTATTAATCAACGCCATGGTAAATCCGGGAGAAACTTGGGTCCAATACGCGATCCGGTGGTGGAACCTGTGGTCTAAATGCGAACAGCGCATTGAAGAGTCTCCAGCCTAGGGCATGTTCATCAAGACCCTCAATCCTCAATCGACCGTGTCCCAGTTCATGACAATCTTCAAACCCACAACCTTCCAAGCGCTGATATACAAGCTGGCCTAAATGGATCAGATGGGCCATGGGCCTTCCTCTTCAAAAAAGGACCCTCGAAATAATAAGGGTAAAGGGAAAGCGGCCTTCGTTGCCAATACGCAACAAAAACCGGGTGGCCCATGTAGAGTTCCTAGGCATACTATAGAGGTCTCACAAGGCATCAACCATGCCAATTTCAAAAATTATGGGTGCCGAGAAACCCTAATACGGATCGTTGACTAGAAGTTTAGGCGAAAAATGAATCTAGTTAACAACTTAACTAAAGATAAGAAGCTACAACCTTTGTAGATCCGGATATCCACTTCCTTGGCTCCACGTAGGCGTCCTCTCGCTGTCCATCTCGAATCCCGGACTCATGCGTCGGCTTGATCGTAGAAATGGGCGGACTAGGTCGTCGGCTTCGTGCCGAAGATGATCTACGTCGAGGCATCACAAGTTCAAGCTCCGACTTCACAAAGTTGTGAAACTTGTGAAGAAAACACCCAAAACAACTTGGCAAGAGGTAGAGGATGAAGAAATAGGAGGTGGGTTCACTTTAGAATTGGATTTCTCACTTTAGATCTCAAGTTGCCATTGATGGCATCAAGCTTTCTATCTTGAAGAAGAAGGTCAAGAAGAAGAAAGAATATGATAAGTGTTGTAAAAAGAATAATAAAAATGAATACTTATCATCTTCTAACCTTGGTTAAGTGTAGAGAATAGACCATGGTCAAGTGAGAATGGTTAGGGTTAAGGATGATGACAAAATGGTCACTTTAGTCAAAGCTTCATGAAGCTTCATCAAGCTTCATGAAAGAAACCATTTTGTTATCTTTTATTTATTTATCAAAAAAAAGGATAGATAAATAAATAAGTAAATAAATCAAAACCCTAATTATTATCATAACCATGGTTTAAGTCTTAACACAAAACCAATTTACATGCATCATCAAACATGACACATTGTAGTGCACAAAAGTATATCACATATACAACTTGTGAACTACAAGTGAGAAAATCCTATTAAAGTGAACCAATACTAGTTAATGCAAAGTAATATATCAAATATATAATTATACATTAAATCATTAAATCAACACTTGATTCAATGATCCGGTCATGTCGCACATAACCGACTAGTATCCAATGTATCGACTTATCGAATCAATCTACGATTCGATAACTAGGTTATATCACATATAACCAATCGAAACATTCATCGCGAGAATGAAATACGGTATCACATACACGCATCATTCTCGGTCCTGCACATATCTCATATGCACTCCTATTTCGTTTCGCTTGAGCCAGGAAACCTCTGTGTAGGACTCTAAAGACTCGTCAATACGCCGGTAGCAGATGATGATCATATCAAGCACCCACAAGCCGCAAGCGGTCTGCTAAACGTAACGGCCATCCGGGTATTGAGCGATCAGAAGATCGACGAGCTAGCCCGCTCATACTCCTATGAATCCAACCAGTAACACTTACCGTACAGTCCGGTCTGATCGTCTGATATGTCGCATATCAAGTCTAGGGGTGGTATACGTCAGACCCCAATAACCGATAAGTCGTGCCGATGTGAGGCTCATAACGGGTCGAGAAACTACTGGTAACACTTACCAGCAAATCTCTGATCAGCCCTGGCCAGGGACTACCCTGTTACGGCCAATCGAGCACAGCGCAACATCAACCCCCAATACCGGGAGAGACGAAACCCCTCCTATCGCTCATTGCCTCCATGTGACTCGGGACTGTACCCAAAGACCACCGTTTTGCACGCCCTCATGGACGTGGTAAGGTGGAGATCAAAGCACAGTGGGAATCACACAAGACTCTATGACGATCTCGGGTCTACAGACTAACCTGCATAAGTGTCACCTGAGAACTGCCATCTGACGTGGGGTATAATACCATCTGGGAGTTCTCGGCGAGTCCGTCCAGTGTACCCAGTCTCCACTGAGCACCCGTACACCATCTCTGATGTCAAACACCAATGGATATGGGATCATCCATCGCCCATCTCATGGGTCGAGAAGCGTATACGCTAGTCTACTCTGGTATATCGATGCCCCATCTCGATACACCCACGACTAGGGACCTTGAAGGATGTACTTATGGACTACCATGTCCCCACTAGTATGATCTGCATCATAGTCTAGGTAGTCAAGTACACATCCTAAGGGCTTTACCAACATGTAACTATAAGACAGTTTAAAGAGACTAGTGTACATGTTAAGATAAAGAGTAACCAGATAGCATACTATTATATCGAGCAAGAAAGTCATCTCTATATATGTCCAAGCATCCAATATAATATACATCATCTGTACAATACTGGCCTCTAGGGCATACATACAACTAACAATCTCCCACTTGCACTAAGGCCAGCTGCTGTAGTATCGCATACTGAGCATCCCGAAGAGTCTCTCAAACTGTATCTGGGGAATGGCCTTTGTGAGTGGATCCGCCGTGTTGTTCTTCGTGTCAACCCTCCTGACCTCGATCTCCCGGCGATCAACTATCTCCCGGATCAGGTGATACCGCCTCAGAATATGCCTGGATCGCTGATGGGACCTGGGTTCCTTGGCCAAAGCCACCGCTCCATTGTTATCGCAATACAATGGAGCGGTGGCTTTGGCCAAGGAACCCAGGTCCCATCAGCGATCCAGGCATATTCTGAGGCTGCGCGCAACTGCGCGCTGCGCAGTGCGCACGGCGGCCTAGACATGGCGTCCATGCCTGATGTTCGGGGCAGATGCTATTTGGTTTTATCCGTTTATCTCTCCGAAGATGCCAAGTTGATTTATGGCACCGTGTATCGGAGATTTAGACGGATGCGGCCGATGTAGCAGACTTCGTCAGATTCCCCCTCAGGATGAGGGGTTTTTGATTATGGGGACGCTCTTCCCTGCAGGCGCAAGCCCCTGCAGTTAATTACGCTACCGCATCGCGGTAACAACTTTCTCCTTCTCCAGAATTTCATTTCATGTCGTGTGTGTTCATTTTGTTTGTGGTTGCCCGTGGATTGTATACGGAGACTGAGTAATGCCGTCGCCCGTAGGACGTGAATTAGTCCAAATCCGTATTTACTTAGATTTGGGTTGGTGTTTTCAGTTTAAGGATGCATTAGTCGCGTTGCGGCTAAGATCAACTTAAACGTTTGTCAAGGATACGTTAGTCCTGTTTTAGACTAAGATCAACTCAACGTAGTGATTAATTTAATGTATGGCCATCGGGACTCGTCGCCTCTCTGACGTCGTTGAAGGATTACAACGACATGTATCAGAGGAGTTCGGAGATGTACCCTCGAACCAGAGTTGATTGGGAGTTTTATAATCCATTTAAATGTTTAAGGATACGTTAGCCGTTTTTGGGGCTAAGATCGCCTTAAACGTTTGTTAAGGATACGTTAGTCCAGTTTGAGACTAAGATCGACTTAACGGGACCGTTTAGATCCGACAAAAGAGCATTTGGGCTCTATTGTGCCAGTTTAGGGACGTGGTGGTCCGATGTTAGTTTAGGGACGTTTCGGTCCGATGTTAGTTTAGGGACGTCTCGGTCCGATGTTAGTTTAGGGACGTCTCGGTCCGATCTTAGTTTAGGACGTCTCGGTCCAATATTAGTTTAGGGACGTTTCGGTCCATGAGTTTAAGGACCCCGCAGTCCATATCGATGTGTGGTCGTTGGGACCCGTCACCTCTTTGACGTCGTTGAGGAATTACAACGATGGATGTCAAAGGAGTTCGGAGATGTACCCTCGAACCGGATGTAAATTGATTTAGGAGAGCCATTTTGCTCAGTCAATTTAATTTAAGGACTTATGGCCACGATTGGGCTAAATCCAGTTAAAAATGTCCAATATTTTATTTGTATTTGTTTTTATTTTTTATTTGGGCTTTGCCCAGAAAAGATGCAGGGCATCAATTTGTTTTGGGCTCTGCCCTTTATAAATAATGCAGAGCATCAATTTATTTGGGCTCTGCCCATTTATTGCCTTGCAATTTATTTTGGCCTGTCAGGTCATTTTGATTTGGGCCCGGCCCTTTAATTAATGCATTGCATTTGTGCAAAACACTGTTAATTTGAGAATCTTTCAGATTTAAGAACCGATGGTTCATAAAAGAAGTGCAAAGCACTATTTGATTTAGATCTAAGAAAAAAAGGAACAAGTTTTTTTTCTTGTTTTTCTTATCTCAAAGAACCAAAAGTTCACAAAAGTGCAAAGCACTATTAATTTAAGAACCTTTTAGGTTCAAGAACCGATGGTTCATAAAACAAGTGTAAGGCACTATTGAATTTAGATTTGAAAAAAATAACAAGTTTTTTTCTTGTTATTCTTATCTCAGAGAACCAAAGGTTCATGAAAGTGCAAAGCACTATTAATTTAATAACCTTTTAGGTTCAAGAACCGATGGTTCATAAAACAAGTGCAAGGCACTATTGAATTTAGATTTAAAAAATAACAAGTTTTTTTCTTGTTATTCTTATCTCAGAGAACCAAAGGTTCATGAAAGTGCAAAGCACTATTAATTTAATAACCTTTTAGGTTCAAGAACCGATGGTTCATAAAACAAGTGCAAGGCACTATTTTATTTATTTATTTATTTATCGTTGAAGATCTATGATCTTGTTCATAAGAGAATTTTCTCTTCTTTAAAAGGTTTTTACCTTTTTTTTTTATTCTTCAAGAGTTCTCTTCTCTTTTTTTTTAGCAAGATCTTCCTCCTCTTTGAAATGAGGTCTAGGGTCCTTTTTATGGTGCCCATAAATTAGTTAAAGTTTGTTAAAGAGATCATTCTCTAAGTGATTTGGGGAATTTTCCCCACCGTTGGATCTTTAATCCGAAGGGCTCTGTTTTACAGAAGAAATCTTATTGTTTTAACAAAAACAGAAAAGATTTCCTCAAATCTTTATTCTGTTTTTTGCATAACTCCTCAGCGCGTGACACGTGTCGTGCAGCGTTTGCGCAACTGCGCAGACACGTGTCGCGCAATAAAAAAAATTTTATTATTATTTTTTTTAAAATTTTTTTTTTAATTTTTTTTTTAATTTTTTTACTGCGCAGCGCGCAGTGCATTTTTTTTTTTTTGCCCTCTCTCTCTCTCTTCTCCAGAGCTTTGCTCTTATAGAGTACGCTACTTCATTTATTTTAACTTTAATTTTATTTTTAATTTTCAAGACAGAGCTTTGCTCTGATTGGAGAAAAACAGAAGTATTGCTTCTTTTCCCCCCTTGGAATTTAAACAGAGCTTTGCACTGATTGAGGTAAACAAATGCCCCCCCACCGTTGCGCTTACATGGCCTCCTAACGTGAGCGCAGCGGTGGCAGACTCCGAACCGTCGCGCCATCTCCTGGAAGCTGAAAGGGCACTTGATGCCTATAAATAGGACCTTTGGTCTCTTAGATGATTCTCATTTCTAAAATTTTACTTTCAGAACTCAGAGCCCTGCTCTTTATTTTCAAGAACTTTAAGAGTTAAATTCTTAAAACTTTTAGGTGAAAATTTTAATTAGGATTAAATTAAATTAAGTTAATTTTAATTGATAGAGCCTCGCTCTCAATAGATCCCTGATCTAAAGGAAACCTATTTAGGGTTTCACTTAGCAGAGCTTTGCTCTACAGGTCTTAAAGGGATCTAAAGAGAACTAAAGGAGACCCTACTAGGGTTCCATAGAGCTCTGCCTCTGAAAGATTTTCCTTAGATTTTCTTAATTCATTAATGGAGTTTTGCTCCTCCTAAATCATATAGAAGAACTCTTAAGAATTCTTCATGGATCTTGGAACTTAAAGATGGCATTTTATTCTTCAGTGCATTATATCGTTTTGCTTAATCAGTTTTCCTGATAATTCTGTTGATTCTCTTTCACAGGAACAATGAACGCCCACATGTACGCTCTTAACGAGATCATCTCTCATGAGGACATCCGCCGACTTGGACGCTCTCAAAATCAGGAGTTCACAAACGAGGAGTGTGCTGAAATAATGAGTCGCTTCGACGCATGCAATGGTCCACTGCTTCCCCGACGTTCCTCTCTTCTTAAACTTATCATGGGAGCTATCTGGGAAGCGCTTCCCCTATTCTGTTCCGGCGTGCCGCTTAGGGCGTTGGATGCCGCTGAGGACAAGGTGCACTCTGTGTACATATTGAACTTTATCTCGAAGAGACGGCGAGACAGTCTTATTGACCTCTTGCACGAGATCTTTCAACAGTCTGCCATACTCGCTGCTTATCGGGGGATGGAAGACATCGAGAGGGACCCTGACGCTTGTGCTCGCGAAAGGAAGCACACTAGGATGGTCCGCGAGGCTTGGAAAGTCATAGATAAGATCGCTTTTGAATTCCCCAATCCATGCCCTGGATCTGAGGTTATTCCATTGTAACTTTCGTTTATTGTTTTTATGACTGTAAGAACTTCGGGCAATATTAATGGAATTTTTTTTATCCCAGCTTGTCTTTATTATATATCTTTTGTCCTGAGTCTTTTTGCCCATGCATGAATGAATGTGTCTTGAACGCTTGATCAAATGTAAATCGGATGCTCTTTCTGTTGCTTTTCCTCTTTCTCAGCATGTCGTCACAATTAGCAGGTAATAGAGTAAGCTTCTTGATTTCTTCACGAGATAGCGAGGGCTTAGGCCGCAGGTTCAGATCTGCTGCCTAAGACTTTTCAACTCTATGAGCCGTGAGGGTCTCATAGAGACTTTTCTCCCTACGGATCGAGAGGATCTCGTAGGCGGGTTTTTCTCCTTAGGAATCGTGAGGATTCCTAAGTGTGGTTTTCTCTTGTAAGTCGTAAGGATCCTACAAGAGAATTTTTCCTTCTTACGAGTCGAGAGGACTTGTAAGCGGTTGCTTCCCTCCTTGTCGAAGTTCGACGTTGGAGAGTGAGACCCGTGGATGGTATGCAAGAGACCATTTTGGGCCAACTCGCAGGGTCCCAATGCTTAGGAAACAGGCTTCTTTTATGTCCACTGCCTAAGGCTTTATCTCACGAGTCGAGCCGCCTCGACAATTTTTCACAAGTCGAGACGAATCGAACGTTTCTCGCAAGAACATCTTAACGTCGTATTTAACCTCTGCTCTTTACGCCAGAAGCCCGTTAAGGTTGGTGGTACTTAGGGTTTTGGCCATCGTACCGTCGCATAAGCTGATATAGTCCTCGATAGGCAATCGTGCTGTTCGAGTAGCCCTGCGACTGCCGTGTCTCTGATCCCTTCGGGGGCTGGACAAGACGTCTTCAAGCAATCCTCCTTGGCAGTTTGACCGTCGGAAGAGCAAGCGCTAGAATTTGCCATGCCGCTTTTTACTTGAGATTAGGCTCATTTTGGAGAGCCCCGATGAGTCATAACCACTCCGCGCTGGTGTGGGATGATCTCCGATAGTCTTTCGGGTTTTATATGAGTTGCCGTCAAGACCCTGAAGCTAGAATTTGGCCTTTGCTTCGTTTGCTGGCATTGCGTCTGCTGTATCGAGACGAATGTTGCGGTGGGAACTAGGGATTTTGCCGTGGCTCCGTTTGTTTGATGACGTTGCGTCTGCTGTGTCGAGACGAACGTTGGGGTGACATCTCGTCTGCTGTATCGAGACGGACATCGAGGTTGTCTCTAGGTTGCTGGTGAACCGCCGAGGTTTGGAACTAGGGATTTTGCTGTGGCTCCATTCATTTAATGACGTTACGCCTGCTGTGTCGAGACGAACATTGGGGTGACATCTCGTCTGCTGTATCGAGACGAACGTCAAGGTGGTGACCACTCTGTGCTGATGCGAGATGATCTCCGATTGTCTTTCCGGTTTTATGTGAGTTACCGTAAAGACGTTGAAGCTAGGAATGTGGCCGGCCTTCGCTTCATTTGCTTTGTCATGTCTGAATCCTGCTGGAGGAAGAACGCTGAGGTTGACATTTCGTCTACTGTATCGAGACGAACGTCATGGAGGTGACCACTTCATGTGAGATGGTCTCCGATTGTCTTTCCGGTTTTATGTGAGTTACCGTCAAGACGTCGAAGTTAGGAATGTGGCCTTCGCTTCGTTTGCTTTGGTGTGTCCAAATCCTGTTGGAGGAAGAACGCTGGGGTTGACATTTTGTCTGCTGTATCTAGACGAACGTCAAGGTGGTGACCACTCTGTGCTGATGCGAGATGATCTCCGATTGTCTTTCCGGTTTTATGTGAGTTACCGTAAAGACGTTGAAGCTAGGAATGTGGCCTTCGCTTCATTTGCTTTGTCATGTCTGAATCCCTGCTGGAGGAAGAACGCTGAGGTTGACATTTCGTCTACTGTATCGAGACGAACGTCAAGGAGGTGACCACTTCATGTGAGATGGTCTCCGATTGTCTTTCCGGTTTTATGTGAGTTACCGTAAAGACGTTGAAGCTAGGAATGTGGCCTTCGCTTCGTTTGTTTTGGTGTGTCGAAATCCTGTTGGAGGAAGAACGCTGGGGTTGACATTTTGTCTGCTGTATCGAGACGAACGTCAAGGTGGTGACCACTCTGTGCTGATGCGAGATGATCTCCGATTGTCTTTCCGGTTTTATGTGAGTTACCGTAAAGACGTTGAAGCTAGGAATGTGTCCTTCGCTTCATTTGCTTTGTCATGTCTGAATCCCTGCTGGAAGAAGAATGCTAGGGTTGACATTTTGTCTGTTGTATCGAGGCGAACGTCGAGGAGGTGACCACTTTATGTGAGATGATCTCCGGTGGTCTTTCAGGCCTTATATGACTTTCCGTTAAGATCTTGAAGCTAGGAATTTGGCCTTCGCTTCATTTGCTCACACTGCGTCTGGTGTATTATGACGAATGCTGAGGTGGAGCTGGGATTTTGCCATCACTTCGCTTTGTTTCGACCATGGGGTCTTTTGTTAACTTTGCATGTACACCTGCTGGGCTGCGAAGGAACGCCGTTGTTGACATTGCGTCTGCTGTAACGAGACGAATACTAAGGTGGAGTTGGGATTTTGCCGTTACTCCGCTTTGTTTCGACCGTGAGGTCTTTTTTTGACGTTGCATCTGCCTCCAGCCGGACTGCTGAGGAACGCTACTGTTGACATTGTGTCTACTGTATCGAGACGAATGCTGAGGTGAAGCTGGGATTTTGCCATCGCTCCGCTTGATGGTGTAATATCTGTGTCCTGCTGGAACGAGGAGGCACACCGTTGTTGGTCTCCAGGCTGTAGATGTGGCCATTAAGATTTGGAACTAGAGACTTTGCCATGGTTCCGTTTTGTTGCGATTCTGAGGTCGGTTGTTGACGTCATGTCTGCATCTAGTTGGAGTGAGGAGAAATGCCGTTGGTGATCTCTAAGTTGTCGATGTTGACATCGAGACCCTGAAGCTCGGGATCTTCGTTTGCTTCATTTGTTGACATCGTGTCTGTAATATTGCGACAAATGTCGAGATTGTCTCTAGGTTGTCTATGAACCGTCGAGATTTGGCTTCGCTTTCTGATGGAGCCTGTTGGGAAGGTATGGTTCCCTTTTTATCTGTGCCCCTGGATTGTATACAGGGATCGATGTGATTTCACCTGTAGGGCAAAAAGTTTCATTTTTTCATTTTTTTTATTCTTTCCGCGATGCTCTATCATTTCAGCTTTTTATATCGCGAAAATCGCGATTGCCCAATCATTTCGGCTATTTTTCGCGGTGCCCAATCATTTCGGCTATTTTTCTTTTTACTCGCTGCTTTTTATTGCGAGTTGCCCAACCATTTCGGCTATTTTGCATGCATACATTTTTACTTGCTGATTTTGTTTGCAAGTTGCCCCATCATTTCGGCTATTTCGTATGCATATATATATATATATATATATATATTTTATTTTATTTTATTTTTTTTTTGGCTCGCTGATTTTTTTTTTTTTGTTTTGCGAGTAGGGGATTTGGGATCTGATACCGGTCTAGGCATCAGCATCGCTGCGACTGGGATATTGCCAGGAGCGAATCATCATCTGCCGTAAAAGGACTTGGAATTTGATACCGGTCTAGGCATCAGCATCGCTGCAACTGGGATATTGCCAGGAGCGAATCATCATCTGCCATGAAAGGACTTGGAATTTGATACCGATTTAGGCATCAGCATCGCTGCAACTGGGATATTGCCAGGAGCGAATCATCATTTGCCTCTGTCGATCCCGAACAAAGGTGGCTTAGTAAACAGGATTAAGGGTCCTGTCGGCTAAGGCTTTTGACTTCATGAGCCGTAAGGGTCTCACAAAGGTATTTCTCCTTACAAGTCGTGAGGATCTTGTAGGTGTGTTTTCTCCTTGGGAATCGTGAGGATTCCTAAGTGCATGTTCTCTTGTAAGTCGTAAGGATCTTACAAAAGGGTTTTCTCCTTATAAGTCGAGAGGACTTACAAGTGTTGTTTGCTGTACAAGCATATCCCTAGTCACGGATGGGACTTTGTTAGGGAAATATTTATTCGTGCCCGCGGATTGTATACAAGGGTCATTATGAGCCGCTTGTAGGGCAATATCGAAGGTTGTGGGGGCTGCTTAAGAACAGGTTAAGGTTTCTGCAACTTAAGACTTTCAAATCTTATGAGCCGTAAGGGTCCCACAAGAGAGTTCTCCTTACGAGTCGTGAGGATCTCGCAAGTGTATTTTCTCCTTCGGCATCGTGGGGATCCCTAAGTGTGTTGTTCCTTTGTGAGTCGTAAGGATCTCACGCAGGTGGTTTCTCCCTACAGGGTCGAGAGGACCCTATAAGTGTTTCTTAACGAGGTTGCGCCCTTTCAGGTTTTCACAAACACTCGCCGGTAGCCCTGCTGTTTTTACTCACGGAGCCCTTTCGGGTTTTCATCCGTGCCCGTTTTGCTTATGGACATACCGTTTTTTTTATTCCTTTTATTTTTTTCTCTTTCTCTCTTTTTTTTTTACGAGGTCGCGCCCTTTCGGGTTTTCACGAACACTCGCCGGTAGCCCTGCTGTTTTTACTCACGGAGCCCTTTCGGGTTTTCATCCGTGCCCGTTTTGCTTATGGACATACCGTTTATTTTTTGTTTTTTCTTTTTTTTTTACGAGGTCGCGCCCTTTCGGGTTTTCACGAACACTCGCCGGTAGCCCTGCTGTTTTTACACACGGAGCCCTTTCGGGTTTTCATCCGTGCCCTTTTTGCTTATGGACATACCTTTTTTTTATTATTATTATTTTATTTTTTTTTGATATTTTTTTTTTATCTCGTCAGCCTAAGGATGCTGCGGTAGTAGTTTAAAGACATTTCGGTCATTCGCAAGTTTTAGGACATTGCGGTCCATCATTAGTTTAAGGACATCTCGGTCCGCCGTCGCCGTATTTGAGGCGAATATCTAGTTTATTGACTTTTCGGTCTATGAGTCTTTCTCCATGAATGAACATGATGCCCCCGGCGTATCCATCTTCTTCGGAGCGTGCGGTTGTGGCGGACTCACCTTCCAGTTCTCAGACAGCGCAAACTTGCCCTGTTGGTATTGGTCTTCAACCCAGTTTTTGAAGACGTAGCAGTTCTCGATCAGGTGACCTACTGTTTGGTGGTAAGGGCAATAGTTAGGATTATTAACATCGCCTGGCCGCAACGGACGTTTTGGAGCCGGCAGATTGATGAGTCTGTTGCACACTGCCAGCTCGAACAGTCCCCTTGTTTTATCTTGCGGAAACGAGTAAGGACGTTTCAACTTTTCTTGGGGGGATTGCCGCTTGTTACTTTGGCGAGCAACCGGTCTAGGGTCACCTGATTGTTGGTGAGCGCTGGCGACGAGGGCCTTTTTTCCTTTTCTTTTATCATTTTTGTTCGCTCCGTTGTTTGCAGGGCCGAGATTCTTTCCGAGTAGCATGCGATTGCATGGCTGAAGGTTCTCGCAGCTTCTCAATTCCTTTATTTTTGAAATAGATTTCCCGAGGGAAGAGTTGGGGATAGCTTCTTCGTCAGAGTCGCTTCCAAAGGTGATAATTTGTGATCCCTTGAAGTCGGCTATATGACAGTTTGCGGTGGCTCCTTTGCCCTCATATATCGCATTTTTCCGATGTCCACAAGCTTCACACTTTGTCCTGTCGAAGTGTTGCTTTTGAGCGACATACCCTTGCCACCAACAGTTAAAGGACTCGCAGTCTTCGGTAGGATGTATGATCTTCTGATGATATAAACAGAAGTTAGGGTGCATCTCTACCTCAGAGAAAGAATTTTCTTCAGAGGGCGGTAGCTTCATTCCTACTGATAGAGCTTTGGCGAACCGTTTCCTCGTCTTGAATTTGTTTTTACCCGCAGTGTATGGCTTTTGATTTGATGGGAATACCTTGGTTCTTTCTAGTATGGCCATTTCACGTTCTTGATTGGCTTTTGCTTTCAGACGAATTTCACTTAGGAAGACATCGATCAACTCGTCTGATGGCTGTAGAATCTCCGGCTCAGGATTCGCCATTGGTTTCTCAGCGCAAGGAGCCTCTTTATCATCCGTCAGTGAATGAGAAATCATATGACAAGTCGCTGCGTAGTCTTCGGATTCATCCGATGAGTTTTCTCCATTGTTTTCATCCTTGACTAAAGAACAAGCTGCCCCCGGCGTGTCCGTCTTCTTTGGAGAGTGCGGCTGTGGTGGGTTTACCTTCCAGCTTTCAGACAGCGCGAACTTGCCTTGCAGGTATTGATCCTCGATCCATCCCTTAAAGACGAAACAATTCTCAATCGGGTGACTTACCGTTTGGTGGTAAGGGCAATAATTGGGATTATTAAGATCGCCTGGCGGCGACAGACGCTTTGGACTCGGCAGATTGATAAGTCTGTTGCGCACTGCCAGCTCAAACAGTCTTCTCGTTTTATTCTGCGGAAACGAGTAAGGACGTCCCAGCCTCTCTTCGAGGGATAGGCGTGGGCGCACGTGTTTTGGCGAACGACCGGCTTTGAGTTGTTCGACCGTTGTGAGCCATTGGCGACGACGATCGCTTTCCCTTTTCCTTTCTCATCTCGGGAATCTGATTTTGGAGGAGATGGTCTATGGCCCATCTGGTCCATTTGGGCTAATTTGTCAATCAAGGCCTGGAAGGTGGTCGGCCTGAAGAACATCATGAATTGTGAGATGGTCGCCTGCGGATCGAGAGTGCCCACAAACATGCCTACCGCAGGTGCCTCTTCTATGCGTTGTTCGCATTTCGACCATAGGTTTCGCCATCGTGTTGCGTATTGGACCCACGTTTCGCCGGGCCTTATCCTGGCATTTATTAGTGCTGTTATCGGGGTGCGTTCACTAGCACTCACGAATCTTTGTGTAAACAGCAGTTCCATCTCTGCAAATGTTTTGACAGAGTCGTTAGGTAGCTCCGAATACCATTCAAAGGCTGTTTCTGCTAAGCTGCCGACGAATTGACGTAGCAACAATTTGTCATCTCCTCCAGTATTGCCGCATAAGACCCTGAATTGAGCGACATGCTGATGCGGATTCCCTGTCCCTTTATATACGTGGAATTTAGGGATCGTATATCCTGGCGGGTAACTGATTTGGTCATACCAGCTCGGATACGGTCGTCCGGTTCTAACAATTTGCCCAGCCGCTTCATTCGCCTGATGAACCCGGATCTGCTGAGCTATATATTCGTCTAGGTCAACTTTGGAGATTGCCTCCTCCTTGGCTGTTGACAGAGCCGGCGGATGATTTGACGTTCCTCCCCTGTCGTCTTCAGGACGATCGGAGGATCTTCAGCAGGAGGGTCCGGCTGTAACATCATCCCTACCATATCTTGGAAGAGGAGCGCCATCTGTTTTATGTTAGCCGCTTGCTCTGCAGCTTCTTTGTCCCTCTTTCGAGGACTCTGCGTAAAAAGTCAGCGTCGGTTTTCTTGTTCTTGACGCTCATCCGAAGACATTTCAGAGCTTTCTTTTGGCTCAGTGAGTGCAGCCATTGTAGTCATCATTTCCTGAAGCTTTTGTTGTTGCTCCTGGGCTTTCGTCACGGATCGGGTGAGCCGTCGGTGGCTCGTAGAAGTGCGGCTTTCATCCTTTCCAGAAGTCATATAAACAGTGTGCACCACCATGCCCCAGACTTGGGGCGTTTGTGTTCAGCGCTTTTATGCTTCGCCATGTTCACAGGGCTTTTTGTGGCCTCCTTTTTTGAGTGATTGGAGTTAAGGGAGCCGTTGTAGTGGGCACCCAAGTAGCTTTTGCTTTTTGTGGTTTGACAGAGTAATCCTTCCCCTGCCGAACCTTCATCTTTTTCTGTCGTCGGAGGCAGTCTTGATCGATCACCGACTCTTGGACCTGTCGCCAGACTTTGTAAATTTTAGAGGACAGCCGTTGATGGGGCTGCTCTAGCTTCTTCTCTGAGTATTCTCCACAGGTGAAGGAGTTCGTTTCAACATCGCAGTAGGAGAGTTTCTACGCACCTTGTTGAGCAGTTCAAAGCTGTTCTTGGTTGGAACAGCAGCATCGATCCTCACCATCGGAGCTGACGGAGTTATCCCAGAGGGGGAGTTGCCCCCAGCCTTCCTTACTCGATGCCAGTGGCGACGTCGAGCGTGTCGTGCTGATGGAGTTGTTTCAGCTATAGGGGTGACCTTCTCATGCCCCCTGTGTTGGTCAGAATATACTGGTGCCAGCTTTTTAAAGATCGACGTCCGTTGAACGGGGACGGCCAACTTGTCAGAAGCGGACTTCTGAACATGGAAGCAACCTTGGTGATTTTGCCAGGAACGTGAGTTGGAATGGCTATCCGCTTCGGGATAACTCCTTCTGGTATGGCAGGCTTCTTCTTGAGCCTGTTAAAGCTCTGGCCTAGTCCGTTAAAAACTGAAGCAGTGGAGTTGGACGACCCGTTGAGAGGGGTCGCGGCAGTGGTAAGTCGATCGAAGACCGACTTCTTTGGAACTTCTTGCAATGTCATTGGGGCGTTGAAGCTCATTGGTGGGAGCATGGTCCCAAAAAATAGTCCAGTGGTGGCTTGAGCCATCTGCTCCACCGGCATTTTGAAAAGGGATGCCGCTTGGGGCCCATAAGTCACTCCTCTAGCAATGACGGAGCGAGAGTTATCGCTGCGGGCGGTGCAGTTCGAAGCCATCGATTTTCTATTTTCTGCATAAAGCAAGACACCAAATCTTAGTACCTTGAATCCACAGGCAATCACAGCAAACCGCGATTTGTTCGTGAACACGACACACGAAGTGTGGAGTGGAAAGAGGAAGAGGTCCCACCGGGCGTGCCAGAATCTGTTCCCCTCCGAACGGCGGCCTAGACATGGCGTCTATGCCTGATGTTCGGGGCAGATGCTATTTGGTTTTATCCGTTTATCTCTCCGAAGATGCCAAGTTGATTTATGGCACTGTGTATCGGAGATTTAGACGGATGCGGCCGATATAGCAGACTTCGTCAGATTCCCCCTCAGGATGAGGGGTTTTTGATTATGGGGACGCTCTTCCCTGCAGGCGCAAGCCCCTGCAGTTAATTACGCTACCGCATCGCGGTAACAACTTTCTCATTCTCCAGAATTTCATTTCGTGTCGTGTGTGTTCATTTTGTTTGTGGTTGCCCGTGGATTGTATACGGAGACTGAGTAATGCCGTCGCCCGTAGGACGTGGATTAGTCCAAATCCGTATTTACTTAGATTTGGGTTTGGTGTTTTCAGTTTAAGGATGCATTAGTCGCGTTGCGGCTAAGATCAACTTAAACATTTGTCAAGGATACGTTAGTCCTGTTTTAGACTAAGATCAACTCAACGTAGTGATTAATTTAATGTATGGCCATCGGGACTCGTCGCCTCTCTGACGTCGTTGAAGGATTACAACGACATGTATCAGAGGATTTCGGAGATGTACCCTCGAACCAGAGTTGATTGGGAGTTTTATAATCCATTTGAATGTTTAAGGATACGTTAGCCGTTTTTGGGGCTAAGATCGCCTTAAACGTTTGTTAAGGATACGTTAGTCCAGTTTGAGACTAAGATCGACTTAACGGGACCGTTTAGATCCGACAAAAGAGCATTTGGGCTCTATTGTGCCAGTTTAGGGACGTGGTGGTCCGATGTTAGTTTAGGGACGTCTCGGTCCGATGTTAGTTTAGGGACGTCTCGGTCCGATCTTAGTTTAGGACGTCTCGGTCCAATATTAGTTTAGGGATGTTTCGGTCCACGAGTTTAAGGACCCCGCAGTCCATATCGATGTGTGGTCGTTGGGACCCGTCACCTCTTTGACGTCGTTGAGGAATTACAACGATGGATGTCAAAGGAGTTCGGAGATGTACCCTCGAACAGGATGTAAATTGATTTAGGAGAGCCATTTTGCTCAGTCAATTTAATTTAAGGACTTATGGCCACGATTGGGCTAAGTCCAATTAAAAATGTCCAATATTTTATTTGTATTTGTTTTTATTTTTTATTTGGGCTTTGCCCAGAAAAGATGCAGGGCATCAATTTGTTTTGGGCTCTGCCCTTTATAAATGATGCAGAGCATCAATTTATTTGGGCTCTGCCCATTTATTGCCTTGCAATTTATTTTGGCCTGTCAGGTCATTTTGATTTGGGCCCGGCCCTTTAATTAATGCATTGCATTTGTGCAAAACACTGTTAATTTGAGAATCTTTCAGATTTAAGAACCGATGGTTCATAAAATAAGTGCAAAGCACTATTTGATTTAGATCTAAGAAAAAAAAGAACAAGTTTTTTTTCTTGTTTTTCTTATCTCAAAGAACCAAAAGTTCACAAAAGTGCAAAGCACTATTAATTTAAGAACCTTTTAGGTTCAAGAACCGATGGTTCATAAAACAAGTGCAAGGCACTATTGAATTTAGATTTGAAAAAAATAACAAGTTTTTTTCTTGTTATTCTTATCTCAGAGAACCAAAGGTTCATGAAAGTGCAAAGCACTATTAATTTAATAACCTTTTAGGTTCAAGAACCGATGGTTCATAAAACAAGTGCAAGGCACTATTGAATTTAGATTTAAAAAATAACAAGTTTTTTTCTTGTTATTCTTATCTCAGAGAACCAAAGGTTCATGAAAGTGCAAAGCACTATTAATTTAATAACCTTTTAGGTTCAAGAACCGATGGTTAATAAAACAAGTGCAAGGCACTATTTTATTTATTTATTTATTTATCGTTGAAGATCTATGATCTTGTTCATAAGAGAATTTTCTCTTCTTTAAAAGGTTTTTACCTTTTTTTTTTTTATTCTTCAAGAGTTCTCTTCTCCTTTTTTTTTAGCAAGATCTTCCTCCTCTTTGAAATGAGGTCTAGGGTCCTTTTTATAGTACCCATAAATTAGTTAAAGTTTGTTAAAGAGATCATTCTCTAAGTGATTTGGGGAATTTTCCCCACCGTTGGATCTTTAATACGAACGGCTCTGTTTTACAGAAGAAATCTTATTGTTTTAACAAAAACAGAAAAGGTTTCCTCAAATCTTTATTCTGTTTTTTGTATAACTCCTCAGCGCGTGACACGTGTCGTGCAGCGTTTGCGCAACTGCGCAGACACGTGCCGCGCAATAAAAAAAAATTTATTATTTTTTTTTTATTTTATTTTTTTTATTTTTATTTTTTATTTTTTTACTGCGCGGCGCGCAGTTGCGCGCACTGCGCAGTTGCGCACAGCGCTGCGCAGTGCATTTATTTTTTTTTTGCCCTCTCTCTCTCTCTTCTCCAGAGCTTTGCTCTTATAGAGTACGCTACTTCATTTATTTTAACTTTAATTTTATTTTTAATTTTCAAGACAGAGCTTTGCTCTGATTGGAGAAAAACAGAAGTATTGCTTCTTTTCCCCCCTTGGAATTTAAACAGAGCTTTGCTCTGATTGTGGTAAACAGAGGCGGTATCACCTGATCCGGGAGATAGTTGATCGCCGGGAGATCGAGGTCAGGAGGGTTGACACGAAGAACAACACGGCGGATCCACTCACAAAGGCCATTCCCCAGATACAGTTTGAGAGACTCTTCGGGATGCTCGGTATGCGATACTACAGCAGCTGGCCTTAGTGCAAGTGGGAGATTGTTAGTTGTATGTATGCCCTAGAGGCCAGTATTGTACAGATGATGTATATTATATTGGATGCTTGGACATATATAGAGATGACTTTCTTGCTCGATATGATAGTATGCTATCTGATTACTCTTTATCTTAACATGTACACTAGTCTCTTTAAACTGTCTTATAGTTACATGTTGGTAAAGCCCTTAGGATGTGTACTTGACTACCTGGACTATGATGCAGATCATACTAGTGGGGACATGGTAGTCCATAAGTACATCCTTCAAGGTCCCTAGTTGTGGGTGTATCGAGATGGGGTATCGATATACCAGAGTAGACTAGCGTATACGCTTCTCGACCCATGAGATGGGCGATGGATGATCCCATATCCATTGGTGTTTGACATCAGAGATGGTGTACGGGTGCTCAGTGGAGACTGGGTACACTGGACGGACTCGCCGAGAACTCCCAGATGGTATTATACCTCACGTCAGATGGCAATTCTCAGGTGACACTTGTGCAGGTTAGTCTGTAGACCCGAGATCGTCATAGAGTCTTGTGTGATTCCCACTGTGCTTTGATCTCCACCTTACCACGTCCATGAGGGCGTACAAAACGGTGGTCTTTGGGTACAGTCCCGAGTCACATGGAGGCAATGAGCGATAGGAGGGGTTTCGTCTCTCCCGGTATTAGGGGTTGATGTTGCGCTGTGCTCGATTGGCCGTAACAGGGAAGTCCCTGGCCAGGGCTGATCAGAGATTTGCTGGTAAGTGTTACCAGTAGTTTCTCGACCCGTTATGAGCGTCACATCGGCATGACTTATCGGTTATTGGGGTCTGACGTATACCACCCCTAGACTTGATATGCGACATATCAGACGATCAGACCGGACTGTACGGTAAGTGTTACTGGTTGGATTCACAGGAGTGTGAGCGGGCTAGCTCGTCGATCTTCTGATCGCCCAATACCCGGATGGCCGTTACGTTTAGCAGACCGCTTGCGGCTTGTGGGTGCTTGATATGATCATCATCTGCTACCGGCGTATTGACGAGTCTTTAGAGTCCTACACAGAGGTTTCCTGGCTCAAGCGAAACGAAATAGGAGTGCATATGAGATATGTGCAGGACCGAGAATGATGCGTGTATGTGATACCGTATTTCATTCTCGCGATGAATGTTTCGATTGGTTATATGTGATATAACCTAGTTATCGAATCGTAGATTGATTCGATAAGTCGATACATTGGATACTAGTCGGTTATGTGCGACATGACCGGATCATTGAATCAAGTGTTGATTTAATGATTTAATGTATAATTATATATTTGATATGTTACTTTGCATTAACTAGTATTGGTTCACTTTAATAGGATTTTCTCACTTGTAGTTCACAAGTTGTATATGTGATATACTTTTGTGCACTACAATGTGTCATGTTTGATGATGCATGTAAATTGGTTTTGTGTTAAGACTTAAACCATGGTTATGATAATAATTAGGGTTTTGATTTATTTACTTATTTATTTATCTATCCTTTTTTTTGATAAATAAATAAAAGATAACAAAATGGTTTCTTTCATGAAGCTTGATGAAGCTTCATGAAGCTTTGACTAAAGTGACCATTTTGTCATCATCCTTAACCCTAACCATTCTCACTTGACCATGGTCTATTCTCTACACTTAACCAAGGTTAGAAGATGATAAGTATTCATTTTTATTATTCTTTTTACAACACTTATCATATTCTTTCTTCTTCTTGACCTTCTTCTTCAAGATAGAAAGCTTGATGCCATCAATGGCAACTTGAGATCTAAAGTGAGAAATCCAATTCTAAAGTGAACCCACCTCCTATTTCTTCACCCTCTACCTCTTGCCAAGTTGTTTTGGGTGTTTTCTTCACAAGTTTCACAACTTTGTGAAGTCGGAGCTTGAACTTGTGATGCCTCGACGTAGATCATCTTCGGCACGAAGCCGACGACCTAGTCCGCCCATTTCTACGATCAAGCCGACGCATGAGTCCGGGATTCGAGATGGACAGCGAGAGGACGCCTACGTGGAGCCAAGGAAGTGGATATCCGGATCTACAAAGGTTGTAGCTTCTTATCTTTAGTTAAGTTGTTAACTAGATTCATTTTTTGCCTAAACTTCTAGTCAACGATCCGTATTAGGGTTTCTCGGCACCCATAATTTTTGAAATTGGCATGGTTGATGCCTTGTGAGACCTCTATAGTGTGCCTAGGAACCCTACAGTGGTATCAGAGCCTAGCTAGAGCCTTAGGCGAAGCGTAGACGAAGTTTGAAACCCGAACGAACCGAAACCCTAACACTATCCATGCTCTCTGGACTTTTTCTAAAAACTGGGATTTTTCCATATTAAAAATTCTTTAAAATATCAGCAGGAAGATGTAAGAATTATGGTGCAAAACGAGCTCATGATGCGTCTAAACCGCTGCGGAAACGCGGCAGAAGCATGGCTTCTACCGCGGTTCCGCTGCCTACTGTTCACAATGCGCAATAATTTTTGCACAGTAATTCCTCTTTTCTGGTGCTGAGTTTTATGGGATTTTTTAATATTTATTCAAGAGTTGAATTTTCTGGGATTGTTTTGGGGATTCGGTGTTTCGATCGGAGTATCAGATTTTGTCTATGTGGCTTTCCGGATAAATTTTAGAATATGTTAAAAAGTTCGACCGGATATAAATACCCAATTTTTCCCCTGTCGGGAAATTTCCAAGTGTTGGATTTTTCCGTAGTTTAACGACGTTCTAAGTAGTGCAAGTAACGCGATGGACCCTCTAGAAGACAACAAACCTTAACTCGATTATGTGACCGTCTTGAACTGCCCTTTGAACCTTCGGGTTTGGGGCAGTACGGCGTGCCACATGTGAGGCGTTGGCTTGATCCTTCTACGGCTGGACCGTTGGTACTGAGGCACGAACTGAATATTTTTAGACTTGTTTCATGTGTTGAGCTGCGTCGGGAAAACTTGGGTATTCGACTGTTCGATCGGAAAGTTTAACATTTTCTGTTTATCTGGAATGTGATACAATAATTGGAATTCACAAACAGTTATGAGATAACTGAATGAATGTTATAAATCTAGCGGTTTAGTTTCATTTGATATTGAAAAGAGTTTTCGATAATGAGACTAAAATGCGGGGTTTATAGCTGTTAGGCATGTGATGTCTAAGTATTTCATGATTAGGCATGTGATGTCTAAAAGGGTTGTGGATTCCAACTGTTGTAGTTTTACACTTTCTTTTCTGTGACCGTAAGTGTAATATGTGATATCGCCGGTTTCTTTGCTATATGTCAACGACAATTGGGATGGACATATTTACTTACGTTGATGACATATGATGTTATGTGTTGCTGGATATGTTATATTGGATCATCGTGTTTGAATAGCCGGGGGTTTTTATGTGAGATGAGTGTTTTTCATTTTCATTCATGTAAAAACTTGTATGTAATATTCTTTCATTGGGGAACTTCCAGGTTGCGGAAGTTGTCACCGTTTGTATATTATTTACTTTTCTGCACTAGGATAGACCCAAGGAGGGGAGCACAAGTAACCGGGTTCTAGGGTCCAGTGGGAGACCAACTCGAGGAATCGAGTCCGGGTCTCCTAACCCTAGAATTGGTAGGGTTGCTTGCCGCTCTCGTAGGGGTCTAGGGGTGTGGGATTGGCTATTCATCACAACCGTGGAATCCGTGTTTTATACTGGCTCGTATTGAAAACACGGACGTCCTAGTATATCCAATATTTCATATGTTTCTTCTGCTGCGATATCTGTGATGTGATCATGTGATGTTCTGTGATGGATACAGTATATAGTATATATGATATATTATATAGACGTTACTTATGTTTTACACCCGTACTAGCCCTGCCCCGCTCTGCCGTTAGTTACCTAACCTAACGGTGCACGAGGGGACATCGAGGCGAATGCGGATGGCATAAGTGTACGTCGTATTTATCTGTGATGTTTAGGTACTTAAATGATGGGACTTCATTAATATGATTAATGAAAGAAAAGAAACCTAAGATGTTGTAGAATCAAATTTTAAACAAAACAGGTAGCTACAGTTCTTGCTTTGCATAGCGGTATATATGATATACCCCGCACCTTATTCGATGAGGAAAGGACCGAGATCCCTTTACCGGGAGTGACTCCTTTAGCAATAACTGGCAGATGCTACAAACTCGGTTTGGTTATTGATTGCTTTTAAGAGTTTTTGCTATGCATAGTGATATATGTGATATATCCCGCACCTCATTCGACGAGGAAAGGGCCGACGATCCCTTCACCGGGAGTGACCCCTTTAGCAAAACTAGAAAAGCCTCAAAATCACTCCATTTCAAAACTTCATTTGATTCTACAACGATATCAAGTTCATTACGCTCATGGTTTTATGAAAACCTGCGTAGCCCTCCGTCATTTCAGATAAGTACTACTTAGTATTCGTGCTACGGTAGTTTGGCATCCGTCAAGGCGTAGTGTACGGTAGCTAACTAGTATTTTTCTGCTTATGCATATGATGCAGATTGGATTAGGGTATTCGTACGGCGTTGTTTGGCATTCGTCAAGGGTCGTGCGGGTGGGTTTAATTCAATCAAGAAATGTACGGGTTGAACTTGACTAGTGGACTATGGGTTGTTTGGCATTCGTCAAGGTCATAGAACACTAGGGGTAAAATATTATCGGGAATTTCAAGTGTTGAAATTTGCAATGAGATTTCATACCTTCTATGAGATAGTTGGATCCCGATACCCACTGCGAGTAAGAGTTACTCCTGGGAGAGTTTTACACATTACAATTAGCCGATCAAGTAGGTGTCTAGAAAGGTGTTAACGAGGTTACGCCTCTGGGAAAACGAGGTTTACATTAATTAGGTTCGTGCGAAAGCACGGGGGACCTCCCTCAAAGTACCGACACTGGCCTGGCTGAAAGATTGGCGAACTTGTAGTGTGTAATTAATCCCGGCTAGTCTTTCCTTTTAGGGTTTGAAGGAAGATTTGATAAAAAGCAGTGGGAGCCATCCTGATTAGATAAGATAATAACCAATCTGATCTTGCACGAGCATACGCTAAAGTGTTTTCTTCTCTCTCTCTCCAGGTAGCGACCATTTCATGCCTTAATCAAGATAATAATATGGATGTATTGACCGAACCCGTATGTTATACTGTGCAGGGGAACGTTGAACCCGTTCTATCTTATAAGTGTTATAAGAATGAACAGGAAACATGAGAATATCTGGATTCTCACACCGCCCAAACGGAGAACATGCATGTTGATGCATCATCTTCGGGTGTGTTTGTCATTGAGAACTGTTTCTCAGTTCACCCTACGTCCTGGGTATTAGATACCGGATCAGGATCCCACATATGTAAGATGTTACATGGGCTGCGAAAAGGTAGAGAACTGGGAAAAGGTGATCATTCCGTTCAAGTAGGGAACGGTGCAAATGTTGCAACCAAAGCAGTTGACGAATATCACCTAGTATTACCAAGTGGTGATACAATAATTCTGAATGAGTGCTATTATATACCAAACATGATGTGCAACATTATATCAGTTTCTTTATTGAGTAAAGAAGGATATAATTTTATAGTAAAGGATAATGTTATGAACATATTCCTGGATCAAAAGTTGATTGCATCAGGCTCGCTACATATGGCATATTCATTCTAAATCAAAATACAGTCCTCAATATACAAAACACACACAAGAGGAAAAGTTCAGAAATGAACGAATCCTTCTTGTGGCATTGTAGACTTGGTCATATCAATGCGACACGACTGGCTAAGTTACATAAGGATGGTTATTTGAATCCGTTCGAATTATCATCTTATGATACTTGCCATTCATGTCTCAAAGGAAAAATGACCAAAGCTCCATTTAGTGGACACGGAGAAAGAGCTACTGAACTCTTAGGACTGGTACATAGTGATGTATGCGGTCCCATGTCTACCCTTGCCAGGAACGGTTCTTCCTACTTCATTATATTCACTGACGATCTCTCTAGATACGGGCATGTGTTCCTAATGAAACACAAGTCTGAAGCTTTTGAGAAATTCAGAGAATATAAGCACGAAGTAGAGAACCAAACGGGCAAAAGTATTAAGATCCTTCGATCTGATCGAGGAGGAGAATACTTGAGCAATGAGTTCCAAGATTATCTAAAAGAGAATGGGATTCTCTCTCAGCTTACTCCACCTTATACACCACAGTACAACGGTGTATCGGAACGGAGAAATCGCACCCTATTAGATATGGTGCGTTCAATGATGAGTACAGCTGAGTTACCTATTTCCTTCTGGGGGTATGCGCTTGAGACAGCCATACACCTATTGAATATGGTTCCTACCAAATCAGTGCCTACCACTCCATATGAGATATGGAAAGGGAAGAGACCATCTCTTAAGTATGTTAAGATATGGGGTTGTCCAGCCTATGTCAAAAGACAAAATCCGGACAAACTCGAGGCAAGATCTGTCTTATGTAAGTTTGTAGGATATCCCAAAAATTCACAAGGGTATATTTTCTACCACCCCGAGGAACAAAAGGTGTTTGTTTCTCGACATGCCACTTTCTTAGAAAAAGGTTTTCTTATGAAACAGATTAGTGGTATTGAGGTAGAACTGGAAGAGGTTCCAGCAACACAAACTGTAACAGAAGACTTAGTAGAACCAGAGGATTCAGTAGAACTCGACGAACCCCAGCCTCTCCGCCGATCTAGTAGGGTATCTCGTCCACCTGAGAGATACTACGGTTTTCTCATTGACGGTGGAAGCGAGGATTGCATCATGGAGGATGATGACCCAACTAGCTTCGAGCAGGCCATCACGAGTAGGGACTCAGTGAAATGGCTGGATGCTATGCGGTCTGAGATGGAATCCATGTACACCAACAAAGTATGGACTTTGGAAGTTGCTCCTGAAGGGGTAAAACCCATTGGGAGCAAGTGGATCTTCAAGAAGAAACTTGGTGTAGATGGGAAAGTGGAGACTTTCAAAGCTAGACTTGTTGCAAAAGGTTTTCGCCAAAGACCAGGTGTGGACTATGACGAAACCTTTTCTCCAGTGGCTATGCTTAAATCCATCCGGATCATGCTTGCCATCGCTGCATATCATGATTACGAAATCTGGCAAATGGATGTTAAGACCGCCTTTCTAAACGGTGATTTAGAAGAGTGCGTGTACATGACTCAGCCAGAGGGCTTCGTAGACAGTGGGAGCAGCGGGAAGGTGTGCAAGTTGCTTAAATCCATTTATGGATTAAAGCAAGCATCGCGGAGTTGGAACATCTGCTTTGACGTCGTTATCAAAGAGTTTGATTTCGTCAAAAACCCAGATGAACCTTGTATCTACAAGAAGGTAGCAGAGAGTAAGGTTGTCTTCCTCGTATTGTACGTGGACGACATACTCTTGATAGGAAATGATATTCTTATGCTGCAAGCGGTCAAGCTCTTCTTATCACAAAGATTCTCAATGAAAGATCTTGGTGATGCCTCCTGCATATTGGGAATTAGGATCTATAGAGATAGATCCAAACGGATATTGGGATTGTCCCAATCCAGGTACATTGACACCATACTAAAGAGGTTTAGTATGGAAGAATCCAAGCGTGGGAACTTGCCCACGATCTCTGGAGTCACTCTCTCCAAAGAGAAGTCTCCCAAGACTGATTTGGAGAGAGCTCGCATGCAAGGGATACCCTATGCTTCGGCAGTAGGCTCTATCATGTACGCGATGCTATGTACTAGACCCGATGTAGCATACTCACTAAGTGTAGTGAGCAGGTATCAAGCTGATCCTGGAGAGAGTCACTGGACACCTGTGAAGAGCATTCTCAAGTACTTGCGAAGGACTAAAGAGATGCTCTTGGTGTATGGTAACGGAGAACTCCAAGTGGAGTCCTTTACCGATTCGAGCTTCCAGAGTGATAAGGACGACTCTAAGTCGCAGTCGGGCTTTGTCTTTACCCATTACGGAGGGGCGGTTAGCTGGAAGAGTTCCAAGCAGGAAACCGTGGCAGACTCGACGATGGAGGCTGAATACATCGCTGCCAACGATGCTGCCAAAGAGGCTGTCTGGATCAAGAAGTTCATTACTGAACTTGGAGTGGTTCCATCCATTGAGCATCCAATACCTTTGTATTGCGATAACAATGGAGCGGTGGCCAAAACCAGTTCCTCGCCAAAACAACACGCATCCACGCCCGTCCTTGGAAAAAAGGCTAGGACGTGCTTATTCGTTTCCCCGCGACAAGACGAGGATACTGTTTGAACCGGCGATGCGTAATAACCTCATCACACTGCCAGATCCGCTGTGTCCAGCGCAACCCGGCGACGTCAACAACCCCAATAACTACTCCTATCACAGAATGGTGAGCTATCCAATTGAGAATTGCTACATCTTCAAAAATTGGGTTGAAGACCGGTACCGGCAGGGAAAGTTCACGTTGTATAATAACTGGAGGGTAAACCCGCCCCAGAAGCACGCTACCAAAAAGGTGGACGTGCATGGGGCATCATGCTCACTCGTGGAAGAAGCTACATGGGAAGTAGTCCTCTTAGAAAAAACTAAAAGATGTTAGTTATATGTATGCCCTAGAGGCCATTACTGTACATGCGATGTATATTGTAGTGGATGCTTGGACATATATAGGGAGGACTTTCTTGCTCGACATGATAGTATGCTATCCGGTTGCTCTTTATCTTAACATGTACACTTATTGTCTCTCTATTACATGTTGATAAAACCCTTAGGATGAGTACTTGAATACCAGGATTATGATGCAGATCATACTAGTGAGGACAGTATAGTCGGTAAGTACATCCTTCAAATGTTCCTAGTCGTGGGAGTATCGAGACAGGGCATCGATACTCCAGAGTAGACTAGCATATACGCTTCTCGACCCATGTGATGGGCAATGGATGATCCTATATCCATTGGTGTTTGACATCAGAGATGGTATACGGGTGCTCAGTGGAGACTGGGTACACTAAACGGACTCGCCGAGAACTCCTAGATGGTATTATACCTATCGTTTGATAGCAGTTCTCTGGTGACACTGGTACAGGTTAGTCTGTAGACCCGAGATCGTCATAGAGTCTTGTGTGATTCCCACTGTGCTTTGATTTCCACCATACCACGGTCAAGAGATCGTGCAAAAAGGTGGCTTTTGGGTACAGTCCCGAGTCACATGGAGGCAATGAGCGATAGGAGGGGTTTCGTCTCTCCCGGTATTGGGAGTTGATGTTGCGCTATGCTCGATGGCCATAACAGGAAATCCATGGCCAGGGTTGCTGAGATTTACTGGTAAGTGTTACCAATGGTTTCTCGAACCATTATGGACCTTGAATCGACATGACTTATCAGGCTATTGGGGTCTGACGTTATACCACCCCCAGGCTGTGATATGCGACATATCAGACGAAGAGACCGGACTGTACGGTAGTATTACTGATTGGATTCACAGGAGTACGAGCAGGCTTTCTTGTTGATCTTCTGATCGATCAATACCCGGTGGCTGTTTAGCAGACCGCTTGCGACTTCTGGGTGTTTGATATGATCATCACCTATTGTCGGCGTATTGACGAGTCTTTAGAGTCCTACACAGAGGTTTCCTAGCTCAAGCAAAACGGAGTAGGAGCACATATGTGATATGTGCGGGACCGAGATTAATACGTTATGTGATACCGTATTATATTCTCGTGATTTGTGACATCGGCCGGTTATATGAGATATAGCCAGGTTATCGTATCATGATTCGATAAGTTGTTGCATTTGATATTAGTCGGTTATACATACTATAGCCGGATTATTAAATAAAGTGTTGATTTAATAATTTAATGTAGAATTATATATTTGATATATTAAATTACATTAACTAATATTAGCTAACTTAAGCTTTTCTTTTTCTCACATTTGATACACTTAACATTTATGTGATATATGTTAATTGTTTTCTTTGCACACAAAATATATATGTGATATATATTGTTGTGTCATGCTAGGTTACACATGCAACATATTAGTATGAGACTCACACCATGATAGGTTAAAGTTAAGGTTTTATTTGTTTTAAGTAATTCAAACATTTGGATAATGAGTCATGGTTCAAAGCTTGTAGAAGCTTGTAGGTTTCATTCACTAAGTCTACTTATTTGTCTAGCTTAAGATATTTGTTAACCCAACCCTTAACTCATAGCCATGGTTTAGTCTCTACAATGGTTAGTGCATGAAATACACTCACCATGGTTGCATTTCTAACCTCACTTGATTGTTCTTTCATCACTTGCTTCATCTTCTTCTTCAAAAATGAAAAGAGTTTCTAGGGTTTGAAAAGGTGATGAAAAATTGTGAGAAAATTAAATCTAAAGTGAGAAAAATTCCTATTTCATCATCCTCTACTACTTGCCATTTAGTATATGGTGTTTCCTTCACTAATTCTACTATTAGTGAAGAGGTAGCTTGGGTTAGTGTCTCCTCGGCATAGTTCATCTTCGGCTTCAAAGACTTCGATGAAAGCCTGTTCATTTCTTCATAGGAGCCTCTCTAGAGTCCGGGAGTTCGTGATCGCAGCGAAGGGACTACTACACGGATCTAATGAAGTGAAGTACCGGTCTACAAAGACTGTATTCCTTGTTCACTTTAGTTGCAAAGTTGTTTGCATTCGATTCGTCGGATTTTCTAGTTTCGATTCTAGGGTTAGGGTTAGCTAGAACGGAAAAAATTTAAAATTGGCATAGACGATACCTCCCGAAACCTTGTTGCCGTGCTAGATAACCCTGCAGTGGTATCAGAGCTATGTTAGAAAATTAGATGATTTTTGCTAGGATTACGAAACCGAAATACTCCGAAACACCCGATACGAAAACTTGGTTTCTGTCAAATTTTTAAAGTCTTCAAAAATTTTTTTAAACAGTTGCAGAATGTTGTTTGAGATATAATATGAACACTGTGAAAATTTGAGGGGGTTTTGTGCAAATTTGGCCGGCCACATAGGCACTAAAACTGGCCTGCTCGGTTTTTGTACTGAGTTTGGGCTTCAAATTTATACTGTGTTCCAGTCTCTGGGTTTTGGTGTTTCAGATGTTGTTTGTTTTTGCTAAATTTTCATGTGATGTTAATTTTCTGCAATGGCAACTCGGAGTGTTTCATAATCGTAATCCTAGCATGTATTCGGATTATTTAGACGACGTTAAAAAGTTCATGCTGGTATAAATAACCCAATTTTTTCCTGCTGGAAATTTTTCAAGAGTTGGATTTTTTCCGAGTTTAAAATTTTCAGAAAATCTTGCAAGCGATTCTATGGACCCTCTAGAAGAACGAAACCTTAACTCGATTCTATGACCGTCAAAACCGCTAAAAAACCCTAGGGTTTGTGGTAGTTTAGCGGTGCCACAGGTGAGGCATTGGTTGACCCTTCTACGGCTGGTTCATAGGTGCTGTGGCATGTTCTCGGTGCTTTTTTAGACTCCGCTCAAGTGTTGAGCTTGTTGGGAATTTTTGGGTCCTTGCTTATTCGATCGAAAAGTTTAACTTTATCTAGCTATCTATGATTGTGATACAATATTTGGAATCCACAAATAGTTATGAGATAACTAGTTTGAATTTTATAAATCTAGCAGTTTAGTCTCAATTGATCGGTTGCCATGGGATTTTGTTGTGATCAAAAGTCCGTCGCAATTACGTAGTGTACACGGATACTCGCCGGGTAACTTTACTAGATAGCCATGCCCCATAGCCCTGACCAAATGACTATAGGAGAACTCCGTCGCCAAAAGCATCCGTTCGGGTGCTCGCGGACGCGGTGTTCCGCCTTAGTGCACTTCGTCGACGGCATCGGGGGGGTGCGGCCGTCTGCTAAAGTTTCCGACGAGCATTCGATCAGGTTATCGGGAATCTTGTTGAATTACCCGACAGGTGATTGGAAAGTGTTTTCAATATTGAGACTAAAATGGAGGGTTTATAATTGTTAGGCATGTGATGTCTAAGGAATTCATTTGGTTAAGCATGAAATCTAAAGTATGTGATACGTTGGGTTTATGATGTCTAAGGTGGTTGCGGATTCCAACTGTTGTAGTTTTTCACTTTCTTTTCTGCGACCGTAAGTGTAATATGTGGTGTATCGCCGGTTTCGTTGCTATATGTCAACGACATTTGGGATACACATATTTACTTACGTTGATGACATGTGATGTTATGTGTTGCTGTGATATGTTATATTGGATCGTCGTGTTTTGAATAGCCGGGGTTTTTTATGTGAGATGAGAGTTTTTCATTTTCATTCATGTAAAAGCTTGTATGTAATATTCTTTTATTGGGGCACTTCCAGGTGGAGGATGATGTCACCATTGATGTATATTATTTACTTTTCCGCATTAGGATGGACCCAAGGCGGGGAGAATAAGTAACCGGGTTCTAGGGTCCAGTGGGAGACCATCTCGAGGAGTCGAGACCGGGTCTCCTAACTCTAGAATTGGTAGGGTTGCTTGCCGCTCTCGTAGGGGTCTAGGGATGTGGGTTTGGCTATTCATCGCGACCGTGGAATCCGTGTTTTATACTGGCTTAAATTAAAACACGGAAATCCTAGTATATCCAATATTTCATATGTTATCTTCTGCTGCTCTGTGATGTGATCACTGTGATGCGTTCAGACGAATGCCTATATTATATATATGAGATATAATTAATATTGCTGCTTTCGTTTCATATATGATGCTTAGGAAGCATAATTGATGGGACTTCATTAATGAGATTAATGAAATAAAAGAAACCTAAAGATGTTGTAGAAGCTTGTTTTAAAAACTGGTAGCTCTAGTTCTTGCTTTGCATAGCGGTATTCCTTATAGAATATCCAGCACCTTATTCGATAAGGAAAGAGTCGAGATCCCTTTACCGGGAGTGACCTCTTTAGCGAAACTATCAGATGCTACAAATTCGGTTTGTCTTTTGATTACTTCTATAGTTTTTGCTTTGCATAGTGGTATTTATGAAATTTTCTTAACCTTATTCGATAAGGAAAGAGCCAAGATCCCTTCACCGGGAGTGACCTCTTTAGCAAAACTAGTAAAAGACTCAAAAACGCTTCTTGTAAAATTCACTCGATTCTACAACGATATCAAGTTCATTACGCAAACAGTTTTCTTAAAAACCTGTCGTAGCCCTCCGTCATTTCAGGTAAGTAGTATTTAGTATTCGTGCTGCGTTTGTTGACCTTGTCAAGGCGTAGTGTGCGGTAGCTTATTAGTGCTTATCTGCTAGCATATGATGTGATTGGATTAGGGTAGTCGTGCGGCCTTGTTGACCTTGTCAAGGGTCGTGCGGGTGGGTTTAATTCAATCAGGAAATGACGGGTTGAACTTGACATGCAGTCTATGGTTTGTTAACCTTGTCAAGGTCATAGATCACTTGGGGCAAAATATTATCGGGAATTTCAAGTGTTGAAATTTGCAATGAGATTGCATACCTTCTATGAGATAGTTGGATCCCGATACCCACTGTGAGTAAGAGTTACTCCTGGGAGAGTTTTACACATTACAATTAGCCAATCAAGTAGGTGTCTAGAAAGGTGTTAACGGGGTTACGCCCCTGGGAAAATGAGGTTTATTTTAATTAGGTCTGTGTGAAAGCACGGAGAACCTCCCTCAAAATATCGACACTGGCTTGGCCGAATGATTGGCGAACTTGTAGGGTGTAATTAATCCCGGCTAGTCTTACCTTTTAGGGTTTGAAGGTAGATTTGACTAAAACAGTGGAGCCATCCTGATTAGATAAACTAATAACCAATCTAATCCTGCAAGAGCGCACGCATAGTGTTTTCTTCTCTCTCTATCTCTCTCCTGGTAGCAACCATGTCATGCCTTAATCAAGATAATAATATGGATGCAGTGACCGAACCTGCTTATTATACTGAGCTAGGGAATGTTGGTTCTACTCTATCTTATAACTGTTATAAGTCCGAGCAGGAAATAGGGGAATATCCGGATTCCCATGCCACCCAATCGAGGATTAAGCATGTTGATGCATATTCTTCGGGTGTGTTCATTACCGAAAACTGTTTCTCAGTTTCCTCTACGTCCTAAGTATGTGATACCGGATCAAGATCCCGCATATGTAATATGTTACATGGGCTACAGAAAGGTAGAGAACTGAGAATGGGTGATATGTCTCTAAGTATTAGAGAATGGTGCAATTATTGCAGCCAAGTCTATTGGCAGATATCACCTTGTAATAATACATTGATTCTGAACAAATGTTATTAGATACCGAACCTGATATACAACATTACATCGGTTTCTTTATTAAGTTAAAGAAGGATGTAATTCTGTATTAGAGGATAATGTTGTGAATATTTTCCTGAATCTAGAGTTGATTGGATCATGCACGTTATATAATAGCATATACGTTCTAAATCAAACCACAGTTCAAAGTATGTAAAACACACACAAGAGGATCAGTTCAGAAATGAACGAATCCTTCTTGAGGTATTGTAGACTAGGTCATATCAATGCGACACGACCAGCTGAGTTACATAAGGATGAATATGAGAATCTGTTTGAATTTTCATCTTATGATACTTGCCAGTCTTGTCTCAAAGGTAAAATGTCCAATACTCCGTTTACTAGAAACAGAGAAAGAGTCACTGAACTCTTGGGATGTATACGGTCCTATGTCTACAAATGCTAAGGTGGGTTCTTTTGAGAACCAGACGGGTAGAAGTATTAGGTCCTTCGATGTGATCGAGGAGGAGAATACTTGCGCATGGAGTTCCTGGAGTTTCTTAAAGGAGAATGTGATTCTCTCTCAGCTTACTCCTTCGTACACACCACAGCACAATGGTGTATTGGGACGGAGGTATCGCACCTTATGAGATATGGCGCGCTCTATGATGAGTACTGCTGAGTTACCTGTTTCCTTTTGGTGTTATGCACTTGAGAAGCTGCATACCTATTGAATGGGGTTCTGTCCAAATCAGGACCTACCACTACATATGAGATATGGTGTGGGAAGAGACCATGTTTTAAACGAGTTAAGATATGGGGTTGTCCGGCCTATGTTGAAAGGCAGAATCCGGACAAGCTCGAGGCAAGATCAGTTCTGTGTAAGTTTGTTAAGATATCCCAAACATTAGTGAGGGTATATCTTCTACCTAACTGAGGAGAAAAAGATGTTTTGTTTCTCAGCATGCCATGTTTTTAGAAAAGGAATTTCTTATGAAGAAATTTGTGGACATGAGGTAGAACTGAAAGGAGTTCCAGCTAGACAAACTAACAGCTGATGATTTGGTGAAACCAAAGGATTCAATAGTTTCCAACAAACCTCAGCCTCTCCGCGAATCTGATAGGGTTCCTCATCCACTTGAGAGATACTACGGTCTTCTCGGTGACAGTGGGAGCGAGGAATGCATCATAAGATGATGGCCCAACTAGGTTAAGGCAGGCCATCACGAGTGGGGACTCAGTGAAGTGGCTGGATGCTATGCGATCAAAGATGGAATCCATGTACACCAACAAAGTATGACTTTGCATGTTGCACCTGAAGGGGTAAAACCCATTGGGAGAAAATGGATCTTGAGAAGATTATTGGTGTAAATGGAAAAGTTGAGACTTTCAAAACTATGCTTAAGTCCATCAGGATCAATGCGCGCATCGTGGAGTTGGAACATCTGTTTTGATGTGGCAGTCAAAGAGTTTGACTTCATCAAAAAGGTAGATAAACCTTATAGACAGAAGAAGGTTGTAGACAGTAAGTTTGCCATCCACGTATTGTACGTAGATGACATACTCTTAATAGGAAATGGTTTCCTATGCTACATTCGGTCAAGCTCCTCTTATCACAAGGATTCTCAAAGGAAGATCTGGATGATACCTACTACATCTTGTGAATTATGATCTATGGATAGATCTAAGTGGATGTTGGGAGTGTCCCAAATCCAGGTACATTAACACCATACTAAAAGAGTTTAGTATGGATGATTCTAAGTGTGGTGGTTCGTCCACTTACTCAGGAATCACTCTCTCCAAAAAGATGTCTTCCAAGACTGGTTTGGAGAGAGCTCGCGTGCAAGGGATGCCCTATGCTTCGGCAGTAGGCTTTATCAGAGTGTGCGATGTTATGTACCAGACCAGATATAAATGACTCACTAGGTGTAGTGATCAGGAATCAATCGGATCTTGGGAGAATCACTAGACAGCTTTGGAGGACATTCTTAAGTACTTGAGAAGCACTAAATGAAAGTTCTTGGTTCCAGCTTCCAGCTTCCAGAGTGATAAGGTCGACTGAGAGTCGGTCACGTCAACTGAGAGTCAGTCACAGGCATTATCTTTTGTAACACCTGAGTTGGTCTTTTGTGGTAATTGTGTGTTAATGTGGGGGTTTTGGGCAAAAGTTTACCAAAACGGCTTTTAAATATTTTATCTGGTTTTATGAATATTTTATTGGAATTTTATCTCGACTGCACACACATGTGCATGTTAACTTGGGTTAAGTCTAGGGTTACCATGTTTAGATGAGCATAGTGGGTTAACCATGTTTAGCCAACCATCATGGGTTAACCCTTTGGTTAAGCTAATTGGGTTTAATTAAGGGTTCTAGTTTTTAAATTGGATTAGGGTAGGGGTTGACTAGTAGGTAGGTGAGAGAGAGAGAGAGAGTGGTGGCTCTAGGGTTATGTCACCCTCTATTTCATTTCAAAACTTTTCACTTACCTTTCACACTCCCTCTCACTCACATCCCTCACATCTCTCACTCTCACACTCCACTACAAAACAACCAAAACAACAACACCACATACTACAGCAGTAGCTGCTGCTACAGCAACAGCAAAACAAAAAATAACACAGCTTCAGCTGCAGTGAAAACAGCAGCATCAGCAGCAAAGTTTGCATTAGCAGCAGCTGCTTCTGGAGCAACAACAGCAGCACTTCAGCAGCAACAACTCACTCTCCTACCTCCTCCTTCCTCTCTTCTCCTTCATCTTGGATATCTAGAGGTATAACCCCTTAACTCAACTCCTATCTTGCCAAGTTATGGTTATCTAGTTTAATTTAGTGTTATTATGTAGATTAGTGCTAGTTTTAGGTAAATTTGAGTGAGACTTGACCAAGTGATGGTTTTGATTGTTAGTGTAGCCTTATTAGGTGTGTTTGAGACCAGTTAACCCAACATTTGTTCCAGATTTCACCAAAATACCAGATTTGTTCGACTTGGCGTATTTTAGCGATTTTGTCGACTTTGTGACCTTTCTAGAATCTGCTTGCAACCCGAGACCCCTAAAATAATTTTGAGTTGGCAGTGAAATGTGTAGGAAGATAGAAACCAACACCCAAAGCCCTAGCCTCCAACTCCCATTTCAGGCCGCAGATAAATCCCATCTGGCCACAATTTGCGGCCAGAGCATGGGTTCTGGGCTCCGTTTTTGTTCTGTAGCTTGTTACCATGTAAACTTGACCCCTGGCATGTTCAATTTTGACTTATTCCAGTTAGGGTAAAATCTGGGGTAGTTTTCATATGTTGGCGCATGATTTACGACTTGTTTTAGCATGGATTTTGGTATTCGGTGATTCGTTTCTGTCGGGTGGCGTTTGGACGTCAACGACGAGTGGATATTGGCTGTGTTTGAATGCGAGGCTATAGGATTTTACCTATTGGCGTAGCGTGTACCGTTTTGGTTTCCGATGTGGTTTTCATGTGCTTTAGCGTTTGTGATATTCTTGTAGGTACCCACGTGACATCGAGGCGTTGGAGATTCAAATGGCGACGTCGGCATCGGCACACTTAAAGCAAGGTGAGTAGATTTATATCTACGGGGAGAAGTCGGGTGGATGGCGTATAGCACCCCCGCAGTTCGTGGTGATGTATACGGATGCGTATACACACCTACAATTATTATATGTTGTTTGGGATTAATGATGATGTTTAGGATGGATATTGGTATATCATTGCGAAACCCTAGAGTAGTGGTTGCACCACACGTACACACACTCACCCATACTTGCATACATTCATATTTCATATGTGCTTATGGGATTCTATATAGTTATGTGTTCACATACGGATTTGAGGATGATACTTGGGATTGAGATGAGTCGATGAGAGTTGATCTGAGATTATGATATCGGTGATATAGCAGGATTCGTACTTGAGAAACGTCCTGATGTTATAGTGGATCTTGGACGACGATGCCATATGAATAGTTATATATAAAATGATCGACATGTGATTATGTTACGAGATATGATATGATATGATATGATATGACAAGATATTTATGATAGGCCACATTGGGCGATGTATACTCCTTGTGATGATAGGTGCTGATGATATTGATTTATACGAGACTGTCGATCAGTAGCCAGAGCATGATTATAGTGATGATATTAGTATTGTACTAGACGTAGGTCAGTACCCGAATTGTGATCTTGATAAAGAGGATACTAGATGAATGACATGATGAATGTGATATCGACCCATACCCAGATTTTGGGATGCCGTACGACGGATTTACGTACGAGCTATATTTTGAGGTTTGATCTGCACTCTTGACTTGGGAATAACTGATTATAGAGATATGGTATCATATGTGATATTATCGAGGCGGGATCACCGACTAATATATATATATATATATATATATATATATCGACTCAGAGGTTAGGCGGTTTCCCTTACCTTCAGTTAGCCTATTAGCTCAGCCCTATAGTTGGTGTAGCTGTATGACTCTTATGACATTAGATGCAGTTTAGCTATCATTGTGTTTGGTATTCAGCTCCCGCACATTATTATTGTTGCTCCGCATCGCATACTTATTATGATTCATATTCCATTGTTGATATCATGCTGTTAGGACACCAGCACCATTACCGATGATGCGTATGTACCACGTACACTTACTTGCCGGCTCACACACATCTTCATCGGTAATTGCCATGTCACTACACAGTAGTATTATTGCATCAAGATATGACCCTTGTATGTGCATACTATTATTCCATGTTGCATGATATACTGTTATACTTGCACTTCATTGATATGTCACGTACATCATACTTTCTGATTATGCGCATTGAGATATGTTGTTTCTATGATATTTCTGGATTTGGGAACCGTGGGTATTTCAAAGAGATTATGTAATTGTTTTAAAAACCCGGTTACACTTGATATGATATTTCAGTGCGTCCACCATGTGTTTTCTCGGTGCTGAGAGTGACATATGAGACCCGAGTTTGAGGAGTGGAGGAACCGTTTCGGGTATATGGTGGGCCCGGTGCGGTACCCCGGGGCAAGAGGATCGCAGGTGATGGCATTGAGCCTGGCAGGGGAGCACTACCGACAGGTGATTTTACCCGACGCGTCGGATATCCGAAGGATACCGTCGTGGTCTTGAGATTGATGGTAGGGGCCGGTCTGGATTGACGGCGCCCTAGATAGTGAAATTTATCTGATACTTTGAGATATTGAGGTACAGAGACATTGAGATATTGAGATTGAGGCTATGTTTTGTGCCGATGCTGGGCACAGGTTTCATGATGTTTTTCCATGATTTTGACAATATCCTCATATTTACATGCATGATGCTTATTGTCTTTGGGTGACACGTGGACGGGATCCATATATATATACAGACATTGATCACATACAGACCTTGATTACATTGATCATACTTCATATGTATATATAACAGGGGATGAGGACGCTGTTATATATGCCCTTACACCAATATTAGTGGAATGGGACGCTAATATATGTGTATTGATATCAATTTAAATACTTCATCATACTTTTCATGCATTCATACCTCATCCATATGATATATTGCTACCTGAGGCACTGATACGAGCACTTGGTATTACCGTTGTTTAGAGGTATACCCTAGCCATTGTTATAGGCTGCTGGTTATATATTTGAGGATTATATATTATGATCGTATGACCTAGGATTGCGTCATACATGCGGTTTCTTTTCGTAGATGTTTTTCTATTCACGAGTTGGCAACTCACCCCCGTTGTGCCCCAGTTTCCTGCAGGTTTTCCGTACAGGTTTCATTACGGCTTTGCTGGCACTGCTTCTTTCTGGTGACTTGCTAGTAGGTGGGTTATTTGTATCGTACCCATCATTATACTTTGTATATTATATTTCAGTTGTATCTAGAAGTTCCATCAACCAAATATGTATTTATTTCTGAGATAGAGACTAATGATGTTATTCTTTCGACCTTAGAGTCGCGGGTTATATTTCTGGGGATTTCATGCTGTTGAGTTTCGTTTTCTGTTGTGATCCTCGCCTTTAGGCGTTGTATATTCTTGCTTGTGTGATTGTGACCGTCGATTGACGAAGAGCTAGCTCCCGCTTGGGGATGCATGTTTCATTATATATATGCTTATTCAGGTTTTGTACCCGTTTGGGGTCAGTTTTTACAAAGGAAACTTTGCCGAAATTTTTAGAAAAGGTTTATGATTTTAAAATATATATTTCGGCGCATGTTGCAAACTATTGGATTTAAAAATGAGTTTCCTGCACTCTACTACTCTTCTTGGTTTGGATTGCTGGGTTTTCGGCTTACTTAGATTACGTACGCTTTGAGACGTTCGTAGTTTAAGTGCCGGTCATTTTCCGTACTTTCGGGACGTGACAAAGTTGGTATCAAAGCGTTAGATTTTACCTTCGGAGCGTAGGATGACCCTTGGTTGATGGAATAGGTGACTAAAGTAGAGTGACGTACCGTGGGTATGTTCCGCGGCATATTTACGATAAGCCACTCCACTGAAGAAGCCTTAGGATGTACATTTCTTTGTTCAGTATTATATTCATTCCTGATCTAGCCTCAGCGGTACCAGTTTTGGTTTTGCTGCCATGATTACGGGCAGGGTGAGCTACGGCTAGAGTTATGGTCAGCACGAGCTTGTCACGAACAAGGACTGACCAGGGAGTGATTCTGGCGACACACGATTGCAGAGATGTGTTTTTTTTCTGTGTTTTCGCGCCACGAGCACTTGATGGATCGCTGTATGAGATTACTCGGATGTGCAAATTAGCACCAGAGGATTGGGCCACTTATAGAGGCCAGCCAGATCTTGATGATCGTTGATGTATTGCTCATTCATGATGATTGAGGCACTGTTCAGCGTGCAGACGAGTGAGCCAGTTGTTGCTACGAACGACGAGATATCGTCCCAGATGTTGGAGATATTGCAGTACGAGTTGTACTAAGAGATGATAGAGGTCGCTAGTCACCCGAGGATGAAAGACTAGGACATGTGATTCGTTCACTACCCCGATGCGAGGTCATCAGATAGATTGATTCCAGCTATAGACGACTTCACGCGGAGACGTTGAGAGTCGACAGAGACGATCGAATGTCATTAACCTATTATTCCAAGTTTAAAGTATTCGAAAAGACATGCAGGCAATTCTATGGTCCCTCTAGAAGAATGAAACCCTAACTCGACTTAATGACCGTGTGAAAGCCTTTGAACCTTAGGGTTTGCGGCAGTTCTGCGGCGCCATTAGTGAGGCTTGGGTTTGCCCTTCTATGGCTGGACCACCAATGTTGTGGTATGTACTCGATACTATTATACTGTACCCAAGATGTTGAGCTCTTGGGGGATTATGAGGTTTTGACAAATCGATCAGATGGCTCGACTTCATTCGGATGCTAGGTGGTGAGATGCACTTCTTGGAGACTCCAGATACGAGGATAGCCGTTGGAGCTCAGTCCATGCAACCACGACGAGACGAGTCCGAAGCAGTCGACATTAGAGAAAAGTGGAGTAAGAGTTCGCGAGAGATCTGGATAAGATGACGTTCCACTCCGCCGACATCAGAGATGCGGTACGCATGCCGAGGCATAGTACTGGATATACCTTCCAGAAGGAGTCGCGAAGAGAATGCAGCCGTTCCAGAGCAAGGAGCTATAGTAAGGGATGATGACTTCCGGACAGTTGGCAGAGATGAGACTTGGAAGAGACCTTGAGCAGGATTCCTTCCAGGACACTACTGCAATGATATTTGCACCCAGAATCATATATGCCATGTGCATTCAGAGAGCCAGAGGCCGACGCCAGTGACATACTGCTTTACGAGTGGTCGCGATGATTAACCGAGAGATGACCAGAGAAGTGCCAAAACGGAATCGTCCCCATTAGCACACCTGACAGGGCCGATAAGCCGATGGATCATGAGATTGGTAATCCACAGAGAAGACTTGGACCCAGGAGTGGTCATGTTACGCACACCAGCAGGCCAGAGTTCAGGATCGTCGACGAGATATGCTATGAGTGATCACGACAGTTGGCCAGAGATTCTTGGAGGATGTGCTTGAGCGGGACTATTCCGCCATACTTGATTTCGATATTTTGGGCGATCTATTCGCATGACTGATTTTGATGATTGGGTTTCGTGATATTTGTTTTCATGCACCATGGTTGCACCTATTGAGTATTTACGATTTTGCACAGTTGTTGCACTTGATATCGTTTCGTGCCTTGATTTCTCATGTTTATGATTTTAGGGGTTTCATACAGTTGAGTTGATTTGTGCACTTGTACGCACCCGATTTGGTTTTTGCACTCGGTATATTTCACATATGTTGCTGTGCAGTGATTCGTATTTTGTGCACTTGGATGCACTGGACTTCGATTTCGATGGTGATGCTCGATATTTGTTTTGTACACTTTATGCACCTGATTGGGTTTTTCGCGTGTTCGGCGCTCGATATCATTTCGTGCCTTGATTTCTCATGTTTATGATTTTAGGGGTTTCATACAGTTGAGTTGATTTGTGCACTTGTACGCACCCGATTTGGATTTTGCACTCGGTATAGTTCACATATGTTGTTGTGCAGTGATTCGTATTTTGTGCACTTGGATGCACTGGACTTCGATTTCGATGGTGATGCTCGATATTTGTTTTGTACACTTTATGCACCTGATTGGGTTTTCCGTGTGTTCGGCGCTCGATATTGGATTTCATGATTTCGTGCATATAGATGCACCTGATTTGGATTTTCGCGCATGTTGGGTGCGTGTTATGTGATGCGATTTTGGTGCACACCAGATGCACTAAATCGAGATTCTTCGTGCATGTCAGATGCACCTGTTTTTGCTGTCAGGCACACACGTTGCCTATGACAGATGTTGCGTGCACACCCGATGCACTTAGATCTTGTTTCTGTACGCATGTATAGCACATTTATGGATTTTGATTTCCGTGCACACCAGACGCACGTAGTCCCCATATGCACTTTTTGGGATAGATTCTTATGGAGCAGTACCTTTTTATGGTATTTGCGATTTGTTTTCGTACTGAGCAGGACTAGTCAGATGACAGTACCTGAATATATTTTGCATGCATTGATAGTTATTGAAGGGATTTCCAAAAGCGAGCTATAATCTCATTATTTACATACGTGTCCGATATGACACGAAACGTTTTAAAACAAGGGAACCCATCTAAATTGTTTCCAAAGCGGCGGAACGTACATATTAAACAAAAGATATATACGTATATGGCTATTTTCTTATAGAGACGTCCGCCACTGTGCAGTGTTATGCGCATTGCACATCGACTTTAAAGAATTGGGCATGCATTTCCTTCAGATATTTACATGTACAGATTTGATATTTACATGTATAATTCCGATTTATAGCATATCGGTTTTGTTTTGGATTTGGCATTCGTGTTTTCACCTTGACTCCGATAATTGCGGGATGCTTGACGGAGTTTTGATTTCGAGTTATCTGCTCATTACTCATGTGCATGTATTGCACCACGTTGCGTTTTATGTATTGAAGATTTCGGAGCCCCGTTGACTTGAAATGTTTTACAATTAAGGGGTTTTAAATTTAAATTCGGGGACGAATTTTCTTAAGGGGGAAGATTGTAACACCTAAGTTGGTGTTTTGTGGTAATTGTGTGTTGATGTGGGGTTTTTGGTAAAAAGTTTACCAAAACGGCTTTTAAATATTTTATCTGGTTTTATGAATATTTCATCGGAATTTTATCTCGACTGCACACACATGTGCATGTTAACTTGGGTTAAGTCTAGAGTTACCATGTTTAGATAGCAGGGTGGGTTAACCATGTTTAGCCAACCATCATGGGTTAACCCTTTGGTTAAGCTAATTGGGTTTAATTAAGGGTTCTAGTTTTTAAATTGGATTAGGGTAGGGGTTGACTAGTAGGTAGGTGAGAGAGAGAGAGAGAGTGGTGGCTCTAGGGTTATGCCACCCTCCATTTCATTTCAAAACTTTTCACTTACCTTTCACACTCCCTCTCACTCACATCCCTCACATCTCTCACTCTCACACTCCACCACAAAACAACCACAACAACAACACCACATACTACAGCAGTAGCTGCTGCTACAGCAATAGCAAAACAAAAAATAACACAGCTTCAGCTGCATTGAAAACAGCAGCATCAGCAGCAAAGGTTGCATTAGCAGCAGCTGCTTCTGGAGCAACAACAGCAACAACAACTCACTCTCCTACCTCCTCCTTCCTCTCTTCTCCTTCATCTTGGATCTCTAGAGGTATAACCCCCTAACTCAACTCCTATCTTGCCAAATTATGGTTATCTAGTTTAATTTAGTGTTATTATGTAGATTAGTGCTAGTTTTAGGTAAATTTGAGTGAGACTTGACCAAGTGATGGTTTTGATTGTTAGTGTAGCCTTATTAGGTGTGTTTGAGACCAGTTAACCCAAGATTTGTTCCAGATTTCACCAAAATACCAGATTTGTTCGACTTGGCGTATTTTAGCGATTTTGTCGACTTTGTGACCTTTCTAGAATCTGCTTGCAACCCGAGACCCCTAAAATAATTTTGAGTTGGCAGTGAGATGTGCAGGCAGATAGAAACCAACACCCAAAGCCCTAGCCTCCAACTCCCATTTCAGGCCGCAGATAAATCCCATCTGGCCGCAATTTGCGGCCAGAGCATGGGTTCTAGGCTCCGTTTTTGTTCTGTAGCTTGTTACCCTGTAAACTTGACCCCTGGCATGTTCAATTTTGACTGATTCCAGTTAGGGTAAAATCTGGGGTAGTTTTCCTATGTTGGCGCATGATTTACGACTTGTTTTAGCATGGATTTTGGTATTCGGTGATTCGTTTCTGTCGGGTGGCGTTTGGACGTCAACGACGAGTGGATATTGGCTGTGTTTGTGCGCGAGGCTATAGGTTTTTACCTATTGGCGTAGCGTGTACCGTTTTGGTTTCCGACATGGTTTTCATGTGCTTTAGCGTTTGTGATATTCTTGTAGGTACCCACGTGACATCGAGGCGTTGGAGATTCAAATGGCGACGTCGGCATCGGCATACTTAAAGCAAGGTGGGTAGATTTATATCTACGGGGAGAAGTCGGGTGGATGGCGTATAGCACCCCCGCAGTTCGTGGTGATGTATACGGATGCGTATACACACCTACAATTTTTATATGTTGTTTGGGATTAATGATGATATTTAAGATGGATATTGGTATATCATTGCGAAACCCTAGAGTAGTGGTTGCACCACACATACACACACTCACCCATACTTGCATACATTCATATTTCATATGTGCTTATGGGATTCTATATAGTTATGTGTTCATATACGGATTTGAGGATGATACTTGGGATTGAGATGAGTCGATGAGAGTTGATCTGAGATTATGATATCGGTGATATGGCAGGATTCGTACTTGAGATACGTCCTGATGTTATAGTGGATCTTGGACGACGATGCCATATGAATAGGTATATATAAAATGATCGACATGTGATTATGTTACGAGATATGATATGACAAGATATTTATGATAGGCCGCATTGGGCGATGTATACTCCTTGTGATGATAAGTGCTGATGATATCGATTTATACGAGACTGTCGATCAGTAGCCAGAGCATGATTATAGTGATGATATTAGTATTATACTAGACGTAGGTCAGTACCCGAATTGTGATCTTGATAAAGAGGATACTAGATGAATGACATGATGAATGTGATATCGACCCGTACCCAGATTTGGGGATGCCGTACGACGGATTTACGTACGAGGTATATATTGAGGTTTTATCCGTACTCTTGACTTGGGAATAACTGATTATAGAGATATGGTATCAGATGTGATATTATCGAGGCGGGATCACCGACTAATATATATATATATGTATCGACTCAGAGGTTAGGCGGTTTCCCTTACCTTCAGTTAGCCTATTAGCTCAGCCCTATAGTTGGTGTAGCTGTATGACTCTTATGACATTAGATACAGTTTAGCTATCATTGTGTTTGGTATTCAGCTCCCGCACATTATTATTGTTGCTCCGCATCACATACTTATTGTGATTCATATTCCATTGTTGATATCATGCTGTTAAGACACCAACACCATTACCGATGATGCGTATGTACCACGTATACTTACTTGCCGGCTCACACACATCTTCATCGGTAATTGCCATGTCACTACACAGTAGTATTATTGCATCAGGATATGACCCTTGTATGTACATACTATTATTCTATATTGCATGATATACTGTTATACTTGCACTTCATTGATATGTCACATACATCATACTTTCTGATTATGCGCATTGAGATATGTTGTTTCTATGATATTTCTGGATTTGGGAACCGTGGGTATTTCAAAGAGATTATGTAATTGTTTTAAAAATCCGGTTACCCTTGATATGATATTTCAGTGCGTCCACCATGTATTTTCTCGGTGCTGAGAGTGATATGTGAGACCCGAGTTCGAGGAGTGGAGGAACCGTTTCGGGTACATGGTGGGCCCGGTGCGGTACCCCGGGGCAAGAGGATCGCAGGTGATGGCGTTAAGCCTGGCAGGGGAGCACTACCGACCGGTGATTTTACCCGACGCGTCGGATATCCGGAGGATACCGTCGTGGTCTTGAGATTGATGGTAGGGGCCGGTCTGGATTGACGGCGCCCTAGATAGTGAAATTTATCTAAGACTTTGAGATATTGAGGTATAGAGACATTGAGATATTGAGATTGAGGCTATGTTTTGTGCCGATGCTGGGCACAGGTTTCATGATGTTTTTCCAGGATTTTGACTATATCCTCATATTTACATGCATGATTCTTATTGTCTTTAGGTGACACGTGGACGGGATCCACATATATATACAGATATTGATCACATACAGACCTTGATTACATTGATCATACTTCATATGTATATATAACAGGGGATGAGGACGCTGTTATATATGTCCTTACACCAATATTAGTGGAATGGGACGCTAATATATGTGTATTGATATCAATTTAAATACTTCATCATACTTTTCATGCATTCATACCTCATCCATATGATATATTGCTACCTGAGGCACTGACACGAGCACTTGGTATTACCGTTGTTTAGAGGTATACCCTAGCCATTGTTATAGGCTGCTGGTTATATATTTAAGGATTATATATTATGATCGTATGACCTAGGATTGCGTCATACATGCGGTTTCTGTTCGTAGATGTTTTTCTATTCACGAGTTGGCAACTCACCCCCGTTGTGCAGGTTTGCCGTACAGGTTTCATTACGGCTTTGCTGGCACTGCTTCTTTCTGGTGACTTGCTAGTAGGTGGGTTATTTGTATCATACCCATCATTATACATTGTATATTATATTTCAGTTGTATCTAGAATTTCTATCAACCAAACATGTATTTATTTCTGAAATAGAGACTAGTGATATTATTCTTTCGACCTTAGAGCCGCGGGTTGTATTTCTGGGGATTTCATGCTGTTGAGTTTCATTTTCTGTTGTGATCCTCGCCTTTAGGCGTTGTATATTCTTGCTTGCATCGTTGTGACCGTCGATTGACGAAGAGCTAGCTCCAGCTTGGGGATGCATGTTTCATTATATATATGCTTATTCAGGTTTTGTACCCGTTTGGGGTCAGTTTTTACAAAGGAAACTCTGCCGAAATTTTTAGAAAAGGTTTGTGATTTTAAAATGTATATTTCGGCGCATGTTGCAAACTATTGGATTTAAAAATGGGTTTCCTACACTCTACTACTCTTCTTGGTTTGGATTGCTGGGTTTTCGGTTTACTTAGATTACGTACGCCTTGAGACGTTCGTAGTTTAAGTGCCGGTCACTTTCCGTACTTTCGGGACGTGACATCTTTACCCTTAGTGGAGGGACGGTATGATGGAAGAGTTCCAAGCTAGATACCGTGACATACTAGACGATAAAGGCTAAATACATTGCTACCAACGATACTGCCAAAGTGGCTGTCTGGGCATTTCTTGTTCATGAGATGAACATGGTTCCTACCATTGAGTGTCCAATAAGTGTTATTGTGACAACAATGGAGTTGTGGTTTTAGCCTAGGAACACTGTTCCTATCAGCGTTCCAGACATATTCTGAGGGCAGTATCACCTGATCAGGGAGATGGTTGATCTCCAAACGATCGAGTTTAGGAGAGTAGACACGAAGGATAACACAGCGGATCCACACACAAAGGCCTTACCCCTAGAGAGACTTCTATGGGATGGTTGAGTATGGGATACTACAACCACTGCTATATTGTTGGGTATTGGATACTACAACAGATGGCCTTAGTGCAAGTGGGAGATTGTTAGTTATATATATGCCCTAGAGGCCATTACTGTACATGCGATATATATTGTAATGGATGCTTGGACATATATAGGGGGGACTTTCTTGCTCGATATGATAGAATACTATCTGGTTGCTCTTTATCTTAACATGTACACTTATTGTCTCTCTATTACATGTTGATAAAGCCCTTAGGATGAGTACTTGACTACCAGGATTATGATGCAGATCATACTAGTGGGGACAGGATAGTCGGTAGGTACATCCTTCAAATGTTCCTAGTCGTGGGAGTATCGAGACAGGGCATCGATACTCCAGAGTAGGCTAGCGTATACGCTTCTCGACCCATGTGATGGGCAATGGATGATCCTATATCCATTGGTGTTTGACATCAGAGATGGTATACGGGTGCTCAGCAGAGACGGGTACACTGAACGGACTCGCCGAGAACTCCTAGATGGTATTATACCTATCGTCGGATAGCAGTTCTCTGGTGACACTGGTACAGGTTAGTTTGTAGACCCGATATCGTCATAGAGTCTTGTGTGATTCCCACTATGCTTTGATTTCCACCATACCATGGTCAAGAGATCGTGCAAAAAGATGGTTTTTGGGTATATTCCCGAGTCACATGGAGGCAATGAGTGATAAGAGGGGTTTCGTCTCTCCCGGTATTGGGAGTTGATGTTGCGCTATGCGTGATTGGCCATAACAGGAAATCCCTGGCCAGGATTGCTGAGATTTACTGGTAAGTGTTACTAGTAGTTTCTCGAAGCATTATGGACCTTGAATCGGCATTACCTATCAGGCTATTGGGGTCTGACGTTATACCACCCCCAGGCTGTGATATGTGACATATCAGACGAAGAGACCGGACTGTACGGTAGTGTTACTGATTGGATTCGCAGGAGTATGAGCAGGCTTGCTTGTTGATCTTCTGATCTCTCAATACTCGGATGTTCGTTACGTTTAACAGACCGCTTGCGGCTTGTGGGTGTTTGATATGATCATCACCTACTGCCGGCGTATTAGAGTCCTACACAGAGGTTTCCTGGCTCAAGCAAAACGGAGTAGGAGCACATATGCGATATGTGCGGGACCGAGATTAATATGATTTGTGATACCGTATTATATTCTCGCGATTTGTGACATCGGTCGGTTATATGAGATATAGCCAGGTTATCGGATCAAGTGTTAATTCAATAAGTTGTTGCATTTGATATTAGTTGGTTATACACACTATAGCCAGATTATTAAATCAAGTGTTGATTTAATAATTTAATGTAGAGTTATATATTTGATATATTAAATTACATTAAATAATATTAGCTCACTTAAACCTTTCTTTTTCTCACATTTGATACACTTAACATATATGTGATATATGTTAATTGTTTTCTTTGCACACAAAATATATATATGATATATATTGTTGTGTCATGCTAGGTTACACATGCAACATGTTAGTATGAGACTCACACTATGCTAGGTTAAAGTTAGGGTTTTATTTGTTTTAAGTAATTCAAACATTTGGATAATGAGTCATGGTTCAAAGCTTGTAGGTTTCATTGACTAAATCCACTTGTTTGTCTAGCTTAAGATATTTGTTAACCTAACCCTTAACCCATAGCCATGGTTTAGTCTCTACAATGGTTAGTGCATGACATACACTCACCATGGTTGCATTTCTAAGCTCACTTGATTATTCTTTCATCACTTGCTTTATCTTCTTCTTCAAAAATGAAAAGAGTTTTCTAGGGTTTGAAAAGGTGATGAAAATTGTGAGAAAATTAAATCTAAAGTGAGCAAAATTCCTACTTCATCATCCTCCACTACTTGCTATTTAGTATAGGGTGTTTGCTTCACTAATTCTACTATTAGTGAAGAGATAGCTTGGGTTAGTGTCTCCTCGACGTAGATCATCTTCGGCCTCGAAGAATTTGATGCAAGCTTATTCATTTCTTCATGGGAGCCTCTCTAGAGTCCGGGAGTTCATGATCGCAGTGAAAGGACTACTACACGGAGCTAATGAAGTGAAGGACGCGGACACCAGTCACACTCGAAGAATTCCTTAAGCTTATTCTTGAGGGCGAAGACAGTGACAATGATGAGGGAAATGACTCATCAGAAGAAACCGAAGATCATGTAGCAAGTTGCCACATGGTCTCCCATTCGTCGATATATGGCGAAGAGGCTCCTAAAAACAACGTTGAGGAACTGGGGGCAGAATCGGCGCTAAATTCCCCGAAACTGCCAGAAGATGACCCGGTTGAATGGCTACTAAATGAAGCCTTTCAAAAGAGCAAAGATGACCGAGAACGTGAAAAAGCTATATATCAACATCTGAATAAAGAAGCTGCGGTGAGGACGAGTTGTAAAGTACTCCGACCAAACCAAAACATGCCTGCAATAAATAAGAGCAGGATCAAAACTGAGAAGCGGTTCGCCAAAGCCTTATCACTGGGGATGAACTTACCACCTCTCAAGATTTACACTCCTGGAGTCCCATACTTCAATGGAGAACAATCACATCCAAACTACTACCTGTATCATCCAAGGGTTGCTCGCCCCATCAAGGAATGCGGTGCCTTCAAGAAGTAGTGGCAAGGATATGTTTCCAATCGAAAATACTTCAAGAAGGGGAAACGTAGAGCTCACACTCGTCATCATAGGAATGGCAAGACGAATGCGCATGAAGAAACAAATGGCAACTGTCACATGGTTGGTACCAGTTCAGAAGAAAAAAACATCAAGTCTCACCTTCGGGAGCGATTCTAAGGATGAAACGCCTCTCAACCCTTTCTTCAAAAACTTCACCTCAGAAAAAGAAGAGGAGGAGAAGAAATATGAAAAAATTCAGATGCGTAACCATACGCTATTTGAGAGGGACCTTAGACCTGCAAACAAAGGTTTGGACAAAAAAGACAAAGGGAAAGGGAAAATGCCCGAAAAAATCTCCCTCGATGAAGAAGCAGTCAAAAAGCTCGCCGCAAAGGACCCGCCTAAGAAAAACAAGGTGGATTACAACGTTCTAACACATTTTAGGAAAATACCCTCGCAGCTAAGAATATTGGATACCCTCCTCCTATCCAAGGAGGCACGGGATTCCCTGATCAAGGCATTACAAGATCCCGATAGGTTCCAATCTTTTGTTGCAGAAGAGAAGATGAAAGATGAACTGGTAGAAGTCCACACGACTGATATTATATTCAACGATGAAGATTTACTCCTCAGTACGTGTGAACATAATCGCCCGTTATACGTCACCGGGTACCGCCATGACATCAAGATAGGGAAAATCCTTGTCGACAACGGATCCTCCGTTAATCTTCTCAACGTAGTGAAGGAAATTTGCATGAACGTTCAGCACTTTGCCCGAGATAAAATTACCATCTTCGGATTCGACTCACAGTTGTCATGGACGCTTGGGTCCATAATACTGATGCTACGCTTCGGGCCGCTTGTCACTGACATCAAATTTCATATCATTGACGACAAGACTTACTATAACGCTTTGCTCGGCCGTCCTTGGTTACATGAGTATAACATCATTCCTTCTACACAACATCAGTGTATGAAGTACTTTAAGGATGATTCGGAGTACACCATCACAGGAAAGCTAAATCCGTTCTCCGTAAACGAAGTCTAGAAGTACAAAGACGCAAAGTATTTTCTGCCAGACTTCGAGGATACTAAAAGGTGCCATAAGCCAGAGAATAAACAAAAATCTGTGGCCACCATCCCAATCTTTGGAAGCGATACTGAGGAAGACGAAGAAATAGTCTACTCGGGGCAACCCCAAAAAGAAAACAATAAGCCTGGACCATCTACTCCTGTTTTGGTTTTTGGCGGCGACTCAGAGGACGAGGCCAATGCGGTGTTCTCCGTCCGCCCATCAATATAGATTCTTGCCGAAGCGAATCAGAGTCTGCAAATCAAAATGGCTCCACCTTGACACTACAAGGAACTTGATGTGCTCGATACATACAGCATACAAGAACTGTAAACTTTTTACGTTCCTCCTAGGTAAAGAGGTGAAAAAAGGCGATCCTCTTCTTCCAATCTATGAAGACTAAAGTAGAAAAAGAAATTTGGCATGGTGCCGATTTTGCACTCGACAGGCTTCAACCCATCCATTTTCTAAGATATTATGCGGATGGATTGAAAGAGCTATTAAGACGCTAAGGCATGCCCCTCGAACAAACTGTTCGACAAACCCAATGCTACAAAAAGATTTGGGATATTCCCGGGACTCAACAAAAGAATCCCAACAGGAAATTGGAAACAATTGGGTTGGTATACGTTCGGTCCAAAAAACAGTAGCAAATCTACAGTTACCTTGTCGTAAACAGCTTGAGTGGAGAAGAAAATGCTCTTCCTGATACCCGTGACGTCAAATCGGAGCGAGATCCCGCTCTAAGAACGTTAAGTCCGTCATTCGAAGAAAAAATTGATAAGCTAATAAAAGAAGCTTGCCAAGCAAGCTGGGACAACCACAGCCGTGAAGTGGCCATTTATGAAAAGGCCAGGACGCAGCGTCTCAATCAACAATCTGCGGAGGAAGTAGACTATAATGCTCTTCATCTCCAGCCCGCTATGTGTTCTCGCGAAAAGTGAAAACCACGAAATGGAGGTAAAAATAGGGCAAAGAACGCAAACAATGTTCGAAGACAACAAAGCGGATCCAATATGCCGTTGATCGAGAAAAGCTCGATTGGAGCCCATCCTTTATAAAGAATATGAGTCGGGAATACTCTTTTCCTCGCAACAAGATAAGGAAAATATTCAACCTCGTCATGAAGCACCAAATGATCATGCTGCCCGAGTCTCGGCACCCCGAACAAATAAACAAAGCCCGTCACCCAGATTATTACTCCTACCACAGAGCAGTAGGTCATCCCCTTGAAGACTGTTTCACATTCAACGATTGGGTGGAAGACCGGTATCGACAAGGCAAGTTCGCTTTATGCGAAAGCTGGAAGAAAAACGCCGGGACGCTGGCTCTCGCAGAGGGATGCCCAACGAATGTCAGATGCAAAGCCCCGCACCTCATTAAGTAAGTCTTCCGTGAAAGCATGAGCCAAAAAAGACCTATACCGTCAGGTTAAGCCCAGCTCAACCGCAAAAAAGGAAGCGTACTCGTACCTGCTATATGATAACACTCTCAAAAGAGGAAGGGCACGAGAGTACGAGTGACCTCTTCAGGTGCTTCGCAAATGAAGACGGGCATAAGGTTATCTCAGAGTTTCCACTAGCACCAAAAGAGCTGGAAGATAGGATACACACCACGACGGATAACCCAAGAAAAATTGACTTAGGGATGGAAAATGATCCGAGGCCGACATTCATCAGCGAGCTACTATCTGAAGAAAAATAGGTAACCACGTTAAAAGATGTGCTCATGCAGTACAAAGATTGTTTCGCCTGGAACTACTCTGAGATGCCGGGTCTAGACCCAAAAGTAGCGGTATATAAACTGGCTATATCGCCAGACATAAAGCCAATCAAATAAGCACCAAGAAAGATGCGGCTCGAACTTGAGATGAGTATCAATGCTGAAGCCAAGAAACTAATTGACTCTGGTTTCATCCAAGAGGTTCAATATCCTGACTAGATCGCCAATATCGTTCCAGTGGAAAAATAGGACGGTTCATATCTGCGTGGACTTCTGGGACCTTAACAAAGCTTGCCTGAAAGATGACTTCCCAGTACCCGTCACCGAGCTGATGATTGATAACACGTCCACCCATAAGGTCTTTTCCTTCATGGACGGATCTTCAGGATACAATCAAATAAAAATGCATCCTGAAGACCAGAAGCATACCGGCTTCCGGACCCCGTTAGGCATATTTTGCTATAAAGTGATGCCTTTTGGTCTGAAGAACGTCGGCGCTGCCTATCAGAGGTCCATGAAAAAGATCTTCCATGACCACATACATAAGATCGTTGAATTCTATATCGGCGACCTAATAGTGAAGAGCAAATCTCATGAGGAATATTGGGAACATCTAAAAATAATATTCCAACGTCTTCGAAAGTATAATCTGAAGATGAACTCTCTAAAATGCGCTCTTGGAGTTTCCTTGTAACGTTTTAAAAATCGTTTAGGTTAATTGTCCGATAATCGGTAATATAACTTGTATTTTCCGTAAAATTTAATTATAATTATTTTTCCACATATACTTAAATACACCTATTTTAACTATGTAATTGCTAGTATTTAGTATTTAATTGGTTACTTATAAATTGCTAGTTTACTTAAATATTTTTCTTAATTAATTATTTTTCTTAAATATTATTTTAACCTTTCACTTATAAATTTAATTAGTGATAATTACAAATTGGAATGGGTTAATTACACATTAGTGCGCCATGACAACAAAAAAAATTTAGTGTGTAACATATTCTTTTTCTTTGTTTTACCTTTTAAGGTTCTAGATAATTCTAGGATTAATTAGAAAAATAAAGTAAATAAGAAAAAGGAATTAATAAATGAGTTTGGGGGGATGTTTCTACACACACACAAATACACTCACTCACTCACTTCTCTCTCTCCCTCTAGGCTTGGCCGAAACCAAGGCAGCCTCATTGTCATTTTTCCCCACCTCATTTCACTTCAAAAATCTTCAAGAAATACATCAAAAATCCATACAAATTCCCATTAATTCCTAATTAAACCTTCACCCATTATTTTCTTGGCCTAAACTAGCTTGGATCTTGAAGCAAGAGAGCATTTTTGGAGACAAGTTTGCAAGTTAGATCTCATGATTGTTGAGGTTTAATCTTAACCCAATGGTTACTTGTTGATTAATTACTTCAATTTAATTAACTTAGGTGTTTAAATATGGTTCTAATTGCAAGTTTGAAATTTCAAGAGAGGGTTTTGGGTTCAAGTTAGGGTTTTTATCACTTGATTATGGTTGCAATGTGTAGTTAAATATCTTAAGACTTGCAAAATCTAAACTAGTTGTTAATTTGCTAATTGTTACTTTTAAATTGTCTTAATTAAATAATCTTGCAAACTAAATTTTTATGATGAATATAAATAGGCGAGATAAAATCTAGTTAATAATTGTGTAGCCTAATTAAGATATTAAATGAACATTGTGGCCACTAGATTTGTTAAAACATCTAGATTTGCACTAAAATGGTTAATGGTTGCTTACTAGGTTTTTGGAATAAATCGATTTTAATTAAGTTTGAGGTTTTGATGATCTATAACCTATTTCCTAAAATATCTAGTATGTTGTGAGTGCACGATTGATACGATTGGGTTCTAGACCTGGTAGTTGTCACGTATAGCGACCCTAGTTGTGGTTTGTGACGTTGTCGCGAGCGCGTTTTGTGCACCAAGTGTGTACGCTAGTTAGTGCGCGTTGGTTAACTTGTATCGTTCGTGTCGCAACTATTCATATATCTATCCTCTTATTTACTTGTGTGCGATTCTAGGATCGCGTGCAGAGGCGTCGGACGTGGCGCGGAATGCCAAGGCTAAGATCGGATCAGATTAGCCGAGGCGTCCCGGTGAGTAGATGTACACGTCTATGAGGGGATCTTCTGGATGGAGCTAGCGAGGCGCCCGATAGTTTAGGATTACTAGTAGTACTTGCATTTATATGCGTAGTGTCCTAATTATTCATCTCATTGTATCGCATCATCTTATAAATGTGTATATATGTGATATCATCTCATAGGACACCTGCACCATTACCATTGGTTCATGCCGCACGTCCACTATTCATGTGAACAGACACGCCTTTGGTAATTGCTATGCCACGAACACTATAGAACTTTCTTAAATTAGTATCTAAACCATTTGCGTCATATGTGACATGTAAACAGATAATTGTATATTCATTCATCAACACTGATACGTAGGATGGCTAGTCATATATACATACCTTATTGCATCATAATTCATACATGGTTTCTGGTCATATATTGCATGGTATATGCTATCGTATCATAGACATCCATCATCACCGGTATCATCCATCCATCGTCGCGAGGATTTCAGTATTTATGAGATTTCTGGATTTTTGGGAAAACCGCATGAATTTTATAAACCTGTTATCATTTTAAAAAGGCAAGTTGCGGTTTTCTCGTGATATGATGTATGTGTCGTCCACTATGAGTTTTCCTGATTTCTGTTGGTTTTCGAGACCCGATTCGAGGAATAGGATGAACCGTTTCGGGTACATGGTGGGCCCGGTATGGTATCCTGAGGCAAGAAGCTCGATTTGTAGACGATGAGCCTGGCAGGGGTAGGCTACCTACCGGTGATGTCTTGCGCGGCAGATATCCGGAGGATACCGGCCGTAGTCATGAGAGTTGATGAGATGGGCCGATCCGGACTAACGGAGTCCGAGACATTGAGATATTGAGATATTGAGACATTGAGATATTGAGACATTGAGATATCGAGATATTGAGACGTTGAGTTATTGAGATATACATATATTGTGTCGATGCTTGATATGGATTTTCTGTTGATTTCATTGATGATACTTCGGTTTATTGCACAGAGGTTTTTCTAAGATAAGAATAAAGATTTTCTCATACTAGACATGTTCAAGTTTCATGTTTGATTATGCATTCATATTGCATCCATACGAGTGCATCTCATTGTATTGATATATGTAGGCTGTGACGCATTTGCGTGCATGTTTACGATAGCCTTATAAGATATTACTTACTACTCACGAGTTGGCAACTCACCCCCGTTGTGCCACAGTATTATCTTGCAGGTCCGACCCATCAGCATAGTAGTGGCGGGCGTACTACTTCTTTTTCTTCTTATGCTTGGACTTGCGGCTTTGCTCGTAGGTGGGTTGCGAGGATACTTTTATTCCCACTTTGTATATCATTTGTATCTAGTATACTCCATCTACTGTCCTTACTGTTTCTACCATTGTACATGTGACCTAGAGGTGTGGCAGTGAGATTAGTATATGTGTGTTGTTTTCTCTGGGGTCGAGCTCACTTGAGCCGACGTGATGCTTTCTTATTTTCGTGCTTTTATATGCTTTTTGGCTCTATCATGATATATATATTACTTGTGGTTGTGATTCCACCTTAGGCGAAGAGCTAGCTCCCGCTTGGGGATGCCCTTATTCTTTACTTATGCATATATTGTATTGTACCCGTTTGGGGCTAGTATTTACAAAGGAGACTTTGCCGAAATTTTTGGGAAAATTTGATGTTTTTAAAATGTTTAATGCGACTTATTTTGTCAAAATCGTTTTCTTTAAACATGTTTTCCTTCACTCTATTTGTTTAACGGTTTAGATTTCTGGGCTTTGGCTTACTTAGATTACGTTGCGCCTTGAGAGTTTCGTAATTTATGAGCCAGTCACGTTCCGTACCTTCGGGTCTTGACAAAGTTGGTATCAGAGCGATAGGTTTTACTTTTCTGAGTGTAAAATGGCCCTTGCAAGATGGAGTAGGTGACTTAAGCAGAATGACGTAGCGTGTGTATGTTCCACGGAATACTTACGATACGATACTCCGCCTAAGTGACCTTAGGATATATATTTGCTTGTATCTCCTTTCTTGATTTCGGAAACCCTTTGATTCGATCGCAATGTTCCTATCAATCCTGTTCTTTCTCCAGCCACTATGCCACCGGAGACTGTGAGGGCCAGTGGGCTGCCGCCAGGGATGAGATTAGAGCGGTCTCGTTTGAGATAAGGACCGATCAGGGCGGTACGCCTAACCCTCAGGGACAGAGTGATTCGCCTTCTTCAGGACGGATAGTTAGGCTGGATTCGAGTATTCAGGACTTGCGACAGATGGTTGGATCGTTAGTTGAGGCTATCCGAGCTCCGAGAACCGATGATGTCCCTCCTACTACGGGGACTGTGATCGTACCTGCTGCTCAGGCAGTTGTTTCTGTTGTTACCGAGATTATTTCTGTATCCTTACAGGAGTTTTGAGGCTGAAGCCTCCAGTTTTCACCGGCACATTTGCAGCGGAGGATCCGCAGACATTCCTTGACAGGATGGCTAGGATTTGTTGTTTACAGAGATGTTCTGACGAGATATGGATTGTGTTTGTGAGTTTTCGTCTAGAGAGTCTTGCTCAGACGTGGTGCGAGTCGGTTAAGAGAGGCCGAGCTACAGGTCTGCCTTCTATGACTTGGGATGAGTTCACAGCCGTATTCTTTGCTCGTTTTCTTTCGTATAGCGTTGGAAATGCCCGAGCTCGTAGTTTCGAGCATTTGCGTAAGGCTTCTGGGATGACAGTGTCTGAGTACGGCATTTAGTTTACTCAGCGGTCCGATATGCCCCTTACCTGGTGGACACTGAAGAGAAACGCATAAAAAGGTTTTTGCGGGGACTTGACATGCAGCTATTTATTGCTATTGGTGCCCAACCTTTTGACACTTACGTCGTTGCTATGGATGCGGCCTTACTGTTGGAAGAGAGCATTTCTGAGACTTCAGTCGTTTCTGGACCAAAACGGATTCGTACCGGGATGCCAGCTCAAAGGCGGTTAGATAGACGCCGTTGTGACAAGTATTCTTTTGGTGTTTTCTTCCGATGCGTATTTCTTTCTGGTGTCATTTGAAATGGTATCCACATATTTTGTATCGAGGTTTAGCCGATAGTGGTCCTTGCTAAATCAGCTACTTGTTGTGATTTCTTTCGAAGGCAAATCTCTTATCGCTCGAAATGTTTTTGTTCGTGTTTGTTTTGTTCATATCGGAGATAGGGATTCTTCTGTCAATTTGGTTCTCCTCGATATGTTGGACTTTGAAGTTCTTCTTGGCATGGATTGGTTAGCCACGTGTTATGCATCCGTGGATTGCCGTGAGAAGGCAGTCAGATTTAGTTTTTCGGGTGAGCCAGTTCTTGTTTTTCGGGGAGACTGTAGCACCACCCTTCCCAGTTTGATTTCTTCTCTTCGCGCTAGTCAGCTCTTGAGGAAAGGATGTCAGGAATTCCTTGCGTATGTTTGCGATGTTGGAGCCGTAGAGGTCTCGTTGGACCAGGTCTCGATTGTGAGGGAATTTCAAGATGTCTTTCCCGACAAGTTGCTTGGTTTGTCGCCAGAGCGCGATGTTAAGTTCTTCTTTGACGTGATTCTCGGCACGGAGCCTTCTTTTATACCGCCATATCGGATGGACCCGGTGGATCTTAAAGAACTGAAAGATCAGTTGCAAGATTTGTTGGATAAAGGGCTTATTCGTCCGAGTGTGTCGCCTTGGGGTGCTCCTGTTCTGTTCGTCAAGAAGAAAGACGGCATTTTGTGTTTGTGCATCGATTTTCGTCAGTTGAATCGAGTGACTGTGCGGAACAGATATCCCTTACCTCGTACTGAAGATTTGTTTGATTAGCTCCAGGGTGCAGGACATTTCTCGAAGATTGACTTGCGATCAGGTTACCATTAGTTGCGGGTTCGAGAGAATGATATTCCGAAGACTTCTTTTCATACGTTACCGGCGTTATGAGTCTTGGTGATGTCATTCGAGCTCACCAATGCCTCAGCAGCGTTTATGGATTGGATGAACCGAATATTCAGGCCGTTTCTTGATCAGTCTATCATCGTGTTCATTGAGAACGTCTTAGTGTACTTTTGGAGCCAAGTGGAGCCTGGGCAGTAATTAAGGATTTCGTTGCAGACTTTGAGGGAGCGCCAGCTATTTGCTAAATTACCCAAGTGTGTTTTCTGGATGGATGGTGTTGACTTCTTGGGTCACGTAGTTACAAGAGATGGTACACGTATGGAACCGAAGAAGATCGAGGTCGTTCAGCACTGGCCCAGACCTGTATCAGTGACGGAGGTTCGCAGCTTTTGGGGTTGGACGGATACTATCGACTTTTCGTACAGGATTTTTCTCATATAGCTGCAACATTGACCGGGTTGACCCGGAAGGGAGTTCCTTTTGTTTGGACTGAGGTATGCGAGCAGAGCTTTCAGCAGTTGAAGGCTCCTTTGACTACGGCACCAATATTATTTTTGCCTTCAGGATCAGACGGTTTTGTTGGTTATTGTGATGCTTCTCGGCAGTTGAAGAAGCACGAGCAGAATTATCCCACGCATGACTTAGAGATAACTGCGATGGTTTTTACACTTAAGGTCTGGAGACACTACAACTTTCAGTGGCGAGATTTGAAATTGAGACAGCACCGTTGGATGGAGCTAGTGAAAAACTATGACTGCGAGATTCTTTATCATCCGGATGAGGCGAATGTTATGGCAGATGCTTTTGAGTCGGAGGCCCGGAGGCAGCTTATCTTGTTTGAGCGCAGTTCAGTGGCAGTCGACGACAGAATGGCAGATTCTATTTGACTGCTGAGTACAGTTCAAGTTTACGTCGACCGGAGGACAACTTGTCCGTGTCCGTGCACAACCACAGTTATTTGATCATATCCATAAGGCATAGTCCGATGATGTTCGTTTGTCAAGATCTTGGAGCAAGTTCGACAGGGCAGAGATTCAAAGTTCGTGATCGATGATCAGGGAGTACTACGGTTTGGGACTCGACTGTGTGCGCCAGATTCCGAGGGACTGATACGCGAAATTTTGAGGAGGCACATCAGTCGACATATAGTGTTCATCCGGGTTCCACCAAGATGTACTATGGCTTGAGAGACAACCTTCGCCCATTCCGGAGTAAAAATAGGGCAGATCTCTATGGAATTTATTGTGGGTCTACCTAGGACCAGTCGAGAGTATGACTCTATTTGAGGGAACGTAGACCAATTGACGGAAGTAACTCACTTTCTGCCAGTCAAGACCACTTCGGATTCGTTCAGTATGCTCAGATGTATGTTGAGAAGATTGGATGACTACACGGCGTTTTGACTTGTATTGTATCCGACAGAGGCACCCAGTTTACCAGCCGACTATGGCAGAAACTTCCGGAGACTTTGGACACAAATTGAGTTTCAGTACAGCTTTCCATCCGTAGACCGATGGTCAATCAGAGTGGACCATTCAGATTCTTGAGGACATGCTCCGAGCCTGCGTTCTAGTTTTCGGTGGCAGTTGGGATTGCCACTTTCCCTTGATAGAGTTTACCTATAATAACAGCTTCCAGGAGAGGATTCAAATGGCACCCTTTGAGGCGTTTTATGGGGAAAGATGTCGATAGTCCATATGTTGGAATAGAGCTCAGTGAGAGAAGTATTTTGGGGACGCAGATTGTGAAGGAGACAACCGAGAAGATCCAGTTGATTCAAGATAGGATGAGAGCGGCCCAGAGCAGGTAGAAATCTTATGCAGACTGACGTCGTCGCAAACTTGAGTTCGCCGTTGGAGATCATGTTTTTCTTAAGGGTTCTCCGATGAAGGGCATCTTGAGATTCAGAAAGAAAGGGAAGCTTAGTCCGAGATTTGTAAGTCCCTTAGAGATTCTCGACACTAGTAAAATAGGGGGTTGCCCCTACGGATGGAAATATCCGTCGGGGCAGATTTAGCTTGGCCCTACGGATTAATCCGTAGGGCTAAAAGGTTGCCCCTACGGGCACAGACGTCCAAGAATAAAAATATTAAATTCTTAATTTGGTGTTTGCCCCTACGGAGCCGCAAACAAAAGACCTACGGTTATGTCCGTAGGGGCAAGTAAATATCGTTTTAAAATAAAGCCAGATCGATCGCCTACGCTCACTTTCTCTCTCTCTCTCAATCGCGCGTGAGAAAAAACCCCAAATCGCCACGCCGTCGTTGCCACCGTCGCCACCGCCGGTTTCGTCGCCACCGTCTTCGCCACCGCCGGTTTCGTCGCCACCGCCGGTTTCGTCGCCAAATCGCCACCATCGTCGCTCCAACCCACCACCAGCCGTTCAGGTATAAATCTCGAGGTAAATTAAAGCATTTTTGGATTATTTTGGGCTTAGGGTTCATGGCTGGGTCTGGGTTGCGCGCGCGAGAGTTGGGGTTGGGCAGGGGTCGCGGTGGCGGTCGGGGTCGGGGTCGGGGTAGGGTTAGGGTTGGGGTTCGGCTGCTGCTGGGGTGGGGCTGGGGTTAGGGTTAGGTGGGGCTGGGGTTAGGGTTACGGTAGGGCTGGGGTTAGGGTTACGGTGGGGCTGGTTGAATGGCTCTTCTGATTAGTTGACAAATACAATGTTAATCATAATTTACTCGACACAGATGGTAGAAAATCAGAAAAAGATCAAGAAAAAAATAATCGATTTTGATTTTAACATGCGGGGTGTTGATGCAAGATGTAATATCTAGTAGCAGATGCTAGGTATATAGACTAAAGAATAGTTGTAAATGAACCGCTAGCAAGAAAATCCTATAATTATACACATCGCTTGACGCATGAAGCCTGAAGCTCTTTCTTTTGGGGGATAAAACTAGTTATATTCCTGCATTGCCTAGAAATAGCAGTGAGTTGGTTAAAACTTTTCAAACACAACCCCCCACCCCCAAAAAAAAAGAAAGAAAGAAAGGGCAAGGAAAAAAAAGAATAGCAACAAGCAATACAAGCTAGCAACCGTAAATAACTACTGAGATTATGTCTACCTTGGCAATTTGAACAATGATGGTCTTGTGGCAATTTGAACAATGATGGTCTTGTCTGGATTGTTAAGATCCACTTTATGGGGGTGAGGAACACATTTTGCAACTGTATTTATGATTTTCATTCTGTCAAGTGTTGAAATAAAAATCAACACTTGACAATCAATCCAAGATGCTCAATAACTTGCTTCAAAACCATAATCTAATCTTGATGATGCTCAATATTAGCGATTTCCATGATCACGACACGTGGCAGATGACGTGTCTCATAACGCTTTATGATATCAGTATCCTATATTTGTAGTTTTAATTGTTGATTGTTATAGATGTATACCATTGCAATAATAGTTTTTGGTTGATGAATGCTATTGCAATGTAGGATGATCAGTTCTATCAATCTTGATCTCAATGGTTTAAAATCATGTTACACATACAACACGAATGCACAACAAACGCATAATTAGAGAGCGACTCGAGATATTCAGGTTAAAACCAATATATGATACTCGATGATAATATGAAACCTTCATATTCCCATCGATACCCATATATGAAACTAAAAGCGCCACTTAGTCCCCGTCTATCGGTTAACATACGTGCGATGCTCGTCGTGACCTAGAACTATACGAAGGTTGTTAAATATCGGACAGTATAGCTCGATACTAACAACCGTCGTATAGTCTACGCGACGAGAAAATTCAATCGTATGGTAACCCATAGATTTGTCCCGTGTGGACAAGTTAAGAATGTATAAAGCAAACGCCTTCATTCACTTGTGTTTTCATCTGTTTCGAGATATTTCGTCGGTATCTTTCCGCTGGTTCTCCGTGTACAAAGATAGATTAGATGTTCATTTCAACGTTGTTTCACAGCTTTGAAATGATTATCTATTCTATTACAGTGTACTCGGAGAACAGCGGGGAGGTGCTGCCGAAATTTACTCGAAACGGTTGAAAGCACAAGTGATGGGCGTTCGCTCTATACATTCTTAATGGGATAGAAGCCTACCCCCGACAACCGGAACACATACATACAAACGCATAATTAGAGAGCGATTCGAGATGTTCGGGTTAAAACCAATATATGATAATATGAAACCTTCATATTCTAATCGATACCCATATATGAAACTAAAAGCGCCACTTAGTCCCCGTCTATCGGTTAACATACGTGCGATGCTCGTCGTGACCTAGAACTATACGAAGGTTGTTAAATATCGGACAGTATAGCTCGATACTAACAACCGTCGTATAGTCTACGCGACGAGAAAATTCAATCGTATGGTAACCCATAGATTTGTCCCGTGTGGACAAGTTAAGAATGCATAAAGCAAACGCCTTCATTCACTTGTGTTTTCATCCGTTTCGAGATATTTCGTCGGTATCTTTCCGCTGGTTCTCCGTGTACAAAGATAGATTAGATGTTCATTTCAACGTTGTTTCACAGCTTTGAAATGATTATCTAATCTATTACAGTGTACTCGGAGAACAGCGGGGAGGTGCTGCCGAAATTTACTCGAAACGGTTGAAAGCACAAGTGATGGGCGTTCGCTCTATACATTCTTAATGGGATAGAAGCCTACCCCCGACAGCCGGAACACATACATACAAACGCATAATTAGAGAGCGATTCGAGATGTTCGGGTTTAAACCAATATATGATAATATGAAACCTTCATATTCCCATCGATACCCATATATGAAACTAAAAGCGCCACTTAGTCCCCGTCTGTCGGTTAACATAACGTGCGATAATTTATTCTTTTCAACGACAAACGCACACACAAAGCATATACACGGATTTTCTCCTTTGTCAGTAACTATCCCGTTCTTATATTTCTCAATATAGTCAGCATAACCTACAATTTATATGTTATTCAGTCTAACATGGCCCATGAGTACGTCAGAGTTAAGGACTGGATGTATGTGGATTGGAAACAACGTATGCAACCTAAGTTTGTCGCAGGAGTTGCTGCTTTCCTTGAATTTGCACGAGCACATAATAAGATCATAATAGAGAAGATTCTCTGTCCGTGCGATAGATGTGGCAATAAGTACTGGCAGAAGGTAGAATTGGCAGAGCTTCATATTGTAAAACATGGGTTTACTAGACTTTATTCAACTTGGAAATATCACGGGGAAGGAGAAGAATGCAGTACTGCGGTAGAAGAAGAAGGAGAACACGATAATGCGGCAGGAGAAGAAGAAGAATTCGGTAATACGGCAGGATACGGAAATTTATTTCCATCAGAAGAAATGGAGGATATGGTAGAGGCTGCCCTAGGTGAATCTATTCGTACCGAAGATGACATTCCTTCCGGTCAAGGACCGCGTGCGGATAAATATGAAAATTTTATGAATGATGCTAGGAAACCAATTTATGAGAATGCGAAGTATTCCACCCTCTCATGGTTCGTCCAACTTTTCCAAATTAAGTGCCTAAATGGATGGAGCAACAAGTCATTCACAATGTTTCTTTCATTCTTGAAAGATTCTATGCCTCCGGGAAATAATGTGCCCGAAAGCTGGTACGAAGCCCAGAAAATGATGTCTGATTTGGGTCTAAAGTGCGAGAAGATTCAAGCATGTCCTAAAAATTGCGTGTTATACCGGAAAGAGAATTCAGATTTGAAAGAGTGTCCAACATGCGGAGAGGCCAGGTATAAGCCGAAAGATTCTGATATGAAGCCTGATATACCTGTGAAGATAGCACGATATTTTCCCATAACACAGAGGCTACAGAGGCTATTCAGGTGCAAGAAAACAGCCGAGGCAATGATTTGGCATCACCGTGCTCCTCCAAGCGAAAATGGAAAAATGAGCCATCCAAGAGATTCACCGGCATGGAAGGATTTCGATAGGAGGCACGCAATATTCAGTAGCGATCCTCGCAATGTCCGGCTCGGACTGGCTGCCGATGGCTTCTGCCCATTCAACTATATGGCTGGAAGTCACAGTACATGGCCCGTTGTAATGATAATTTATAATCTGTCGTCTTGGTTGGCTATGGACCAATCATAATTTATGATGCCTCTTCTTATCGACGGACCAAACTCACCGGGGAACAATATCGACGTCTATCTCCGACCTCTGATCGAGGAGCTGAAAACTTTGTTCATTGATGGTGTAAAGACATATGATTCAAACATAAATACAACCTTCATACTGCGTGCGGCTTTAATGTGGACAATTAATAACTTTCCTGCGTATGGAATGCTATCAGGTTGGTCCGTACATGGTCACAAAGCATGTCCTCATTGATATGAACACACAACATCAAAATTTTTGAATTTTAGCAGGAAGGTTTGTTATTGCGGCCATCGACGTTTTCTGCCTCCAGACCACCCCTATAGGTTAGACACGGTTCACTTTGATGGTCATCAGGAGCTTCTTAGGCCTCCATCCCCATTGTCCGGAGAGGACGTGACTGCTAAATGGGATGGTTACAATAACGTGACCTTCGGGATGAATCCGACGAGACAGGTCAAACCACAATATTGGAACAAGTTAAGCATTTTCTTCGAGCTTCCGTACTGGTCTACAAATTCAGTGCGTCATTGTCTGGACGTCATGCATATAGAGAAGGGAGTATCAGAGCACATACTTAACTTGCTTCTGTGTAAAGACGGGAAATCGAAAGACAACATGAATGCCCGGATGGATCTACAAGAGTGGGGAATAAGAAGTGAACTGCACCCTAAACCGGTAGCGGGTAAACCGGGCAAGTTTGTACTTCCCAATGCCGCTTATCATATGTCACAACCGGAGAAGAAAAGATTCCTGCAGGCGTTGCATGATTTGAAAGTCCCCACAGGTTTCTCAGGATCATTCAGCAAGAAAATAAAAATTGTGAAGGGCAAGATCGATGGGCTGAAAAGTCATGATCACCATGTTATCGTGGAGCACCTTCTTCCATTAGCCCTCAGGACTTCTCTCCCCGACTCGGTTGGTCTAGTAATCAACGACCTATGTTGTTTTTTCAGGGAGTTGTGTGCTAAAACACTGGAGGTTGCGACGCTGGATAAACTAGAAAATTCTATTGCGTTGATACTTTGCAAGTTTGAGCGTATTTTCCCACCGTCATTCTTCGATATCATAATACACTTGACGGTTCATCTTGCAACTGAGGCGAAGTTAGCCGGACCGGTACAATTTCGATGGATGTATCCCGTCGAGAGGTACGTGTAATTTTTCGTTTCGCGCAATTTATAAATTTATTGTTGTCCTGTATGCCCGTGTTTATTTATTCAACATATTCTCATTAGGTACCTTTACACTCTTAAGAAGTATATACGCAATAAAAATCGACCAGAGGGTTCTATCATGCAAGGTTATCTTCTTGATGAAGCAACCACATTTTGTTCCCGCTATCTGGACGAGAACATTGAGACAAGGCTTAACCGACCACGAAGAATTCAAGACGGGCCATATGGTAAAGCCGAGTATAAGAGGGTAGACACTATGTTTATCAACAAGATATACCGGTTTATCTTGCTTAATTGCGCATGTCTTGAACAAATTAGAGAGTAAGTTCTTTTGGATTAATTGTTATATCTGTGTTTGTGTGTGTATGAAATGACATAATATTAATGTCACAATTATTTGTCGAAAACAGAACTCATTTTAACGAAGTACGTGAGGGGCATCCTGATTGGAACGAAGAGCGTTTGGAAAAATACCATCAGGATAATTTTTGTGATTGGGTCACAGAGCATGTAAGTTATTCGAATTACATTTTATTGCTATCAGTTTTAATCTAAACTTGTATCGTTATGTATTTATCGTAAAATTTGTTTTGTTAGATCCACGATCCAAACTTGTCTGCATCATTTGAGAGTGATTCAAGATGTTTAGCTCAATTTCCTAGTATGGAGGTTGCATATTACAAAGGATTTGGTGTCCTTGGATACAAATTCAAAGTTAAGGACATAGAAACATCTAGAACCACTCAGAATAGTGGGATTGCGACGGTAGGATCGGACGGTGTGATTTACTATGGGTACTTAAATTGTATACTCGGCATCCACTATCCCGGACGATCAGAACCCTTTTATATATTCCACTGTACTTGGTACGATCCACGAACCGATACAGACAGGTGGAGAAGCAGTCTTGGGACTTGGAAAGATGAATATGGATTGACCAGTGTGAACACACTTCGATTTTACGGTCAGGACGATCCGTTTATCTTTCCGAACCAAGCGTTCCAAGTATACTACTTACAGTGTTTGAAGCATCCGGGGTGGAGTGTTGTATGCCGATGGAAACCTAGAGATGTCTACGATGTCCCAGAATATGAGGACAGCGATGAGGACGAAGAAGAGAGAAGGCTTAAAGTGCTCCGACCGTCTGTTTCGAAGGACGGGTTGTCTTCGACCGATCATGAAGTTACGTGGGTTAGAAATGACATCGACGATGAAATCCAAGTAGATATGTATGATGCGCCCACGAAACGAAAAAGGTTATCAGTAATGTTATATTATTACTTCACATTTTATGCTCTAGATCATATATAGTCAATACTTTTAATGATTTTCTAATGCGTCCACGAACCGTTTATCTAGATTTGATGACGATGTCGGGAGCAGCGAGGGGCGGCAGGAGCTCCAGCCGCGGCAGAGGCAGAGGCAGAGGCAGAGGCAGAGCGGTTCTGCCGCCCGGAGAGCTCCGTAGGGAGCTTCAGAGGGCCGGTCTTGCACCCAGATTGGAGACCCCTTCGGATGCCTCCTTCCGTGTTGATTTGGCCACACCTCCAGGTATACTGCACGCATATCCATTTTGAATGTAATATTACAGATATTCATGCATGTTTATGTCAAAATTACTTATATTGTCAATGTTTGATTGTCTAGTTGTTGGTGATGCGTCCATATCTGGGACAGAGGCCACCCCCGCTCCTCCAGGTATGTTTATATATCATATAGTGTATGTATATTGATTTAGAATGCTATATCATAAATACACACATTCCTTTTGCTCTTACTTAGCAATTTTTATTATTGTCTAGCTGTAGGTGGTGACACCACCGCACCTGCGGGTATGTTTATATATCCTATAGTGCATGCATATTGATTTAGAACGTTATATTATTGATCTACACATTCTTTTTGCAATTACTTATATAATCTATTTTTAATTGTCTAATTATAGGTGGTGCGTCCACACCTTCCACAGGGGCCACTCCTGCCGCTTCCATACCCTCCGCATCGTCTGCAGGTTAGTATGAATAAATTTAAAATATCTATTCATTTTACATATGCTCTATAGAATAAATATGAACTTTATGGAAATTTAGCGTCGATGTTTATTTTATAGTTGGAGGGGATGCGTCCGGGTCCGGGACCCCGGTTGTTCCTCACCGGAGGAACTATCGTCCCGCTCGTGCTGCTGCTCGGGCCCAGGCTCGTGCGCTAGTCACCGGAGGTATATATCACACTTGAATTTTTGTTTAACCTTGATTTCTTAATACAACTTTGTCTTATTATTGATTGTCTTGATATTTCGTGCAGACGCAGGGCCTCTCCATCCCCAGAGGGGGACTCGAGGCCCGAATCAGTCCCATAGGCTGAGGCCTGATAGAGCTAGGGGGGAGGCAGCATTCCCTCTATTTTTTACCCTTGACTATCTCTATACCGGTCCTCATGCCGAGAGGTTCGGCCGGTATTTGGGGGATGAGAGCCGGATCGTGAAGAACTATCCACTTCACGTTGAGTGGGGCGAGCAGCACCAGCGCTCATTCGCCCTCTTCTTTGATCAGGCTCGGGTATGTATTAATATATATTTTCATTTGATCTATCCAATATATTTATTATTAACACTTGCAATCTAATAACAATGTTTTTTTTTGTATTTTCAGTTGGATTACGATTTTCAGCCTGTAGCCGACCCTGATCACCCGGGGAGGGTGCTCGACCTTCATGCTCTGTACAATGGCCTGATGAAGAACATGCAGGCCAAGGTCCGATACAACAGGAATGAGCTGAAGGCCGACTGCTACTCCCTGTGGATAGCGACCCCCGAGGCAGAGAGAGCGGCCCTCCTATCTACTCCGGCGTTTGCGAGAGTCGACGTAGAGACATGGCCTCTATTGTGCGCTTATTTCGACTCCGAACGCAAACAAGTATGTATTTTAAATTTAATTCATTATTTATGATATAATTTATTTCTTTGTGTTTCTTAATTAGAAAACTAAATGTTAATGCGTTGTGCAGAAACAGGCTGCTCAGAATACGGAGAACAGGAAGTCGGCGAAGAGGGGTCGCCCCACTTACACAGGTGGCTCGACGAACATTACTCGAGCCATGGAGTTATCGGTAAATTAAGAGTTATTCTCTAATATTCTGCAATATTAAGAGTTATTCTGTAATATTTCTAATATTAAGAGTTACTTTCTAATATTGCAGACATCTCGGACCGTGGCTTCAGGTGGTACACCGAGCGTGCTGTCCGCATATCTTGCCGTCCACGGCACCTCGACAGATCCCGCCACGGGCGAGCTTCGATATCCCGACGTCGCTACCCAGGAGTACTGCGTAAGTGTTAATATTTTTTCTACCCAAATTTGAAATTTTAGTTTTGGAAGGTTCAAGTTTAAATTTTATACTTATACTTTACTGCTTAATGTGGGTGTAGGAGCGGGTGGTTGAGCAGGCCCAGGCCTCGGGGATCGATTTTACCGGACAGAACGATCCGAGGCTGCTGACCCCAGTTCTGGACGCCGCACACGGAGGGCACCATGGAGGTTGGGAGAGAGGCCGGGGATTGGGCCCTAGCAGGGCCCATATGAGGTTGGACTCCACCCCGGCGGTTACTTCCTCCGTCTCCAGTGACCGGCATGTCCATCAGGAACTGGATAGCTTGAGGGCCACCGTTCAGGAGTTGAAGGAGATGCTGGTATGTATACTACTTTATAGTAAAATATCATTTCATATTATATACATATCAACATATCCATAATTAGTACGTAGCTTGAGCTTATTTGGTTTTAGACTTAAGTTTGATTAATCATACATACATATGTAATTAAAATAAACAACGCTTTTCCAAACTAGATATCCAAACAGGGTTTCGAAATAACTTAATAATGAAACGAATTCGAATAATACACAGTTCTTACACGCTTCTTACACACGTTATGTCCAGACGCGACAGGGTAGATCGGCCGAGCCTCCACATGCATCTCCTTTGGCTGCGGCTCCGCAAGCCACTACATCGGCTGCGGTTCCGCAGACAGCTCCTGTAGCTCCACCGCCCACTCAGACTCCCGCAGCCGCGGCTCCGCAAGCGACTACCTCGACGGCAGCTGCGCAGACCACATCGCCAGCTCCACATGCCGCTCAGACTCCCTTATTTGTAGCATTGCAGAGTGTATTGACCGAGGAGCAGGCGCGCGTTATTCTAACGTTATTCAGAGGTGGAGCTGGACCGAACTAGGTTAGCTTTTTGGTTCTTATTTTTTGAAACATGTATTTATTTATATCACATTGTACTACATTTTGAAACGATATTGATATTGGTTTGTATTTATATCATATTCAGTTTTTGGGTTTCTTTTGTATATTATATATATGCGTGAGATGTGATTATGAATACTGCAATATATGATTTGATTGATGTATATAGTATTGTGCACAAGGCGCGAAAAAATCTAGCAGCCCATTTTTTAAAAAAAAATACAGACAATATGTACCTACGTATTAAGCCGTAGGTATATACGTTGCCCCTACGGAGTTATCCGTAGGTGCAAACTATCAGGAAACCTGATATTTTCCCACCTGATCTCAGTGAAGGGTGTTGGGAGTGCCCCTACGGATATACGTAGGGGCCACAGTCTATCCCCTACGGATTTATCCGTAGGGGCAAAATATCAGGTTTCCTGATATTTTCCCCCCTGATCTCAGTGCAGGGTGTTGGGAGTGCCCCTACGGATATCGCCGTAGGGGCTACTGCCTATCCCCTACGGAGTTATCCGTAGGGGTAGAACAAGGCCCTACGGTTGTATCCGTAGGTACATACAATATATTCAAAAAAAAATACATATATGATTTGATTATCCCTACGGAGTAATCCGTAGGGGCAATAACACCTACAGATATATCCGTAGGGGCACGAATTTGCCCGTAGGGGCAAGTTCAGGGCCTCAACTTGCACCTGCGGCCTTTGCACCTACGGGGTATTTTTTAGCCCCTACGCAGATATCCGTAGGGGCAACCCTTATTTGTAGTAGTGCGAGCGTGTCAGGCGCAGTTGTTTATCATTTGGCTCTTCCACCTGGCTTTCTAAATGTTCATCCTGTGTTTCATATATCGATGCTCCGCAAGTACCTTCTTGACCCCTCTTACGCGATACAGTATAAGACGATCCGGCTGGAGCGCGATCTTTCTTTTACCAAGTAGCCGGTTGTCATTCTAGATCGGTAGATGAAGAAACTGAGGTTCGAGGACATACCGACCGTAATGGTTCTTTGGCGTGGCCCGAGCGGCGAAGAGGTCATGTGGGAAGCCGAGATCGAGATGAGGAAGAAATATTCCCATCTCTTTGAGGGAAACGCGAAGTTAGATTTTAATTTGGGGACCGAATTTCCTTAAGGGGGGAAGATTGTAACGTTTTAAATATCGTTTAGGTTAATTGTCCGATAATCGGTAATATAACTTGTGTTTTCCGTAAAATTTAATTATAATTATTTTTCCACATAGACTTAAATATACCTATTTTTACTATGTAATTGCTAGTATTTGGTATTTAATTGATCACTTATAAATTGCTAGTTTACTTAAATATTTTTCTTAATTAATTATTTTTTTTAAAAATATTATTTTAAGCTTTCACTTATAAATTTAATTAGTGATAATTACAAATTGGAATGGTTAATCACACATTAGTGCACCATGACAACAAAAAAATTTTTAGTGTGTAACATGTTCTTTTTCTTTATTTTACCTCTAAGGTTCTAGATAATTCTAGGATTAATTAGAAAAATAAAGTAAATAAGAAAAAGGAATTAATAAATGAGTTTGGGGGGATGTTTCTACACACACACTCACTCACTCACTCACTTCTCTCTCTCCCTCTAGGCTTGGCCGAAACCAAGGCAGCCTCATCCTCATTTTTCCCCACCTCATTTCACTTTAAATATCTTCAATAAATGCATCAAAAATCCACACAAATTCCCACTAATTGCTAATTAAACCTTAACCCATTATTTCCTTGGCCTAAACTAGCTTGGATCTTGAAGCAAGTGAGCATTTTTGGAGGCAAGTTTGCAAGTTAGATCTCATGATTGTTGAGATATAATCTTAACCCAATGGTTACTTGTTGATTAATTACTTCAATTTAATTTACTTAGGTGTTTAAATATAGTTCTAATTTTAAGTTTGAAATTTCAAGATAAGCTTTTGGGTTCAAGTTAGGATTTTTATCACTTGATTATGGTTGCAATGTGTAGTTTAACATCTTAAGACTTGCAAAATCTAAACTAGTTGTTAATTTGCTAATTGTTACTTTTAAATTGTCTTAATTAAATAATCTTGCAAACTAAATTTTTATGATTAATGTAAATAGGTGAGATTAAAATCTATTTAATAATTGTGTAGCCTAATTAAGATATTAAATGAACATTGTGGCCACTAGATCTGTTAAAACATTTAGATTTGCACTAAAATGGTTAATGGTTGCTTACTAGGTTTTTGGAATAAATCGATTTTAATTAAGTTTGAGGTTTTGATGATCTATAACCTATTTCCTAAAATATCTAGTGTGTTGTGAGTACACGATTGGTACGATTGGGTTCTAGGCTTGGTAGTTGTCACGTATAGCGACCCTAGTTGTGGTTTATGGCGTTGTCGCGAGCGCGTTTTGTGCACCAAGTGTGTTCGCGTCTAGTTAGTGCACGTTGGTTGACTTGTATCTTTCGTGCCGCAACTATTCATATATATATATATATCCTCTTATTTACTTATGTGTGATTCTAGGATCGAGTGTAGAGGCGTCAGACATGGTGCAGAATGACAACGCTGAGATCGGATCAGATTAGCCGAGGCGTCCCAGTGAGTAGATGTACATATCTATGGGGAGATCGTCTGGATGGCGCAATGCGCCCGATAGTTTAGGATTACTAGTAGTACTTGCATTTATATGCGTAGTGTCCTAATTATTCATCTCATTGCATCGCATCATCTTATATATGTGATATCATCTCATAGGACACCTGCACCATTACAATTGGTTCATGCCGCACGTGCACTATTCATGCGAACACACACACCTTTGGTAATTGCTATGCCACGAACACTATAGAACTTGCTTAAATTAGTATCTAAACCATTTGCGTCATATGTGATATGTAAACTGATAATTGTATATTCATTCATCAACACTGATACGTAGGATGGCTAGTCACATATACATACCTTATTGCATCATAATTCATATATGGTTTCTTGTCAGATATTGCATGGTATATGCTATTGTATCATAGACATCCATCATCACCGGCATGTTTACATATTGTGATTCTTCTCGAGGATTTCAGTATTTGTGAAATTTCTGGATTTTTGGGAAAACCGCATGAATTTTATAAACCTGTTATCATTTTAAAAAGGCAAGTTGCGGTTTTCTCGTGATATGATGTATGTGTCGTCCACCATGAGTTTTCCTGATTTCTGTTGGTTTTCGAGACCCGATTCGAGGAGTAGGATGAACCATTTCGGGTACATGGTAGACGATGAGCCTGGCAGGGGCAGGCTACCTACCGGTGATGTCTGGCGCGGCGGATATCCGGAGGATACCGACCGTAGTCATGAGAGTTGATGAGATGGGCTGATCCGGACTGACGGAGCCCGAGACATTGAGATAATGAGATATTGAGACATTGAGATATTGAGACATTGAGATATCGAGATATTGAGACATTGAGATATTGAGATATACATATATTGTGTCGATACTTGACACGGATTTTCTGTTGATTTCATTGATGATACTTCGGTTTATTGCACAGAGGTTTTTCTAAGATAAGAATAAAGATTTTCTCATACCAGACATGTTCAAGTTTCGTGTTTGATTATGCATTCATACAAGTGCATCTCATTGTATTGATATATGTAGGCTGTGACGCATTTGCGTGCATGCTTACGATAGCCTTATTAGATATTACTTACTACTCACGAGTTGGCAACTCACCCCCGTGGTGCCACAGTATTATCTTGCAGGTTCGACCCGTTAGCATAGTAACGGCGGGTGTACTACTTCTGTTGCTTCTTTTGCTTGGACTTGCGGCTTTGCTCTTAGGTGGGTTGAGAGGATACTTTTATTCCCACTTTGTGTTTCATTTGTATCTAGTATACTCCATTTATCGTACTTACTATTTCTACCATTGTACATGTGACCTAGAGGTGTAGCAGTGAGATTAGTATATGTGTGTTGTTTTCTCTGGGGTCGAGCTCACTTAAGCCGACATGATGCTTTCTTGTTTTCGTGCTTTTATATGCTTTTTAGCTCTATCATGATATATATATTGCTTGTGGTTGTGATTCCGCCTTTGGCGAAGAGCTAGCTCCCACTTGGGGATACCTTTATTCTTTACTTATGCATATATTGTATTGTTCCCGTTGGGGCCAGTATTTACAAAGAAGACTTTGCCGAAATTTTTGGGAAAATTTAATGTTTTAAAAATGTTTAATGCGAATTATTTTGCCAAAATCGTTTTCTTTAAACAAGTATTCCTTCACTCTGTTTGTTTAACGGTTTAGATTTCTGGGCTTTGGCTTACTTAGATTACGTTGTGCCTTGAGACGTTCCGTAATTTAAGTGCCAGTGACGTTCCGTACTTTCTGGTCTTGACATTCCTCAGGCAAATTTCTAGGATTCATCATACTTCACCGAGGTATCAAAATTCATCCCTCAAAGATCAATGCGATTATGGAGATGCCCACGCTAAGAACCCTCAAACAACTGTGGTCTCTCCAAAGAAAACTCGCATATATCCGACGGTTTATAGCCAGCCTCTCTGGAAAATTCCATCCCTACGATCATCTAATGAAGAAGGGGATCCCGTTCATCTGGGATTAGAAGTTCCAAAACGCACTAAACGAAATCAAGCAGTACCTGCAAAATCCGCCGGTATTGGCCGCTCCGGTTAAGGGAAACCCCTTATCCTATATACAACGGCCCTTGAGGGTTCTCTAGGCATATTATAGGCATAAGAGAACGATCAAGGAAAGGAGAGAGCTCTATACTATTTAAGTCGAGTTCTCCTGAGGGCAGAAAACAACTGCTCCCCATAGAAAAGCATTGTCTGGCGCTAATCTTCACAATAACGAAACTCAGACATTACGCCTTGGCACATGAGGTCCACCTCATATCGAAAGTGGATCCTCTCAAATATTTAATGTCGAAGGACATACTGACAGGAAGACTTGCCAAATGAGCCCTCCTCCTGATGGAGTTCACGATAACGTATCGACCTTTTAAACCAGTGAAAGGACAGGCCATAGCTGACTTTCTAGCAGAGCATCCGATACCAGCCAACTTCCCCTTAAATTGCGAGTTGCCGGATGAGCACGCATTCGACGCAATCAAAGAAGAAGAAGAAGAAGATAAGTCTTAGTGAGAGCTTTACTTCGATGGAGCATCCTCCATGAAGCGGCGAAAGCAAAACACCCCCATAATCAAAGCTAGGGTGGGCCTTATCTTCGTGACCCCGCAAAGAGAGATATTGCGTTACGCCCTCTCTTTAATGGAGCCAAGGACTAACAATGAAGCTAAATACGAAGTTTTAATAGCCGGTCTTAAGATCGCTATTGATATGGGAATCAAAGACCTCCTTATATACGGAGACTCCCAACTGATCATCAATCAAGTAAATGGCGATTATCAAACATGCAAGCCAGAGCTGATAAGGTATGGAGAAAAGGTGCAGCAACTACTGACATAAATCTCTTCCTATACCCTTGAAAGTATACCACGAGCAGAAAACAGCAAAGCGGATGCGTTAGCCAAATTGGCTAAGGAATTGGCCGATGAAGACCTCGATGACGTAAGGATCATTGTACAAAGCCGCGGAGTTCTCTCACCAACAGATATATCTTTGGAAGACTTGATAAAGCCATCCGAAGGAAAATAAATGACTGAACAAGTAGCCCTCCAAATAGAGGATGAAGAAAAGATCAAGGACTGGAGGGAAGTCTTCATAGACTACTTCAAGTCCCAACGAACGCCCGAAAATGCGTCATATAGACATCAGCTCATGAAACGAGCTTTGTCATTCGCCTTCGTTAATGATACTCTATATAAGAGGTCATTCGACTGCCTATGTCTAAGATGCCTGGGGCCGAAGGAGGCAAAGAAAGTCATCCAAGAAATACACAACGGACTCTGTGGTTCTCATCAAGCTGGATCAAAGATGAAACTGAAGATAAAAAGAATGGGTTACTATTGGCCTACAATGATTCAGGACTGTCTCGAATATGCAAAGCAGTGTCACTCATGCCAAATTCATGGGGACTTCATACACCAGCACCCAAATCCGCTGCACCCAACAGTGGCCAGCTGGCCATTCGAAATGTGGGGAACCAATATAGTTAGCCCCATCGAACCAGCATCCTCCAAAGGACATCGGTTTATATTGGCAACGGCCGATTTCTTCTCTAAGTGGGCAGAAGCAGTACCACTAAAGGAGGTGAAGACGGAGAATATCCTCCACTTCTTGAAAACCCATGTCATCTATTGGTTCGGCACTCTACGACGCATTTTCTCGGATAATGCACCGGCTTTCAGAAGTCATAAAATCAGCCACTTCGCATAGCAGCATAAAATAGATTGGAGATATTCTTCAATCTATAATTCTTGGGCCAACGGTCTAGCTGAAGCCTTCAACAAGACCTTGACCAAGATTACAAAAAAGACAATGTCCAGAAACAAAAAAAGACTGTCATGAAAAGCTGCATGAAGCTCTCTGCGCGTACCGAACAACGTTCAAGACGGCCATGAATACAACACCATACGCATTAGTGTTCAGCACGGAAGCAGTGCTTCCATTGGAAATAGAACTCCCTTCTCTACGAGTAGCGGTTCGATATGATTTCAAAGGAGAAAATACACCTACGAGATCCTCACAACTTGTAAGGAGAATATACCCTCTATAAGACCCTCACGGCTTATAGAATTCAAAAGCCTTAACATATAGGGACCTGAACCTGTTCTTAAGCCACCAAAACCCCACAAAATTCTTATGCCCTACAAGTAGTCCAATATCGACTCTTGTATACAATCCACGGGCATAAATAAATTCCCCACCAAGTTCCTCCAATGGCGAGAAATATCCTCATATGGTGAACGACACTTGTAAGGTCCTCTCGATATTGCAAAGAAAAAATACTTTTTTAAAATCCTTACGACTTGCAAGAGAAAACATACTCAGGAATCCCTACGATTTCTAAGGAGAAAATACACCTACAAGATCCTCACGACTCGTAGGAAGAAATACCTTTATGGGACCCTTATGGCTCATAAAGCAAAAAGCCTTAGTCGACGGGATCCTAACCCTGTTTGCTAAGCTACCTTTGTTCAAATCAACAAAGGAAAATGATGATTCACTCCAGGCAATATCCCAGTTGCAACGATACGGATGTCTGAATAGGTGTCAAACTCCAAATCCTTTCACGGCAAATGATGATTCACTCCAGGAAATATCCCAGTTGCAGCGATGTTGATGCCTAAACAGGTGTCAAACTCCAAGTCCTTTCACGGTAAATGATGATTCGCTCCTGGCAATATTCCAGTCGTAGTGATGCTGATGCCAAAAATTGGTATCAGGACCAAAGTCCCCGACTCGCAACAAAATCAGCGAGCAAAAAAATGCATATGAAATAGCCGAAATGATGGGGCAACTCGCAATAAAAATCATCGAGCAAAAAAATGCATATGAAATAGCCGAAATGATGGGGCAACTCGCAATAAAAATCAGCGAGCAAAAAATATGCATATAAAAATAGTTGAAATGTTTGGGCAACTGATCAGTTATATTTATTGCACATTTGTACGGTTATTTTCCCTATTATTATTAATTACTAAATGGTGTTATTTATAATTTAAGAACATATGTGAGTTTATGTGTAAAATGATTTTGTCATATGTTTCTTAACTTATAATTAGTATAATTGGGGGAATATATGCATATCATATTTAAATAAAATATCCATGAGATTCTTAATTATTAAAATATGTATATCATATCATATCAAATATTCTTAACCATTATTATTAAGATATCATATCCGTGATTTGATTAAAAGTGGTTGGAATATTATTTCAAATAAACCAAATGCTACTAATGATTTGATTTGAGATATTGTGCTGGTATTAAAATAACAAATCAATTCAGGGCTACAAATATAAGTAGGAGATCCACATCAAATCGAGTTAGCAAACCAAATCTGCCGAATTTTAGGAGCAAATTGAAGAATCTCGCAACTGCAGAAAGAAATATATATTTTCAAAATATATTCATCAGAAGGATCTCCTAAAATCGATATAAAAAAAGCACAAAAATCTGGAGAATAGATTCCACCAAAGGACGGTGGATCCGCGGTGAAATGGGGTTAAAGGCGGCGAAACCACGGTTCTATAGTAGCCGTTGGATGTGAAATTTCAGGGGCTTGCTCGTCTTTTCACATACTTTAAGATAACGTTTAGGGTTTAAAGTTCCAGAGTATATATAAAGGACCGAGAGAAATTTAGGGTTATCTATCTATCTATCATCTATCCATCGATCGATCTAGATCTATCAAGCAAACTAGAGTTTTTAGTTCTTTTAGTTTTTTTCAGCAATCGAATTCTGTAATGTAAAAGTTTCAATAAAGGGTAGTTTTTTTAATTTTGTCTCATTACTTTCCGCATTTATTTTCTGCATTTACTTTCCACACTTTTCTTTTTTGTTTAACTTATGGGTTCCGTATTCTTCCACCTTTCTTTTACTTCGTTTTTCCCAATGAGCGAGTAAATTCTCGCTTGTTAGGGTTTGTAGGATAGGGTAGTATAATAGATGAAAAAATCGCTTAACTTCGTTTTATGTTTTAATTTTTATAAACTTTAACAAAGGGAGTCTTAACAATTCATGATAGTTACGACCACGATTTGAGATTCGTTAATACTTGCTTTGTTGAAGGCTTGAGATAAATAGAAATCAATTGAAGGATAAGGGTCGGTAAAGGGAAACCCTAATCCCTCCAAGAACCCTAATCCACACTCATCGCTATTTCTCTAGTATTAAATAATTAAAAAATAAAAAGAATTATTTTTAAAACTCCATCCTTTAACTACTCAATCCGAAAAACCCTACAAGCCTTTCTCTTAAAAAAATTTCAAATCTCTTTAGTTTAAAATGATAAAAATCCTACCTTTCTGTATTAACACGTCTAAAATAAGAAAGATGGTTCACCATTTTCCTATGGATGACCCGTACTCACTATCGGCTAGCTATTGCGACACCGTTATTAATTGCGGTATTTAGAACACACAAAGACTCGATTTTTCACACCAATCAGCAACTCGTAATAAAAAGGAGCGAGTAAAAAAGAAAAATATTCAAAATGATTGGGCACCGCGGATATAAAAGCCGAAATGATTGGGCAATCGCGACTTTCACGATATAAAAGCCGAAAAGATAGAGCATCATGGAAAGAAATAAAGATGAAATTTTTTCTGCCCTGCAGGTAGGTCCACACCGATCCCTGTATACAATCCATGGGCACAAATGAAAAAAAGGGAACCATATTTTCCCACTAGGTTCCATCAAAGAGAGAGTCAAATCTCGACGACAATATCTACGGCCTAGAGATCAGCTCAACGTTCTTCTCATTCCAACAAGGTGAAGACATGCCGTCAATAAAACTCCAAAGAGCCAAAATAAAAGTGGAGCGATGTAATACCCAGTTCTTTTTATACACCAATATCCGTATTTTTATAAAGTGTTACTTACAAAATTTATTTATTTATATTTATAATTATTTTTTATTTATTTTAAAACCCTAACCCTAATTTAAGCTAATTCCTTTTATTTTTCCTAAACAATTCCCGGCCCAAACCTACCCAAACCCATTTCCAACTTCCCCAGAGCTCGGCCCAACTTCCCCCGACCCGACCCACTTCCTCCCCTTTCTTCCTCCCTCGTTTTCACCTTCCCGCCCTTTTTCCCCTCCTCGCCCCCGCTTCCCTCGCGCCCACTACCCGCGCCCATTCACCCGCCCCTCGCACACTTCTCTCGCCCAACCTCAACTCCCCGTGTCGAGCTCCCCTCTTCGCCCAGCAAACCCCGACGGTCGCCTCCCCACGACCCGCTCGCCTCGTCGTTCCCCCTTCCTCGCCATGACCCAGCCACGCCCCTTTTCTCGCAACCGCCGCGACCCCTTCTCCTGCAGCTCCACACTCCCTTCTACCCTCCTCGCTCCCTCCTTATTTTCACGTCTCTCTCTCTTCTCCCTCTCTTCCATCTCTACAACCCATCACCATCGCCTCCCCTGAGCTCCTACCCCATCGCCGACGAGCCACCCTGCATCACCACCGTTGCCTACCTGCATCACCTGAACCTCGCAGTCGACCTTCCTTTCTACCTCCACCATCATCACAAACCCACTCCTCCAAGCTCCTAACCACTCACCCAAACCCGGGCAACCCTGCTACCTAGCCGAGCCCTTACTGCCACCTCCGCCGGCCGAGCACCATCGCCGACCCTCGACCTCCTAGCACCACCAAACCCCCACTCCTCTCCTCCACTCGCCGACGAACTTCCTCCGTCGACCTCATCGGCCAACTCCGAGCTCCATCAAACCCCCGAGCCTCAAACCCACTGCAACCCTCGCCGAGCTTCTGTTCCATCGCCGGCGACCGCCTCAGCCACCCCAGCTGCCTCCCTCCAGTGCTCGAACGCCTTCGACACCCCATTGCACCGCCAACCGCACCGACCCCACGCCGCTGCCGCAGTGCCAGGCCACCATGCCCATTTCCCTGAACGATCGTGCCCGCTTCATGCTCACTGCTTGCGCCCGCGCTCACATCGCCTGATCTCTCATCTCCGGCTCCTGTGGACCTCCGTAGTCTCTCCTAGCTCTCCTCGGTGCACCGTTGATCACTTCCAGCGTACCCATCACCTTCACCGCAGTACCAAAGCTAGCCCATGTTTCAAACCGAGCCCCGGTCATTTCATCGAACACATGTATCCATCGCAATCGCCGCTATTCTAGCCACCGACATTGCCGTCCAAGCCACCGACATTGCAGTCCAAGCCATCGCCGCAGTTGACGCAGCGACCGTCGCAATGCCAGTGCACGTCCGTCGCACCCACCGAGCCATCAAGTCCAAGAATTAAGCTCCACCGAGGCCAACTCTTGTCGTGCTCGAGTCGTGAACACACCGTTGCTGCTACCATAGCCGTGGTTCACCACTGTGTCATCCACTGCTGTCATATCACCGATCATCGTCGTCAGGCAAGTATTACATACTTGCTTCATGCTATATATATAATCACTTCAATTACGATTCAATATTATTATAAGTATTTGATACTAAACTTCATGTGAGAACCTATTTTTAAATGGCGGAACTTGTGATCATTACACCCGATTACTATTTTCAGAGGTACTGCAGAAATTTGGTTGAAAATCAATATCGTTTCACCTATAAAATGTTACCCCCGATAATCATTGCGAAATCAGAATTTTCCTGAACACGCTAGATCGTTAAATTCATATTAAATCTTTTACAAATCGGATTTTAGCGTTCCATGGCTTGTATCGAAGATAACTGATTAACCTACAGTACTCTATAGTTGATCACTGAATTTTAACAAATTATGATAGAGATAACTGGGGAGAATTACGATTCCGGACTGCAGTCCAGAGCAGTAATCCCAGTTAACCCTTGTTTTTAAATCACTTTATTTTCTTGTTCAAATGCGAAAATGTGTGGAACCCTATATAGTTACGTAGAAAATTGAGTGATCTTTCTTAATCCACTAGTTTTACTGGATTCCTGTTTTGTATGATATTTTTAACACATTTTATAATGTCGACATGTCCAGCTGAATTCTGCAGTGATAGATTTTACACATGAACATAAACCTGGCCATAACTCACTGTGGATATAGGATATTACTGATCTGCCAATTGAGTTGGAAACCTAACTGATAATCCTAAATATTGTTCAACTATAGTGTTGCCTAATTATGATCCCAACTGAGAGTAAAATGTGTTACGAAACAGACTTGCAAGTGGTAGGACACTGACTGGTGATATTTTATTCATATCATAATTATTGCATTCTCATCATATCATGTAGAGCTCATATACATTGGTAACCTAGTGATCGTGTACATTACCCAGTGATAGGTATTAGTGCTTTGATTGTGGCAAGTACGTTAGTGTTAAAGCGTGAATGAATAAGTGAAGTGACACGTACTTGTGCACAATCAGCGAACCCAGTTAATTTATTGCATTGTCGACGTCTATGGGACATGTATAAGTGTGACTATAATCGGTATGGGACGATTATGGAAGCACTTATATTAATGGCATAGGTAAAGCACCAAATACTGTCCATTTATCTTGGGTATCAGTCGAGACACGCTTGATGGAGATCATGTCTTCAGTTCTCGCGTAGACTTGTCATGGACCGACTAGTATTTGAGTTTATGGTTGGTATTTGCTGTAGACCACGGGGTGTGGGGTAGTTTGAGTGTGAGTTCAACAGAATCTCGGGAGTCCCATTGCCGGCATACACAACGATTCTGGGAGTTATATGGGTGATATTACTGACTATCAGCGACTCGAGCCCGTGTTCCCTTGCCCTTAGGGCCCTACCTTTGGGTTGGGGACACTCACGAGTGGTTGGCTCTCACACTTAGACTGACGATAGGTTTAGCGACCTGGACAGTGAGACTTAGAGACTGATAGGTTTAGTGACATGCATTGATTACTGATTCGCTATACCTGCCATACTGTTTACCAGCTTTATTATTTACCTGTACTGGCTCCTTCATGTTCATATCATCACTTTATGCGTGTTGTTTTATATTCATCATTATTACACATGTTACATATGTATTTCTATTTATTGCTATTGTGTCGCTCTGACAACCTGAGTATACATGCTCAGAGGGAGAAGTGGATTTAACTTGGACCAGGACCTGACGTACCTCGAGGACATTCCGGATATCTAGATCAGCGATTCAGAGCTATACTTCCTTGATCTCTATCTGGTTAGTTCTTTGTATTTCTTTTGATTTAGTGACTGCATTTCTCATTACCTGTGCATTGATTACTGATTACCACGTAAAGCTAGAAGCCGAAGTGTGACTACGGCAGGATATTTCCTCGACCGTAGAAGCATGGCTGGCCTTGTCAACCCCTCATATTCCGTATTTTGGGAAGAGGGCGTGACAAGCAATGGCAAAATCCTAGCTCTAGATCTTGATGGCAACATCTACAACCTAGAGATCATATCGACGTGCTTCTCATGCCAGCAAGATGCAGACGCGACGTTAACCAAGACCCAAGGGTCAAATAAAATTGGAGTGACGACATATCCCTAGCTCCAGACTGTTAGTTATATGTATGCCCTAGAGGCCATTACTGTATATGCGATGTATATTGTAGTGGATGCTTGAACATATATAGAGAGGACTTTCTTGCTCGATATGATAGTATGCTATCCGGTTGCTCTTTATCTTAACATGTACACTGATTGTCTCTCTATTACATACTGATAAAGCCTTTAGGATCAGTACTTGACTGCCAGGATTTTGATGCAGATCATACTAGTGGGGACAGGGTAGTCGCTAAGTACATCCTTCAATTGTTCCTAGTCATGGGAATATCGAGACAGGGCATCGATACTCCAGAGTAGACTAGCGTATGCGCTTCTCGACCTATGAGATGGGCGATAGATGATCCCATATCCATTGGTGTTTGACATCAGAGAAGGTATACGGGTGCTCAGTGGAGACTGGGTACACTGGACGGACTCGTCGAGAACTCCTAGATGGTATTATACCTATCGTCGGATAGCAGTTCTCTTGTGACACTGGTACAGGTTAGTCTGTAGACCCGAGATCGTCATAGAGTCTTGTGTGATTCCCACTGTGCTTTGATTTCCACCATACCACGGTCAAGAGATCGTGCAAAAAGGTGGTTTTTGGGTACAGTCCTGAGTCACATGGAGGCAATGAGCGATAGGAGGGGTTTCGTCTCTCCCGGTATTGGGAGTTGATATTGCGCTATGCTCGATTGGCCATAACATGGAATCCCTGGCCAGGGTTGCTGAGATTTACTGGTAAGTGTTATCAGTAGTTTCTCGAACCGTTATGGACCTAGCATCGGCATGACTTATCAGGCTATTGGGGTCTGACGTTATACCACCCCCAGGCTGTGATATGCGACATATCAGACGAAGAGACCGGACTGTACGGTAGTGTTGCTGATTGGATTTGCAAGAGTACGAGTAGGCTTGCTTGTTGATCTTCTGATCGCTCAATACCCGGGTGGCCGTTACGTTTAGCAGACTGCTTGCGACTTGTGGGTGTTTGATATGATCATCACCTACTACCGGCGTATTGACGAGTCTTTAGAGTCCTACACAGAGGTTTCCTGGTTTATGCGAAATGGAGTAGAAGCACATATGTGATATGTGCAGGACCGAGATTAATGTGGGTATGTGATACCGCATTCTATGCTCACGATATGTGACATTCGTCGATTATATGTGATATAGCCAAGTTATCGGATCAAGTGTTGATTCGATAAGTTGTTACATTTTATATTAGTCGGTTATATGTAATATAACCGGATTATTAAATCAAGAGTTGATTATAATTTAATGTATAATTATATATTTGATAATTACATTACATTAATAATATTATCTCACTTAAGTATTACTTTCTCAATTGATGATACATTGATATATATATGTGATATATGTTAATTGTATTATTTTCTTTTTGTACACAAAATATATATGTGATATATATTGTTGTGTCATGCTAGGTTACACTTGCAACATGTATGTATGAGACTCACACCATGCTAGGGTTAAGTTAGGATTTATATTTATTTCAAGCAAATTCAAAATTGTAGAGATATTTGTCATGGTTCAAAGCTTGTAGAAGCTTGTGGTCTTCATTGACTTAGTCCACTCTTTTGTCTTGCTTAAGATATTTGTTAACCCAACCCTTAACCTTAGACTATGGTTTATTCTCTACATGAGTTAGGCATGACACCAACTCACCATGGTTGCAATTCTAACCTCACTCTCTCATTCATTTTCTTCATCACTTGTTCTTCTTCCTCAAGAGAAAAAACTTGCTAGTTTTTTCTAAGTGATGAAATCTTGTGAGAAAAATAAAACTAAAGTGAGCCCACTTCCTACTTCATCATGCTCTACTATTAGCCATTTAGTTTATGGTGTTTGTTTCACTAATCTCACCATTAGTGAAGAAGTAGCATGAGCTAGTGTCTTCTCGACGTAGATCATCTTCGGCCTCGAAAACTTCGATGCAAGCTTGTTCATATCTTCATGGGAGCCTTTCCAGAGTCTAGGAGTTCGTGATCGCAGCGAAAGGACTACTACACGGAGCTATTGAAGTGAAGGACCGGTCTACAAAGGTTGTATTTCTTGTTCACTTTAGTTTCAAAGATGTTTGCATTCGTTTCGTCGGATTTTCTAGCTTCGATTCTAGGGTTAGGGTTAGCTAGAACGGCAAAAATTTAAATATGGAATGGATGATGCCTACCGAAACCTTGTTGCCGCATTAGATAACCCTACACAGACCTCGATGGCAATACATACAGCATAGAGGTCATACGGATGTTTACCCTACTTCAGCAAAGAATCGGCGCGACATCATCAAAGAAAAAACGAAGTGATGACTTATTCCTAGTTTCGGGTCTTAACGGCAATACATACAAAGCCTAAAAACCATTGGAGATCATCCCACCCCAGAAAGGTGCAGTTATGACTCATCAGGGCTCCAAATTAAGCTTAACTTCAAGTAAAAAGCGCCACAGAAAATACCTAACGCTTGTTCTTCTGACGGTAATATAAGTACTCTAACCTAAAAAGATTACTTGAAGACGTTTTGTCCAGCCTCAGAAGAGATCAGGGACACGATAGTCGCAGGGCTACTCGAACAACAGCCTAAGGAACTGCATATCGAGAAATACATCAGCCAACGCGACGGCACGATGGACTTAAACCGAGTACCACAAACCTAACGGACCCCTGTCATATAAGAATGAGGGCTATCTACATCCAACGTTAGGGCAAGTTTACCTGTAAACCTAAGGGAGGTAAACTAGAGACTCCGAAATGAGTACATAAACTACTTCACGCCAGATCAAGACATTAAGGAACAAAGAGGTGCATGTGAATATAAAAAAAATGTATATCATTTATTCATGAATCAAAATGTTTGAAAAATACAATTTATAAAGAAAAATGGGATACAATCGTGATCTCTAAGAGGGTGGGGTTTTTAGTAAAGTAGCGACCCATTCATTCTCCTGCCGGAGCTCATTCTCGTGTTCCATTATTGCGGCTAGCAGCGCTTCGATTTGAACTCGTTGGTGCAAGCACGAAGAAAGTTTCTCAGAAATCTCCTGTTTAGTAACCTCGTGGCCCCACATTCCATACTCTATAAATTTAAGGTCCCTCTCCAAATACAGCGTTGAAGATTTTGGAAGATGACTAGGAGCCACGCAGCATTTAGGAATATTTGTTCACATCAGTCCAGTGTTCACCTACATATAGATGCATATTTGAAAGAGAAATAGCGTTGAAAATATGCTCATTTATATGTGCATGTGTGAAGGTTAGTGCATGACACGTGCGCCGCATATGCGCGCATCATTGGCATTCGTACTTAGCAGAAACTCTTAAGGGTAAAATGCAAAGCACATGCGCAGATGTAAGATGCACACATGAATATGTACTGGGGATGAAACATTCAGCAGTCAACGATAAAGAATTGCATTTAAATAAATATCTTATTCTATAAGGAAGAGATCACCAAATATAGGATCAGAGATACAGGGGTTAACAAAACAATAAACAAAGTTCTTTAACTCCCTCTTTGCCTGCTCTACCATATCGAAACGGCGGTCTTCGCGAGGAGTCGCTCCCCATCGATCAGTGCCGTGTTCATCGGCGAAAGCAGCCATGATGGCCCGCTGAGCCCGTATCTGGCTTAACAACTGAACGGAGTGATCCCTCAGAGGCTTGGTAATCAAACGTGCCTCATGAAAGCACTCGATCTTGTCCTCTGCTACGTCGAGCATCGCCAGAGTCATCTCCGCTGGATGAGAGGCAATGACATCGAGCACGGACAGGAAGATCATCCAGAGCTAAATGGAGCCGATGGGGAGAGGAGATCCTCTACGAGTCAGGAGCTCGTGCATTACCGTGTCGCATTGGCCATCCTGAGAGTGGGATTCACCAAGCGTGCAGCAAAACGAGGAACAATTTCCTCGATAAGCACCTCCCATAGCTGTCGATGAGCATGGGGATGATTGCAAGCCATAACTCTTCTTTGTTAAAATGGTTCTCTAAGAAAGTGAGAGAAAAGATAAACATGTCTTCAGATTATAAAGAGAAGTATTTAAGTCTAGGCACAGAAAATGTTGTGCATGGTGGAACTATTTTCAAGCTCTGACAAAAAGATGGCATTGGAAAAGAAAATGTTGACTCAGGAAAAGTAGAGCAAGAAAGTGAAACGATTCCCTCGTATAATAAATCAGTGCCTCACGTGAAGCACACATGAGCGTCGGCATTAGTTTTTTATAGGATTAAATTTTATAGCAGCGCCTCACGTGAAGTACACGTGAGCGCTGTCGCTAATCTTTTATAGGATTAAATCCTATAGCAGCACCTCAAGTGAAGCATACATGAGCATTGGCGTAAAAAATAGTTTTGTCATTCATGCTTCAAAGAAATTTATACATTGGTAATGAGAATTTTCACAAAAAAAGAAACAAATATCATCAAAGGTCTACAATGGCAAGACGCTAAATTCCGGACATGGATTCTCAAACTTAAAGGCAAATTTAAGTAAACCGCTCCTAGCTTCATTGATCATCTTCTTATGCGTCCTCTCCCGAATGCAAGATTCGGAATCCCGATGATATCTTCCATCCTCTGGTACGCGGATATTATCGTTTTCTATTGGAAGACGCGATGCAAAATAGCGACGAGATCATCTCTCCGCTTCTTCGAGATCAGGCCCATCAGATATACTGAATGCACCTTGTCTTCAGCGTCATCAAGTGCCTCGAGCGGCATAGCCTCATCAAGCTCAGGAAGTGCTTCTCAGATCGATCCAACGATAATCTTCAAAATGGTAGAACGGTGGGGGAGCAATCGACCTTTGTGGATAAGAGGCTATGATAGAATTAAATTCTACACAAAAACTGGGGATCTTCTCTGTTAAACAGAGCCGGTGGATCAAAAATCCAATGGTGATTAAAAATAATCAAATGATAGAATTAAATTCTATTAGGAAGAATTATCTCTCTGATTTTTTTAAATAAAAAAGTTCTCTGTTAAACAGAGAGTTATTGGATCAAAGATCCAATATTAGAATCAAATTCTAATATGGGAAAATATTTTCCTAATCTTTCTAAATGAGAAAGATAAATTCTAAACCCTTAGATTAAAAAAATCCAATGATAATTAAAAATCACCATTTCAGAGAATTAAATTCTATCTATGAGAAAATATTTCCCTAATCTTGTTAAAAACAAGAATATATATATTCTGTGAAACAAAAATCATCGGATCAAAAATCCAACGGTGGATAAAATCCCTAAATGATCTTTGAGGCCAATTAAATCAATTGGTGTCTCTCAAATGAGAGATTTTCTTAAACTAACTAACAATTTGCCTCCCCTATATAAAGGAGCCGAGACTTCAAGTCTCAAGGAGGAAGGAACCCCATAAGTTTTTCCACAAAACTGAGAATTTAATTCTCTTCTCAAAGAAGAAGATCCTCGCTCTTCCAAACCCTAGGTAAAGAAAAAAGCAGAGATAAAACGTATCTGCTATGCCTAGCATAAAAAGAAAACATGGGTTTAACCCTTCATAAAAAGAACTTAGTTCTTTCTCTGATCTGAGATCTGAAAAGCAAATCTCTCCACAAGTTGAGAATTTAATTCTCATCGGGGAGGTTCTATTTTTCAGACTCAAAATTTAGGAAAAAAACTAGATCAACAAAAAAAGACACATTGTATAAGAATTTAATTTCTCTGAAAATAGGGTTTAATCCTACAAAAAGAACTTAGTTCTTACAAAAAGAACAGAAGAACTTAGTTCTCCAATAAAACTGATCCTAAATCCTCAAAATAGTGATCTTGGTGATCATTAATGGTCAAAATGCCATTAACAAAAGTTAAGACTTCTTCAGAAAATATCAATAAAGATTAAATCTCTAAAAAGAAAAGGATTCGGTTCCTCATGTGCTTCCCACGTGAAGCACCCAAAACAAAAGGCTCAGCGCCTCACGTGAAGCGCCCAAAATATGAACTCAGCGCCTCACGTGGAATACAAGTGAGCGCCTAAAATATAAACTCAGCGCCTCACGTGAAATATGTAGGGTTACCCTTGCACCTAGTCTAGAATTTGGTAGCATCACTCATGCCATTTTATAATTTAGAGAGGTGCAAAGTTAACTAACCATGAATCTTGCTAGAATTTCTAGGGTAACAAAAATTGTATCATATACAAATAACTAAAGAGATAGGGATTACAACCTTTGTAGCCCGTTACTTCGCTTCATAAGCTCCGTGTTGAGGTCCCTTCGCTGCGATCAACATGAACTCCGACTCTCGAGTGGCTCCATGAGGTAAATGAGACGCCTTGCTTGTAGTCTTCATGATCTAAGATGATCTACCTTGAAGAATCTATAACCCAAGCTTACACTTCACTAAACAACTTATTAGAGAAGTGAACACCCTAATCTAAGTGGCTAGAATAGATGAAGATGATGAAGTAGGAATTATGATCTCTTTTGTTTTCTATTTCTCATACTAATTCATCACAAATCAAAAAGCAAGTGAAGGTTTTTCAAGAGCTTGAAGGAGAAGAAGAAGCAAAAGCTTTTGTGCTGAATAATGAAATTATAGTTGTGGTTACTTATTCAACCATGAGTTAAGCATGAAGGGTTTTAACTCATGTAGAGAATAAACTAGAGTTAATTGTTTAGATTGGGTCAACAAATATCTACACAAAATATCTAAGCTAAAGACAAAAGAAAGCTTCATGAAACTTCATGAAAAAGCTAACCCAAAAGCTAACCCTAATCCAAACCCTAACTAGGTTTAATCTCTAAATCATTGTTGCATATATAACCCTAACTTGTTACAATATTATATATCACATATACAATATATTTTGTAACAAAAAGAAAATAATACAATTAACATATATCGCATATATATATCAATGTATTATCCGGTGAGAAAATGAATCAATAAAGCGAGCTTATATTAGTTAACGTAATGTAATATATCACATATATAATTATACATTAAATTATCGAATCAACACTTGATCCAACAATCCAGCTATATAGCATATAACCGACTAATATAACATGTACCAATTCATCGAATCAACACTTGATCCGATGACCCGGCTATATCATATATACCCGGCCGATATCATATATTGTGAGAATAGAATACGGTATCTCATATCGTATTATTCTCGGTCCCGCACATATCACATATGTACTCCTACTCCGTTTTGCCTGAGTCAGGAAACCTCTGTGTAGGACTCTAAAGAATCGTCAATACGCCGGCAGTAGGTGATGATCATATCAAACACCCACAAGCTGCAAGTGGTCAGCTAAACGTAACAGCCACCCAGGTATTGAGCGATCAGAAGATCAACAAGCAAGCCTGTACATTCTCCTATGAATCCAATCAGTAACACTACCGTATAGTCCGGTCTCTTCGTCTGATATGTCGCATATCCAGTCTATGGGTGGTAAACGTCAAACCCCAGTAACCGATAAGTCGTGTTGATGTGAGGCTCATAACGGGTCGAGAAACTACTGATAACTCTTTACAGTAGCACTCCATATCAGCCATGACCAGGGACTTCCAGTTATAGCCAATCGAACACAGCACAACATCAACTCCCTATACCGGGAGAGACGAAACCCCTCCTATCGCTCATTGCCTCCATGTGATTCGGGACTGTACCCAAAAGCCACCGTTTTGCACGCCCTCTTGGACATGGTAAGGTGGACATCAAAGCACAGTGGGAATCACAGAAGGGTCTATGACTATCTCGGGTCTACAGACTAACCTGTACCAGTGTCACCAGAGAACTGCTATCTGACGATTGGTATAATACCAACTAGGAGTTCTCGGCAAGTCCGTTCAGTGTACCCAGTCCCTACTGAGCACCCGTACACCATCTTTGATGTCAAACACCGATGGATATGGGATCATCCATCGCCCATCATATGGGTCAAGATGCGTATATGCTAGTCTATTCTGGTGTATCGATGCCCCGTCTCGATACACCCTCGACTAGGAACAGTTATAGGATGTACTCGTTGACTACCCTGGCCCCACTAGTATGATCTCATCATAGTCCTAGTAGTCAAGTACATATCCTAAGGGCTTTATCAACATGTGAGAGTAAGACAGTAAACTAATACAAGTCAACATGTTAAGACAAAGTGTAACCAGATAGCATACTATCATATCGAGTAAGAAAGTCCTCTCTCTATATATCCAAGCATCCATTATAATATACATCATATGTACAATAATAGCCTCTGGGGCATATACATAAATAACAATCTCCCACTTGCACTAAGGCCAGCTGTTGTAGTATCTCATACCCAACATTCCGAAGAGTCTCTCAAATTGTATCTGGGGTATGGCCTTCGTGAGTGGATCCGCGGTGTTGTCCTTCGTATCAACTATCCTGACCTCGATCTCCCGGCAATCAACTATCTCCCGGATCAGGTGATACCGCCTCAGAATATGTCTGGACTTCTGATGGGACCTGGGTTCCTTGGCCAAAGCCACAGCTCCATTTTTATCACAATACAAATGTATTGGATGCTCAATGGACGGAACCACACCAAGTTCAGTGATGAACTTCTTCATCCAGACAGCCTCTTTGGCAACATCGTTGGCAGCGATGTATTCAGCCTCCATCGTCGAGTCTACAACGGTTTCCTGTTTGGAACTCTTCCAACACACCGCCGCTCCATTAAGGGTAAAGACAAATCCCGAGTGCGACTTAGAGCCGTCCTTATCACTTTGGAAGCTTGAATCGGTAAAGGACTCCACTTGGAGCTCATCGTTATCATACACCAAGAATATCTCTTTAGTCCTTCTCAAGTACTTGAGAATGTTCTTCACAGATGTCCAGTGACTCTCTCCAGGATCTGCTTAATACCGACTCACTACACTTAGTGAGTATGCTATATCGGGTCTGGTACATAGCATCGCATACATGATAGAGCTTACTGCCGAAGCATAGGGTATCCCTTGCATGCGAGCTCTTTCCAAATCAGTCTTGGGAGACATCTCTTTGGAGAGAGTGAGTCCAGAGATCGTGGGTTGGTTCCCACGCTTGGATTCTTCCATACTAAACCTCTTTAGTATGGTGTCAATGTACCTGGATTGGGACAATCCCGGTATCCTTTTAGATCTATCTCTATAGATCTTCATTCCCAAAATGCAGGAGGCATCACCTAGATCTTTCATTGAGAATCTATGTGATAAGAAGAGCTTGACCGAGTGCAGCATAGGAACATCATTTTCTATCAAGAGTATGGCATCCACGTACAATACGAGGAAGACAACCTTACTCTCTGCAACCATCTTGTAAATACAAGGTTCATCTATGTTTTTGATGAAGTCAAACTCTTTGACTACAACATCAAAGCAGATGTTCCAACTCCGCGATGCCTGTTTTAACCCGTAGATGGATTTAAGCAGCTTGCACACCTTTCCGCTGCTCCCACTATCTACGAAGCCCTCTGGCTGAGTCATGTACACGCACTCTTCTAAATCACCATTTAGAAAGGCGGTCTTAATATCCATCTGCCAGATTTCGTAGTCATGATATGCAGCAATGGCAAGTAGGATCCGGATGGACTTAAGCATAGCCACTGGAGAAAAGGTTTCGTCATAATCCATACCTGGTCGTTGACGAAAACCCTTTGCAACAAGTCTAGCTTTGAAAATCTCAACTTTTCCATCTACACCAAGTTTCTTCTTAAAGATCTATTTTCTCCCAATGGGTTTTACCCCTTCAGGAGCAACTTCCAAAGTCCATACTTTGTTGATGTACATGGATTCCATCTCAGATCGCATTGCATCCATCCACTTCATAGAGTCCCCACTCGTGATGGCCTACTCGAAGCTAGTCGGGTCATCATCTTCCATGATGCAATCCTCACTCCCACCATCAACGAGAAAACCGTAGTATCTCTCAGGTGGATGAGGAACCCTGCTAGATCGGCGGAGAGGTTGGGGTTCATCGGGGACTACTAAATTCTCTGGTTCCACTAAATCTTCTGTCGTAGTTTGTGTTGCTGGAACTTCTTCCAGTTCTATCTCATTGCCACTATCTTGTTTCATAAGAAAACCCTTTTCTAAGAAGGTGGCATGTTGAGAAACAAACACTTTTTGTTCCTCGGAGTGGAAGAAGATATACCCTTGCGAATGCTTGGGATATCCAATAAACTTGCACAGAACTGATCTTGCCTCGAGCTTGTCCGGATTTTGTGTTTTCACATATGTCAGACAACCCCATATCTTAATGTAATTAAGATGTGGTCTCTTTCCTTTCCATATCTCATATGGAGTGGTTGGCACAGATTTGGTGGGAACCCTATTCAATAGGTCTATGGCTGTCTCAAGCGCATACCCCCAGAAGGAAACAGGCAACTCAGCATTACTCATCATAGAGCGCACCATATCTAATAGGGTGTGATTCCTCCGCTCCGATACACCATTGTGCTGTGGTGTATAAGGAGGAGTAAGCTGAGAGAGAATCCTATTCTCTTTTAGATAGTCCAGGAACTCATTGCTCCAGTATTCTCCTCCTCGATCTGATCGAAGGATCTTAATACTTTTGCCCGTTTGGTTCTCTACTTCGTGCTTATATTCCCTGAATTTCTCAAAAGCTTCAGACTTGTGCTTCATCAGGAACACATGTCCGTATCTTGAGAGATCGTCAGTGAATGTAATGAAGTAGGAAGAACCGTTCCTGGCATGTATAGACATGGGACCACATACATCACTATGTATCAGTCCCAAGAGTTCTGTAACTCTTTCTCCATGTCCATTAAATGGAGTTTTGGTTATCTTGCCTTTGAGACATGACTGGCAAGTATCATAAGATAAAAATTCGAACGGATTCATATATCCATCCTTATGTAACTTAGCTAGCCGTGTCGCATTGATATGACCTAGTCTACAATGCCATAAGAAGGATTCGTTTATTTCTGAACTCTTCCTCTTGTGTGTGTTTTGTACATTAAGTATTGTAGTTTGGTTGAGAACGTATATGCCATTATTTAACGATCCTGATCCTATCAACTTTTGATTCAGGAATATGTTCATAACATTATCGTGTACTGCAAAATTATATCCTTCTTTACTCAATAAAGAAACTGATATAAGATTGCATATCAGGGTCGGAATGTAATAGCATTCATTCAGAACCAATGTATTACCATTTGGTAACACAAGGTGATATTCGCCAACTGCTTTGGCTGCAACATCTGCACCATTCCCTACTCTTACGGAATGATCACCCATTCCCAGTTCTCTACCTTTACGTAGCCCACATAATATATTACATATGTGGGATCCCGATCCGGTATCTAATACCCAGGACGTAGAGTGAACTGAGAAACAGTTCTCGATAACTAACACACCCGAAGAAGATGCATCACTATGCCTGTTCTTCGTTTGGGCAGCGTGAGAATCTAGATATTCTCCTATTTCCTGCTCAGTCTTATAACACTTATAAGAAAGAACGGGACCAACGTTCCCCTGCTCAGTATAATAAGCGAGTTCAGTCAATACATCCATATTATTATCTTGATTAAGGCCTGACATGGTACCTACCTGGAGAGAGAGAGAAGAAAACACTTTAGCGTATGCTCTTGCAAAATTAGATTGGTTATTATCTTATCTAATCAGGATGGCTCCCACTGTTTTCATCATATCTTCCTTCAAACTCTAAAAGGTAAGACTAGCCGGGATTAATTACACCTTACAAGTTCGCAAATCTTTCGGCCAGGCCAGTGTTGGTACTTTGAGGGAGATTCCCCGTGCTTTCGCACGGACCTAATTAAAGTAAATCTCATTTTCCCAGAGGCATAACCCCATAAACACCTTTCTAGACACCTACTTGATCGGCTAATTGTCCTGTGTAAAACTCTCCCAGGAGTAACTTTTACTCGCAGTGGGTATCGGGATCCAACTATCTCATAAGAGGTATGCAATCTTATTGCAAATTTCAACACTTGAAATTCCCGATAATGCTTTACCCCTAACGTGCTATGACCTTGACGCATGCCAAACAACCCATAGTCCGCTAGTCAAGTTCAACCCGTACATTTCGTGATTGAATTAAACCCTCCCGTACGACCCTTGACGCATGCCAAACAACGCCGTACGAATACCCTAATCCAATCGCATCTCATGCTACAGATAAGTAGTAATCAGCTACCGTACACTACGCCTTGACGCATGCCAAACTACCACAGCACGAATACTAAATATTACTTATCTGAAATGACGGAGGGCTACGCAGGTTTTTCAGAAAACCATGAGCGTAATGAACTTGATATTGTTGTAGAAACAGGTGATTTTGAAAAGGAGTGTTCTTGAGGCTTTTCTAGTTTCGCTAAAGAAGCTACTCCCGGTGAAGGAATCTCGGCTCTTTCCTTATCGAATAAGGTGCAGGATATTTCATAAATACCGCTGTGCAAAGCAAGAACTATAGAAGCAATCAAAAACTAAACCGCGAGTTTGTAGCATCTGCCAGTTTTTCTAAAGAGGTCACTCCCGGTGATGGGATCTCGGCTCTTTTCTCATCGAATAAGGTGCAGGGTATATCATATATACCACTATGCAAAGCAAAAACAGTAGCTACCCTTTTTGAAAATTTGATTCTACAACATCTTTTAGGTTTCTTTTCTTTTATTAATCTCATTAATAATTCCCATCATTTATGCTTCCTAAGAATCACAGAAGAAACGAAAGCAGTAATATTTATATATCATCATATATATATATAGTATAAGCATTCGCCTCAGGCAATAATATGATCTCATCACAGAACTTTGTAGCAGAAGATAACATATGAAATATTGGATATACTTCCGTGTTTTATTTCGAGCCTGTATAAAACACGGATTCCACGGTTGCGATGAATAGCCAAACCCACATCCCTAGACCCCTACGAGAGCGGCAAGTAACACTGCCAATTCTAGAGTTAGGAGACCCGGTCTCGACTCCTCGAGATGGCCTCCCATTGGACCCTAGAACCCGGTTACTTGTGCTCCCCTCCTCGGGTCTATCCTAATGCGGAAAAGTAAATAATATACAATGGTGACATCATTCTCAACCCGGAAGTGCCCCAATAAAAGAATATTACATACAATGAATTTTACATGAATGAAAATAAAAATCCTCATCTCACATAAAACCCCCGGCTATTCAGAACATGACGATCCAATATAACATATCACAGCAACACATAATATCTCATATCATCAACATAAGAAAGTATGCATATCCCGATTGTCATTGATGTATAACAACGAAGCCGGCAATACCCCACTACTACACTTAAGGTCACAGAAAAGAAAGTGAAAAACTACAACATTTGGAATCCATAATCTCCTTAGATATCGTAAACCCGAAATATCACATATTACGAATTTCATGCCTAACTATATGAATTCCACATATTGTATCACAATCACAGAATATCATGACGATGTTTAACGTTTCGATCGAATCAACATACACTCATAAATTACCCCCGTGAGCTCAACACTTGAGCAAAGTCGAAACACTCAAAAACTGTGCCACAGTGTCCGTGGACCAGCCGTAGAAGGAGTTAACCAACGCCTCACCTATGACACCACGGAACTATGGCAAACCCGAAGGTTCGTTCGCGGTTCTATAGGCACAGAATCGAGTTAAGGTTATTATAGTCTTCTAGGGGGTTCATAGGGGTGCTTGCACGATTTTACGAGTACAATCAACTTCTGAAAATTACAACGCTTGGAAATTTCAGCGGGGTACAAAATGTGGTGTGCGAAGTTCAATCGAACTGGAAAAAATAGTCAAGGTTACCAATACAGTGTTAAGTTATACGACTACGAAGCACTACGAATTAGCCTCAGGTCAAACTAATCATCACATGAAAATTAGGCCAAATTAACAATACTAGGAAACCCAAAATGAACCCAAAAGAGCACAGATGGAATACGGAGGGCAGAGGAGGCACCAGGGCCGGCCTGGCCGAAATTTTGGCTAGGGTGATCGGCCAAAAACCGAGCCCCCCTCCGTATTTCACCCATGTTCATACTTTGGTCCAAACTGCATTCTGCACTTGTTTGGAAAATTTTTTAAGTACTTTTTGGAAAATTTACAGAGAGCAAAATGAGGTTAGCATAATATCATATTTCAGAGTGGATTTCGTTTTCGTAATTGTTATAACACCGTATCTAGAATTCTAGTTTAGCTCTGATACTACTGTTGGTCAGGCAGCCACCCCATCCAATGGGGTCACCGTGGCACCAACGGGTCCCTCAGCAGCTACTTTTTACACATGCCCCCTCGCGAGGACTACAACCCGCCAGAACACCTTCCGGTCTCGGGACACCCTGGGGGTAAGAGCCAATGCTTCGCCACACTGTCATACAGTGAAACCCCCCCATAGGTCGACATCCAATGCCTAGTAGCTCTGATACCACTGTAGGGTTACCCTTGCACCTAGTCTGGGGTTTGGTAGCATCACTCATGCCATTTTATAATTTAGAGAGGTGCAAAGCTAACTAACCATGAATCTTGCTAGAATTTCTACGGTAACAAAAATTGTATCACATACAAAGAACTAAAGAGATAAGGATTACAACCTTTGTAGTCCGTTCCTTCGCTTCATAAGCTCCGTGTTGAGGTCTCTTCGCTGCGATCAACATGAACTCCGACTCTCGAGTGGCTCCATGAGGTAAATGAGACACCTAGCTTGTAGTCTTCATGATCTAAGATGATCTACCTTGAAGAATCTATAATCCAAGCTTACACTTCACTAAACAACTTATTAGAGAAGTGAAAACCCTAATCTAAGTGGCTAGAATAGATGAGGATGATGAAGTAGGAATTATGCTCTCTTTTGTTTTCAATTTCTCACACTAATTCATCACAAATCAAAAAGCAAGTGAAGGTTTTTCAAGAGCTTGAAGAAGAAGAAGAAGAAGCAAAAGCTTTTGTGATGAATAATGAAATTATAGTTGTGGTTATTTACACAACCATGAGTTAAGCATGAAGGGTTTTAACTCATGTAGAGAATAAACTAGAGTTAATGGTTTGGATTGGGTCAACAAATATCTAAGCTAAAGACAAAAGAAAGCTTCATGAAACTTCATGAAAAAGCTAACCCAAAAGCTAACCCTAATCCAAACCCTAACTGTTAGTTATATGTATGCCTTAGAGGCCATTACTGTACATACGATGTATATCGTAGTGGATGCTTGGACATATACAGGGAGGACTTTCTAGCTCGACATGATAGTATGCTATCTGATTGCTCTTTTTCTTAACATGTACTCTGATTGTCTCTATGTTACATGTTGATAAAGCCCATAGGATGAGTACTTGACTACCAGGACTATGATGCGGATCATACTAGTGGAGACAGTGTAGTCGCCAAGTACATCCTTCAAATGTTCCTAGTCGTGGGAGTATCGAGACAGGGCATCGATACTCCAGAGTAGACTAGCGTATGCGCTTCTTGACCCATATAATGGGCGATGGATGATCCCATATCCATTAGTGTTTGACATCAGAGAAGGTATACGGGTGCTTAGTGGAGACTGGGTACACTGGACGGACTCGCCGAGAACTCCCTGATGGTATTATACCTCACTTCAGATGGCAGTTCTCTGGTGACACTGGTACAGGTTAGTCTGCAGACCCGAGATAGTCATAGAGTCTTGTGTGATTCCCACTGTGCTTTGATTTCCATCATACCACGTCCAAGAGGGTGTGCAAAAAGGTGGCTTTTGGGTACAGTCCCGAATCACATGGAGGCAATGAGCGATAGGAGGGGTTTCATCTCTCCCGGTATAGGGAGTTGATGTTGCGCTGTGTTTGATTGGCTATAACTGGAAATCTCTGGTCAGGGTTGCTGAGATTTACTGGTAAGTGTTATCAGTAGTTTCTCGAACTGTTATAGACCTCATATCGACACGACTTATCAAGCTACTGGGGTCTGACGTTTACCACCCCTAGGCGAGATATGCGACATATCAGACGAAGAGACCGGACTGTACGGGAGTGTTACTGATTGGATTCACAGGAGAATGTACAGGCTTGCTTGTTGATCTTCTGATCGCTCAATACCTGGGTGGCTGTTACGTTTAGCTGACCGCTTGCAGCTTGTGGGTGTTTGATATGATCATCACCTACTGCCGGCGTATTGACGATTCTTTAGAGTCCTACACAGAAGTTTCTTGGCTCAGGCAAAACGGAGTAGGAGCATATATGTGATATGTGCGGGACCGAGAACAATACGTGTATGTGATACCGTATTAGATTCTCGCGATATGTGATATCGGCTGGGTATATGTGATATAGCCGGATCATCGGATCAAGTATTGATTCGATGAACTGATACAGAATATATTAGTCGGTTATTTATGAAATAGCCGGATTATCGGAACAAGTGTTGATTCGATAATTTAATGTATAATTATATATATTTGATATATTAAATTACATTAACTAATATAATCTCACTTAAAGATTCTTTTTCTCACTCGGGTAATACATTGATATATATGTGATATATTTTAATTGTATTATTTTATTTTGTTACAATAAATATTGTATATGTGATATATAATATTGTAACATGTTAGGGTTATAAATGCAACATGTATTGTGGAGAATAAATGTGGTTAGGGTTTGGATTAGGGTTAAGCTTTCAAGAAGCTTCTTGAATCTTTGACTTTGACCTTGATATTTTGCATAGATATTTTCTTAACCCAACCCAACCCTTTAACCATAGTTGTTTCTCTACATGGGTTAAGTCTTCATACTTAATCCATGATTGCATTTCTAACCTCACACACTAGTTTCATTATTCATCACAAATGGTTTTCATCTTCTTCTTCCTCTTGAGAAAAGCTTTCTAGATTTTGGTGATGTGATGAAAATGAGTGAGAAATTGAAAACAAATGAGAGCTAAATTCCTACTTCATCATCCTAATCTATTCTTGCCACTTAGATTAGGGTGTTTGCTTTGCTAATACTTGATTAGCAAAGCAAGAGCTTGGGTTTGAGTTTTTTCAAGGTAGATCATCTTTGTTATTGAAGATCGGAAGCAAGCTTGCATTTTTCTCTTCATGGAGCCTCTCTAGAGTCCGGATACTCGATGATCGCAGCGAAGGGACCTAAACACGGAGCTTATGAAGTGAAGGACCGAACTACAAAGATTGTAATCCCAAACTCTTAGAAGTAAAGTTGTTTACTTGCTCATTGTTTCGCCTAATCTCTAGTCTAAGATCTTGGTTAGGGTTGTTCGGCACTTCTAAATTTTAAATCGGGCATGGTTGATGCCTTGTAGAATCTTGTGACAGTGCCTAGTAATCCCACAGTGGTATTAGAGCCAAACTAGAGCTTTAGGCGAAGTCTAGACGAAGTTAAAAGTCCGATCGAACCCCGAAACCCCGACACGAACCCCTTCTCTGGAAATTTTTAAAAATGTTGATTTTTTCGTATTAAAAATACTCAGAAAATTAAGCAGGGAATTCTAAGGATTAATGTGAAAAACGAGACCATAATACCCTTAAAGCGCCGTGGAACCACGGCAATACCCTGCCTTGCGCGGCGGTTCCGCGGCCGTATAGGGGTGTTAGGGTTTGCTTTTTCTACAGTAACATCCGTAGCTAATTCTACATGCTTCTGGGAATTTTTAATATTACTCAAGTGTTGAGTTTTCTGGAGATCTTCTGTATTCGTTGATTCGATCGGAAAGTTTAGCTTCATTTAAGTTTTTTCCGGATAATTTAGAATGTGTTAAAAAGTTCGAACGGATATCAATAACTCACTTTTTCCCCTGACGGAAATTTTTCAAGTGTTGGATTTTTTCTCGAGTTTGAAACTTTCGGAAAATCTTGCAAGCGTATCTGTGGACCCTCTAGAAGAACGTAACCTTAACTCGATTATGTGATCGTCAAAACTACCACTTGAACCCTAGGGTTTGTGGTAGTTTAGCGTTGCCACATGTGAGGCATTGGTTTGACCCTTCTACGGCTGGTTCTTTGGGGCTGTGACATGTTCTGGGTTTTTTTGAACTCCGCTCAAGTGTTGAGCTATTTGGGAAAACTTGGGTGTTTGATTATTCGATCGGAAAGTTTAAAATTGTCTATTTATCTGGAATGTGATACAATATTTGGAATCCACAAGTAGTTATGAGATAACTAATTTGAATGTTATAAATCTAGCAGTTTAGTCTCAGATGATCGGTTGCCACGGGATTTTGATGCGATCAAAAGTCCGTCGCAATCACGTAGCGTACGCGGATACTCGCCGGGTAAACTTAATAGACAGCCACGCCCCATAGCCCCGACCAAGTGACTGTAGGAGAACCCCGTCGCCAAAAGCATCCGTTCGGGTGCTCGCGGCAGCGGTGTTCCGTCTTAGTGCACTTCGTCGATGGCATCGAGGGTGCGGCCGTCCACTAAAGTTTTCGATGAGCATTCGATCAGGATGTCGGGAATCTTGTTGAATTGCCCGACTAGATATTGAAAAGTGTTTTCGATAATGAGACTAAAATGTGGAGTTTATAATTGTTAGGCATGCGATGTCTAAGGAATTCATTTGGTTAGGCATGCGATATCTAAGGAGGTTGCGGATTCCAACTGTTGTAGTTTTACACTTTCTTTTCTGCGACCATAAGTGTAATATGTGGTGTATCGCCAATTTCGTTTATATACATCAACGACAATTGGGATACGCATATTTACTTACGTTGATGACATGTGATGTTATGTGTTGTTGTGATATGTTATATTGAATCGCCGCGTTCTGAATAGCCAGGGTTTTATGTGAGATGAGGGTTTTTATTTTCATTCATGTAAAATTCACTGTATGTAATATTCTTTTATTGGGGCACTTCCGGACTGAGGATGATGTCACCGTTGTATATTATTTACTTTTCCGCATTAGGATAGACCCAAGGCGGGGAGCACAAGTAACCGGGTTCTAGGGTCCAGTGGGAGACCATCTCGAGGAGTCGAGACCGGGTCTCCTAACTCTAGAATTGGTAGGGTTACTTGCCGCTCTTGTAGGGATCTAGGGATGTGGGTTTGGCTATTCATCACGACCGTGGAATCCGTATTTTATACAGGCTCGTATTAAAACACGGACCTCCTAGTATATCCAATATTTCATATATGTTCTTCTGCTGCAATATTCTGTGATGAGATCATATTACTGCCTGAGACGAATGTTTATATTATATATATGAGATATATATTATATTGCTGATTTTGTTTCAAATGTGATGCTTGTGAAGCATAATAAAATGGGACTTCATTAATGAGATTAATGAAATAAAAGAAACCTAAAGATGTTGTAGAAACTTGTTTAAAAACTGGTAGCTCTAGTTCTTGCTTTGCATAGCGGTATTCCTTGTAGAATATCCAGCACCTTATTCGATAAGGAAAGAGCCGAGATCCCTTCACCGGGAGTGACCTCTTTAGCGAAACTAGCAGATGCTGCATACTCGGTTTGTCTTTTGATTGCTTCTATAGTTTTTGCTTTGCATAGTGGTATTGGTGAAATATCCTGCACCTTATTCGATAAGGAAAGAGCCGACGATCCCTTCACCGGGAGTGACCTCTTTAGCAAAACTAGTAAAAGCTTAAAAAACACTCCATTTAAATTCACTCGATTCTACAACGATATCAAGTTCATTAAGCAAAGGTTTTTCTTAAAAACCTGTCGTAACCCTCCATCATTTCAAATAAGGACTGTTTAGTATTCGTGCTGCGTTTGTTGGCCTTTGTCAAGGCATAGTGTGCGGTAGCTGAATGGTACTTATCTGTTTATGCATATGATGCAGATTGGATTAGGGTAGTCGTACGACCTTGTTGGCCTTTGTCAAGGGTCGTGCGGGTGGGTTTGATTCAATCAGGAAATGACGAGTTGAACTTGACTAGCATCCTATGATTTGTTGGTCTTTGTCAAGGTCATAGGGGTTAGGGGTAAAATATTATTGGGAATTTCAAGTGTTGAAATTTGCAATGAGATTGCATACCATCTATGAGATAGTTGGATCCCGATACCTACTGCGAGTAAGAGAAACTTCTGGAGAGTTTTACACATTACAATTAGCCGATCAAGTAAGTGTCTAGAAAGGTGTTAACGGGGTTACGCCTATGGAAAATGAGGTTTATTTTAATTAGGTCCGTGCGAAAGCACGGGGAACCTCCTTCAAAGTACCGGCACTGGCCTGGCTGAAAGATTATCGAACTTGTAGCGTGTAATTAATCCCGGCTAGTCTTTCCTTTTTAGGGTTTGAAGGAAGATTTGACTAAAACAGTGGGAGACATCCTGATTAGATATATTTATAACCAATCTAATCTTGTAAGAGCATACGCTGAGGGTTTTCTTCTCTCTCTCTCTCCAGGTAGCGACCATGTCACGCCTTAATCAAGATAATAATACGGATGTATTGACCGAACCCGCTTGTTATACTGTGCTAGGGAACGTTGGTCCCACTCCAACTTATAATTGTTATAAGATAGAGCAGAAAATAGGGGATTACTAGAATTCCTGGACTATTCTAAAGGAGAATGAGATTCTCTCTCAGCATTACTCCTCCGTATACACCACTGCACGTCGGTGTATCGGGGTAGAGCAATCACACCCTATTAGATATGGTGCGCTCTATGATGAGTACTACTGAGTTTCCTATTTCCTTTTAGGAGTTATGCACTTGAGAAGTTGCATACCTATTGAATAGGGTTCAAATCAAATCAGTTGCCTGCCGCTTCATATGTGATATGAAATGGGAAGAGCCCATATCTTAAGTATGTTAAGATTTGGGGTTGTCCAGCCTATGTCTAAAAAGCATAATCAGGAGCTTCTTAGGCCTCCATCCCCATTGTCCGGAGAGGACGTGACTGCTAAATGGGATGGTTACAATAACGTGACCTTCGGGATGGATCCGACGAGACAGGTCAAACCACAATATTGGAACAAGTTAAGCATTTTCTTCGAGCTTCCGTACTGGTCTACAAATTCAGTGCGTCATTGTCTGGACGTCATGCATATAGAGAAGGGAGTATCAGAGCACATACTTAACTTGCTTCTGTGTAAAGACGGGAAATCGAAAGACAACATGAATGCCCGGATGGATCTACAAGAGTGGGGAATAAGAAGTGAACTGCACCCTAAACCGGTAGCGGGTAAACCGGGCAAGTTTGTACTTCCCAATACCGCTTATCATATGTCACAACCGGAGAAGAAAAGATTCCTGCAGGCGTTGCATGATTTGAAAGTCCCCACAGGTTTCTCAGGATCATTCAGCAAGAAAATAAAAATTGTGAAGGGCAAGATCGATGGGCTGAAAAGTCATGATCACCATGTTATCGTGGAGCACCTTCTTCCATTAGCCCTCAGGACTTCTCTCCCCGACTCGGTTGGTCTAGTAATCAACGACCTATGTTGTTTTTTCAGGGAGTTGTGTGCTAAAACACTGGAGGTTGCGACGCTGGATAAACTAGAAAATTCTATTGCGTTGATACTTTGCAAGTTTGAGCGTATTTTCCCACCGTCATTCTTCGATATCATAATACACTTGACGGTTCATCTTGCAACTGAGGCGAAGTTAGCCGGACCGGTACAATTTCGATGGATGTATCCCGTCGAGAGGTACGTGTAATTTTTCGTTTCGCGCAATTTATAAATTTATTGTTGTCCTGTATGCCCGTGTTTATTTATTCAACATATTCTCATTAGGTACCTTTACACTCTTAAGAAGTATATACGCAATAAAAATCGACCAGAGGGTTCTATCATGCAAGGTTATCTTCTTGATGAAGCAACCACATTTTGTTCCCGCTATCTGGACGAGAACATTGAGACAAGGCTTAACCGACCACGAAGAATTCAAGACGGGCCATATGGTAAAGCCGAGTATAAGAGGGTAGACACTATGTTTATCAACAAGATATACCGGTTTATCTTGCTTAATTGCGCATGTCTTGAACAAATTAGAGAGTAAGTTCTTTTGGATTAATTGTTATATCTGTGTTTGTGTGTGTATGAAATGACATAATATTAATGTCATAATTATTTGTCGAAAACAGAACTCATTTTAACGAAGTACGTGAGGGGCATCCTGATTGGAACGAAGAGCGTTTGGAAAAATACCATCAGGATAATTTTTGTGATTGGGTCACAGAGCATGTAAGTTATTCGAATTACATTTTATTGCTATCAGTTTTAATCTAAACTTGTATCGTTATGTATTTATCGTAAAATTTGTTTTGTTAGATCCACGATCCAAACTTGTCTGCATCATTTGAGAGTGATTCAAGATGTTTAGCTCAATTTCCTAGTATGGAGGTTGCATATTACAAAGGATTTGGTGTCCTTGGATACAAATTCAAAGTTAAGGACATAGAAACATCTAGAACCACTCAGAATAGTGGGATTGCGATGGTAGGATCGGACGGTGTGATTTACTATGGGTACTTAAATTGTATACTCGGCATCCACTATCCCGGACGATCAGAACCCTTTTATATATTCCACTGTACTTGGTACGATCCACGAACCGATACAGACAGGTGGAGAAGCAGTCTTGGGACTTGGAAAGATGAATATGGATTGACCAGTGTGAACACACTTCGATTTTACGGTCAGGACGATCCGTTTATCTTTCCGAACCAAGCGTTCCAAGTATACTACTTACAGTGTTTGAAGCATCCGGGGTGGAGTGTTGTATGCCGATGGAAACCTAGAGATGTCTACGATGTCCCAGAATATGAGGACAGCGATGAGGACGAAGAAGAGAGAAGGCTTAAAGTGCTCCGACCGTCTGTTTCGAAGGACGGGTTGTCTTCGACCGATCATGAAGTTACGTGGGTTAGAAATGACATCGACGATGAAATCCAAGTAGATATGTATGATGCGCCCACGAAACGAAAAAGGTTATCAGTAATGTTATATTATTACTTCACATTTTATGCTCTAGATCATATATAGTCAATACTTTTAATGATTGTCTAATGCGTCCACGAACCGTTTATCTAGATTTGATGACGATGTCGGGAGCAGCGAGGGGCGGCAGGAGCTCCAGCCGCAGCAGAGGCAGAGGCAGAGGCAGAGGCAGAGCGGTTCTGCCGCCCGGAGAGCTCCGTAGGGAGCTTCAGAGGGCCGGTCTTGCACCCAGATTGGAGACCCCTTCGGATGCCTCCTTCCGTGTTGATTTGGCCACACCTCCAGGTATACTGCACGCATATCCATTTTGAATGTAATATTACAGATATTCATGCATGTTTATGTCAAAATTACTTATATTGTCAATGTTTGATTGTCTAGTTGTTGGTGATGCGTCCATATCTGGGACAGAGGCCACCCCCGCTCCTCCAGGTATGTTTATATATCATATAGTGTATGTATATTGATTTAGAATGCTATATCATAAATACACACATTCCTTTTGCTCTTACTTAGCAATTTTTATTATTGTCTAGCTGTAGGTGGTGACACCACCGCACCTGCGGGTATGTTTATATATCCTATAGTGCATGCATATTGATTTAGAACGTTATATTATTGATCTACACATTCTTTTTGCAATTACTTATATAATCTATTTTTAATTGTCTAATTATAGGTGGTGCGTCCACACCTTCCACAGGGGCCACTCCTGCCGCTTCCATACCCTCCGCATCGTCTGCAGGTTAGTATGAATAAATTTAAAATATCTATTCATTTTACATATGCTCTATAGAATAAATATGAACTTTATGGAAATTTAGCGTCGATGTTTATTTTATAGTTGGAGGGGATGCGTCCGGGTCCGGGACCCCGGTTGTTCCTCACCGGAGGAACTATCGTCCCGCTCGTGCTGCTGCTCGGGCCCAGGCTCGTGCGCTAGTCACCGGAGGTATATATCACACTTGAATTTTTGTTTAACCTTGATTTCTTAATACAACTTTGTCTTATTATTGATTGTCTTGATATTTCGTGCAGACGCAGGGCCTCTCCATCCCCAGAGGGGGACTCGAGGCCCGAATCAGTCCCATAGGCTGAGGCCTGATAGAGCTAGGGGGGAGGCAGCATTCCCTCTATTTTTTACCCTTGACTATCGCTATACCGGTCCTCATGCCGAGAGGTTCGGCCGGTATTTGGGGGATGAGAGTCGGATCGTGAAGAACTATCCACTTCACGTTGAGTGGGGCGAGCAGCACCAGCGCTCATTCGCCCTCTTCTTTGATCAGGCTCGGGTATGTATTAATATATATTTTCATTTGATATATCCAATATATTTATTATTAACACTTGCAATCTAATAACAATGTTTTTTTTTGTATTTTCAGTTGGATTACGATTTTCAGCCTGTAGCCGACCCTGATCACCCGGGGAGGGTGCTCGACCTTCATGCTCTATACAATGGCCTGATGAAGAACATGCAGGCCAAGGTCCGATACAACAGGAATGAGCTGAAGGCCGACTGCTACTCCCTGTGGATAGCGACCCCCGAGGCAGAGAGAGCGGCCCTCCTATCTACTCCGGCGTTTGCGAGAGTCGACGTAGAGACATGGCCTCTATTGTGCGCTTATTTCGACTCCGAACGCAAACAAGTATGTATTTTAAATTTAATTCATTATTTATGATATAATTTATTTCTTTGTGTTTCTTAATTAGAAAACTAAATGTTAATGCGTTGTGCAGAAACAGGCTGCTCAGAATACGGAGAACAGGAAGTCGGCGAAGAGGGGTCGCCCCACTTACACAGGTGGCTCGAGGAACATTACTCGAGCCATGGAGTTATCGGTAAATTAAGAGTTATTCTCTAATATTCTGCAATATTAAGAGTTATTCTCTAATATTTCTAATATTAAGAGTTACTTTCTAATATTGCAGACATCTCGGACCGTGGCTTCAGGTGGTACACCGAGCGTGCTGTCCGCATATCTTGCCGTCCACGGCACCTCGACAGATCCCGCCACGGGCGAGCTTCGATATCCCGACGTCGCTACCCAGGAGTACTGCGTAAGTGTTAATATTTTTTCTACCCAAATTTGAAATTTTAGTTTTGGAAGGTTCAAGTTTAAATTTTATACTTATACTTTACTGCTTAATGTGGGTGTAGGAGCGGGTGGTTGAGCAGGCCCAGGCCTCGGGGATCGATTTTACCGGATAGAACGATCCGAGGCTGCTGACCCCAGTTCTGGACGCCGCACACGGAGGGCACCATGGAGGTTGGGAGAGAGGCCGGGGATTGGGCCCTAGCAGGGCCCATATGAGGTTGGACTCCACCCCGGCGGTTACTTCCTCCGTCTCCAGTGACCGGCATGTCCATCAGGAACTGGATAGCTTGAGGGCCACCGTTCAGGAGTTGAAGGAGATGCTGGTATGTATACTACTTTATAGTAAAATATCATTTCATATTATATACATATCAACATATCCATAATTAGTACGTAGCTTGAGCTTATTTGGTTTTAGACTTAAGTTTGATTAATCATACATACATATGTAATTAAAATAAACAACGCTTTTCCAAACTAGATATCCAAACAGGGTTTCGAAATAACTTAATAATGAAACGAATTCGAATAATACACAGTTCTTACACGCTTCTTACACACGTTATGTCCAGACGCGACAGGGTAGATCGGCCGAGCCTCCACATGCATCTCCTTCGGCTGCGGCTCCGCAAGCCACTACATCGGCTGCGGTTCCGCAGACAGCTCCTGTAGCTCCACCGCCCACTCAGACTCCCGCAGCCGCGGCTCCGCAAGCGACTACCTCGACGGCAGCTGCGCAGACCACATCGCCAGCTCCACATGCCGCTCAGACTCCCTTATTTGTAGCATTGCAGAGTGTATTGACCGAGGAGCAGGCGCGCGTTATTCTAACGTTATTCAGAGGTGGAGCTGGACCGAACTAGGTTAGCTTTTTGGTTCTTATTTTTTGAAACATGTATTTATTTATATCACATTGTACTACATTTTGAAACGATATTGATATTGGTTTGTATTTATATCATATTCAGTTTTTGGGTTTCTTTTGTATATTATATATATGCGTGAGATGTGATTATGAATACTGCAATATATGATTTGATTGATGTATATAGTATTGTGCACAAGGCGGGAAAAAATCTAGCAGCCCATTTTTAAAAAAAAAATACAGACAATATGTACCTACGTATTAAGCCGTAGGTATATACGTTGCCCCTACGGAGTTATCCGTAGGTGCAAACTATCAGGAAACCTGATATTTTCCCACCTGATCTCAGTGAAGGGTGTTGGGAGTGCCCCTACGGATATACGTAGGGGCCACAGTCTATCCCCTACGGATTTATCCGTAGGGGCAAAATATCAGGTTTCCTGATATTTTCCCCCCTGATCTCAGTGCAGGGTGTTGGGAGTGCCCCTACGGATATCGCCGTAGGGGCTACTGCCTATCCCCTACGGAGTTATCCGTAGGGGTAGAACAAGGCCCTACGGTTGTATCCGTAGGTACATACAATATATTCAAAAAAAAATACATATATGATTTGATTACCCCTACGGAGTAATCCGTAGGGGCAATAACACCTACAGATATATCCGTAGGGGCACGAATTTGCCCGTAGGGGCAAGTTCAGGGCCTCAACTTGCACCTGCGGCCTTTGCACCTACGGGGTATTTTTTCGCCCCTACGAAGATATCCGTAGGGGCAACCCTTATTTGTAGTAGTGCGAGCGTGTCAGGCGCAGTTGTTTATCATTTGGCTCTTCCACCTGGCTTTCTAAATGTTCATCCTGTGTTTCATATATCGATGCTCCGCAAGTACCTTCTTGACCCCTCTTACGCAATACAGTATAAGACGATCCGGCTGGAGCGCGATCTTTCTTTTACCAAGTAGCCGGTTGTCATTCTAGATCGGTAGATGAAGAAACTGAGGTTCGAGGACATACCGACCGTAATGGTTCTTTGGCGTGGCCCGAGCGGCGAAGAGGTCATGTGGGAAGCCGAGATCGAGATGAGGAAGAAATATTCCCATCTCTTTGAGGGAAACGCGAAGTTAGATTTTAATTTGGGGACCGAATTTCCTTAAGGGGGGAAGATTGTAACGTTTTAAATATCGTTTAGGTTAATTGTCCGATAATCGGTAATATAACTTGTGTTTTCCGTAAAATTTAATTATAATTATTTTTCCACATAGACTTAAATATACCTATTTTTACTATGTAATTGCTAGTATTTGGTATTTAATTGATCACTTATAAATTGCTAGTTTACTTAAATATTTTTCTTAATTAATTATTTTTTTTAAAAATATTATTTTAAGCTTTCACTTATAAATTTAATTAGTGATAATTACAAATTGGAATGGTTAATCACACATTAGTGCACCATGACAACAAAAAAAATTTTAGTGTGTAACATGTTCTTTTTCTTTATTTTACCTCTAAGGTTCTAGATAATTCTAGGATTAATTAGAAAAATAAAGTAAATAAGAAAAAGGAATTAATAAATGAGTTTGGGGGGATGTTTCTACACACACACTCACTCACTCACTCACTTCTCTCTCTCCCTCTAGGCTTGGCCGAAACCAAGGCAGCCTCATCCTCATTTTTCCCCACCTCATTTCACTTTAAATATCTTCAATAAATGCATCAAAAATCCACACAAATTCCCACTAATTGCTAATTAAACCTTAACCCATTATTTCCTTGGCCTAAACTAGCTTGGATCTTGAAGCAAGTGAGCATTTTTGGAGGCAAGTTTGCAAGTTAGATCTCATGATTGTTGAGATATAATCTTAACCCAATGGTTACTTGTTGATTAATTACCTCAATTTAATTTACTTAGGTGTTTAAATATAGTTCTAATTTTAAGTTTGAAATTTCAAGATAAGCTTTTGGGTTCAAGTTAGGATTTTTATCACTTGATTATGGTTGCAATGTGTAGTTTAACATCTTAAGACTTGCAAAATCTAAACTAGTTGTTAATTTGCTAATTGTTACTTTTAAATTGTCTTAATTAAATAATCTTGCAAACTAAATTTTTATGATTAATGTAAATAGGTGAGATTAAAATCTATTTAATAATTGTGTAGCCTAATTAAGATATTAAATGAACATTGTGGCCACTAGATCTGTTAAAACATTTAGATTTGCACTAAAATGGTTAATGGTTGCTTACTAGGTTTTTGGAATAAATCGATTTTAATTAAGTTTGAGGTTTTGATGATCTATAACCTATTTCCTAAAATATCTAGTGTGTTGTGAGTACACGATTGGTACGATTGGGTTCTAGGCTTGGTAGTTGTCACGTATAGCGACCCTAGTTGTGGTTTATGGCGTTGTCGCGAGCGCGTTTTGTGCACCAAGTGTGTTCGCGTCTAGTTAGTGCACGTTGGTTGACTTGTATCTTTCGTGCCGCAACTATTCATATATATATATATATATATATCCTCTTATTTACTTATGTGTGATTCTAGGATCGAGTGTAGAGGCGTCAGACATGGTGCAGAATGACAACGCTGAGATCGGATCAGATTAGCCGAGGCGTCCCAGTGAGTAGATGTACATATCTATGGGGAGATCGTCTGGATGGCGCAATGCGCCCGATAGTTTAGGATTACTAGTAGTACTTGCATTTATATGCGTAGTGTCCTAATTATTCATCTCATTGCATCGCATCATCTTATATATGTGATATCATCTCATAGGACACCTGCACCATTACAATTGGTTCATGCCGCACGTGCACTATTCATGCGAACACACACACCTTTGGTAATTGCTATGCCACGAACACTATAGAACTTGCTTAAATTAGTATCTAAACCATTTGCGTCATATGTGATATGTAAACTGATAATTGTATATTCATTCATCAACACTGATACGTAGGATGGCTAGTCACATATACATACCTTATTGCATCATAATTCATATATGGTTTCTTGTCAGATATTGCATGGTATATGCTATTGTATCATAGACATCCATCATCACCGGCATGTTTACATATTGTGATTCTTCTCGAGGATTTCAGTATTTGTGAAATTTCTGGATTTTTGGGAAAACCGCATGAATTTTATAAACCTGTTATCATTTTAAAAAGGCAAGTTGCGGTTTTCTCGTGATATGATGTATGTGTCGTCCACCATGAGTTTTCCTGATTTCTGTTGGTTTTCGAGACCCGATTCGAGGAGTAGGATGAACCATTTCGGGTACATGGTAGATGATGAGCCTGGCAGGGGCAGGCTACCTACCGGTGATGTCTGGCGCGGCGGATATCCGGAGGATACCGACCGTAGTCATGAGAGTTGATGAGATGGGCTGATCCGGACTGACGGAGCCCGAGACATTGAGATAATGAGATATTGAGACATTGAGATATTGAGACATTGAGATATCGAGATATTGAGACATTGAGATATTGAGATATACATATATTGTGTCGATACTTGACACGGATTTTCTGTTGATTTCATTGATGATACTTCGGTTTATTGCACAGAGGTTTTTCTAAGATAAGAATAAAGATTTTCTCATACCAGACATGTTCAAGTTTCGTGTTTGATTATGCATTCATACAAGTGCATCTCATTGTATTGATATATATAGGCTGTGACGCATTTGCGTGCATGCTTACGATAGCCTTATTAGATATTACTTACTACTCACGAGTTGGCAACTCACCCCCGTGGTGCCACAGTATTATCTTGCAGGTTCGACCCGTTAGCATAGTAACGGCGGGTGTACTACTTCTGTTGCTTCTTTTGCTTGGACTTGCGGCTTTGCTCTTAGGTGGGTTGAGAGGATACTTTTATTCCCACTTTGTGTTTCATTTGTATCTAGTATACTCCATTTATCGTACTTACTATTTCTACCATTGTACATGTGACCTAGAGGTGTAGCAGTGAGATTAGTATATGTGTGTTGTTTTCTCTGGGGTCGAGCTCACTTAAGCCGACATGATGCTTTCTTGTTTTCGTGCTTTTATATGCTTTTTAGCTCTATCATGATATATATATTGCTTGTGGTTGTGATTCCGCCTTTGGCGAAGAGCTAGCTCCCACTTGGGGATACCTTTATTCTTTACTTATGCATATATTGTATTGTTCCCGTTGGGGCCAGTATTTACAAAGAAGACTTTGCCGAAATTTTTGGGAAAATTTAATGTTTTAAAAATGTTTAATGCGAATTATTTTGCCAAAATCGTTTTCTTTAAACAAGTATTCCTTCACTCTGTTTGTTTAACGGTTTAGATTTCTGGGCTTTGGCTTACTTAGATTACGTTGTGCCTTGAGACGTTCCGTAATTTAAGTGCCAGTGACGTTCCGTACTTTCTGGTCTTGACATTCCTCAGGCAAATTTCTAGGATTCATCATACTTCACCGAGGTATCAAAATTCATCCCTCAAAGATCAATGCGATTATGGAGATGCCCACGCTAAGAACCCTCAAACAACTGTGGTCTCTCCAAAGAAAACTCGCATATATCCGACGGTTTATAGCCAGCCTCTCTGGAAAATTCCATCCCTACGATCATCTAATGAAGAAGGGGATCCCGTTCATCTGGGATTAGAAGTTCCAAAACGCACTAAACGAAATCAAGCAGTACCTGCAAAATCCGCCGGTATTGGCCGCTCCGGTTAAGGGAAACCCCTTATCCTATATACAACGGCCCTTGAGGGTTCTCTAGGCATATTATAGGCATAAGAGAACGATCAAGGAAAGGAGAGAGCTCTATACTATTTAAGTCGAGTTCTCCTGAGGGCAGAAAACAACTGCTCCCCATAGAAAAGCATTGTCTGGCGCTAATCTTCACAATAACGAAACTCAGACATTACGCCTTGGCACATGAGGTCCACCTCATATCGAAAGTGGATCCTCTCAAATATTTAATGTCGAAGGACATACTGACAGGAAGACTTGCCAAATGAGCCCTCCTCCTGATGGAGTTCACGATAACGTATCGACCTTTTAAACCAGTGAAAGGACAGGCCATAGCTGACTTTCTAGCAGAGCATCCGATACCAGCCAACTTCCCCTTAAATTGCGAGTTGCCGGATGAGCACGCATTCGACGCAATCAAAGAAGAAGAAGAAGAAGATAAGTCTTAGTGAGAGCTTTACTTCGATGGAGCATCCTCCATGAAGCGGCGAAAGCAAAACACCCCCATAATCAAAGCTAGGGTGGGCCTTATCTTCGTGACCCCGCAAAGAGAGATATTGCGTTACGCCCTCTCTTTAATGGAGCCAAGGACTAACAATGAAGCTGAATACGAAGTTTTAATAGCCGGTCTTAAGATCGCTATTGATATGGGAATCAAAGACCTCCTTATATACGGAGACTCCCAACTGATCATCAATCAAGTAAATGGCGATTATCAAACATGCAAGCCAGAGCTGATAAGGTATGGAGAAAAGGTGCAGCAACTACTGACATAAATCTCTTCCTATACCCTTGAAAGTATACCACGAGCAGAAAACAGCAAAGCGGATGCGTTAGCCAAATTGGCTAAGGAATTGGCCGATGAAGACCTCGATGACGTAAGGATCATTGTACAAAGCCGCGGAGTTCTCTCACCAACAGATATATCTTTGGAAGACTTGATAAAGCCATCCGAAGGAAAATAAATGACTGAACAAGTAGCCCTCCAAATAGAGGATGAAGAAAAGATCAAGGACTGGAGGGAAGTCTTCATAGACTACTTCAAGTCCCAACGAACGCCCGAAAATGCGTCATATAGACATCAGCTCATGAAACGAGCTTTGTCATTCGCCTTCGTTAATGATACTCTATATAAGAGGTCATTCGACTGCCTATGTCTAAGATGCCTGGGGCCGAAGGAGGCAAAGAAAGTCATCCAAGAAATACACGACGGACTCTGTGGTTCTCATCAAGCTGGATCAAAGATGAAACTGAAGATAAAAAGAATGGGTTACTATTGGCCTACAATGATTCAGGACTGTCTCGAATATGCAAAGCAGTGTCACTCATGCCAAATTCATGGGGACTTCATACACCAGCACCCAAATCCGCTGCACCCAACAGTGGCCAGCTGGCCATTCGAAATGTGGGGAACCAATATAGTTAGCCCCATCGAACCAGCATCCTCCAAAGGACATCGGTTTATATTGGCAACGGCCGATTTCTTCTCTAAGTGGGCAGAAGCAGTACCACTAAAGGAGGTGAAGACGGAGAATATCCTCCACTTCTTGAAAACCCATGTCATCTATTGGTTCGGCACTCTACGACGCATTTTCTCGGATAATGCACCGGCTTTCAGAAGTCATAAAATCAGCCACTTCGCATAGCAGCATAAAATAGATTGGAGATATTCTTCAATCTATAATTCTTGGGCCAACGGTCTAGCTGAAGCCTTCAACAAGACCTTGACCAAGATTACAAAAAAGACAATGTCCAGAAACAAAAAAAGACTGTCATGAAAAGCTGCATGAAGCTCTCTGCGCGTACCGAACAACGTTCAAGACGGCCATGAATACAACACCATACGCATTAGTGTTCAGCACGGAAGCAGTGCTTCCATTGGAAATAGAACTCCCTTCTCTACGAGTAGCGGTTCGATATGATTTCAAAGGAGAAAATACACCTACGAGATCCTCACAACTTGTAAGGAGAATATACCCTCTATAAGACCCTCACGGCTTATAGAATTCAAAAGCCTTAACATATAGGGACCTGAACCTGTTCTTAAGCCACCAAAACCCCACAAAATTCTTATGCCCTACAAGTAGTCCAATATCGACTCTTGTATACAATCCATGGGCATAAATAAATTCCCCACCAAGTTCCTCCAATGGCGAGAAATATCCTCATATGGTGAACGACACTTGTAAGGTCCTCTCGATATTGCAAAGAAAAAATACTTTTTTAAAATCCTTACGACTTGCAAGAGAAAACATACTCAGGAATCCCTACGATTTCTAAGGAGAAAATACACCTACAAGATCCTCACGACTCGTAGGAAGAAATACCTTTATGGGACCCTTATGGCTCATAAAGCAAAAAGCCTTAGTCGACGGGATCCTAACCCTGTTTGCTAAGCTACCTTTGTTCAAATCAACAAAGGAAAATGATGATTCACTCCAGGCAATATCCCAGTTGCAACGATACGGATGTCTGAATAGGTGTCAAACTCCAAATCCTTTCACGGCAAATGATGATTCACTCCAGGAAATATCCCAGTTGCAGCGATGTTGATGCCTAAACAGGTGTCAAACTCCAAGTCCTTTCACGGTAAATGATGATTCGCTCCTGGCAATATTCCAGTCGTAGTGATGCTGATGCCAAAAATTGGTATCAGGACCAAAGTCCCCGACTCGCAACAAAATCAGCGAGCAAAAAAATGCATATGAAATAGCCGAAATGATGGGGCAACTCGCAATAAAAATCATCGAGCAAAAAAATGCATATGAAATAGCCGAAATGATGGGGCAACTCGCAATAAAAATCAGCGAGCAAAAAATATGCATATAAAAATAGTTGAAATGTTTGGGCAACTGATCAGTTATATTTATTGCACATTTGTACGGTTATTTTCCCTATTATTATTAATTACTAAATGGTGTTATTTATAATTTAAGAACATATGTGAGTTTATGTGTAAAATGATTTTGTCATATGTTTCTTAACTTATAATTAGTATAATTGGGGGAATATATGCATATCATATTTAAATAAAATATCCATGAGATTCTTAATTATTAAAATATGTATATCATATCATATCAAATATTCTTAACCATTATTATTAAGATATCATATCCGTGATTTGATTAAAAGTGGTTGGAATATTATTTCAAATAAACCAAATGCTACTAATGATTTGATTTGAGATATTGTGCTGGTATTAAAATAACAAATCAATTCAGGGCTACAAATATAAGTAGGAGATCCACATCAAATCGAGTTAGCAAACCAAATCTGCCGAATTTTAGGAGCAAATTGAAGAATCTCGCAACTGCAGAAAGAAATATATATTTTCAAAATATATTCATCAGAAGGATCTCCTAAAATCGATAAAAAAAAAAGCACAAAAATCTGGAGAATAGATTCCACCAAAGGACGGTGGATCCGCGGTGAAATGGGGTTAAAGGCGGCGAAACCACGGTTCTATAGTAGCCGTTGGATGTGAAATTTCAGGGGCTTGCTCGTCTTTTCACATACTTTAAGATAACGTTTAGGGTTTAAAGTTCCAGAGTATATATAAAGGACCGAGAGAAATTTAGGGTTATCTATCTATCTATCATCTATCCATCGATCGATCTAGATCTATCAAGCAAACTAGAGTTTTTAGTTCTTTTAGTTTTTTTCAGCAATCGAATTCTGTAATGTAAAAGTTTCAATAAAGGGTAGTTTTTTTAATTTTGTCTCATTACTTTCCGCATTTATTTTCTGCATTTACTTTCCACACTTTTCTTTTTTGTTTAACTTACGGGTTCCGTATTCTTCAACCTTTCTTTTACTTCGTTTTTCCCAATGAGCGAGTAAATTCTCGCTTGTTAGGGTTTGTAGGATAGGGTAGTATAATAGATGAAAAAATCGCTTAACTTCGTTTTATGTTTTAATTTTTATAAACTTTAACAAAGGGAGTCTTAACAATTCATGATAGTTACGACCACGATTTGAGATTCGTTAATACTTGCTTTGTTGAAGGCTTGAGATAAATAGAAATCAATTGAAGGATAAGGGTCGGTAAAGGGAAACCCTAATCCCTCCAAGAACCCTAATCCACACTCATCGCTATTTCTCTAGTATTAAATAATTAAAAAATAAAAAGAATTATTTTTAAAACTCCATCCTTTAACTACTCAATCCGAAAAACCCTACAAGCCTTTCTCTTAAAAAAATTTCAAATCTCTTTAGCTTAAAATGATAAAAATCCTACCTTTCTGTATTAACACGTCTAAAATAAGAAAGATGGTTCACCATTTTCCTATGGATGACCCGTACTCACTATCGGCTAGCTATTGCGACACCGTTATTAATTGCGGTATTTAGAACACACAAAGACTCGATTTTTCACACCAATCAGCAACTCGTAATAAAAAGGAGCGAGTAAAAAAGAAAAATATTCAAAATGATTGGGCACCGCGGATATAAAAGCCGAAATGATTGGGCAATCGCGACTTTCACGATATAAAAGCCGAAAAGATAGAGCATCATGGAAAGAAATAAAGATGAAATTTTTTCTGCCCTGCAGGTAGGTCCACACCGACCCCTGTATACAATCCATGGGCACAAATGAAAAAAAGGGAACCATATTTTCCCACTAGGTTCCATCAAAGAGAGAGTCAAATCTCGACGACAATATCTACGGCCTAGAGATCAGCTCAACGTTCTTCTCATTCCAACAAGGTGAAGACATGCCGTCAATAAAACTCCAAAGAGCCAAAATAAAAGTGGAGCGATGTAATACCCAGTTCTTTTTATACACCAATATCCGTATTTTTATAAAGTGTTACTTACAAAATTTATTTATTTATATTTATAATTATTTTTTATTTATTTTAAAACCCTAACCCTAATTTAAGCTAATTCCTTTTATTTTTCCTAAACAATTCCCGGCCCAAACCTACCCAAACCCATTTCCAACTTCCCCGGAGCTCGGCCCAACTTCCCCCGACCCGACCCACTTCCTCCCCTTTCTTCCTCCCTCGTTTTCACCTTCCCGCCCTTTTTCCCCTCCTCGCCCCCGCTTCCCTCGCGCCCACTACCCGCGCCCATTCACCCGCCCCTCGCACACTTCTCTCGCCCAACCTCAACTCCCCGTGTCGAGCTCCCCTCTTCGCCCAGCAAACCCCTACGGTCGCCTCCCCACGACCCGCTCGCCTCGTCGTTCCCCCTTCCTCGCCATGACCCAGCCACGCCCCTTTTCTCGCAACCGCCGCGACCCCTTCTCCTGCAGCTCCACACTCCCTTCTACCCTCCTCGCTCCCTCCTTATTTTCACGTCTCTCTCTCTTCTCCCTCTCTTCCATCTCTACAACCCATCACCATCGCCTCCCCTGAGCTCCTACCCCATCGCCGACGAGCCACCCTGCATCACCACCGTTGCCTACCTGCATCACCTGAACCTCGCAGTCGACCTTCCTTTCTACCTCCACCATCATCACAAACCCACTCCTCCAAGCTCCTAACCACTCACCCAAACCCGGGCAACCCTGCTACCTAGCCGAGCCCTTACTGCCACCTCCGCCGGCCGAGCACCATCGCCGACCCTCGACCTCCTAGCACCACCAAACCCCCACTCCTCTCCTCCACTCGCCGACGAACTTCCTCCGTCGACCTCATCGGCCAACTCCGAGCTCCATCAAACCCCCGAGCCTCAAACCCACTGCAACCCTCGCCGAGCTTCTGTTCCATCGCCGGCGACCGCCTCAGCCACCCCAGCTGCCTCCCTCCAGTGCTCGAACGCCTTCGACACCCCATTGCACCGCCAACCGCACCGACCCCACGCCGCTGCCGCAGTGCCAGGCCACCATGCCCATTTCCCTGAACGATCGTGCCCGCTTCATGCTCACTGCTTGCGCCCGCGCTCACATCGCCTGATCTCTCATCTCCGGCTCCTGTGGACCTCCGTAGTCTCTCCTAGCTCTCCTCGGTGCACCGTTGATCACTTCCAGCGTACCCATCACCTTCACCGCAGTACCAAAGCTAGCCCATGTTTCAAACCGAGCCCCGGTCATTTCATCGAACACATGTATCCATCGCAATCGCCGCTATTCTAGCCACCGACATTGCCGTCCAAGCCACCGACATTGCAGTCCAAGCCATCGCCGCAGTTGACGCAGCGACCGTCGCAATGCCAGTGCACGTCCGTCGCACCCACCGAGCCATCAAGTCCAAGAATTAAGCTCCACCGAGGCCAACTCTTGTCGTGCTCGAGTCGTGAACACACTGTTGCTGCTACCATAGCCGTGGTTCACCACTGTGTCATCCACTGCTGTCATATCACCGATCATCGTCGTCAGGCAAGTATTACATACTTGCTTCATGCTATATATATAATCACTTCAATTACGATTCAATATTATTATAAGTATTTGATACTAAACTTCATGTGAGAACCTATTTTTAAATGGCGGAACTTGTGATCATTACACCCGATTACTATTTTCAGAGGTACTGCAGAAATTTGGTTGAAAATCAATATCGTTTCACCTATAAAATGTTACCCCCGATAATCATTGCGAAATCAGAATTTTCCTGAACACGCTAGATCGTTAAATTCATATTAAATCTTTTACAAATCGGATTTTAGCGTTCCATGGCTTGTATCGAAGATAACTGATTAACCTACAGTACTCTATAGTTGATCACTGAATTTTAACAAATTATGATAGAGATAACTGGGGAGAATTACGATTCCGGACTGCAGTCCAGAGCAGTAATCCCAGTTAACCCTTGTTTTTAAATCACTTTATTTTCTTGTTCAAATGCGAAAATGTGTGGAACCCTATATAGTTACGTAGAAAATTGAGTGATCTTTCTTAATCCACTAGTTTTACTGGATTCCTGTTTTGTATGATATTTTTAACACATTTTATAATGTCGACATGTCCAGCTGAATTCTGCAGTGATAGATTTTACACATGAACATAAACCTGGCCATAACTCACTGTGGATATAGGATATTACTGATCTGCCAATTGAGTTGGAAACCTAACTGATAATCCTAAATATTGTTCAACTATAGTGTTGCCTAATTATGATCCCAACTGAGAGTAAAATGTGTTACGAAACAGACTTGCAAGTGGTAGGACACTGACTGGTGATATTTTATTCATATCATAATTATTGCATTCTCATCATATCATGTAGAGCTCATATACATTGGTAACCTAGTGATCGTGTACATTACCCAGTGATAGGTATTAGTGCTTTGATTGTGGCAAGTACGTTAGTGTTAAAGCGTGAATGAATAAGTGAAGTGACACGTACTTGTGCACAATCAGCGAACCCAGTTAATTTATTGCATTGTCGACGTCTATGGGACATGTATAAGTGTGACTATAATCGGTATGGGACGATTATGGAAGCACTTATATTAATGGCATAGGTAAAGCACCAAATACTGTCCATTTATCTTGGGTATCAGTCGAGACACGCTTGATGGAGATCATGTCTTCAGTTCTCGCGTAGACTTGTCATGGACCGACTAGTATTTGAGTTTATGGTTGGTATTTGCTGTAGACCACGGGGTGTGGGGTAGTTTGAGTGTGAGTTCAACAGAATCTCGGGAGTCCCATTGCCGGCATACACAACGATTCTGGGAGTTATATGGGTGATATTACTGACTATCAGCGACTCGAGCCCGTGTTCCCTTGCCCTTGGGGCCCTACCTTTGGATTGGGGACACTCACGAGTGGTTGGCTCTCACACTTAGACTGACGATAGGTTTAGCGACCTGGACAGTGAGACTTAGAGACTGATAGGTTTAGTGACATGCATTGATTACTGATTCGCTATACCTGCCATACTGTTTACCAGCTTTATTATTTACCTGTACTGGCTCCTTCATGTTCATATCATCACTTTATGCGTGTTGTTTTATATTCATCATTATTACACATGTTACATATGTATTTCTATTTATTGCTATTGTGTCGCTCTGACAACCTGAGTATACATGCTCAGAGGGAGAAGTGGATTTAACTTGGACCAGGACCTGACGTACCTCGAGGACATTCCGGATATCTAGATCAGCGATTCAGAGCTATACTTCCTTGATCTCTATCTGGTTAGTTCTTTGTATTTCTTTTGATTTAGTGACTGCATTTCTCATTACCTGTGCATTGATTACTGATTACCACGTAAAGCTAGAAGCCGAAGTGTGACTACGGCAGGATATTTTCTCGACCGTAGAAGCATGGCTGGCCTTGTCAACCCCTCATATTCCGTATTTTGGGAAGAGGGCGTGACAAGCAATGGCAAAATCCTAGCTCTAGATCTTGATGGCAACATCTACAACCTAGAGATCATATCGACGTGCTTCTCATGCCAGCAAGATGCAGACGCGACGTTAACCAAGACCCAAGGGTCAAATAAAATTGGAGTGACGACATATCCCTAGCTCCAGACTGTTAGTTATATGTATGCCCTAGAGGCCATTACTGTATATGCGATGTATATTGTAGTGGATGCTTGAACATATATAGAGAGGACTTTCTTGCTCGATATGATAGTATGCTATCCGGTTGCTCTTTATCTTAACATGTACACTGATTGTCTCTCTATTACATACTGATAAAGCCTTTAGGATCAGTACTTGACTGCCAGGATTTTGATGCAGATCATACTAGTGGGGACAGGGTAGTCGCTAAGTACATCCTTCAATTGTTCCTAGTCATGGGAATATCGAGACAGGGCATCGATACTCCAGAGTAGACTAGCGTATGCGCTTCTCGACCCATGAGATGGGCGATAGATGATCCCATATCCATTGGTGTTTGACATCAGAGAAGGTATACGGGTGCTCAGTGGAGACTGGGTACACTGGACGGACTCGTCGAGAACTCCTAGATGGTATTATACCTATCGTCGGATAGCAGTTCTCTTGTGACACTGGTACAGGTTAGTCTGTAGACCCGAGATCGTCATAGAGTCTTGTGTGATTCCCACTGTGCTTTGATTTCCACCATACCACGGTCAAGAGATCGTGCAAAAAGGTGGTTTTTGGGTACAGTCCTGAGTCACATGGAGGCAATGAGCGATAGGAGGGGTTTCGTCTCTCCCGGTATTGGGAGTTGATATTGCGCTATGCTCGATTGGCCATAACATGGAATCCCTGGCCAGGGTTGCTGAGATTTACTGGTAAGTGTTATCAGTAGTTTCTCGAACCGTTATGGACCTAGCATCGGCATGACTTATCAGGCTATTGGGGTCTGACGTTATACCACCCCCAGGCTGTGATATGCGACATATCAGACGAAGAGACCGGACTGTACGGTAGTGTTGCTGATTGGATTTGCAAGAGTACGAGTAGGCTTGCTTGTTGATCTTCTGATCGCTCAATACCCGGGTGGCCGTTACGTTTAGCAGACTGCTTGCGACTTGTGGGTGTTTGATATGATCATCACCTACTGCCGGCGTATTGACGAGTCTTTAGAGTCCTACACAGAGGTTTCCTGGTTTATGCGAAATGGAGTAGAAGCACATATGTGATATGTGCGGGACCGAGATTAATGTGGGTATGTGATACCGCATTCTATGCTCACGATATGTGACATTCGTCGATTATATGTGATATAGCCAAGTTATCGGATCAAGTGTTGATTCGATAAGTTGTTACATTTTATATTAGTCGGTTATATGTAATATAACCGGATTATTAAATCAAGAGTTGATTATAATTTAATGTATAATTATATATTTGATAATTACATTACATTAATAATATTATCTCACTTAAGTATTACTTTCTCAATTGATGATACATTGATATATATATGTGATATATGTTAATTGTATTATTTTCTTTTTGTACACAAAATATATATGTGATATATATTGTTGTGTCATGCTAGGTTACACTTGCAACATGTATGTATGAGACTCACACCATGCTAGGGTTAAGTTAGGATTTATATTTATTTCAAGCAAATTCAAAATTGTAGAGATATTTGTCATGGTTCAAAGCTTGTAGAAGCTTGTGGTCTTCATTGACTTAGTCCACTCTTTTGTCTTGCTTAAGATATTTGTTAACCCAACCCTTAACCTTAGACTAGGTTTATTCTCTACATGAGTTAGGCATGACACCAACTCACCATGGTTGCAATTCTAACCTCACTCTCTCATTCATTTTCTTCATCACTTGTTCTTCTTCCTCAAGAGAAAAAACTTGCTAGTTTTTTCTAAGTGATGAAATCTTGTGAGAAAAATAAAACTAAAGTGAGCCCACTTCCTACTTCATCATGCTCTACTATTAGCCATTTAGTTTATGGTGTTTGTTTCACTAATCTCACCATTAGTGAAGAAGTAGCATGAGCTAGTGTCTTCTCGACGTAGATCATCTTCGGCCTCGAAAACTTCGATGCAAGCTTGTTCATATCTTCATGGGAGCCTTTCCAGAGTCTAGGAGTTCGTGATCGCAGCGAAAGGACTACTACACGGAGCTATTGAAGTGAAGGACCGGTCTACAAAGGTTGTATTTCTTGTTCACTTTAGTTTCAAAGATGTTTGCATTCGTTTCGTCGGATTTTCTAGCTTCGATTCTAGGGTTAGGGTTAGCTAGAACGGCAAAAATTTAAATATGGAATGGATGATGCCTACCGAAACCTTGTTGCCGCATTAGATAACCCTACACAGACCTCGATGGCAATACATACAGCATAGAGGTCATACGGATGTTTACCCTACTTCAGCAAAGAATCGGCGCGACATCATCAAAGAAAAAACGAAGTGATGACTTATTCCTAGTTTCGGGTCTTAACGGCAATACATACAAAGCCTAAAAACCATTGGAGATCATCCCACCCCAGAAAGGTGCAGTTATGACTCATCAGGGCTCCAAATTAAGCTTAACTTCAAGTAAAAAGCGCCACAGAAAATACCTAACGCTTGTTCTTCTGACGGTAATATAAGTACTCCAACCTAAAAAGATTACTTGAAGACGTTTTGTCCAGCCTCAGAAGAGATCAGGGACACGATAGTCGCAGGGCTACTCGAACAACAGCCTAAGGAACTGCATATCGAGAAATACATCAGCCAACGCGACGGCACGATGGACTTAAACCGAGTACCACAAACCTAACGGACCCCTGTCATATAAGAATGAGGGCTATCTACATCCAACGTTAGGGCAAGTTTACCTGTAAACCTAAGGGAGGTAAACTAGAGACTCCGAAATGAGTACATAAACTACTTCACGCCAGATCAAGACATTAAGGAACAAAGAGGTGCATGTGAATATAAAAAAAATGTATATCATTTATTCATGAATCAAAATGTTTGAAAAATACAATTTATAAAGAAAAATGGGATACAATCGTGATCTCTAAGAGGGTGGGGTTTTTAGTAAAGTAGCGACCCATTCATTCTCCTGCCGGAGCTCATTCTCGTGTTCCATTATTGCGGCTAGCAGCGCTTCGATTTGAACTCGTTGGTGCAAGCACGAAGAAAGTTTCTCAGAAATCTCCTGTTTAGTAACCTCGTGGCCCCACATTCCATACTCTATAAATTTAAGGTCCCTCTCCAAATACAGCGTTGAAGATTTTGGAAGATGACTAGGAGCCACGCAGCATTTAGGAATATTTGTTCACATCAGTCCAGTGTTCACCTACATATAGATGCATATTTGAAAGAGAAATAGCGTTGAAAATATGCTCATTTATATGTGCATGTGTGAAGGTTAGTGCATGACACGTGCGCCGCATATGCGCGCATCATTGGCATTCGTACTTAGCAGAAACTCTTAAGGGTAAAATGCAAAGCACATGCGCAGATGTAAGATGCACACATGAATATGTACTGGGGATGAAACATTCAGCAGTCAACGATAAAGAATTGCATTTAAATAAATATCTTATTCTATAAGGAAGAGATCACCAAATATAGGATCAGAGATACAGGGGTTAACAAAACAATAAACAAAGTTCTTTAACTCCCTCTTTGCCTGCTCTACCATATCGAAACGGCGGTCTTCGCGAGGAGTCGCTCCCCATCGATCAGTGCCGTGTTCATCGGCGAAAGCAGCCATGATGGCCCGCTGAGCCCGTATCTGGCTTAACAACTGAACGGAGTGATCCCTCAGAGGCTTGGTAATCAAACGTGCCTCATGAAAGCACTCGATCTTGTCCTCTGCTACGTCGAGCATCGCCAGAGTCATCTCCGCTGGATGAGGGGCAATGACATCGAGCACGGACAGGAAGATCATCCAGAGCTAAATGGAGCCGATGGGGAGAGGAGATCCTCTACGAGTCAGGAGCTCGTGCATTACCGTGTCGCATTGGCCATCCTGAGAGTGGGATTCACCAAGCGTGCAGCAAAACGAGGAACAATTTCCTCGATAAGCACCTCCCATAGCTGTCGATGAGCATGGGGATGATTGCAAGCCATAACTCTTCTTTGTTAAAATGGTTCTCTAAGAAAGTGAGAGAAAAGATAAACATGTCTTCAGATTATAAAGAGAAGTATTTAAGTCTAGGCACAGAAAATGTTGTGCATGGTGGAACTATTTTCAAGCTCTGACAAAAAGATGGCATTGGAAAAGAAAATGTTGACTCAGGAAAAGTAGAGCAAGAAAGTGAAACGATTCCCTCGTATAATAAATCAGTGCCTCACGTGAAGCACACATGAGCGTCGGCATTAGTTTTTTATAGGATTAAATTTTATAGCAGCGCCTCACGTGAAGTACACGTGAGCGCTGTCGCTAATCTTTTATAGGATTAAATCCTATAGCAGCACCTCAAGTGAAGCATACATGAGCATTGGCGTAAAAAATAGTTTTGTCATTCATGCTTCAAAGAAATTTATACATTGGTAATGAGAATTTTCACAAAAAAAGAAACAAATATCATCAAAGGTCTACAATGGCAAGACGCTAAATTCCGGACATGGATTCTCAAACTTAAAGGCAAATTTAAGTAAACCGCTCCTAGCTTCATTGATCATCTTCTTATGCGTCCTCTCCCGAATGCAAGATTCGGAATCCCCGATGATATCTTCCATCCTCTGGTACGCGGATATTATCGTTTTCTATTGGAAGACGCGATGCAAAATAGCGACGAGATCATCTCTCCGCTTCTTCGAGATCAGGCCCATCAGATATACTGAATGCACCTTGTCTTCAGCGTCATCAAGTGCCTCGAGCGGCATAGCCTCATCAAGCTCAGGAAGTGCTTCTCAGATCGATCCAACGATAATCTTCAAAATGGTAGAACGGTGGGGGAGCAATCGACCTTTGTGGATAAGAGGCTATGATAGAATTAAATTCTACACAAAAACTGGGGATCTTCTCTGTTAAACAGAGCCGGTGGATCAAAAATCCAATGGTGATTAAAAATAATCAAATGATAGAATTAAATTCTATTAGGGAGAATTATCTCTCTGATTTTTTTTAAATAAAAAAGTTCTCTGTTAAACAGAGAGTTATTGGATCAAAGATCCAATATTAGAATCAAATTCTAATATGGGAAAATATTTTCCTAATCTTTCTAAATGAGAAAGATAAATTCTAAACCCTTAGATTAAAAAAATCCAATGATAATTAAAAATCACCATTTTAGAGAATTAAATTCTATCTATGAGAAAATATTTCCCTAATCTTGTTAAAAACAAGAATATATATATTCTGTGAAACAAAAATCATCGGATCAAAAATCCAACGGTGGATAAAATCCCTAAATGATCTTTGAGGCCAATTAAATCAATTGGTGTCTCTCAAATGAGAGATTTTCTTAAACTAACTAACAATTTGCCTCCCCTATATAAAGGAGCCGAGACTTCAAGTCTCAAGGAGGAAGGAACCCCATAAGTTTTTCCACAAAACTGAGAATTTAATTCTCTTCTCAAAGAAGAAGATCCTCGCTCTTCCAAACCCTAGGTAAAGAAAAAAGCAGAGATAAAACGTATCTGCTATGCCTAGCATAAAAAGAAAACATGGGTTTAACCCTTCATAAAAAGAACTTAGTTCTTTCTCTGATCTGAGATCTGAAAAGCAAATCTCTCCACAAGTTGAGAATTTAATTCTCATCGGGGAGGTTCTATTTTTCAGACTCAAAATTTAGGAAAAAAACTAGATCAACAAAAAAAGACACATTGTATAAGAATTTAATTTCTCTGAAAATAGGGTTTAATCCTACAAAAAGAACTTAGTTCTCACAAAAAGAACAGAAGAACTTAGTTCTCCAATAAAACTGATCCTAAATCCTCAAAATAGTGATCTTGGTGATCATTAATGGTCAAAATGCCATTAACAAAAGTTAAGACTTCTTCAGAAAATATCAATAAAGATTAAATCTCTAAAAAGAAAAGGATTCGGTTCCTCATGTGCTTCCCACGTGAAGCACCCAAAACAAAAGGCTCAGCGCCTCACGTGAAGCGCCCAAAATATGAACTCAGCGCCTCACGTGGAATACAAGTGAGCGCCTAAAATATAAACTCAGCGCCTCACGTGAAATATGTAGGGTTACCCTTTCACCTAGTCTAGAATTTGGTAGCATCACTCATGCCATTTTATAATTTAGAGAGGTGCAAAGTTAACTAACCATGAATCTTGCTAGAATTTCTAGGGTAACAAAAATTGTATCATATACAAATAACTAAAGAGATAGGGATTACAACCTTTGTAGCCCGTTACTTCGCTTCATAAGCTCCGTGTTGAGGTCCCTTCGCTGCGATCAACATGAACTCCGACTCTCGAGTGGCTCCATGAGGTAAATGAGACGCCTTGCTTGTAGTCTTCATGATCTAAGATGATCTACCTTGAAGAATCTATAACCCAAGCTTATACTTCACTAAACAACTTATTAGAGAAGTGAACACCCTAATCTAAGTGGCTAGAATAGATGAAGATGATGAAGTAGGAATTATGCTTTCTTTTGTTTTCTATTTCTCATACTAATTCATCACAAATCAAAAAGCAAGTGAAGGTTTTTCAAGAGCTTGAAGGAGAAGAAGAAGCAAAAGCTTTTGTGCTGAATAATGAAATTATAGTTGTGGTTACTTATTCAACCATGAGTTAAGCATGAAGGGTTTTAACTCATGTAGAGAATAAACTAGAGTTAATTGTTTAGATTGGGTCAACAAATATCTACACAAAATATCTAAGCTAAAGACAAAAGAAAGCTTCATGAAACTTCATGAAAAAGCTAACCCAAAAGCTAACCCTAATCCAAACCCTAACTAGGTTTAATCTCTAAATCATTGTTGCATATATAACCCTAACTTGTTACAATATTATATATCACATATACAATATATTTTGTAACAAAAAGAAAATAATACAATTAACATATATCGCATATATATATCAATGTATTATCCGGTGAGAAAATGAATCAATAAAGCGAGCTTATATTAGTTAACGTAATGTAATATATCACATATATAATTATACATTAAATTATCGAATCAACACTTGATCCAACAATCCAGCTATATAGCATATAACCGACTAATATAACATGTACCAATTCATCGAATCAACACTTGATCCGATGACCCGGCTATATCATATATACCCGGCCGATATCATATATTGTGAGAATAGAATACGGTATCTCATATCGTATTATTCTCGGTCCCGCACATATCACATATGTACTCCTACTCCGTTTTGCCTGAGTCAGGAAACCTCTGTGTAGGACTCTAAAGAATCGTCAATACGCCGGCAGTAGGTGATGATCATATCAAACACCCACAAGCTGCAAGTGGTCAGCTAAACGTAACAGCCACCCAGGTATTGAGCGATCAGAAGATCAACAAGCAAGCCTGTACATTCTCCTGTGAATCCAATCAGTAACACTACCGTATAGTCCGGTCTCTTCGTCTGATATGTCGCATATCCAGTCTATGGGTGGTAAACGTCAAACCCCAGTAACCGATAAGTCGTGTTGATGTGAGGCTCATAACGGGTCGAGAAACTACTGATAACTCTTTACAGTAGCACTCCATATCAGCCATGACCAGGGACTTCCAGTTATAGCCAATCGAACACAGCACAACATCAACTCCCTATACCGGGAGAGACGAAACCCCTCCTATCGCTCATTGCCTCCATGTGATTCGGGACTGTACCCAAAAGCCACCGTTTTGCACGCCCTCTTGGACATGGTAAGGTGGACATCAAAGCACAGTGGGAATCACAGAAGGGTCTATGACTATCTCGGGTCTACAGACTAACCTGTACCAGTGTCACCAGAGAACTGCTATCTGACGATTGGTATAATACCAACTAGGAGTTCTCGGCAAGTCCGTTCAGTGTACCCAGTCCCTACTGAGCACCCGTACACCATCTTTGATGTCAAACACCGATGGATATGGGATCATCCATCGCCCATCATATGGGTCAAGATGCGTATATGCTAGTCTACTCTGGTGTATCGATGCCCCGTCTCGATACACCCTCGACTAGGAACAGTTATAGGATGTACTCGTTGACTACCCTGGCCCCACTAGTATGATCTCATCATAGTCCTAGTAGTCAAGTACATATCCTAAGGGCTTTATCAACATGTGAGAGTAAGACAGTAAACTAATACAAGTCAACATGTTAAGACAAAGTGTAACCAGATAGCATACTATCATATCGAGTAAGAAAGTCCTCTCTCTATATATCCAAGCATCCATTATAATATACATCATATGTACAATAATAGCCTCTGGGGCATATACATAAATAACAATCTCCCACTTGCACTAAGGCCAGCTGTTGTAGTATCTCATACCCAACATTCCGAAGAGTCTCTCAAATTGTATCTGGGGTATGGCCTTCGTGAGTGGATCCGCGGTGTTGTCCTTCGTATCAACTATCCTGACCTCGATCTCCCGGCAATCAACTATCTCCCGGATCAGGTGATACCGCCTCAGAATATGTCTGGACTTCTGATGGGACCTGGGTTCCTTGGCCAAAGCCACAGCTCCATTTTTATCACAATACAAATGTATTGGATGCTCAATGGACGGAACCACACCAAGTTCAGTGATGAACTTCTTCATCCAGACAGCCTCTTTGGCAGCATCGTTGGCAGCGATGTATTCAGCCTCCATCGTCGAGTCTACAACGGTTTCCTGTTTGGAACTCTTCCAACACACCGCCGCTCCATTAAGGGTAAAGACAAATCCCGAGTGCGACTTAGAGCCGTCCTTATCACTTTGGAAGCTTGAATCGGTAAAGGACTCCACTTGGAGCTCATCGTTATCATACACCAAGAATATCTCTTTAGTCCTTCTCAAGTACTTGAGAATGTTCTTCACAGATGTCCAGTGACTCTCTCCAGGATCTGCTTAATACCGACTCACTACACTTAGTGAGTATGCTATATCGGGTCTGGTACATAGCATCGCATACATGATAGAGCTTACTGCCGAAGCATAGGGTATCCCTTGCATGCGAGCTCTTTCCAAATCAGTCTTGGGAGACATCTCTTTGGAGAGAGTGAGTCCAGAGATCGTGGGTTGGTTCCCACGCTTGGATTCTTCCATACTAAACCTCTTTAGTATGGTGTCAATGTACCTGGATTGGGACAATCCCGGTATCCTTTTAGATCTATCTCTATAGATCTTCATTCCCAAAATGCAGGAGGCATCACCTAGATCTTTCATTGAGAATCTATGTGATAAGAAGAGCTTGACCGAGTGCAGCATAGGAACATCATTTTCTATCAAGAGTATGGCATCCACGTACAATACGAGGAAGACAACCTTACTCTCTGCAACCATCTTGTAAATACAAGGTTCATCTATGTTTTTGATGAAGTCAAACTCTTTGACTACAACATCAAAGCAGATGTTCCAACTCCGCGATGCCTGTTTTAACCCGTAGATGGATTTAAGCAGCTTGCACACCTTTCCGCTGCTCCCACTATCTACGAAGCCCTCTGGCTGAGTCATGTACACGCACTCTTCTAAATCACCATTTAGAAAGGCGGTCTTAATATCCATCTGCCAGATTTCGTAGTCATGATATGCAGCAATGGCAAGTAGGATCCGGATGGACTTAAGCATAGCCACTGGAGAAAAGGTTTCGTCATAATCCATACCTGGTCGTTGACGAAAACCCTTTGCAACAAGTCTAGCTTTGAAAATCTCAACTTTTCCATCTACACCAAGTTTCTTCTTAAAGATCTATTTTCTCCCAATGGGTTTTACCCCTTCAGGAGCAACTTCCAAAGTCCATACTTTGTTGATGTACATGGATTCCATCTCAGATCGCATTGCATCCATCCACTTCATAGAGTCCCCACTCGTGATGGCCTACTCGAAGCTAGTCGGGTCATCATCTTCCATGATGCAATCCTCACTCCCACCATCAACGAGAAAACCGTAGTATCTCTCAGGTGGATGAGGAACCCTGCTAGATCGGCGGAGAGGTTGGGGTTCATCGGGGACTACTAAATTCTCTGGTTCCACTAAATCTTCTGTCGTAGTTTGTGTTGCTGGAACTTCTTCCAGTTCTATCTCATTGCCACTATCTTGTTTCATAAGAAAACCCTTTTCTAAGAAGGTGGCATGTTGAGAAACAAACACTTTTTGTTCCTCGGAGTGGAAGAAGATATACCCTTGCGAATGCTTGGGATATCCAATAAACTTGCACAGAACTGATCTTGCCTCGAGCTTGTCCGGATTTTGTGTTTTCACATATGTCAGACAACCCCATATCTTAATGTAATTAAGATGTGGTCTCTTTCCTTTCCATATCTCATATGGAGTGGTTGGCACAGATTTGGTGGGAACCCTATTCAATAGGTCTATGGCTGTCTCAAGCGCATACCCCCAGAAGGAAACAGGCAACTCAGCATTACTCATCATAGAGCGCACCATATCTAATAGGGTGTGATTCCTCCGCTCCGATACACCGTTGTGCTGTGGTGTATAAGGAGGAGTAAGCTGAGAGAGAATCCTATTCTCTTTTAGATAGTCCAGGAACTCATTGCTCCAGTATTCTCCTCCTCGATCTGATCGAAGGATCTTAATACTTTTGCCCGTTTGGTTCTCTACTTCGTGCTTATATTCACTGAATTTCTCAAAAGCTTCAGACTTGTGCTTCATCAGGAACACATGTCCGTATCTTGAGAGATCGTCAGTGAATGTAATGAAGTAGGAAGAACCGTTCCTGGCATGTATAGACATGGGACCACATACATCACTATGTATCAGTCCCAAGAGTTCTGTAACTCTTTCTCCATGTCCATTAAATGGAGTTTTGGTTATCTTGCCTTTGAGACATGACTGGCAAGTATCATAAGATAAAAATTCGAACGGATTCATATATCCATCCTTATGTAACTTAGCTAGCCGTGTCGCATTGATATGACCTAGTCTACAATGCCATAAGAAGGATTCGTTTATTTCTGAACTCTTCCTCTTGTGTGTGTTTTGTACATTAAGTATTGTAGTTTGGTTGAGAACGTATATGCCATTATTTAACGATCCTGATCCTATCAACTTTTGATTCAGGAATATGTTCATAACATTATCGTGTACTGCAAAATTATATCCTTCTTTACTCAATAAAGAAACTGATATAAGATTGCATATCAGGGTCGGAATGTAATAGCATTCATTCAGAACCAATGTATTACCATTTGGTAACACAAGGTGATATTCGCCAACTGCTTTGGCTGCAACATCTGCACCATTCCCTACTCTTACGGAATGATCACCCATTCCCAGTTCTCTACCTTTACGTAGCCCACATAATATATTACATATGTGGGATCCCGATCCGGTATCTAATACCCAGGACGTAGAGTGAACTGAGAAACAGTTCTCGATAACTAACACACCCGAAGAAGATGCATCACTATGCCTGTTCTTCGTTTGGGCAGCGTGAGAATCTAGATATTCTCCTATTTCCTGCTCAGTCTTATAACACTTATAAGAAAGAACGGGACCAACGTTCCCCTGCTCAGTATAATAAGCGAGTTCAGTCAATACATCCATATTATTATCTTGATTAAGGCCTGACATGGTACCTACCTGGAGAGAGAGAGAAGAAAACACTTTAGCGTATGCTCTTGCAAAATTAGATTGGTTATTATCTTATCTAATCAGGATGGCTCCCACTGTTTTCATCATATCTTCCTTCAAACTCTAAAAGGTAAGACTAGCCGGGATTAATTACACCTTACAAGTTCGCAAATCTTTCGGCCAGGCCAGTGTTGGTACTTTGAGGGAGATTCCCCGTGCTTTCGCACGGACCTAATTAAAGTAAATCTCATTTTCCCAGAGGCATAACCCCATAAACACCTTTCTAGACACCTACTTGATCGGCTAATTGTCCTGTGTAAAACTCTCCCAGGAGTAACTTTTACTCGCAGTGGGTATCGGGATCCAACTATCTCATAAGAGGTATGCAATCTTATTGCAAATTTCAACACTTGAAATTCCCGATAATGCTTTACCCCTAACGTGCTATGACCTTGACGCATGCCAAACAACCCATAGTCCGCTAGTCAAGTTCAACCCGTACATTTCGTGATTGAATTAAACCCTCCCGTACGACCCTTGACGCATGCCAAACAACGCCGTACGAATACCCTAATCCAATCGCATCTCATGCTACAGATAAGTAGTAATCAGCTACCGTACACTACGCCTTGACGCATGCCAAACTACCACAGCACGAATACTAAATATTACTTATCTGAAATGACGGAGGGCTACGCAGGTTTTTCAGAAAACCATGAGCGTAATGAACTTGATATTGTTGTAGAAACAGGTGATTTTGAAAAGGAGTGTTCTTGAGGCTTTTCTAGTTTCGCTAAAGAAGCTACTCCCGGTGAAGGAATCTCGGCTCTTTCCTTATCGAATAAGGTGCAGGATATTTCATAAATACCGCTGTGCAAAGCAAGAACTATAGAAGCAATCAAAAACTAAACCGCGAGTTTGTAGCATCTGCCAGTTTTTCTAAAGAGGTCACTCCCGGTGATGGGATCTCGGCTCTTTTCTCATCGAATAAGGTGCAGGGTATATCATATATACCACTATGCAAAGCAAAAACAGTAGCTACCCTTTTTGAAAATTTGATTCTACAACATCTTTTAGGTTTCTTTTCTTTTATTAATCTCATTAATAATTCCCATCATTTATGCTTCCTAAGAATCACAGAAGAAACGAAAGCAGTAATATTTATATATCATCATATATATATATAGTATAAGCATTCGCCTCAGGCAATAATATGATCTCATCACAGAACTTTGTAGCAGAAGATAACATATGAAATATTGGATATACTTCCGTGTTTTATTTCGAGCCTGTATAAAACACGGATTCCACGGTTGCGATGAATAGCCAAACCCACATCCCTAGACCCCTACGAGAGCGGCAAGTAACACTGCCAATTCTAGAGTTAGGAGACCCGGTCTCGACTCCTCGAGATGGCCTCCCATTGGACCCTAGAACCCGGTTACTTGTGCTCCCCTCCTCGGGTCTATCCTAATGCGGAAAAGTAAATAATATACAATGGTGACATCATTCTCAACCCGGAAGTGCCCCAATAAAAGAATATTACATACAATGAATTTTACATGAATGAAAATAAAAATCCTCATCTCACATAAAACCCCCGGCTATTCAGAACATGACGATCCAATATAACATATCACAGCAACACATAATATCTCATATCATCAACATAAGAAAGTATGCATATCCCGATTGTCATTGATGTATAACAACGAAGCCGGCAATACCCCACTACTACACTTAAGGTCACAGAAAAGAAAGTGAAAAACTACAACATTTGGAATCCATAATCTCCTTAGATATCGTAAACCCGAAATATCACATATTACGAATTTCATGCCTAACTATATGAATTCCACATATTGTATCACAATCACAGAATATCATGACGATGTTTAACGTTTCGATCGAATCAACATACACTCATAAATTACCCCCGTGAGCTCAACACTTGAGCAAAGTCGAAACACTCAAAAACTGTGCCACAGTGTCCGTGGACCAGCCGTAGAAGGAGTTAACCAACGCCTCACCTATGACACCACGGAACTATGGCAAACCCGAAGGTTCGTTCGCGGTTCTATAGGCACAGAATCGAGTTAAGGTTATTATAGTCTTCTAGGGGGTTCATAGGGGTGCTTGCACGATTTTACGAGTACAATCAACTTCTGAAAATTACAACGCTTGGAAATTTCAGCGGGGTACAAAATGTGGTGTGCGAAGTTCAATCGAACTGGAAAAAATAGTCAAGGTTACCAATACAGTGTTAAGTTATACGACTACGAAGCACTACGAATTAGCCTCAGGTCAAACTAATCATCACATGAAAATTAGGCCAAATTAACAATACTAGGAAACCCAAAATGAACCCAAAAGAGCACAGATGGAATACGGAGGGCAGAGGAGGCACCAGGGCCGGCCTGGCCGAAATTTTGGCTAGGGTGATCGGCCAAAAACCGAGCCCCCCTCCGTATTTCACCCATGTTCATACTTTGGTCCAAACTGCATTCTGCACTTGTTTGGAAAATTTTTTAAGTACTTTTTGGAAAATTTACAGAGAGCAAAATGAGGTTAGCATAATATCATATTTCAGAGTGGATTTCGTTTTCGTAATTGTTATAACACCGTATCTAGAATTCTAGTTTAGCTCTGATACTACTGTTGGTCAGGCAGCCACCCCATCCAATGGGGTCACCGTGGCACCAACGGGTCCCTCAGCAGCTACTTTTTACACATGCCCCCTCGCGAGGACTACAACCCGCCAGAACACCTTCCGGTCTCGGGACACCCTGGGGGTAAGAGCCAATGCTTCGCCACACTGTCATACAGTGAAACCCCCCCCATAGGTCGACATCCAATGCCTAGTAGCTCTGATACCACTGTAGGGTTACCCTTGCACCTAGTCTGGGGTTTGGTAGCATCACTCATGCCATTTTATAATTTAGAGAGGTGCAAAGCTAACTAACCATGAATCTTGCTAGAATTTCTACGGTAACAAAAATTGTATCACATACAAAGAACTAAAGAGATAGGGATTACAACCTTTGTAGTCCGTTCCTTCGCTTCATAAGCTCCGTGTTGAGGTCTCTTCGCTGCGATCAACATGAACTCCGACTCTCGAGTGGCTCCATGAGGTAAATGAGACACCTAGCTTGTAGTCTTCATGATCTAAGATGATCTACCTTGAAGAATCTATAATCCAAGCTTACACTTCACTAAACAACTTATTAGAGAAGTGAAAACCCTAATCTAAGTGGCTAGAATAGATGAGGATGATGAAGTAGGAATTATGCTCTCTTTTGTTTTCAATTTCTCACACTAATTCATCACAAATCAAAAAGCAAGTGAAGGTTTTTCAAGAGCTTGAAGAAGAAGAAGAAGAAGCAAAAGCTTTTGTGATGAATAATGAAATTATAGTTGTGGTTATTTACACAACCATGAGTTAAGCATGAAGGGTTTTAACTCATGTAGAGAATAAACTAGAGTTAATGGTTTGGATTGGGTCAACAAATATCTAAGCTAAAGACAAAAGAAAGCTTCATGAAACTTCATGAAAAAGCTAACCCAAAAGCTAACCCTAATCCAAACCCTAACTGTTAGTTATATGTATGCCTTAGAGGCCATTACTGTACATACGATGTATATCGTAGTGGATGCTTGGACATATACAGGGAGGACTTTCTAGCTCGACATGATAGTATGCTATCTGATTGCTCTTTTTCTTAACATGTACTCTGATTGTCTCTATGTTACATGTTGATAAAGCCCATAGGATGAGTACTTGACTACCAGGACTATGATGCGGATCATACTAGTGGAGACAGTGTAGTCGCCAAGTACATCCTTCAAATGTTCCTAGTCGTGGGAGTATCGAGACAGGGCATCGATACTCCAGAGTAGACTAGCGTATGCGCTTCTTGACCCATATAATGGGCGATGGATGATCCCATATCCATTAGTGTTTGACATCAGAGAAGGTATACGGGTGCTTAGTGGAGACTGGGTACACTGGACGGACTCGCCGAGAACTCCCTGATGGTATTATACCTCACTTCAGATGGCAGTTCTCTGGTGACACTGGTACAGGTTAGTCTGCAGACCCGAGATAGTCATAGAGTCTTGTGTGATTCCCACTGTGCTTTGATTTCCATCATACCACGTCCAAGAGGGTGTGCAAAAAGGTGGCTTTTGGGTACAGTCCCGAATCACATGGAGGCAATGAGCGATAGGAGGGGTTTCATCTCTCCCGGTATAGGGAGTTGATGTTGCGCTGTGTTTGATTGGCTATAACTGGAAATCTCTGGTCAGGGTTGCTGAGATTTACTGGTAAGTGTTATCAGTAGTTTCTCGAACTGTTATAGACCTCATATCGACACGACTTATCAAGCTACTGGGGTCTGACGTTTACCACCCCTAGGCGAGATATGCGACATATCAGACGAAGAGACCGGACTGTACGGGAGTGTTACTGATTGGATTCACAGGAGAATGTACAGGCTTGCTTGTTGATCTTCTGATCGCTCAATACCTGGGTGGCTGTTACGTTTAGCTGACCGCTTGCAGCTTGTGGGTGTTTGATATGATCATCACCTACTGCCGGCGTATTGACGATTCTTTAGAGTCCTACACAGAAGTTTCTTGGCTCAGGCAAAACGGAGTAGGAGCATATATGTGATATGTGCGGGACCGAGAACAATACGTGTATGTGATACCGTATTAGATTCTCGCGATATGTGATATCGGCTGGGTATATGTGATATAGCCGGATCATCGGATCAAGTATTGATTCGATGAACTGATACAGAATATATTAGTCGGTTATTTATGAAATAGCCGGATTATCGGAACAAGTGTTGATTCGATAATTTAATGTATAATTATATATATTTGATATATTAAATTACATTAACTAATATAATCTCACTTAAAGATTCTTTTTCTCACTCGGGTAATACATTGATATATATGTGATATATTTTAATTGTATTATTTTATTTTGTTACAATAAATATTGTATATGTGATATATAATATTGTAACATGTTAGGGTTATAAATGCAACATGTATTGTGGAGAATAAATGTGGTTAGGGTTTGGATTAGGGTTAAGCTTTCAAGAAGCTTCTTGAATCTTTGACTTTGACCTTGATATGTTGCATAGATATTTTCTTAACCCAACCCAACCCTTTAACCATAGTTGTTTCTCTACATGGGTTAAGTCTTCATACTTAATCCATGATTGCATTTCTAACCTCACACACTAGTTTCATTATTCATCACAAATGGTTTTCATCTTCTTCTTCCTCTTGAGAAAAGCTTTCTAGATTTTGGTGATGTGATGAAAATGAGTGAGAAATTGAAAACAAATGAGAGCTAAATTCCTACTTCATCATCCTAATCTATTCTTGCCACTTAGATTAGGGTGTTTGCTTTGCTAATACTTGATTAGCAAAGCAAGAGCTTGGGTTTGAGTTTTTTCAAGGTAGATCATCTTTGTTATTGAAGATCGGAAGCAAGCTTGCATTTTTCTCTTCATGGAGCCTCTCTAGAGTCCGGATACTCGATGATCGCAGCGAAGGGACCTAAACACGGAGCTTATGAAGTGAAGGACCGAACTACAAAGATTGTAATCCCAAACTCTTAGAAGTAAAGTTGTTTACTTGCTCATTGTTTCGCCTAATCTCTAGTCTAAGATCTTGGTTAGGGTTGTTCGGCACTTCTAAATTTTAAATCGGGCATGGTTGATGCCTTGTAGAATCTTGTGACAGTGCCTAGTAATCCCACAGTGGTATTAGAGCCAAACTAGAGCTTTAGGCGAAGTCTAGACGAAGTTAAAAGTCCGATCGAACCCCGAAACCCCGACACGAACCCCTTCTCTGGAAATTTTTAAAAATGTTGATTTTTTCGTATTAAAAATACTCAGAAAATTAAGCAGGGAATTCTAAGGATTAATGTGAAAAACGAGACCATAATACCCTTAAAGCGCCGTGGAACCACGGCAATACCCTGCCTTGCGCGGCGGTTCCGCGGCCGTATAGGGGTGTTAGGGTTTGCTTTTTCTACAGTAACATCCGTAGCTAATTCTACATGCTTCTGGGAATTTTTAATATTACTCAAGTGTTGAGTTTTCTGGAGATCTTCTGTATTCGTTGATTCGATCGGAAAGTTTAGCTTCATTTAAGTTTTTTCCGGATAATTTAGAATGTGTTAAAAAGTTCGAACGGATATCAATAACTCACTTTTTCCCCTGACGGAAATTTTTCAAGTGTTGGATTTTTTCTCGAGTTTGAAACTTTCGGAAAATCTTGCAAGCGTATCTGTGGACCCTCTAGAAGAACGTAACCTTAACTCGATTATGTGATCGTCAAAACTACCACTTGAACCCTAGGGTTTGTGGTAGTTTAGCGTTGCCACATGTGAGGCATTGGTTTGACCCTTCTACGGCTGGTTCTTTGGGGCTGTGACATGTTCTGGGTTTTTTTGAACTCCGCTCAAGTGTTGAGCTATTTGGGAAAACTTGGGTGTTTGATTATTCGATCGGAAAGTTTAAAATTGTCTATTTATCTGGAATGTGATACAATATTTGGAATCCACAAGTAGTTATGAGATAACTAATTTGAATGTTATAAATCTAGCAGTTTAGTCTCAGATGATCGGTTGCCACGGGATTTTGATGCGATCAAAAGTCCGTCGCAATCACGTAGCGTACGCGGATACTCGCCGGGTAAACTTAATAGACAGCCACGCCCCATAGCCCCGACCAAGTGACTGTAGGAGAACCCCGTCGCCAAAAGCATCCGTTCGGGTGCTCGCGGCAGCGGTGTTCCGTCTTAGTGCACTTCGTCGATGGCATCGAGGGTGCGGCCGTCCACTAAAGTTTTCGATGAGCATTCGATCAGGATGTCGGGAATCTTGTTGAATTGCCCGACTAGATATTGAAAAGTGTTTTCGATAATGAGACTAAAATGTGGAGTTTATAATTGTTAGGCATGCGATGTCTAAGGAATTCATTTGGTTAGGCATGCGATATCTAAGGAGGTTGCGGATTCCAACTGTTGTAGTTTTACACTTTCTTTTCTGCGACCATAAGTGTAATATGTGGTGTATCGCCAATTTCGTTTATATACATCAACGACAATTGGGATACGCATATTTACTTACGTTGATGACATGTGATGTTATGTGTTGTTGTGATATGTTATATTGAATCGCCGCGTTCTGAATAGCCAGGGTTTTATGTGAGATGAGGGTTTTTATTTTCATTCATGTAAAATTCACTGTATGTAATATTCTTTTATTGGGGCACTTCCGGACTGAGGATGATGTCACCGTTGTATATTATTTACTTTTCCGCATTAGGATAGACCCAAGGCGGGGAGCACAAGTAACCGGGTTCTAGGGTCCAGTGGGAGACCATCTCGAGGAGTCGAGACCGGGTCTCCTAACTCTAGAATTGGTAGGGTTACTTGCCGCTCTTGTAGGGATCTAGGGATGTGGGTTTGGCTATTCATCACGACCGTGGAATCCGTATTTTATACAGGCTCGTATTAAAACACGGACCTCCTAGTATATCCAATATTTCATATATGTTCTTCTGCTGCAATATTCTGTGATGAGATCATATTACTGCCTGAGACGAATGTTTATATTATATATATGAGATATATATTATATTGCTGATTTTGTTTCAAATGTGATGCTTGTGAAGCATAATAAAATGGGACTTCATTAATGAGATTAATGAAATAAAAGAAACCTAAAGATGTTGTAGAAACTTGTTTAAAAACTGGTAGCTCTAGTTCTTGCTTTGCATAGCGGTATTCCTTGTAGAATATCCAGCACCTTATTCGATAAGGAAAGAGCCGAGATCCCTTCACCGGGAGTGACCTCTTTAGCGAAACTAGCAGATGCTGCATACTCGGTTTGTCTTTTGATTGCTTCTATAGTTTTTGCTTTGCATAGTGGTATTTGTGAAATATCCTGCACCTTATTCGATAAGGAAAGAGCCGACGATCCCTTCACCGGGAGTGACCTCTTTAGCAAAACTAGTAAAAGCTTAAAAAACACTCCATTTAAATTCACTCGATTCTACAACGATATCAAGTTCATTAAGCAAAGGTTTTTCTTAAAAACCTGTCGTAGCCCTCCATCATTTCAAATAAGGACTGTTTAGTATTCGTGCTGCGTTTGTTGGCCTTTGTCAAGGCATAGTGTGCGGTAGCTGAATGGTACTTATCTGTTTATGCATATGATGCAGATTGGATTAGGGTAGTCGTACGACCTTGTTGGCCTTTGTCAAGGGTCGTGCGGGTGGGTTTGATTCAATCAGGAAATGACGAGTTGAACTTGACTAGCATCCTATGATTTGTTGGTCTTTGTCAAGGTCATAGGGGTTAGGGGTAAAATATTATTGGGAATTTCAAGTGTTGAAATTTGCAATGAGATTGCATACCATCTATGAGATAGTTGGATCCCGATACCTACTGCGAGTAAGAGAAACTTCTGGAGAGTTTTACACATTACAATTAGCCGATCAAGTAAGTGTCTAGAAAGGTGTTAACGGGGTTACGCCTATGGAAAATGAGGTTTATTTTAATTAGGTCCGTGCGAAAGCACGGGGAACCTCCTTCAAAGTACCGGCACTGGCCTGGCTGAAAGATTATCGAACTTGTAGCGTGTAATTAATCCCGGCTAGTCTTTCCTTTTTAGGGTTTGAAGGAAGATTTGACTAAAACAGTGGGAGACATCCTGATTAGATATATTTATAACCAATCTAATCTTGTAAGAGCATACGCTGAGGGTTTTCTTCTCTCTCTCTCTCCAGGTAGCGACCATGTCACGCCTTAATCAAGATAATAATACGGATGTATTGACCGAACCCGCTTGTTATACTGTGCTAGGGAACGTTGGTCCCACTCCAACTTATAATTGTTATAAGATAGAGCAGAAAATAGGGGATTACTAGAATTCCTGGACTATTCTAAAGGAGAATGAGATTCTCTCTCAGCATTACTCCTCCGTATACACCACTGCACGTCGGTGTATCGGGGTAGAGCAATCACACCCTATTAGATATGGTGCGCTCTATGATGAGTACTACTGAGTTTCCTATTTCCTTTTAGGAGTTATGCACTTGAGAAGTTGCATACCTATTGAATAGGGTTCAAATCAAATCAGTTGCCTGCCGCTTCATATGTGATATGAAATGGGAAGAGCCCATATCTTAAGTATGTTAAGATTTGGGGTTGTCCAGCCTATGTCTAAAAAGCATAATCAGGAGCTTCTTAGGCCTCCATCCCCATTGTCCGGAGAGGACGTGACTGCTAAATGGGATGGTTACAATAACGTGACCTTCGGGATGGATCCGACGAGACAGGTCAAACCACAATATTGGAACAAGTTAAGCATTTTCTTCGAGCTTCCGTACTGGTCTACAAATTCAGTGCGTCATTGTCTGGACGTCATGCATATAGAGAAGGGAGTATCAGAGCACATACTTAACTTGCTTCTGTGTAAAGACGGGAAATCGAAAGACAACATGAATGCCCGGATGGATCTACAAGAGTGGGGAATAAGAAGTGAACTGCACCCTAAACCGGTAGCGGGTAAACCGGGCAAGTTTGTATTTCCCAATGCCGCTTATCATATGTCACAACCGGAGAAGAAAAGATTCCTGCAGGCGTTGCATGATTTGAAAGTCCCCACAGGTTTCTCAGGATCATTCAGCAAGAAAATAAAAATTGTGAAGGGCAAGATCGATGGGCTGAAAAGTCATGATCACCATGTTATCGTGGAGCACCTTCTTCCATTAGCCCTCAGGACTTCTCTCCCCGACTCGGTTGGTCTAGTAATCAACGACCTATGTTGTTTTTTCAGGGAGTTGTGTGCTAAAACACTGGAGGTTGCGACGCTGGATAAACTAGAAAATTCTATTGCGTTGATACTTTGCAAGTTTGAGCGTATTTTCCCACCGTCATTCTTCGATATCATAATACACTTGACGGTTCATCTTGCAACTGAGGCGAAGTTAGCCGGACCGGTACAATTTCGATGGATGTATCCCGTCGAGAGGTACGTGTAATTTTTCGTTTCGCGCAATTTATAAATTTATTGTTGTCCTGTATGCCCGTGTTTATTTATTCAACATATTCTCATTAGGTACCTTTACACTCTTAAGAAGTATATACGCAATAAAAATCGACCAGAGGGTTCTATCATGCAAGGTTATCTTCTTGATGAAGCAACCACATTTTGTTCCCGCTATCTGGACGAGAACATTGAGACAAGGCTTAACCGACCACGAAGAATTCAAGACGGGCCATATGGTAAAGCCGAGTATAAGAGGGTAGACACTATGTTTATCAACAAGATATACCGGTTTATCTTGCTTAATTGCGCATGTCTTGAACAAATTAGAGAGTAAGTTCTTTTGGATTAATTGTTATATCTGTGTTTGTGTGTGTATGAAATGACATAATATTAATGTCATAATTATTTGTCGAAAACAGAACTCATTTTAACGAAGTACGTGAGGGGCATCCTGATTGGAACGAAGAGCGTTTGGAAAAATACCATCAGGATAATTTTTGTGATTGGGTCACAGAGCATGTAAGTTATTCGAATTACATTTTATTGCTATCAGTTTTAATCTAAACTTGTATCGTTATGTATTTATCGTAAAATTTGTTTTGTTAGATCCACGATCCAAACTTGTCTGCATCATTTGAGAGTGATTCAAGATGTTTAGCTCAATTTCCTCGTATGGAGGTTGCATATTACAAAGGATTTGGTGTCCTTGGATACAAATTCAAAGTTAAGGACATAGAAACATCTAGAACCACTCAGAATAGTGGGATTGCGATGGTAGGATCGGACGGTGTGATTTACTATGGGTACTTAAATTGTATACTCGGCATCCACTATCCCGGACGATCAGAACCCTTTTATATATTCCACTGTACTTGGTACGATCCACGAACCGATACAGACAGGTGGAGAAGCAGTCTTGGGACTTGGAAAGATGAATATGGATTGACCAGTGTGAACACACTTCGATTTTACGGTCAGGACGATCCGTTTATCTTTCCGAACCAAGCGTTCCAAGTATACTACTTACAGTGTTTGAAGCATCCGGGGTGGAGTGTTGTATGCCGATGGAAACCTAGAGATGTCTACGATGTCCCAGAATATGAGGACAGCGATGAGGATGAAGAAGAGAGAAGGCTTAAAGTGCTCCGACCGTCTGTTTCGAAGGACGGGTTGTCTTCGACCGATCATGAAGTTACGTGGGTTAGAAATGACATCGACGATGAAATCCAAGTAGATATGTATGATGCGCCCACGAAACGAAAAAGGTTATCAGTAATGTTATATTATTACTTCACATTTTATGCTCTAGATCATATATAGTCAATACTTTTAATGATTGTCTAATGCGTCCACGAACCGTTTATCTAGATTTGATGACGATGTCGGGAGCAGCGAGGGGCGGCAGGAGCTCCAGCCGCGGCAGAGGCAGAGGCAGAGGCAGAGGCAGAGCGGTTCTGCCGCCCGGAGAGCTCCGTAGGGAGCTTCAGAGGGCCGGTCTTGCACCCAGATTGGAGACCCCTTCGGATGCCTCCTTCCGTGTTGATTTGGCCACACCTCCAGGTATACTGCACGCATATCCATTTTGAATGTAATATTACAGATATTCATGCATGTTTATGTCAAAATTACTTATATTGTCAATGTTTGATTGTCTAGTTGTTGGTGATGCGTCCATATCTGGGACAGAGGCCACCCCCGCTCCTCCAGGTATGTTTATATATCATATAGTGTATGTATATTGATTTAGAATGCTATATCATAAATACACACATTCCTTTTGCTCTTACTTAGCAATTTTTATTATTGTCTAGCTGTAGGTGGTGACACCACCGCACCTGCGGGTATGTTTATATATCCTATAGTGCATGCATATTGATTTAGAACGTTATATTATTGATCTACACATTCTTTTTGCAATTACTTATATAATCTATTTTTAATTGTCTAATTATAGGTGGTGCGTCCACACCTTCCACAGGGGCCACTCCTGCCGCTTCCATACCCTCCGCATCGTCTGCAGGTTAGTATGAATAAATTTAAAATATCTATTCATTTTACATATGCTCTATAGAATAAATATGAACTTTATGGAAATTTAGCGTCGATGTTTATTTTATAGTTGGAGGGGATGCGTCCGGGTCCGGGACCCCGGTTGTTCCTCACCGGAGGAACTATCGTCCCGCTCGTGCTGCTGCTCGGGCCCAGGCTCGTGCGCTAGTCACCGGAGGTATATATCACACTTGAATTTTTGTTTAACCTTGATTTCTTAATACAACTTTGTCTTATTATTGATTGTCTTGATATTTCGTGCAGACGCAGGGCCTCTCCATCCCCAGAGGGGGACTCGAGGCCCGAATCAGTCCCATAGGCTGAGGCCTGATAGAGCTAGGGGGGAGGCAGCATTCCCTCTATTTTTTACCCTTGACTATCGCTATACCGGTCCTCATGCCGAGAGGTTCGGCCGGTATTTGGGGGATGAGAGCCGGATCGTGAAGAACTATCCACTTCACGTTGAGTGGGGCGAGCAGCACCAGCGCTCATTCGCCCTCTTCTTTGATCAGGCTCGGGTATGTATTAATATATATTTTCATTTGATCTATCCAATATATTTATTATTAACACTTGCAATCTAATAACAATGTTTTTTTTGTATTTTCAGTTGGATTACGATTTTCAGCCTGTAGCCGACCCTGATCACCCGGGGAGGGTGCTCGACCTTCATGCTCTATACAATGGCCTGATGAAGAACATGCAGGCCAAGGTCCGATACAACAGGAATGAGCTGAAGGCCGACTGCTACTCCCTGTGGATAGCGACCCCCGAGGCAGAGAGAGCGGCCCTCCTATCTACTCCGGCGTTTGCGAGAGTCGACGTAGAGACATGGCCTCTATTGTGCGCTTATTTCGACTCCGAACGCAAACAAGTATGTATTTTAAATTTAATTCATTATTTATGATATAATTTATTTCTTTGTGTTTCTTAATTAGAAAACTAAATGTTAATGCGTTGTGCAGAAACAGGCTGCTCAGAATACGGAGAACAGGAAGTCGGCGAAGAGGGGTCGCCCCACTTACACAGGTGGCTCGAGGAACATTACTCGAGCCATGGAGTTATCGGTAAATTAAGAGTTATTCTCTAATATTCTGCAATATTAAGAGTTATTCTCTAATATTTCTAATATTAAGAGTTACTTTCTAATATTGCAGACATCTCGGACCGTGGCTTCAGGTGGTACACCGAGCGTGCTGTCCGCATATCTTGCCGTCCACGGCACCTCGACAGATCCCGCCACGGGCGAGCTTCGATATCCCGACGTCGCTACCCAGGAGTACTGCGTAAGTGTTAATATTTTTTCTACCCAAATTTGAAATTTTAGTTTTGGAAGGTTCAAGTTTAAATTTTATACTTATACTTTACTGCTTAATGTGGGTGTAGGAGCGGGTGGTTGAGCAGGCCCAGGCCTCGGGGATCGATTTTACCGGACAGAACGATCCGAGGCTGCTGACCCCAGTTCTGGACGCCGCACACGGAGGGCACCATGGAGGTTGGGAGAGAGGCCGGGGATTGGGCCCTAGCAGGGCCCATATGAGGTTGGACTCCACCCCGGCGGTTACTTCCTCCGTCTCCAGTGACCGGCATGTCCATCAGGAACTGGATAGCTTGAGGGCCACCGTTCAGGAGTTGAAGGAGATGCTGGTATGTATACTACTTTATAGTAAAATATCATTTCATATTATATACATATCAACATATCCATAATTAGTACGTAGCTTGAGCTTATTTGGTTTTAGACTTAAGTTTGATTAATCATACATACATATGTAATTAAAATAAACAACGCTTTTCCAAACTAGATATCCAAACAGGGTTTCGAAATAACTTAATAATGAAACGAATTCGAATAATACACAGTTCTTACACGCTTCTTACACACGTTATGTCCAGACGCGACAGGGTAGATCGGCCGAGCCTCCACATGCATCTCCTTCGGCTGCGGCTCCGCAAGCCACTACATCGGCTGCGGTTCCGCAGACAGCTCCTGTAGCTCCACCGCCCACTCAGACTCCCGCAGCCGCGGCTCCGCAAGCGACTACCTCGACGGCAGCTGCGCAGACCACATCGCCAGCTCCACATGCCGCTCAGACTCCCTTATTTGTAGCATTGCAGAGTGTATTGACCGAGGAGCAGGCGCGCGTTATTCTAACGTTATTCAGAGGTGGAGCTGGACCGAACTAGGTTAGCTTTTTGGTTCTTATTTTTTGAAACATGTATTTATTTATATCACATTGTACTACATTTTGAAACGATATTGATATTGGTTTGTATTTATATCATATTCAGTTTTTGGGTTTCTTTTGTATATTATATATATGCGTGAGATGTGATTATGAATACTGCAATATATGATTTGATTGATGTATATAGTATTGTGCACAAGGCGGGAAAAAATCTAGCAGCCCATTTTTAAAAAAAAAATACAGACAATATGTACCTACGTATTAAGCCGTAGGTATATACGTTGCCCCTACGGAGTTATCCGTAGGTGCAAACTATCAGGAAACCTGATATTTTCCCACCTGATCTCAGTGAAGGGTGTTAGGAGTGCCCCTACGGATATACGTAGGGGCCACAGTCTATCCCCTACGGATTTATCCGTAGGGGCAAAATATCAGGTTTCCTGATATTTTCCCCCCTGATCTCAGTGCAGGGTGTTGGGAGTGCCCCTACGGATATCGCCGTAGGGGCTACTGCCTATCCCCTACGGAGTTATCCGTAGGGGTAGAACAAGGCCCTACGGTTGTATCCGTAGGTACATACAATATATTCAAAAAAAAATACATATATGATTTGATTACCCCTACGGAGTAATCCGTAGGGGCAATAACACCTACAGATATATCCGTAGGGGCACGAATTTGCCCGTAGGGGCAAGTTCAGGGCCTCAACTTGCACCTGCGGCCTTTGCACCTACGGGGTATTTTTTCGCCCCTACGCAGATATCCGTAGGGGCAACCCTTATTTGTAGTAGTGCGAGCGTGTCAGGCGCAGTTGTTTATCATTTGGCTCTTCCACCTGGCTTTCTAAATGTTCATCCTGTGTTTCATATATCGATGCTCCGCAAGTACCTTCTTGACCCCTCTTACGCGATACAGTATAAGACGATCCGGCTGGAGCGCGATCTTTCTTTTACCAAGTAGCCGGTTGTCATTCTAGATCGGTAGATGAAGAAACTGAGGTTCGAGGACATACCGACCGTAATGGTTCTTTGGCGTGGCCCGAGCGGCGAAGAGGTCATGTGGGAAGCCGAGATCGAGATGAGGAAGAAATATTCCCATCTCTTTGAGGGAAACGCGAAGTTAGATTTTAATTTGGGGACCGAATTTCCTTAAGGGGGGAAGATTGTAACGTTTTAAATATCGTTTAGGTTAATTGTCCGATAATCGGTAATATAACTTGTGTTTTCCGTAAAATTTAATTATAATTATTTTTCCACATAGACTTAAATATACCTATTTTTACTATGTAATTGCTAGTATTTGGTATTTAATTGATCACTTATAAATTGCTAGTTTACTTAAATATTTTTCTTAATTAATTATTTTTTTTAAAAATATTATTTTAAGCTTTCACTTATAAATTTAATTAGTGATAATTACAAATTGGAATGGTTAATCACACATTAGTGCACCATGACAACAAAAAAAATTTTAGTGTGTAACATGTTCTTTTTCTTTATTTTACCTCTAAGGTTCTAGATAATTCTAGGATTAATTAGAAAAATAAAGTAAATAAGAAAAAGGAATTAATAAATGAGTTTGGGGGGATGTTTCTACACACACACTCACTCACTCACTCACTTCTCTCTCTCCCTCTAGGCTTGGCCGAAACCAAGGCAGCCTCATCCTCATTTTTCCCCACCTCATTTCACTTTAAATATCTTCAATAAATGCATCAAAAATCCACACAAATTCCCACTAATTGCTAATTAAACCTTAACCCATTATTTCCTTGGCCTAAACTAGCTTGGATCTTGAAGCAAGTGAGCATTTTTGGAGGCAAGTTTGCAAGTTAGATCTCATGATTGTTGAGATATAATCTTAACCCAATGGTTACTTGTTGATTAATTACTTCAATTTAATTTACTTAGGTGTTTAAATATAGTTCTAATTTTAAGTTTGAAATTTCAAGATAAGCTTTTGGGTTCAAGTTAGGATTTTTATCACTTGATTATGGTTGCAATGTGTAGTTTAACATCTTAAGACTTGCAAAATCTAAACTAGTTGTTAATTTGCTAATTGTTACTTTTAAATTGTCTTAATTAAATAATCTTGCAAACTAAATTTTTATGATTAATGTAAATAGGTGAGATTAAAATCTATTTAATAATTGTGTAGCCTAATTAAGATATTAAATGAACATTGTGGCCACTAGATCTGTTAAAACATTTAGATTTGCACTAAAATGGTTAATGGTTGCTTACTAGGTTTTTGGAATAAATCGATTTTAATTAAGTTTGAGGTTTTGATGATCTATAACCTATTTCCTAAAATATCTAGTGTGTTGTGAGTACACGATTGGTACGATTGGGTTCTAGGCTTGGTAGTTGTCACGTATAGCGACCCTAGTTGTGGTTTATGGCGTTGTCGCGAGCGCGTTTTGTGCACCAAGTGTGTTCGCGTCTAGTTAGTGCACGTTGGTTGACTTGTATCTTTCGTGCCGCAACTATTCATATATATATATATATATATCCTCTTATTTACTTATGTGTGATTCTAGGATCGAGTGTAGAGGCGTCAGACATGGTGCAGAATGACAACGCTGAGATCGGATCAGATTAGCCGAGGCGTCCCAGTGAGTAGATGTACATATCTATGGGGAGATCGTCTGGATGGCGCAATGCGCCCGATAGTTTAGGATTACTAGTAGTACTTGCATTTATATGCGTAGTGTCCTAATTATTCATCTCATTGCATCGCATCATCTTATATATGTGATATCATCTCATAGGACACCTGCACCATTACAATTGGTTCATGCCGCACGTGCACTATTCATGCGAACACACACACCTTTGGTAATTGCTATGCCACGAACACTATAGAACTTGCTTAAATTAGTATCTAAACCATTTGCGTCATATGTGATATGTAAACTGATAATTGTATATTCATTCATCAACACTGATACGTAGGATGGCTAGTCACATATACATACCTTATTGCATCATAATTCATATATGGTTTCTTGTCAGATATTGCATGGTATATGCTATTGTATCATAGACATCCATCATCACCGGCATGTTTACATATTGTGATTCTTCTCGAGGATTTCAGTATTTGTGAAATTTCTGGATTTTTGGGAAAACCGCATGAATTTTATAAACCTGTTATCATTTTAAAAAGGCAAGTTGCGGTTTTCTCGTGATATGATGTATGTGTCGTCCACCATGAGTTTTCCTGATTTCTGTTGGTTTTCGAGACCCGATTCGAGGAGTAGGATGAACCATTTCGGGTACATGGTAGATGATGAGCCTGGCAGGGGCAGGCTACCTACCGGTGATGTCTGGCGCGGCGGATATCCGGAGGATACCGACCGTAGTCATGAGAGTTGATGAGATGGGCTGATCCGGACTGACGGAGCCCGAGACATTGAGATAATGAGATATTGAGACATTGAGATATTGAGATATTGAGATATCGAGATATTGAGACATTGAGATATTGAGATATACATATATTGTGTCGATACTTGACACGGATTTTCTGTTGATTTCATTGATGATACTTCGGTTTATTGCACAGAGGTTTTTCTAAGATAAGAATAAAGATTTTCTCATACCAGACATGTTCAAGTTTCGTGTTTGATTATGCATTCATACAAGTGCATCTCATTGTATTGATATATGTAGGCTGTGACGCATTTGCGTGCATGCTTACGATAGCCTTATTAGATATTACTTACTACTCACGAGTTGGCAACTCACCCCCGTGGTGCCACAGTATTATCTTGCAGGTTCGACCCGTTAGCATAGTAACGGCGGGTGTACTACTTCTGTTGCTTCTTTTGCTTGGACTTGCGGCTTTGCTCTTAGGTGGGTTGAGAGGATACTTTTATTCCCACTTTGTGTTTCATTTGTATCTAGTATACTCCATTTATCGTACTTACTATTTCTACCATTGTACATGTGACCTAGAGGTGTAGCAGTGAGATTAGTATATGTGTGTTGTTTTCTCTGGGGTCGAGCTCACTTAAGCCGACATGATGCTTTCTTGTTTTCGTGCTTTTATATGCTTTTTAGCTCTATCATGATATATATATTGCTTGTGGTTGTGATTCCGCCTTTGGCGAAGAGCTAGCTCCCACTTGGGGATACCTTTATTCTTTACTTATGCATATATTGTATTGTTCCCGTTGGGGCCAGTATTTACAAAGAAGACTTTGCCGAAATTTTTGGGAAAATTTAATGTTTTAAAAATGTTTAATGCGAATTATTTTGCCAAAATCGTTTTCTTTAAACAAGTATTCCTTCACTCTGTTTGTTTAACGGTTTAGATTTCTGGGCTTTGGCTTACTTAGATTACGTTGTGCCTTGAGACGTTCCGTAATTTAAGTGCCAGTGACGTTCCGTACTTTCTGGTCTTGACATTCCTCAGGCAAATTTCTAGGATTCATCATACTTCACCGAGGTATCAAAATTCATCCCTCAAAGATCAATGCGATTATGGAGATGCCCACGCTAAGAACCCTCAAACAACTGTGGTCTCTCCAAAGAAAACTCGCATATATCCGACGGTTTATAGCCAGCCTCTCTGGAAAATTCCATCCCTACGATCATCTAATGAAGAAGGGGATCCCGTTCATCTGGGATTAGAAGTTCCAAAACGCACTAAACGAAATCAAGCAGTACCTGCAAAATCCGCCGGTATTGGCCGCTCCGGTTAAGGGAAACCCCTTATCCTATATACAACGGCCCTTGAGGGTTCTCTAGGCATATTATAGGCATAAGAGAACGATCAAGGAAAGGAGAGAGCTCTATACTATTTAAGTCGAGTTCTCCTGAGGGCAGAAAACAACTGCTCCCCATAGAAAAGCATTGTCTGGCGCTAATCTTCACAATAACGAAACTCAGACATTACGCCTTGGCACATGAGGTCCACCTCATATCGAAAGTGGATCCTCTCAAATATTTAATGTCGAAGGACATACTGACAGGAAGACTTGCCAAATGAGCCCTCCTCCTGATGGAGTTCACGATAACGTATCGACCTTTTAAACCAGTGAAAGGACAGGCCATAGCTGACTTTCTAGCAGAGCATCCGATACCAGCCAACTTCCCCTTAAATTGCGAGTTGCCGGATGAGCACGCATTCGACGCAATCAAAGAAGAAGAAGAAGAAGATAAGTCTTAGTGAGAGCTTTACTTCGATGGAGCATCCTCCATGAAGCGGCGAAAGCAAAACACCCCCATAATCAAAGCTAGGGCGGGCCTTATCTTCGTGACCCCGAAAAGAGAGATATTGCGTTACGCCCTCTCTTTAATGGAGCCAAGAACTAACAATGAAGCTGAATACGAAGTTTTAATAGCCGGTCTTAAGATCGCTATTGATATGGGAATCAAAGACCTCCTTATATACGGAGACTCCCAACTGATCATCAATCAAGTAAATGGCGATTATCAAACATGCAAGCCAGAGCTGATAAGGTATGGAGAAAAGGTGCAGCAACTACTGACATAAATCTCTTCCTATACCCTTGAAAGTATACCACGAGCAGAAAACAGCAAAGCGGATGCGTTAGCCAAATTGGCTAAGGAATTGGCCGATGAAGACCTCGATGACGTAAGGATCATTGTACAAAGCCACGGAGTTCTCTCACCAACAGATATATCTTTGGAAGACTTGATAAAGCCATCCGAAGGAAAATAAATGACTGAACAAGTAGCCCTCCAAATAGAGGATGAAGAAAAGATCAAGGACTGGAGGGAAGTCTTCATAGACTACTTCAAGTCCCAACGAACGCCCGAAAATGCGTCATATAGACATCAGCTCATGAAACGAGCTTTGTCATTCGCCTTCGTTAATGATACTCTATATAAGAGGTCATTCGACTGCCTATGTCTAAGATGCCTGGGGCCGAAGGAGGCAAAGAAAGTCATCCAAGAAATACACGACGGACTCTGTGGTTCTCATCAAGCTGGATCAAAGATGAAACTGAAGATAAAAAGAATGGGTTACTATTGGCCTACAATGATTCAGGACTGTCTCGAATATGCAAAGCAGTGTCACTCATGCCAAATTCATGGGGACTTCATACACCAGCACCTAAATCCGCTGCACCCAACAGTGGCCAGCTGGCCATTCGAAATGTGGGGAACCAATATAGTTAGCCCCATCGAACCAGCATCCTCCAAAGGACATCGGTTTATATTGGCAACGGCCGATTTCTTCTCTAAGTGGGCAGAAGCAGTACCACTAAAGGAGGTGAAGACGGAGAATATCCTCCACTTCTTGAAAACCCATGTCATCTATTGGTTCGGCACTCTACGACGCATTTTCTCGGATAATGCACCGGCTTTCAGAAGTCATAAAATCAGCCACTTCGCATAGCAGCATAAAATAGATTGGAGATATTCTTCAATCTATAATTCTTGGGCCAACGGTCTAGCTGAAGCCTTCAACAAGACCTTGACCAAGATTACAAAAAAGACAATGTCCAGAAACAAAAAAAGACTGTCATGAAAAGCTGCATGAAGCTCTCTGCGCGTACCGAACAACGTTCAAGACGGCCATGAATACAACACCATACGCATTAGTGTTCAGCACGGAAGCAGTGCTTCCATTGGAAATAGAACTCCCTTCTCTACGAGTAGCGGTTCGATATGATTTCAAAGGAGAAAATACACCTACGAGATCCTCACAACTTGTAAGGAGAATATACCCTCTATAAGACCCTCACGGCTTATAGAATTCAAAAGCCTTAACATATAGGGACCTGAACTTGTTCTTAAGCCACCAAAACCCCACAAAATTCTTATGCCCTACAAGTAGTCCAATATCGACTCTTGTATACAATCCACGGGCATAAATAAATTCCCCACCAAGTTCCTCCAATGGCGAGAAATATCCTCATATGGTGAACGACACTTGTAAGGTCCTCTCGATATTGCAAAGAAAAAATACTTTTTTAAAATCCTTACGACTTGCAAGAGAAAACATACTCAGGAATCCCTACGATTTCTAAGGAGAAAATACACCTACAAGATCCTCACGACTCGTAGGAAGAAATACCTTTATGGGACCCTTATGGCTCATAAAGCAAAAAGCCTTAGTCGACGGGATCCTAACCCTGTTTGCTAAGCTACCTTTGTTCAAATCAACAAAGGAAAATGATGATTCACTCCAGGCAATATCCCAGTTGCAACGATACGGATGTCTGAATAGGTGTCAAACTCCAAATCCTTTCACGGCAAATGATGATTCACTCCAGGAAATATCCCAGTTGCAGCGATGTTGATGCCTAAACAGGTGTCAAACTCCAAGTCCTTTCACGGTAAATGATGATTCGCTCCTGGCAATATTCCAGTCGTAGTGATGCTGATGCCAAAAATTGGTATCAGGACCAAAGTCCCCGACTCGCAACAAAATCAGCGAGCAAAAAAATGCATATGAAATAGCCGAAATGATGGGGCAACTCGCAATAAAAATCATCGAGCAAAAAAATGCATATGAAATAGCCGAAATGATGGGGCAACTCGCAATAAAAATCAGCGAGCAAAAAATATGCATATAAAAATAGTTGAAATGTTTGGGCAACTGATCAGTTATATTTATTGCACATTTGTACGGTTATTTTCCCTATTATTATTAATTACTAAATGGTGTTATTTATAATTTAAGAACATATGTGAGTTTATGTGTAAAATGATTTTGTCATATGTTTCTTAACTTATAATTAGTATAATTGGGGGAATATATGCATATCATATTTAAATAAAATATCCATGAGATTCTTAATTATTAAAATATGTATATCATATCATATCATATCAAATATTCTTAACCATTATTATTAAGATATCATATCCGTGATTTGATTAAAAGTGGTTGGAATATTATTTCAAATAAACCAAATGCTACTAATGATTTGATTTGAGATATTGTGCTGGTATTAAAATAACAAATCAATTCAGGGCTACAAATATAAGTAGGAGATCCACATCAAATCGAGTTAGCAAACCAAATCTGCCGAATTTTAGGAGCAAATTGAAGAATCTCGCAACTGCAGAAAGAAATATATATTTTCAAAATATATTCATCAGAAGGATCTCCTAAAATCGATAAAAAAAAAAAGCACAAAAATCTGGAGAATAGATTCCACCAAAGGACGGTGGATCCGCGGTGAAATGGGGTTAAAGGCGGCGAAACCACGGTTCTATAGTAGCCGTTGGATGTGAAATTTCAGGGGCTTGCTCGTCTTTTCACATACTTTAAGATAACGTTTAGGGTTTAAAGTTCCAGAGTATATATAAAGGACCGAGAGAAATTTAGGGTTATCTATCTATCTATCATCTATCCATCGATCGATCTAGATCTATCAAGCAAACTAGAGTTTTTAGTTCTTTTAGTTTTTTTCAGCAATCGAATTCTGTAATGTAAAAGTTTCAATAAAGGGTAGTTTTTTTAATTTTGTCTCATTACTTTCCGCATTTATTTTCTGCATTTACTTTCCACACTTTTCTTTTTTGTTTAACTTACGGGTTCCGTATTCTTCCACCTTTCTTTTACTTCGTTTTTCCCAATGAGCGAGTAAATTCTCGCTTGTTAGGGTTTGTAGGATAGGGTAGTATAATAGATGAAAAAATCGCTTAACTTCGTTTTATGTTTTAATTTTTATAAACTTTAACAAAGGGAGTCTTAACAATTCATGATAGTTACGACCACGATTTGAGATTCGTTAATACTTGCTTTGTTGAAGGCTTGAGATAAATAGAAATCAATTGAAGGATAAGGGTCGGTAAAGGGAAACCCTAATCCCTCCAAGAACCCTAATCCACACTCATCGCTATTTCTCTAGTATTAAATAATTAAAAAATAAAAAGAATTATTTTTAAAACTCCATCCTTTAACTACTCAATCCGAAAAACCCTACAAGCCTTTCTCTTAAAAAAATTTCAAATCTCTTTAGTTTAAAATGATAAAAATCCTACCTTTCTGTATTAACACGTCTAAAATAAGAAAGATGGTTCACCATTTTCCTATGGATGACCCGTACTCACTATCGGCTAGCTATTGCGACACCGTTATTAATTGCGGTATTTAGAACACACAAAGACTCGATTTTTCACACCAATCAGCAACTCGTAATAAAAAGGAGCGAGTAAAAAAGAAAAATATTCAAAATGATTGGGCACCGCGGATATAAAAGCCGAAATGATTGGGCAATCGCGACTTTCACGATATAAAAGCCGAAAAGATAGAGCATCATGGAAAGAAATAAAGATGAAATTTTTTCTGCCCTGCAGGTAGGTCCACACCGACCCCTGTATACAATCCATGGGCACAAATGAAAAAAAGGGAACCATATTTTCCCACTAGGTTCCATCAAAGAGAGAGTCAAATCTCGACGACAATATCTACGGCCTAGAGATCAGCTTAACGTTCTTCTCATTCCAACAAGGTGAAGACATGCCGTCAATAAAACTCCAAAGAGCCAAAATAAAAGTGGAGCGATGTAATACCCAGTTCTTTTTATACACCAATATCCGTATTTTTATAAAGTGTTACTTACAAAATTTATTTATTTATATTTATAATTATTTTTTATTTATTTTAAAACCCTAACCCTAATTTAAGCTAATTCCTTTTATTTTTCCTAAACAATTCCCGGCCCAAACCTACCCAAACCCATTTCCAACTTCCCCGGAGCTCGGCCCAACTTCCCCCGACCCGACCCACTTCCTCCCCTTTCTTCCTCCCTCGTTTTCACCTTCCCGCCCTTTTTCCCCTCCTCGCCCCCGCTTCCCTCGCGCCCACTACCCGCGCCCATTCACCCGCCCCTCGCACACTTCTCTCGCCCAACCTCAACTCCCCGTGTCGAGCTCCCCTCTTCGCCCAGCAAACCCCAACGGTCGCCTCCCCACGACCCGCTCGCCTCGTCGTTCCCCCTTCCTCGCCATGACCCAGCCACGCCCCTTTTCTCGCAACCGCCGCGACCCCTTCTCCTGCAGCTCCACACTCCCTTCTACCCTCCTCGCTCCCTCCTTATTTTCACGTCTCTCTCTCTTCTCCCTCTCTTCCATCTCTACAACCCATCACCATCGCCTCCCCTGAGCTCCTACCCCATCGCCGACGAGCCACCCTGCATCACCACCGTTGCCTACCTGCATCACCTGAACCTCGCAGTCGACCTTCCTTTCTACCTCCACCATCATCACAAACCCACTCCTCCAAGCTCCTAACCACTCACCCAAACCCGGGCAACCCTGCTACCTAGCCGAGCCCTTACTGCCACCTCCGCCGGCCGAGCACCATCGCCGACCCTCGACCTCCTAGCACCACCAAACCCCCACTCCTCTCCTCCACTCGCCGACGAACTTCCTCCGTCGACCTCATCGGCCAACTCCGAGCTCCATCAAACCCCCGAGCCTCAAACCCACTGCAACCCTCGCCGAGCTTCTGTTCCATCGCCGGCGACCGCCTCAGCCACCCCAGCTGCCTCCCTCCAGTGCTCGAACGCCTTCGACACCCCATTGCACCGCCAACCGCACCGACCCCACGCCGCTGCCGCAGTGCCAGGCCACCATGCCCATTTCCCTGAACGATCGTGCCCGCTTCATGCTCACTGCTTGCGCCCGCGCTCACATCGCCTGATCTCTCATCTCCGGCTCCTGTGGACCTCCGTAGTCTCTCCTAGCTCTCCTCGGTGCACCGTTGATCACTTCCAGCGTACCCATCACCTTCACCGCAGTACCAAAGCTAGCCCATGTTTCAAACCGAGCCCCGGTCATTTCATCGAACACATGTATCCATCGCAATCGCCGCTATTCTAGCCACCGACATTGCCGTCCAAGCCACCGACATTGCCGTCCAAGCCATCGCCGCAGTTGACGCAGCGACCGTCGCAATGCCAGTGCACGTCCGTCGCACCCACCGAGCCATCAAGTCCAAGAATTAAGCTCCACCGAGGCCAACTCTTGTCGTGCTCGAGTCGTGAACACACCGTTGCTGCTACCATAGCCGTGGTTCACCACTGTGTCATCCACTGCTGTCATATCACCGATCATCGTCGTCAGGCAAGTATTACATACTTGCTTCATGCTATATATATAATCACTTCAATTACGATTCAATATTATTATAAGTATTTGATACTAAACTTCATGTGAGAACCTATTTTTAAATGGCGGAACTTGTGATCATTACACCCGATTACTATTTTCAGAGGTACTGCAGAAATTTGGTTGAAAATCAATATCGTTTCACCTATAAAATGTTACCCCCGATAATCATTGCGAAATCAGAATTTTCCTGAACACGCTAGATCGTTAAATTCATATTAAATCTTTTACAAATCGGATTTTAGCGTTCCATGGCTTGTATCGAAGATAACTGATTAACCTACAGTACTCTATAGTTGATCACTGAATTTTAACAAATTATGATAGAGATAACTGGGGAGAATTACGATTCCGGACTGCAGTCCAGAGCAGTAATCCCAGTTAACCCTTGTTTTTAAATCACTTTATTTTCTTGTTCAAATGCGAAAATGTGTGGAACCCTATATAGTTACGTAGAAAATTGAGTGATCTTTCTTAATCCACTAGTTTTACTGGATTCCTGTTTTGTATGATATTTTTAACACATTTTATAATGTCAACATGTCCAGCTGAATTCTGCAGTGATAGATTTTACACATGAACATAAACCTGGCCATAACTCACTGTGGATATAGGATATTACTGATCTGCCAATTGAGTTGGAAACCTAACTGATAATCCTAAATATTGTTCAACTATAGTGTTGCCTAATTATGATCCCAACTGAGAGTAAAATGTGTTACGAAACAGACTTGCAAGTGGTAGGACACTGACTGGTGATATTTTATTCATATCATAATTATTGCATTCTCATCATATCATGTAGAGCTCATATACATTGGTAACCTAGTGATCGTGTACATTACCCAGTGATAGGTATTAGTGCTTTGATTGTGGCAAGTACGTTAGTGTTAAAGCGTGAATGAATAAGTGAAGTGACACGTACTTGTGCACAATCAGCGAACCCAGTTAATTTATTGCATTGTCGACGTCTATGGGACATGTATAAGTGTGACTATAATCGGTATGGGACGATTATGGAAGCACTTATATTAATGGCATAGGTAAAGCACCAAATACTGTCCATTTATCTTGGGTATCAGTCGAGACACGCTTGATGGAGATCATGTCTTCAGTTCTCGCGTAGACTTGTCATGGACCGACTAGTATTTGAGTTTATGGTTGGTATTTGCTGTAGACCACGGGGTGTGGGGTAGTTTGAGTGTGAGTTCAACAGAATCTCGGGAGTCCCATTGCCGGCATACACAACGATTCTGGGAGTTATATGGGTGATATTACTGACTATCAGCGACTCGAGCCCGTGTTCCCTTGCCCTTGGGGCCCTACCTTTGGGTTGGGGACACTCACGAGTGGTTGGCTCTCACACTTAGACTGACGATAGGTTTAGCGACCTGGACAGTGAGACTTAGAGACTGATAGGTTTAGTGACATGCATTGATTACTAATTCGCTATACCTGCCATACTGTTTACCAGCTTTATTATTTACCTGTACTGGCTCCTTCATGTTCATATCATCACTTTATGCGTGTTGTTTTATATTCATCATTATTACACATGTTACATATGTATTTCTATTTATTGCTATTGTGTCGCTCTGACAACCTGAGTATACATGCTCAGAGGGAGAAGTGGATTTAACTTGGACCAGGACCTGACGTACCTCGAGGACATTCCGGATATCTAGATCAGCGATTCAGAGCTATACTTCCTTGATCTCTATCTGGTTAGTTCTTTGTATTTCTTTTGATTTAGTGACTGCATTTCTCATTACCTGTGCATTGATTACTGATTACCACGTAAAGCTAGAAGCCGAAGTGTGACTACGGCAGGATATTTCCTCGACCGTAGAAGCATGGCTGGCCTTGTCAACCCCTCATATTCCGTATTTTGGGAAGAGGGCGTGACAAGCAATGGCAAAATCCTAGCTCTAGATCTTGATGGCAACATCTACAACCTAGAGATCATATCGACGTGCTTCTCATGCCAGCAAGATGCAGACGCGACGTTAACCAAGACCCAAGGGTCAAATAAAATTGGAGTGACGACATATCCCTAGCTCCAGACTGTTAGTTATATGTATGCCCTAGAGGCCATTACTGTATATGCGATGTATATTGTAGTGGATGCTTGAACATATATAGAGAGGACTTTCTTGCTCGATATGATAGTATGCTATCCGGTTGCTCTTTATCTTAACATGTACACTGATTGTCTCTCTATTACATACTGATAAAGCCTTTAGGATCAGTACTTGACTGCCAGGATTTTGATGCAGATCATACTAGTGGGGACAGGGTAGTCGCTAAGTACATCCTTCAATTGTTCCTAGTCATGGGAATATCGAGACAGGGCATCGATACTCCAGAGTAGACTAGCGTATGCGCTTCTCGACCCATGAGATGGGCGATAGATGATCCCATATCCATTGGTGTTTGACATCAGAGAAGGTATACGGGTGCTCAGTGGAGACTGGGTACACTGGACGGACTCGTCGAGAACTCCTAGATGGTATTATACCTATCGTCGGATAGCAGTTCTCTTGTGACACTGGTACAGGTTAGTCTGTAGACCCGAGATCGTCATAGAGTCTTGTGTGATTCCCACTGTGCTTTGATTTCCACCATACCACGGTCAAGAGATCGTGCAAAAAGGTGGTTTTTGGGTACAGTCCTGAGTCACATGGAGGCAATGAGCGATAGGAGGGGTTTCGTCTCTCCCGGTATTGGGAGTTGATATTGCGCTATGCTCGATTGGCCATAACATGGAATCCCTGGCCAGGGTTGCTGAGATTTACTGGTAAGTGTTATCAGTAGTTTCTCGAACCGTTATGGACCTAGCATCGGCATGACTTATCAGGCTATTGGGGTCTGACGTTATACCACCCCCAGGCTGTGATATGCGACATATCAGACGAAGAGACCGGACTGTACGGTAGTGTTGCTGATTGGATTTGCAAGAGTACGAGTAGGCTTGCTTGTTGATCTTCTGATCGCTCAATACCCGGGTGGCCGTTACGTTTAGCAGACTGCTTGCAACTTGTGGGTGTTTGATATGATCATCACCTACTGCCGGCGTATTGACGAGTCTTTAGAGTCCTACACAGAGGTTTCCTGGTTTATGCGAAATGGAGTAGAAGCACATATGTGATATGTGCGGGACCGAGATTAATGTGGGTATGTGATACCGCATTCTATGCTCACGATATGTGACATTCGTCGATTATATGTGATATAGCCAAGTTATCGGATCAAGTGTTGATTCGATAAGTTGTTACATTTTATATTAGTCGGTTATATGTAATATAACCGGATTATTAAATCAAGAGTTGATTATAATTTAATGTATAATTATATATTTGATAATTACATTACATTAATAATATTATCTCACTTAAGTATTACTTTCTCAATTGATGATACATTGATATATATATGTGATATATGTTAATTGTATTTATTTCTTTTTGTACACAAAATATATATGTGATATATATTGTTGTGTCATGCTAGGTTACACTTGCAACATGTATGTATGAGACTCACACCATGCTAGGGTTAAGTTAGGATTTATATTTATTTCAAGCAAATTCAAAATTGTAGAGATATTTGTCATGGTTCAAAGCTTGTAGAAGCTTGTGGTCTTCATTGACTTAGTCCACTCTTTTGTCTTGCTTAAGATATTTGTTAACCCAACCCTTAACCTTAGACTATGGTTTATTCTCTACATGAGTTAGGCATGACACCAACTCACCATGGTTGCAATTCTAACCTCACTCTCTCATTCATTTTCTTCATCACTTGTTCTTCTTCCTCAAGAGAAAAAACTTGCTAGTTTTTTCTAAGTGATGAAATCTTGTGAGAAAAATAAAACTAAAGTAAGCCCACTTCCTACTTCATCATGCTCTACTATTAGCCATTTAGTTTATGGTGTTTGTTTCACTAATCTCACCATTAGTGAAGAGGTAGCATGAGCTAGTGTCTCCTCGACGTAGATCATCTTCGGCCTCGAAAACTTCGATGCAAGCTTGTTCATATCTTCATGGGAGCCTTTCCAGAGTCTAGGAGTTCGTGATCGCAGCGAAAGGACTACTACACGGAGCTATTGAAGTGAAGGACCGGTCTACAAAGGTTGTATTTCTTGTTCACTTTAGTTTCAAAGATGTTTGCATTCGTTTCGTCGGATTTTCTAGCTTCGATTCTAGGGTTAGGGTTAGCTAGAACGGCAAAAATTTAAATATGGAATGGATGATGCCTACCGAAACCTTGTTGCCGCATTAGATAACCCTACACAGACCTCGATGGCAATACATACAGCATAGAGGTCATACGGATGTCTACCCTACTTCAGCAAAGAATCGGCGCGACATCATCAAAGAAAAAACGAAGTGATGACTTATTCCTAGTTTCGGGTCTTAACGGCAATACATACAAAGCCTAAAAACCATTGGAGATCATCCCACCCCAGAAAGGTGCAGTTATGACTCATCAGGGCTCCAAATTAAGCTTAACTTCAAGTAAAAAGCGCCACAGAAAATACCTAACGCTTGTTCTTCTGACGGTAATATAAGTACTCCAACCTAAAAAGATTACTTGAAGACGTTTTGTCCAGCCTCAGAAGAGATCAGGGACACGATAGTCGCAGGGCTACTCGAACAACAGCCTAAGGAACTGCATATCGAGAAATACATCAGCCAACGCGACGGCACGATGGACTTAAACCGAGTACCACAAACCTAACGGACCCCTGTCATATAAGAATGAGGGCTATCTACATCCAACGTTAGGGCAAGTTTACCTGTAAACCTAAGGGAGGTAAACTAGAGACTCCGAAATGAGTACATAAACTACTTCACGCCAGATCAAGACATTAAGGAACAAAGAGGTGCATGTGAATATAAAAAAAATGTATATCATTTATTCATGAATCAAAATGTTTGAAAAATACAATTTATAAAGAAAAATGGGATACAATCGTGATCTCTAAGAGGGTGGGGTTTTTAGTAAAGTAGCGACCCATTCATTCTCCTGCCGGAGCTCATTCTCGTGTTCCATTATTGCGGCTAGCAGCGCTTCGATTTGAACTCGTTGGTGCAAGCACGAAGAAAGTTTCTCAGAAATCTCCTGTTTAGTAACCTCGTGGCCCCACATTCCATACTCTATAAATTTAAGGTCCCTCTCCAAATACAGCGTTGAAGATTTTGGAAGATGACTAGGAGCCACGCAGCATTTAGGAATATTTGTTCACATCAGTCCAGTGTTCACCTACATATAGATGCATATTTGAAAGAGAAATAGCGTTGAAAATATGCTCATTTATATGTGCATGTGTGAAGGTTAGTGCATGACACGTGCGCCGCATATGCGAGCATCATTGGCATTCGTACTTAGCAGAAACTCTTAAGGGTAAAATGCAAAGCACATGCGCAGATGTAAGATGCACACATGAATATGTACTGGGGATGAAACATTCAGCAGTCAACGATAAAGAATTGCATTTAAATAAATATCTTATTCTATAAGGAAGAGATCACCAAATATAGGATCAGAGATACAGCGGTTAACAAAACAATAAACAAAGTTCTTTAACTCCCTCTTTGCCTGCTCTACCATATCGAAACGGCGGTCTTCGCGAGGAGTCGCTCCCCATCGATCAGTGCCGTGTTCATCGGCGAAAGCAGCCATGATGGCCCGCTGAGCCCGTATCTGGCTTAACAACTGAACGGAGTGATCCCTCAGAGGCTTGGTAATCAAACGTGCCTCATGAAAGCACTCGATCTTGTCCTCTGCTACGTCGAGCATCGCCAGAGTCATCTCCGCTGGATGAGGGGCAATGACATCGAGCACGGACAGGAAGATCATCCAGAGCTAAATGGAGCCGATGGGGAGAGGAGATCCTCTACGAGTCAGGAGCTCGTGCATTACCGTGTCGCATTGGCCATCCTGAGAGTGGGATTCACCAAGCGTGCAGCAAAACGAGGAACAATTTCCTCGATAAGCACCTCCCATAGCTGTCGATGAGCATGGGGATGATTGCAAGCCATAACTCTTCTTTGTTAAAATGGTTCTCTAAGAAAGTGAGAGAAAAGATAAACATGTCTTCAGATTATAAAGAGAAGTATTTAAGTCTAGGCACAGAAAATGTTGTGCATGGTGGAACTATTTTCAAGCTCTGACAAAAAGATGGCATTGGAAAAGAAAATGTTGACTCAGGAAAAGTAGAGCAAGAAAGTGAAACGATTCCCTCGTATAATAAATCAGTGCCTCACGTGAAGCACACATGAGCGTCGGCATTAGTTTTTTATAGGATTAAATTTTATAGCAGCGCCTCACGTGAAGTACACGTGAGCGCTGTCGCTAATCTTTTATAGGATTAAATCCTATAGCAGCACCTCAAGTGAAGCATACATGAGCATTGGCGTAAAAAATAGTTTTGTCATTCATGCTTCAAAGAAATTTATACATTGGTAATGAGGATTTTCACAAAAAAAGAAACAAATATCATCAAAGGTCTACAATGGCAAGACGCTAAATTCCGGACATGGATTCTCAAACTTAAAGGCAAATTTAAGTAAACCGCTCCTAGCTTCATTGATCATCTTCTTATGCGTCCTCTCCCGAATGCAAGATTCGGAATCCCCGATGATATCTTCCATCCTCTGGTACGCGGATATTATCGTTTTCTATTGGAAGACGCGATGCAAAATAGCGACGAGATCATCTCTCCGCTTCTTCGAGATCAGGCCCATCAGATATACTGAATGCACCTTGTCTTCAGCGTCATCAAGTGCCTCGAGCGGCATAGCCTCATCAAGCTCAGGAAGTGCTTCTCAGATCGATCCAACGATAATCTTCAAAATGGTAGAACGGTGGGGGAGCAATCGACCTTTGTGGATAAGAGGCTATGATAGAATTAAATTCTACACAAAAACTGGGGATCTTCTCTGTTAAACAGAGCCGGTGGATCAAAAATCCAATGGTGATTAAAAATAATCAAATGATAGAATTAAATTCTATTAGGGAGAATTATCTCTCTGATTTTTTTTAAATAAAAAAGTTCTCTGTTAAACAGAGAGTTATTGGATCAAAGATCCAATATTAGAATCAAATTCTAATATGGGAAAATATTTTCCTAATCTTTCTAAATGAGAAAGATAAATTCTAAACCCTTAGATTAAAAAAATCCAATGATAATTAAAAATCACCATTTCAGAGAATTAAATTCTATCTATGAGAAAATATTTCCCTAATCTTGTTAAAAACAAGAATATATATATTCTGTGAAACAAAAATCATCGGATCAAAAATCCAACGGTGGATAAAATCCCTAAATGATCTTTGAGGCCAATTAAATCAATTGGTGTCTCTCAAATGAGAGATTTTCTTAAACTAACTAACAATTTGCCTCCCCTATATAAAGGAGCCGAGACTTCAAGTCTCAAGGAGGAAGGAACCCCATAAGTTTTTCCACAAAACTGAGAATTTAATTCTCTTCTCAAAGAAGAAGATCCTCGCTCTTCCAAACCCTAGGTAAAGAAAAAAGCAGAGATAAAACGTATCTGCTATGCCTAGCATAAAAAGAAAACATGGGTTTAACCCTTCATAAAAAGAACTTAGTTCTTTCTCTGATCTGAGATCTGAAAAGCAAATCTCTCCACAAGTTGAGAATTTAATTCTCATCGGGGAGGTTCTATTTTTCAGACTCAAAATTTAGGAAAAAAACTAGATCAACAAAAAAAGACACATTGTATAAGAATTTAATTTCTCTGAAAATAGGGTTTAATCCTACAAAAAGAACTTAGTTCTTACAAAAAGAACAGAAGAACATAGTTCTCCAATAAAACTGATCCTAAATCCTCAAAATAGTGATCTTGGTGATCATTAATGGTCAAAATGCCATTAACAAAAGTTAAGACTTCTTCAGAAAATATCAATAAAGATTAAATCTCTAAAAAGAAAAGGATTCGGTTCCTCATGTGCTTCCCACGTGAAGCACCCAAAACAAAAGGCTCAGCGCCTCACGTGAAGCGCCCAAAATATGAACTCAGCGCCTCACGTGGAATACAAGTGAGCGCCGAAAATATAAACTCAGCGCCTCACGTGAAATATGTAGGGTTACCCTTGCACCTAGTCTAGAATTTGGTAGCATCACTCATGCCATTTTATAATTTAGAGAGGTGCAAAGTTAACTAACCATGAATCTTGCTAGAATTTCTAGGGTAACAAAAATTGTATCATATACAAATAACTAAAGAGATAGGGATTACAACCTTTGTAGCCCGTTACTTCGCTTCATAAGCTCCGTGTTGAGGTCCCTTCGCTGCAATCAACATGAACTCCGACTCTCGAGTGGCTCCATGAGGTAAATGAGACGCCTTGCTTGTAGTCTTCATGATCTAAGATGATCTACCTTGAAGAATCTATAACCCAAGCTTACACTTCACTAAACAACTTATTAGAGAAGTGAACACCCTAATCTAAGTGGCTAGAATAGATGAAGATGATGAAGTAGGAATTATGCTCTCTTTTGTTTTCTATTTCTCACACTAATTCATCACAAATCAAAAAGCAAGTGAAGGTTTTTCAAGAGCTTGAAGGAGAAGAAGAAGCAAAAGCTTTTGTGCTGAATAATGAAATTATAGTTGTGGTTACTTATTCAACCATGAGTTAAGCATGAAGGGTTTTAACTCATGTAGAGAATAAACTAGAGTTAATTGTTTAGATTGGGTCAACAAATATCTACACAAAATATCTAAGCTAAAGACAAAAGAAAGCTTCATGAAACTTCATGAAAAAGCTAACCCAAAAGCTAACCCTAATCCAAACCCTAACTAGGTTTAATCTCTAAATCATTGTTGCATATATAACCCTAACTTGTTACAATATTATATATCACATATACAATATATTTTGTAACAAAAAGAAAATAATACAATTAACATATATCGCATATATATATATCAATGTATTATCCGGTGAGAAAATGAATCAATAAAGCGAGCTTATATTAGTTAACGTAATGTAATATATCACATATATAATTATACATTAAATTATCGAATCAACACTTGATCCAACAATCCAGCTATATAGCATATAACCGACTAATATAACATGTACCAATTCATCGAATCAACACTTGATCCGATGACCCGGCTATATCATATATACCCGGCCGATATCATATATTGTGAGAATAGAATACGGTATCTCATATCGTATTATTCTCGGTCCCGCACATATCACATATGTACTCCTACTCCGTTTTGCCTGAGTCAGGAAACCTCTGTGTAGGACTCTAAAGAATCGTCAATACGCCGGCAGTAGGTGATGATCATATCAAACACCCACAAGTTGCAAGTGGTCAGCTAAACGTAACAGCCACCCAGGTATTGAGCGATCAGAAGATCAACAAGCAAGCCTGTACATTCTCCTGTGAATCCAATCAGTAACACTACCGTATAGTCCGGTCTCTTCGTCTGATATGTCGCATATCCAGTCTATGGGTAGTAAACGTCAAACCCCAGTAACCGATAAGTCGTGTTGATGTGAGGCTCATAACGGGTCGAGAAACTACTGATAACTCTTTACAGTAGCACTCCATATCAGCCATGACCAGGGACTTCCAGTTATAGCCAATCGAACACAGCACAACATCAACTCCCTATACCGGGAGAGACGAAACCCCTCCTATCGCTCATTGCCTCCATGTGATTCGGGACTGTACCCAAAAGCCACCGTTTTGCACGCCCTCTTGGACATGGTAAGGTGGACATCAAAGCACAGTGGGAATCACAGAAGGGTCTATGACTATCTCGGGTCTACAGACTAACCTGTACCAGTGTCACCAGAGAACTGCTATCTGACGATTGGTATAATACCAACTAGGAGTTCTCGGCAAGTCCGTTCAGTGTACCCAGTCCCTACTGAGCACCCGTACACCATCTTTGATGTCAAACACCGATGGATATGGGATCATCCATCGCCCATCATATGGGTCAAGATGCGTATATGCTAGTCTACTCTGGTGTATCGATGCCCCGTCTCGATACACCCTCGACTAGGAACAGTTATAGGATGTACTCGTTGACTACCCTGGCCCCACTAGTATGATCTCATCATAGTCCTAGTAGTCAAGTACATATCCTAAGGGCTTTATCAACATGTGAGAGTAAGACAGTAAACTAATACAAGTCAACATGTTAAGACAAAGTGTAACCAGATAGCATACTATCATATCGAGTAAGAAAGTCCTCTCTCTATATATCCAAGCATCCATTATAATATACATCATATGTACAATAATAGCCTCTGGGGCATATACATAAATAACAATCTCCCACTTGCACTAAGGCCAGCTGTTGTAGTATCTCATACCCAACATTCCGAAGAGTCTCTCAAATTGTATCTGGGGTATGGCCTTCGTGAGTGGATCCGCGGTGTTGTCCTTCGTATCAACTATCCTGACCTCGATCTCCCGGCAATCAACTATCTCCCGGATCAGGTGATACCGCCTCAGAATATGTCTGGACTTCTGATGGGACCTGGGTTCCTTGGCCAAAGCCACAGCTCCATTTTTATCACAATACAAATGTATTGGATGCTCAATGGACGGAACCACACCAAGTTCAGTGATGAACTTCTTCATCCAGACAGCCTCTTTGGCAGCATCGTTGGCAGCGATGTATTCAGCCTCCATCGTCGAGTCTACAACGGTTTCCTGTTTGGAACTCTTCCAACACACCGCCGCTCCATTAAGGGTAAAGACAAATCCCGAGTGCGACTTAGAGCCGTCCTTATCACTTTGGAAGCTTGAATCGGTAAAGGACTCCACTTGGAGCTCATCGTTATCATACACCAAGAATATCTCTTTAGTCCTTCTCAAGTACTTGAGAATGTTCTTCACAGATGTCCAGTGACTCTCTCCAGGATCTGCTTAATACCGACTCACTACACTTAGTGAGTATGCTATATCGGGTCTGGTACATAGCATCGCATACATGATAGAGCTTACTGCCGAAGCATAGGGTATCCCTTGCATGCGAGCTCTTTCCAAATCAGTCTTGGGAGACATCTCTTTGGAGAGAGTGAGTCCAGAGATCGTGGGTTGGTTCCCACGCTTGGATTCTTCCATACTAAACCTCTTTAGTATGGTGTCAATGTACCTGGATTGGGACAATCCCGGTATCCTTTTAGATCTATCTCTATAGATCTTCATTCCCAAAATGCAGGAGGCATCACCTAGATCTTTCATTGAGAATCTATGTGATAAGAAGAGCTTGACCGAGTGCAGCATAGGAACATCATTTTCTATCAAGAGTATGGCATCCACGTACAATACGAGGAAGACAACCTTACTCTCTGCAACCATCTTGTAAATACAAGGTTCATCTATGTTTTTGATGAAGTCAAACTCTTTGACTACAACATCAAAGCAGATGTTCCAACTCCGCGATGCCTGTTTTAACCCGTAGATGGATTTAAGCAGCTTGCACACCTTTCCGCTGCTCCCACTATCTACGAAGCCCTCTGGCTGAGTCATGTACACGCACTCTTCTAAATCACCATTTAGAAAGGCGGTCTTAATATCCATCTGCCAGATTTCGTAGTCATGATATGCAGCAATGGCAAGTAGGATCCGGATGGACTTAAGCATAGCCACTGGAGAAAAGGTTTCGTCATAATCCATACCTGGTCGTTGACGAAAACCCTTTGCAACAAGTCTAGCTTTGAAAATCTCAACTTTTCCATCTACACCAAGTTTCTTCTTAAAGATCTATTTTCTCCCAATGGGTTTTACCCCTTCAGGAGCAACTTCCAAAGTCCATACTTTGTTGATGTACATGGATTCCATCTCAGATCGCATTGCATCCATCCACTTCATAGAGTCCCCACTCGTGATGGCCTACTCGAAGCTAGTCGGGTCATCATCTTCCATGATGCAATCCTCACTCCCACCATCAACAAGAAAACCGTAGTATCTCTCAGGTGGATGAGGAACCCTGCTAGATCGGCGGAGAGGTTGGGGTTCATCGGGGACTACTAAATTCTCTGGTTCCACTAAATCTTCTGTCGTAGTTTGTGTTGCTGGAACTTCTTCCAGTTCTATCTCATTGCCACTATCTTGTTTCATAAGAAAACCCTTTTCTAAGAAGGTGGCATGTTGAGAAACAAACACTTTTTGTTCCTCGGAGTGGAAGAAGATATACCCTTGCGAATGCTTGGGATATCCAATAAACTTGCACAGAACTGATCTTGCCTCGAGCTTGTCCGGATTTTGTGTTTTCACATATGTCAGACAACCCCATATCTTAATGTAATTAAGATGTGGTATCTTTCCTTTCCATATCTCATATGGAGTGGTTGGCACAGATTTGGTGGGAACCCTATTCAATAGGTCTATGGCTGTCTCAAGCGCATACCCCCAGAAGGAAACAGGCAACTCAGCATTACTCATCATAGAGCGCACCATATCTAATAGGGTGTGATTCCTCCGCTCCGATACACCGTTGTGCTGTGGTGTATAAGGAGGAGTAAGCTGAGAGAGAATCCTATTCTCTTTTAGATAGTCCAGGAACTCATTGCTCCAGTATTCTCCTCCTCGATCTGATCGAAGGATCTTAATACTTTTGCCCGTTTGGTTCTCTACTTCGTGCTTATATTCCCTGAATTTCTCAAAAGCTTCAGACTTGTGCTTCATCAGGAACACATGTCCGTATCTTGAGAGATCGTCAGTGAATGTAATGAAGTAGGAAGAACCGTTCCTGGCATGTATAGACATGGGACCACATACATCACTATGTATCAGTCCCAAGAGTTCTGTAACTCTTTCTCCATGTCCATTAAATGGAGTTTTGGTTATCTTGCCTTTGAGACATGACTGGCAAGTATCATAAGATAAAAATTCGAACGGATTCATATATCCATCCTTATGTAACTTAGCTAGCCGTGTCGCATTGATATGACCTAGTCTACAATGCCATAAGAAGGATTCGTTTATTTCTGAACTCTTCCTCTTGTGTGTGTTTTGTACATTAAGTATTGTAGTTTGGTTGAGAACGTATATGCCATTATTTAACGATCCTGATCCTATCAACTTTTGATTCAGGAATATGTTCATAACATTATCGTGTACTGCAAAATTATATCCTTCTTTACTCAATAAAGAAACTGATATAAGATTGCATATCAGGGTCGGAATGTAATAGCATTCATTCAGAACCAATGTATTACCATTTGGTAACACAAGGTGATATTCGCCAACTGCTTTGGCTGCAACATCTGCACCATTCCCTACTCTTACGGAATGATCACCCATTCCCAGTTCTCTACCTTTACGTAGCCCACATAATATATTACATATGTGGGATCCCGATCCGGTATCTAATACCCAGGACGTAGAGTGAACTGAGAAACAGTTCTCGATAACTAACACACCCGAAGAAGATGCATCACTATGCCTGTTCTTCGTTTGGGCAGCGTGAGAATCTAGATATTCTCCTATTTCCTGCTCAGTCTTATAACACTTATAAGAAAGAACGGGACCAACGTTCCCCTGCTCAGTATAATAAGCGAGTTCAGTCAATACATCCATATTATTATCTTGATTAAGGCCTGACATGGTACCTACCTGGAGAGAGAGAGAAGAAAACACTTTAGCGTATGCTCTTGCAAAATTAGATTGGTTATTATCTTATCTAATCAGGATGGCTCCCACTGTTTTCATCATATCTTCCTTCAAACTCTAAAAGGTAAGACTAGCCGGGATTAATTACACCTTACAAGTTCGCAAATCTTTCGGCCAGGCCAGTGTTGGTACTTTGAGGGAGATTCCCCGTGCTTTCGCACGGACCTAATTAAAGTAAATCTCATTTTCCCAGAGGCATAACCCCATAAACACCTTTCTAGACACCTACTTGATCGGCTAATTGTCCTGTGTAAAACTCTCCCAGGAGTAACTTTTACTCGCAGTGGGTATCGGGATCCAACTATCTCATAAGAGGTATGCAATCTTATTGCAAATTTCAACACTTGAAATTCCCGATAATGCTTTACCCCTAACGTGCTATGACCTTGACGCATGCCAAACAACCCATAGTCCGCTAGTCAAGTTCAACCCGTACATTTCGTGATTGAATTAAACCCTCCCGTACGACCCTTGACGCATGCCAAACAACGCCGTACGAATACCCTAATCCAATCGCATCTCATGCTACAGATAAGTAGTAATCAGCTACCGTACACTACGCCTTGACGCATGCCAAACTACCACAGCACGAATACTAAATATTACTTATCTGAAATGACGGAGGGCTACGCAGGTTTTTCAGAAAACCATGAGCGTAATGAACTTGATATTGTTGTAGAAACAGGTGATTTTGAAAAGGAGTGTTCTTGAGGCTTTTCTAGTTTCGCTAAAGAAGCTACTCCCGGTGAAGGAATCTCGGCTCTTTCCTTATCGAATAAGGTGCAGGATATTTCATAAATACCGCTGTGCAAAGCAAGAACTATAGAAGCAATCAAAAACTAAACCGCGAGTTTGTAGCATCTGCCAGTTTTTCTAAAGAGGTCACTCCCGGTGATGGGATCTCGGCTCTTTTCTCATCGAATAAGGTGCAGGGTATATCATATATACCACTATGCAAAGCAAAAACAGTAGCTACCCTTTTTGAAAATTTGATTCTACAACATCTTTTAGGTTTCTTTTCTTTTATTAATCTCATTAATAATTCCCATCATTTATGCTTCCTAAGAATCACAGAAGAAACGAAAGCAGTAATATTTATATATCATCATATATATATATAGTATAAGCATTCGCCTCAGGCAATAATATGATCTCATCACAGAACTTTGTAGCAGAAGATAACATATGAAATATTGGATATACTTCCGTGTTTTATTTCGAGCCTGTATAAAACACGGATTCCACGGTTGCGATGAATAGCCAAACCCACATCCCTAGACCCCTACGAGAGCGGCAAGTAACACTGCCAATTCTAGAGTTAGGAGACCCGGTCTCGACTCCTCGAGATGGCCTCCCATTGGACCCTAGAACCCGGTTACTTGTGCTCCCCTCCTCGGGTCTATCCTAATGCGGAAAAGTAAATAATATACAATGGTGACATCATTCTCAACCCGGAAGTGCCCCAATAAAAGAATATTACATACAATGAATTTTACATGAATGAAAATAAAAATCCTCATCTCACATAAAACCCCCGGCTATTCAGAACATGACGATCCAATATAACATATCACAGCAACACATAATATCTCATATCATCAACATAAGAAAGTATGCATATCCCGATTGTCATTGATGTATAACAACGAAGCCGGCAATACCCCACTACTACACTTAAGGTCACAGAAAAGAAAGTGAAAAACTACAACATTTGGAATCCATAATCTCCTTAGATATCGTAAACCCGAAATATCACATATTACGAATTTCATGCCTAACTATATGAATTCCACATATTGTATCACAATCACAGAATATCATGACGATGTTTAACGTTTCGATCGAATCAACATACACTCACAAATTACCCCCGTGAGCTCAACACTTGAGCAAAGTCGAAACACTCAAAAACTGTGCCACAGTGTCCGTGGACCAGCCGTAGAAGGAGTTAACCAACGCCTCACCTATGACACCACGGAACTACGGCAAACCCGAAGGTTCGTTCGCGGTTCTATAGGCACAGAATCGAGTTAAGGTTATTATAGTCTTCTAGGGGGTTCATAGGGGTGCTTGCACGATTTTACGAGTACAATCAACTTCTGAAAATTACAACGCTTGGAAATTTCGGCGGGGTACAAAATGTGGTGTGCGAAGTTCAATCGAACTGGAAAAAATAGTCAAGGTTACCAATACAGTGTTAAGTTATACGACTACGAAGCACTACGAATTAGCCTCAGGTCAAACTAATCATCACATGAAAATTAGGCCAAATTAACAATACTAGGAAACCCAAAATGAACCCAAAAGAGCACAGATGGAATACGGAGGGCAGAGGAGGCACCAGGGCCGGCCTGGCCGAAATTTTGGCTAGGGTGATCGGCCAAAAACCGAGCCCCCCTCCGTATTTCACCCATGTTCATACTTTGGTCCAAACTGCATTCTGCACTTGTTTGGAAAATTTTTTAAGTACTTTTTGGAAAATTTACAGAAAGCAAAATGAGGTTAGCATAATATCATGTTTCAGAGTGGATTTCGTTTTCGTAATTGTTATAACACCGTATCTAGAATTCTAGTTTAGCTCTGATACTACTGTTGGTCAGGCAGCCACCCCATCCAATGGGGTCACCGTGGCACCAACGGGTCCCTCAGCAGCTACTTTTTACACATGCCCCCTCGCGAGGACTACAACCCGCCAGAACACCTTCCGGTCTCGGGACACCCTGGGGGTAAGAGCCAATGCTTCGCCACACTGTCATACAGTGAAACCCCCCCATAGGTCGACATCCAATGCCTAGTAGCTCTGATACCACTGTAGGGTTACCCTTGCACCTAGTCTGGGGTTTGGTAGCATCACTCATGCCATTTTATAATTTAGAGAGGTGCAAAGCTAACTAACCATGAATCTTGCTAGAATTTCTACGGTAACAAAAATTGTATCACATACAAAGAACTAAAGAGATAGGGATTACAACCTTTGTAGTCCGTTCCTTCGCTTCATAAGCTCCGTGTTGAGGTCTCTTCGCTGCGATCAACATGAACTCCGACTCTCGAGTGGCTCCATGAGGTAAATGAGACACCTAGCTTGTAGTCTTCATGATCTAAGATGATCTACCTTGAAGAATCTATAATCCAAGCTTACACTTCACTAAACAACTTATTAGAGAAGTGAAAACCCTAATCTAAGTGGCTAGAATAGATGAGGATGATGAAGTAGGAATTATGCTCTCTTTTGTTTTCAATTTCTCACACTAATTCATCACAAATCAAAAAGCAAGTGAAGGTTTTTCAAGAGCTTGAAGAAGAAGAAGAAGAAGCAAAAGCTTTTGTGATGAATAATGAAATTATAGTTGTGGTTATTTACACAACCATGAGTTAAGCATGAAGGGTTTTAACTCATGTAGAGAATAAACTAGAGTTAATGGTTTGGATTGGGTCAACAAATATCTAAGCTAAAGACAAAAGAAAGCTTCATGAAACTTCATGAAAAAGCTAACCCAAAAGCTAACCCTAATCCAAACCCTAACTGTTAGTTATATGTATGCCTTAGAGGCCATTACTGTACATACGATGTATATCGTAGTGGATGCTTGGACATATACAGGGAGGACTTTCTAGCTCGACATGATAGTATGCTATCTGATTGCTCTTTTTCTTAACATGTACTCTGATTGTCTCTATGTTACATGTTGATAAAGCCCATAGGATGAGTACTTGACTACCAGGACTATGATGCGGATCATACTAGTGGGGACAGTGTAGTCGCCAAGTACATCCTTCAAATGTTCCTAGTCGTGGGAGTATCGAGACAGGGCATCGATACTCCAGAGTAGACTAGCGTATGCGCTTCTTGACCCATATAATGGGCGATGGATGATCCCATATCCATTAGTGTTTGACATCAGAGAAGGTATACGGGTGCTCAGTGGAGACTGGGTACACTGGACGGACTCGCCGAGAACTCCCTGATGGTATTATACCTCACTTCGGATGGCAGTTCTCTGGTGACACTGGTACAGGTTAGTCTGCAGACCCGAGATAGTCATAGAGTCTTGTGTGATTCCCACTGTGCTTTGATTTCCATCATACCACGTCCAAGAGGGTGTGCAAAAAGGTGGCTTTTGGGTACAGTCCCGAATCACATGGAGGCAATGAGCGATAGGAGGGGTTTCATCTCTCCCGGTATAGGGAGTTGATGTTGCGCTGTGTTTGATTGGCTATAACTGGAAATCTCTGGTCAGGGTTGCTGAGATTTACTGGTAAGTGTTATCAGTAGTTTCTCGAACTGTTATAGACCTCATATCGACACGACTTATCAAGCTACTGGGGTCTGACGTTTACCACCCCTAGGCGAGATATGCGACATATCAGACGAAGAGACCGGACTGTACGGGAGTGTTACTGATTGGATTCACAGGAGAATGTACAGGCTTGCTTGTTGATCTTCTGATCGCTCAATACCTGGGTGGCTGTTACGTTTAGCTGACCGCTTGCAGCTTGTGGGTGTTTGATATGATCATCACCTACTGCCGGCGTATTGACGATTCTTTAGAGTCCTACACAGAGCTTTCTTGGCTCAGGCAAAACGGAGTAGGAGCATATATGTGATATGTGCGGGACCGAGAACAATACGTGTATGTGATACCGTATTAGATTCTCGCGATATGTGATATCGGCTGGGTATATGTGATATAGCCGGATCATCGGATCAAGTATTGATTCGATGAACTGATACAGAATATATTAGTCGGTTATTTATGAAATAGCCGGATTATCGGAACAAGTGTTGATTCGATAATTTAATGTATAATTATATATATTTGATATATTAAATTACATTAACTAATATAATCTCACTTAAAGATTCTTTTTCTCACTCGGGTAATACATTGATATATATGTGATATATTTTAATTGTATTATTTTATTTTGTTACAATAAATATTGTATATGTGATATATAATATTGTAACATGTTAGGGTTATAAATGCAACATGTATTGTGGAGAATAAATGTGGTTAGGGTTTGGATTAGGGTTAAGCTTTCAAGAAGCTTCTTGAATCTTTGACTTTGACCTTGATATTTTGCATAGATATTTTCTTAACCCAACCCAACCCTTTAACCATAGTTGTTTCTCTACATGGGTTAAGTCTTCATACTTAATCCATGATTGCATTTCTAACCTCACACACTAGTTTCATTATTCATCACAAATGGTTTTCATCTTCTTCTTCCTCTTGAGAAAAGCTTTCTAGATTTTGGTGATGTGATGAAAATGAGTGAGAAATTGAAAACAAATGAGAGCTAAATTCCTACTTCATCATCCTAATCTATTCTTGCCACTTAGATTAGGGTGTTTGCTTTGCTAATACTTGATTAGCAAAGCAAGAGCTTGGGTTTGAGTTTTTTCAAGGTAGATCATCTTTGTTATTGAAGATCGGAAGCAAGCTTGCATTTTTCTCTTCATGGAGCCTCTCTAGAGTCCGGATACTCGATGATCGCAGCGAAGGGACCTAAACACGGAGCTTATGAAGTGAAGGACCGGACTACAAAGATTGTAATCCCAAACTCTTAGAAGTAAAGTTGTTTACTTGCTCATTGTTTCGCCTAATCTCTAGTCTAAGATCTTGGTTAGGGTTGTTCGGCACTTCTAAATTTTAAATCGGGCATGGTTGATGCCTTGTAGAATCTTGTGACAGTGCCTAGTAATCCCACAGTGGTATTAGAGCCAAACTAGAGCTTTAGGCGAAGTCTAGACGAAGTTAAAAGTCCGATCGAACCCCGAAACCCCGACACGAACCCCTTCTCTGGAAATTTTTAAAAATGTTGATTTTTTCGTATTAAAAATACTCAGAAAATTAAGCAGGGAATTCTAAGGATTAATGTGAAAAACGAGACCATAATACCCTTAAAGCGCCGTGGAACCACGGCAATACCCTGCCTTGCGCGGCGGTTCCGCGGCCGTATAGGGGTGTTAGGGTTTGCTTTTTCTACAGTAACATCCGTAGCTAATTCTACATGCTTCTGGGAATTTTTAATATTACTCAAGTGTTGAGTTTTCTGGAGATCTTCTGTATTCGTTGATTCGATCGGAAAGTTTAGCTTCATTTAAGTTTTTTCCGGATAATTTAGAATGTGTTAAAAAGTTCGAACGGATATCAATAACTCACTTTTTCCCCTGACGGAAATTTTTCAAGTGTTGGATTTTTTCTCGAGTTTGAAACTTTCGGAAAATCTTGCAAGCGTATCTGTGGACCCTCTAGAAGAACGTAACCTTAACTCGATTATGTGATCGTCAAAACTACCACTTGAACCCTAGGGTTTGTGGTAGTTTAGCGTTGCCACATGTGAGGCATTGGTTTGACCCTTCAACGGCTGGTTCATTGGGGCTGTGACATGTTCTGGGTTTTTTTGAACTCCGCTCAAGTGTTGAGCTATTTGGGAAAACTTGGGTGTTTGATTATTCGATCGGAAAGTTTAAAATTGTCTATTTATCTGGAATGTGATACAATATTTGGAATCCACAAGTAGTTATGAGATAACTAATTTGAATGTTATAAATCTAGCAGTTTAGTCTCAGATGATCGGTTGCCACGGGATTTTGATGCGATCAAAAGTCCGTCGCAATCACGTAGCGTACGCGGATACTCGCCGGGTAAACTTAATAGACAGCCACGCCCCATAGCCCCGACCAAGTGACTGTAGGAGAACCCCGTCGCCAAAAGCATCCGTTCGGGTGCTCGCGGCAGCGGTGTTCCGTCTTAGTGCACTTCGTCGATGGCATCGAGGGTGCGGCCGTCCACTAAAGTTTTCGATGAGCATTCGATCAGGATGTCGGGAATCTTGTTGAATTGCCCGACTAGATATTGAAAAGTGTTTTCGATAATGAGACTAAAATGTGGAGTTTATAATTGTTAGGCATGCGATGTCTAAGGAATTCATTTGGTTAGGCATGCGATATCTAAGGAGGTTGCGGATTCCAACTGTTGTAGTTTTACACTTTCTTTTCTGCGACCATAAGTGTAATATGTGGTGTATCGCCAATTTTGTTTATATACATCAACGACAATTGGGATACGCATATTTACTTACGTTGATGACATGTGATGTTATGTGTTGTTGTGATATGTTATATTGAATCGCCGCGTTCTGAATAGCCAGGGTTTTATGTGAGATGAGGGTTTTTATTTTCATTCATGTAAAATTCACTGTATGTAATATTCTTTTATTGGGGCACTTCCGGACTGAGGATGATGTCACCGTTGTATATTATTTACTTTTCCGCATTAGGATAGACCCAAGGCGGGGAGCACAAGTAACCGGGTTCTAGGGTCCAGTGGGAGACCATCTCGAGGAGTCGAGACCGGGTCTCCTAACTCTAGAATTGGTAGGGTTACTTGCCGCTCTTGTAGGGATCTAGGGATGTGGGTTTGGCTATTCATCACGACCGTGGAATCCGTATTTTATACAGGCTCGTATTAAAACACGGACCTCCTAGTATATCCAATATTTCATATATGTTCTTCTGCTGCAATATTCTGTGATGAGATCATATTACTGCCTGAGATGAATGTTTATATTATATATATGAGATATATATTATATTGCTGATTTTGTTTCAAATGTGATGCTTGTGAAGCATAATAAAATGGGACTTCATTAATGAGATTAATGAAATAAAAGAAACCTAAAGATGTTGTAGAAACTTGTTTAAAAACTGGTAGCTCTAGTTCTTGCTTTGCATAGCGGTATTCCTTGTAGAATATCCAGCACCTTATTCGATAAGGAAAGAGCCGAGATCCCTTCACCGGGAGTGACCTCTTTAGCGAAACTAGCAGATGCTGCATACTCGGTTTGTCTTTTGATTGCTTCTATAGTTTTTGCTTTGCATAGTGGTATTTGTGAAATATCCTGCACCTTATTCGATAAGGAAAGAGCCGACGATCCCTTCACCGGGAGTGACCTCTTTAGCAAAACTAGTAAAAGCTTAAAAACACTCCATTTAAATTCACTCGATTCTACAACGATATCAAGTTCATTAAGCAAAGGTTTTTCTTAAAAACCTGTCGTAGCCCTCCATCATTTCAGATAAGGACTGTTTAGTATTCGTGCTGCGTTTGTTGGCCTTTGTCAAGGCATAGTGTGCGGTAGCTGAATGGTACTTATCTGTTTATGCATATGATGCAGATTGGATTAGGGTAGTCGTACGACCTTGTTGGCCTTTGTCAAGGGTCGTGCGGGTGGGTTTGATTCAATCAGGAAATGACGAGTTGAACTTGACTAGCATCCTATGATTTGTTGGTCTTTGTCAAGGTCATAGGGGTTAGAGGTAAAATATTATTGGGAATTTCAAGTGTTGAAATTTGCAATGAGATTGCATACCATCTATGAGATAGTTGGATCCCGATACCTACTGCGAGTAAGAGAAACTTCTGGAGAGTTTTACACATTACAATTAGCCGATCAAGTAAGTGTCTAGAAAGGTGTTAACGGGGTTACGCCTATGGAAAATGAGGTTTATTTTAATTAGGTCCGTGCGAAAGCACGGGGAACCTCCTTCAAAGTACCGGCACTGGCCTGGCTGAAAGATTATCGAACTTGTAGCGTGTAATTAATCCCGGCTAGTCTTTCCTTTTTAGGGTTTGAAGGAAGATTTGACTAAAACAGTGGGAGACATCCTGATTAGATATATTTATAACCAATCTAATCTTGTAAGAGCATACGCTGAGGGTTTTCTTCTCTCTCTCTCTCCAGGTAGCGACCATGTCACGCCTTAATCAAGATAATAATACGGATGTATTGACCGAACCCGCTTGTTATACTGTGCTAGGGAACGTTGGTCCCACTCCAACTTATAATTGTTATAAGATAGAGCAGAAAATAGGGGATTACTAGAATTCCCGTGCCGCCCAAACGAAGAAAGTGCATGCTGATGCATCTTCTTCGGATATGTTCATTACAGAGAACTGTTTCTCAGTATCCTTTACGTCCTGGGTATGATATACCGGATCAGGATCCCGCATATGTAATCTGTTACATGGGCTACAGATAGGTAGAGAACTGAGAACGGGTGATAAGTTTCAAGAGTTGGAAACGATGCAATTGTTGCAAGCCGGGTTTGTTGGCAATTATCACCCTGTATTACCAGAATACATTGATTCTGAATGAATGTTATTAGATACCGAACCTGATATACAACATCATATCAGTCTCTTTATTTAGTAAAGAAGGATATAATTTTGTATTGTTGGATAATGTTTTGAACATTTCCTATATCAAGAGTTGATCGGTTCAGGTACGTTATCTATAAGCATATATGTTCTAAATCAAACTACAGTTCTTAGTGTACAGAACATACAAGAGGAAGAGTTCAGAAATGAACGAATCCTTCTTGAGGCATTGTAGACTAGGTCATATCAATACGACCCGACTAGCTAAGTTACATTTAGATGCATATTTAAATTAGTTTAAATTTACATCTTGTGAAACTTGCCGGTCATGTCACAAAGATAAGATGACCATAGCTCTGTTTATTAGAAACAGAGAAAGAGTTAGTGATCTCTTGGGATTGATACATGATGATGTATGTAAGTTCCCATGTCTACACATGCCAGGACCGGTTCTTTGTACTTTCACTGATGATCTCTCAAGATTCAGACATGTGTTCCTGTTGAAACACAAGTCCGAAGCTTTTGAGATATTCACAGAATATAAGTTAGAAGTAGAGAACCAAAAACGGGTATAAGTATTATGTCCTTTGATGAGATCAAGGAGGAGAATACTTGAGGACGAAATTCCTGGACTATTCTAAAGGAGAATGAGATTCTCTCTCAGCATTACTCCTCCGTATACACCACTGCACGTCGGTGTATCGGGGTAGAGCAATCACACCCTATTAGATATGGTGCGCTCTATGATGAGTACTACTGAGTTTCCTATTTCCTTTTAGGAGTTATGCACTTGAGAAGTTGCATACCTATTGAATAGGGTTCAAATCAAATCAGTTGCCTGCCGCTTCATATGTGATATGAAATGGGAAGAGCCCATATCTTAAGTATGTTAAGATTTGGGGTTGTCCAGCCTATGTCTAAAAGCATAATCCGGACAAGCTCGAGGCAAAGTCAGTTCTGTGGAAGTTTGTTGGATATCCCAGGCACTCGCAAGGGAATATCTTCTACCAAACTGGGGAACAAAAGGTGTTTTTGTTTCTCAGCATGCCACCTTTGAGAAAGGGAATTTCTTATGAAGAAATTAGCGGTCATGAGGTAGAACTGGAAGGAGTTCCAGCTATACAAACTACAGCATATGATTTGGTAGAACCGAAAGATTCAATAGTAACCAACGAACCTCAGCCTCTCCGCCGATCTAGTAGGATTCCTCACCCACCTGAGAGATACTTCAGTTTCTCTGTGACAGTGGGAGCGAGGATTGCATCATGAGATGATGACCTAACTAGTTTCGAGCAGGCCATCAGGAGTGGGACTCTGTAAGAATGGCTGAATGCTAAGTGATCTGAGATGGAATCTTTATACACCAACAAAGTATGGACTTTGGTTGCTTTATCTGAAGGGTTAAATCCCCATCAGGAGCAAGTATATCTTGAGAAGATTACTTAGTGTACATGGAACAGTTGAGACTTTCAAAGCTATGCTTAAGTCTATCCAGATCCTACTTGCCAATGCTACATACCATGACTATGATATCTGGCGGTTGGGTGTCATGACAGCTTTTCTAAATGTTGATTTAGAAGAGAGCGTCTATAAGTACACAGCCAGAGGGCTTCGTAGACAGTGGGAGCAGCGGAAATGTGTGCAAGTTGCTTTATGGGATAAAACAGGCATCGCGGAGTTGGAACGTCTGTTTTGATGTGGTAGTCAAAGAGTTTGACTTCATCAAAATGGTAGATGAACCTTGTATATACAAAAAGGTAGTAGAGAGTATGGTGGTGATCCTCGTATTGTACGTGAATGACATACTCTTGATAGGGAAGGAGTTTCCTATGCTACGCTCAGTCAATCTCCGCTTATCACAAGAATTCTCCATATAGGATCAAGGTGATACCTCTTAAATCCTGGGTTTTATATCTATGAGATAGATCTAATTGGATGTTAGGATTCTCACTAGTTGTAGTGAGATGGTATCAAACGATCCTGGGGAGAATCACTGGAAAAGGTTCCAGGGTGATAAGGATGACTGAATGTCAGTCGCAGGTATTGTCTTTACCCTCAGTGGAAGGACGGTATGTTGGAAGAGTTCCAAGCTAGATACCGTGACTTACTAGACAATTAAAGGCAAGATACATCGTTACCAAGGATGCTACCAAAGAGGCAGTCTGGATATATATAAGTTCATGAGATGAACTTCGTTCCAACCATTGTGTGACAATGGAGTTATGGTTTCGGCCTAGGAACCCCCATCCCATCAGAAATCCAGATATAATTCTTAGGCAGTATCACCTGATCATGGAGATGGTTGATCTCCAGGGAGATCGAGGTTAGGAGAGTAGACACAGAGGACAACAGCACGGATCCACTCACAAAGGCCTATTTCCCAGTAGAGACTTTTATGGGATGGTTGAGTATGAGATACTTCAACCACAGCTGATTGTTGGGTATGCGATACCACAACAGATGGCCCTAGTGCAAGTGGGAGATTGTTAGTTATATGTATGCCCTAGAGGCCATTACTGTACATACGATGTATATCGTAGTGGATGCTTGGACATATACAGGGAGGACTTTCTAGCTCGACATGATAGTATACTATCTGCTTGCTCTTTTTCTTAACATGTACTCTGATTTTCTCTATGTTACATGTTGATAAAGCCCATAGGATGAGTACTTGACTACCAGGACTATGATGCGGATCATACTAGTGGGGACAGTGTAGTCGCCAAGTACATCCTTCAAATGTTCCTAGTCGTGGGAGTATCGAGACAGGGCATCGATACTCCAGACTAGACTAGCGTATGCGCTTCTTGACCCATATGATGGGCGATGGATGATCCCATATCCATTGGTGTTTGACATCAGAGAAGGTATACGGATGCTCAGTGGAGACTGGGTACACTGGACGGACTCGCCGAGAACTCCCTGATGGTATTATACCTCACGTCAGATGGCAGTTCTCTGGTGACACTGGTACAGGTTAGTCTGCAGACCCGAGATAGTCATAGAGTCTTGTGTGATTCCCATTGTGCTTTGATTTCCATCATACCATGTCCAAGAGGGTGTGCAAAAAGGTGGCTTTTGGGTACAGTCCCGAATCACATGGAGGCAATGAGCGATAGGAGGGGTTTCGTCTCTCCCGGTATAGGGAGTTGATGTTGCGCTGTGTTTGATTGGCTATAACTGGAAATCTCTGGCCAGGGTTGCTGAGATTTACTGGTAAGTATTATCAGTAGTTTCTCGAACTGTTATAGACCTCATATCGACACGACTTATCAATCTACTGGGGTCTGACGTTTACCACCACTAGGTGAGATATGCGACATATCAGACGAAGAGACCGGACTGTACGGGAGTGTTACCGATTGGATTCGCAGGAGAATGTACATGCTTGCTTGTTGATCTTCTGATCGCTCAATACATGGGTGGCTGTTACGTTTAGCTGACCGCTTGCAGCTTGTGGGTGTTTGATATAATCATCACCTACTGCCGACGTATTGACGATTCTTTGGAGTCCTGCAGAGAGGTTTCTTGGCTCAGGCAAAACGGAGTAGGAGCACATATGTGATATGTGCGGGACCGAGAATAATACGTGTATGTGATACCGTATTAGATTCTCACGATATGTGATATCGGCCGGGTATATGTGATATAGCCGGGTCATTGAATCAAGTGTTGATTCGATGAACTGATACAGAATATATTAGTCGGTTATTTGTGAAATAGCCGGATTATCGGATCAAGTGTTGATTCGATAATTTAATGTATAATTATATATATTTGATATATTAAATTACATTAACTAATATAAACTCACTTAAAGATTATTTTTCTCACTCGGGTAATACATTGATATATATGTGATATATGTTAATTGTATTATTTTATTTTGTTACAATAAATATTGTATATGTGATATATAATATTGTAACATGTTAGGGTTATAAATGCAACATGTATTGTGGAGAATAAATGTGGTTAGGGTTTGGATTAGGGTTAAGCTTTCATGAAGCTTTCAAGAAACTTCTTGAAGCTTTGACTTTGACCTTGATATTTTGCATAGATATTTCCTTAACCCAAACCAACTCTTTAACCATAGTTGTTTCTCTACATGGGTTAAGTTTTCATACTTAACCCATGGTTGCATTTCTAACCTCACACACTAGTTTCATTATTCATCACAAATGGTTTTCATCTTCTTCTTCCTCTTGAGAAAAGCTTTCTAGCTTTTGGTGATGTGATGAAAATGAGTGAGAAATTGAAAACAAATGAGAGCTAAATTCCTACTTCATCATCCTCATCTATTCTTGCCACTTAGATTAGGGTGGTTGCTTTGCTAATACTTGATTAGCAAAGCAAGCGCTTGGGTTTGAGTTTCTTCAAGGTAGATCATCTTTGTTATTGAAGATCGGAAGCAAGCTTGCATTTTTCTCTTCATGGAGCCTCTCTAGAGTCCGGGTACTCGATGATCGCAGCGAAGGGACCTCAACACGGAGCTTATGAAGTGAAAGACCGGACTACAAAGGTTGTAATCCCAATCTCTTAGAAGTAAAGTTGTTTACTTGCTCATTGTTTCGCCTAATCTCTAGTCTAAGATCTTGGTTAGGCTTGTTCGGCACTTGTAAATTTTAAATCGGGCATGGTTGATGCCTTGTAGAACCTTGTGACAGTGCCTAGTAACCCTACACTAACTAGGTTTAATCTCTAAATCATTATTACATATGTAACCCTAACTTGTTACAGTATTATATATCACATATACAATATATTTTGTAACAAAAAAAAATAATACAATTAACATATATCGCACATATATCAATGTATTATCCGGTGAGAAAATGAATCAATAAAGCGAGCTTATATTAGTTACGTAATGTAATATATCACATATATAATTATACATTAAATTATCGAATCAATACTTGATCCGACAATCCGGCTATATAGCATATAACCGACTAATATAATATGTACCAATTCATCGAATCAACACTTGATCCGATAACCCGGCTATATCACATATACCCGGCCGATATCACATATCGCGAGAATAGAATACGATATCTCATATCGTATTATTCTCGGTCCCGCACATATCACATATGTGCTCCTACTCCGTTTTGCCTGAGCCAGGAAACCTCTGTGTAGGACTCTAAAGAATCGTCAATATGCCGGCAGTAGGTGATGATCATATCAAACACCCACAAGCTGCAAGCGGTCAGCTAAACGTAACAGCCACCCAGGTATTGAGCGATCAGAAGATCAACAAGCAAGTTTGTACATTCTCCTGTGAATCCAATCAGTAACACTACCGTACAGTCCGGTCTTTTCGTCTGATACGTCACATATCCAGTCTAGGGGTGGTAAACGTCAGACCCCAGTAACCCATAAGTCGTGTCGATGTGAGGCTCATAACGGGTCGAGAAACTACTGATAACTCTTACCAGTAGCACTCCCTATCAGCCCTGGCCAGGGACTTCCAGTTATAACCAATCGAACACAGCACAATATCAACTCCCTATACCGGGAGAGACGAAACCCCTCCTATCGCTCATTGCCTCCATGTGATTCGGGACTGTACCCAAAAGCCACCGTTTTGCACGCCCTCTTGGACATGGTAAGGTAGAAATCAAAGCACAGTGGGAATCACACAAGACTCTATGACGATCTCGGGTCTACAGACTAATCTGTACCAGTGTCACCAGAGAACTGCTATCTGACGATTGGTATAATACCAACTAGGAGTTCTCAGCGAGTCCGTTCAGTGTACCCAGTCCCCATTGAGAACCCGTACACCATCTTTGATGTTAAACACCGATGGATATGGGATCATCCATCGCCCATAATATGGGTCAAGATGCGTATACGCTAGTCTACTCTGGTGTATCGATGCCCTGTCTCGATACACTCTCGACTAGGAACAGTTATAGGATGTACTCGTTGACTACTCTGGCCCCACTAGTATGATCTCATCATAGTCCTAGTAGTCAAGTACATATCCTAAGGGCTTTATCAACATGTGAGAGTAAGACAGTAAACTAATACAAGTCAACATGTTAAAACAAAGTGTAACCAGATAGCATACTATCATATCGAGAAAGAAAGTCCTCTCTATATATATCCAAGCATCCACTATAATATACATCATATGTACAATAATGGCATCTAGGGCATATACATAACTAACAAAATATACGTGAAGCGTCCAAAATATAAACTCAGCGTCTCACGTGAAATAAACGTGGGCGCCCAAAAATATAAACTCAGCGCCTTATGTGCTTCCCACGTGAGCGCCCAACAAAATAGAACGCTCGGCGCCTCACGTGAAACACACATGAGCGCCGTATAAGAGTGTTGGGCACTAAAAATTTAGTCAAAATGACTAAGGGCTTAGCACTGATTAGGCAGCGCCCATGTCTGAGCACCTCACGTGTTACACACGTGAGCGCCAGAGCAGAAAATAAGTGCTTAGCACTTTTGAATAAAGGAGGAAAGCCCAAGACCGAGTAGACCTAGTCCAAATCGGCTAAGTCTTTGAAATTTCTTGCAGCTGAGCCCAAACGCTATGTTGTTGGATCTCAACAAAAATTTGATGATCCCTAAAATGTTGCTGAGTTGATGTTCGTATCAAATAAGACTAATGTATTCTTAGTAAAAATAAATTGAGCCCAAATGCTCATATATTTAAGCCGATCTTAATCTCAAACTAGATTAACGGTCTTTAAATAAAACAAGATATTCTTTGAACTAAAGGAACATATAACTTAAGCTCAAACCCAAATCTAAAATATACGGATTTGGACTAATCCGTGCCCTACAGGTGACGACATAAACTAGTTTCCGTATACAATTCATAGGCAACCAAAACAAACAAAATAACTCACGACACAAAGTGAACTACTGGAGCAAGAGAAAGTTGTTATCGCAATGCGATAACGTAATTAACTGCAGGAGTTTGCGCCTGCAGGGAAAAGCGTCCGCACAATCAAAAAACCCTCACAAATGAGAGGGAATCTGATAAAGTCTGCTACAACGGTCGCATCTATCCAAACATCCGATATACGGTGCCATAAATCAACTTGGTATTTTCGGAAAGATGGATGGATATGTCCTAATAGCATCTACCCCCAAATTCAGGCAAGACATTCAATCCCAGCTCGTCTCTGTTTTCAGTGGTAAACAATCCATATGAACACTAAAGCGGGCAGGATATTACATTCTATGATGAAGCTTAAGTTTCTGGGCCCAGTGCTTAGCACTGTTGGGTTGAGTAAAGCCCAAAACAGAATGTATGGTCTAGTGCTTGGTACTGTTGGGTAATACAAAGCCCAACGTTTAGTCTAAGAATAGACTAAGCCCCCTGAAGTTTTAAACTTCTTTGAATTTAAAGAAAAAATCAAACAAGCTCATTAAACCCTTGAACTGATGGTAAAAAATACCTAAGTTCATCCCAAATCTGAGATTTACGGATTTGTACTAATCTGCGCCCTATGGGCGACGAAAAAATTAGTCTTCGTATATAATCTAAGAGCAACCCCAAAATAAACAATATATAACACGACATGAAGTGATAGATATGGAGAATGAGAAAGTTATTATCACGTGGTGGTAATGTAATTAACTATAGGGGTTTGTGCCTGCAGGAAAAAGCGTCCCCGCAATAATAAAAAAGACTCCTCACAAATGAGGAATAATCTGATAAGTCTGCTACAATGGTTGCATCTATCCAAACCTCCGATATATGGTACCATAAATCAACTTAGTATTTTCGGAGAGGTGGATGGATATGTTCTATATAGCATCTGCCCCCAAATTCAGTCAAGACATTCGTCTTCCCAGTTTTCGGCGGTAAACAGCAATGAGGGTACAGTGCTGGTGTAGCGAGGGTGCGGTGCTGGTGTAGCGAGGGTGCTGGTGCTTGAGAGGGCGATGAGGGGAGGCTCTGATACCACATGATGCGACAAGGTATCCGAAGAGCACCGAACTATGTATTGGGATACAGAGAACTGTTAAGTTCTGCAAGCCCGGATAATTAGACGCGCCGTTGCTATGGGCAACACAATGGGGCCGAAGAGTTTGGTCGAATCCACGGAAAAGAGAGAAACTCAAGAATTTTATTAATTTTCAAGATAATCTTTACAAGAGGCCATAGGGTTTATTTATAACTAAATATGGTCTTGAGAAGCAAGTCAGTTTAAAGACTAAGAGATAACTAAGAATAAAAGCAATCCTAGTCTAGCGAGAAAAAAATTCAAAAACAAATCTAATCTAATAAAAGTAAATCAAACCAATCAATTATGATCTATTCAAATATAGAAATATAGATAAATTCTAATTGATTGATAAAATTAAATTATGATCTATCCAAATATAGATAAATCCTAATTGATTAAAAATATTCCTGATTTCCCTTCCATCTGCTCGATCTCCGGCCGGTCGCGCCGGCCGATCGCGCTCGTACATTATGTACACATTAAGGTACGCTACATCATGCGGCTCGATATTTATATTTAAAAAACATTAGACAAAATTCACAATCATATACTTAAGTTGACAGTTGATGCTTGAGCTAATATCTCAGTTGGTTAGTTGGCTCTTCATTAGGAAGAGATCTCAAGTTCCAACCCCGCGAGTGGAATGCCGTGGGATTTCTTCGGACTTGTAGTATCGGGGTGGCTAATTTATTCCACTTGTTATATCAAAAAAGCTTACAGTTGACACTTAACCCATGCAGCAAAAAACTTGGCTTAAAATTCAATGTACATATATATTATAAAATTTAATAAATCAATCAATGCATTATTTAGTCATATTTGCTTGAGATATGGTACATGGATTTCTTCTCTCAAACATACTAACTTAGCAAGTATATTCACTGCAAGCTAATTTCTGTTCGTGATCCAAATATATCAAAATCTTATATGGAAATTAATTAAAATATTTGGTTAACATTTCAATAACTTTAACACATGCATAAATATATTTATGTGACATTGCTCTGCTTCATCCCAAATGACACCATTATTGTGTTTTTCTTCTATTTTCTTCTTCTTCTTAATATAATTTTATTCATTTCAACAATTCTCAACTCTTCTCTTGGTTACAAATCAACCAGAAAAGAGGCGAAACCGGTAATATTATACCGAGAAGAATGAAGCATTTCATGCAAAATATGCTTCTTGTATCGTTTCTCAATGCTGTAATTTTCTCAGGTATTTCTCAACATAAAAGAGGCTGTTTTGTAAGATAATCAAACTTGCTTGTTGTACTTTCTGTTCAAATTGTTATTTATTTATAAATACAAGAGTTTATATCAAAATGATCTTTTGTTTACAGGAAGTAGAGTTGACTCACTGCAATATGATTACTCGGCGACCATCGAGGCAAGTTCATATTTTTGCATAATATTTGTAATACAAATACAAAAAATTGAGACTTTTTTGTCTTTAAGAACATAAACAAATTACTGATATCACTCTGTAAAGTGAAATTATATGCAGAAGAATAAACAAAATATAAATATAGACTAAACAAATTTGCATTTCTCATTTAACTACAATTTTCATTGTACAGCCTCTGCTTAATTAGCATAATTACATTAACTTTAAAAATAAAAATAAAAATTTTTTTTTGGTGCAGTGCTTGATCGATCCCCTGAAGCCTCAATACGGGGGCGGCATTCTACGCAACCCTGAATTCAACCAAAGCCTCCAAGGTTGGTCGACATACGGATACGCAAAGATCGAGACAAGAAAGTCTGTGACAGGAAATCGATTTGCGGCCGCAACGAGCAGAGAAAACCCGCACCAAAGCGCGTCTCAAAAGATTCACCTTAAACAAGGGCTGCTCTATACTTTGTCTGGTATATATTCTTCTGCGCAAAATGTTGAATAAGTTGATAAACTGCAGGGTTTTTTTTTTGTTGTTGCAATTGACGCATATTGAACTATCGATTCTCAACTTCACGGAAAAAATTGAGCCGCTGAATTTCGTTATGCTTTTGTTGCAGCTTGGGTTCAGACGAGTGAAGGGAATGCCGATGTTAGGGCCGTGTTCAAGACTAGCGAAGACTTTATTCATGCCGGTGTTGTAGAAGCCAAAGAAGGATGCTGGTCTATGCTTAAAGGAGGACTCTCCGTCGAAGCTTCGGGCCCGGCCGAGTTATACTTTGAGGTACTAACAATTCCTAAACAAAGGAGTTAAAACATTATCGGTTTCTATATATGAAGAAACCATATCATATATATGATATCGGTTTCTATATATGAAGAAACCATATCATATATATAGCAACCTAATCAGCCCTCAACCCGTCCTTGCTTAGCATATTTGATCCCCTTTAGAAAAATAATCATTTCTAATGCATGAAGACGGGTACCAATTGATTTGAGAGAACGACCACTAGAAACATAATTATAGATGGGTGCAAATCTAATGGATGGTCAGGTGTTGGAATTTGAAAAGAAATAGAAGAATGATGTTGATAGAATATGAAAAAAGAAAATAAAGGTAAAATGGTCATTTTAAATGGAATTTGGATGGAAACCCATGGGGACCACTATATACAACTTATAGGATTTGGCGATCTTATTTAGAAATACGAAAGTTTTGGAGGTTGAATATAAAAAAAACCAAGTCAGATATGGACATGGATTTGAAATGGATACCGAAAAAATTTACCATATAAAGTCAAATATTACTATTTTATGTTGGATATGGACACAGAATGTATATTGTTTTTTTCCGTATCCATATCTAATGTATGTTGGCGGCTGCTTTACAGATATGGGTAGTCATCAGAAATGAAAATCACGGTCCCTATTTGATAAAAATCAGATACGGGTACCGAGATGATCTGTATCCATGTACATCCCTAATGCACACCATCTGATGAAAGGATGAACTTTCATGGGATTTACATTTTTTGGTTCATGCAGTCATTAAGATTTCTAATTTCATTTATTTTGCATTGTTAATCTTTTCCCAGAGTGTAAACAGTACAGTGGAGATTTGGGTGGACAGTGTTTCTTTGCAGCCATTCACAGAAGAGGAATGGAGATCTCATCAATGTCAGAGCATCCAAAAGGTTAGAAAAGAAAATTATTTAGAATTAGATATGCAAAGTTGCAGTTCATGAGTCCCTTATCCTAATAAAAGGCAACAACCAAAATGAAGGAGAATTGCAGGAAACCCCCTCTCTTTTTTGGTATGACAGACATTTCCTTTTTGGATGTATTCAATATGCAGTGACTCAAAAAATGGCACATAATCAAGGGTATTTTGTGGGAAATTAATTTGAAAAAAAAAAAGGAAAGATAAAACTACTTTGTCGAAGTATAAAGTAGAGCATTCAGAGGAGGGTGGTATTATGTTATATACGGTAATTTGTAGTAAATACCCCTCTTTTTTTCCGATATCGGGAAATACCCCTCTTTTCAAATTCTGCTCTTTCCCCCCTGTTTTAACACCCTCAAATTATCCTTCAAATTCAATTTTTTTACTGCCTAAAATACATCCAACTAAGTATATTAATTAAGAACTGTTACAAAACTATTTCAGAAAAATAATAAAAGTTAATTTAGGAGTATTTCGAGAATTAAAACTTGATTCAATGGAAATACTAATACTGTTAAACTCAAGGATGTAAAAAAAAGATTTTCACCTTTCAAAGGAAAATAAGAAGAAGGGTATTTCCTACTAAATGGCCAAAACTGAAGAGTTTTTCCTGCAATTTAACTTATGTTTTAGAGAAAAGTTAAGGGAGTATCATGCAATCTACACTAATTATGTTATATATAAGCAAAACTAAGGGAGGTTTCATGCAATTTGGCTTAAAATATAGGCTTAACTACACTTAAGTACAACAAACTCGACGCACTTTTCACTAAAATGCCAAAACATTATTAACTACAAATAGCACCACAAACTTCTATGTGTTTTTTAGTTTGAAAAAACTTCTATATATTCAAAACTCGCAATTTTCGTTGATGTTAGTTTAGTAAAATAAGGGTAAAAAAGAAAAACGGTAACGTTAATATGAAAATTTTTGACTGTTTTTTTTTCTGTTGTCATTAATTCACAAAGTTTTGTGCAGTTCATCGGTATACGTTCTGGTAGTTTAGTGAAATTAATCCCAAAATAAAATAGGATATAGCCTAACCTTCCAGCTTTCCATGCAGGCACGTACTCACCTCATGAAATTCCGCGCCGTGGACCCGACCGGCAACCCTGTTCCGAACGCCACCATCTCCCTCAACCAAAAACGCCCTGGCTTCCCCTTCGGTGCCGCGATCAGCAGTGAAATCCTCACCAACGCCGCCTACCAGCAGTGGTTCACCTCCCGCTTCACCGTAACCGCCTTTGAAAACGAAATGAAATGGTACAGCACCGAAATAACCCAAGGCAAGGAAGACTACCATGTATCCGACGCGATGCTTGCCTTCGCAAAACAACACCGCATAAACGTCAGAGGCCACAATGTTCTTTGGGACGACGAGACTTACCAACAACAATGGGTCAAATCGCTCTCGAATCCTCAACTCAAGGCCGCAGCTACCCATCGGGTTAATTCCGTTGTTTCCAGATACAGAGGGCAACTCATTGCTTGGGACGTTGTTAATGAAAACCTGCATCATCATTATTACGAGGATAGACTCGGAAGAGGCGCGTCAGGCAAATTTTATACTCAGGCGAGCCAGATCGATCCGAACACATTGATGTTCTTGAATGATTATAATACGCTCGAGTATCCGGGCGATGCGTTGTCGACTCCGGTGAAGTACCTTGAGAAGCTGAAAAATATGTGGCATTATCCGGGGAATAGAGCGAAGATGGCCATTGGGCTTGAAGGGCATTTTGGTGTGCCGAACATTCCTTATATAAGGTCGGCACTGGATAAGCTTGCGACTGCTAAAGTGCCGATTTGGCTTACCGAGGTCGATGTTTCGCCAAAGGTTGGGAACCAGGTGCTGATTTAGACCTTATCCGCAAATCCCTTCAGTTATTCAAATTCTTACCAGAGTTAGAATGGCAGATAAATATAATCTAATAAATCATGACAAATATGGAAAAATACAAAAAATTGCATCAAACTAAATCATGCACAGTTAATAGAATTGAAACTGGAGGTGAATTACGTCAAGCATTATAAGATAATAGTATTGCATAAAAGAATTATATTATGTGTTTATGAATATAGAATTTTTGTTGCACATGTGCATTGTGCATGCTGTACATGACCAAAAATTTAGTCATATGCAGTCTATGTGAGTGAGCAAAATCACCAATTGATGCAACCGTACACTTATCGATCCAAAATAATTCCAGGCACAGTACTTGGAGCAAATCCTATGGGAGGCATTCTCACATCCAGCAGTTCAGGGGATCTTAACGTGGACAGCATGGCATCCCTCGGGGTGCTATGCAATGTGCTTGACCGACAACAACTTCAATAATTTACCCACAGGAGATGTCGTCGACAAAGTCATCGCTCAGTGGAGGTCTGCTAGAACAGAGGGAACGACCGATGTAGACGGGTTTTTCGAGGCTCGGCTCTTCCATGGAGAATATGAGATGAAGTTGAATCATATTCGTGCAGAGTCTACGATCGTGCAGAGCTTTGTTGTCGATACAGAGTTGAGTCAAGATACCGTGCTCCTCCGAGTTGATGTTTGAGAAAGATTTTAATGGCATGTCAACATATTGTTGGTTCTTAACTAGAACCAAATGTCTAATAATAATAAAAAAGACATACTTAGGTTCGGTTACAAAATATAATTGAACCAAATTGTTGCAGATCGTGTTGTTTAAAAGTGAAAAGGCCTTTCTTGTGAAACTTTACATTGGCGGTAAGGCCGATCAGATATTAAGGGTGTTACAGTGCTTGAAGTCATCGTCCTCCTCCTCATCTAAGCCTTTAGCCATCTAAATGTGCTATGAAGCAAACTCAAGTAAAGATCTAATAAAATTTTGCGAAAAGGTGTCGGCCTAACGCAACCCTCACCAAATAAGTGATTGAAGTAGCTAACTATAAATACTTTGAAGTCTCAACTAATCGCCGAAATATAGGGGATAGAAAGTAAGATGTTTGTGTGGTTCTATTCACTTTGAAAGGAAAAAGAGAAAATTAAACTGCCAAAATGCTTTATAGAAAACATATGAATTTAAATGAATCCTGATTTCTGGATATAGAAAAAGGAAGAGGCGTGATCACAGAGTTAAAGTTTAAAGTGGTTATGATGATGCTCAATATCGGCAATCTCCAGAATCAAGACACGTGGCAGATGATGTGTCCCAAGACTCAGAAGAAAGGGCCCACGGGGGCCGACCAGGCCACACTACGCCCGACCTGCAAGCACAAGCTAGCCCTCCTCGGGGCTCCTTGCAAATTAGCCTTCTCGGCCCCTCAGCTCGCCTCGAGCTGCCACAGGACCAAGACTCCTCGGCCTCCTCGCTCGTCCTCGAGCTCCCGCCGAAGCCGTCTTCCTCAGCCCTCCGACCAACTCCACCACTCACAGGCGTATCCGCCGCTCCGCGAATCTCTCCATGCGCGGATTTTACGCCAGCAACTTCCCACATTCAACGCCATCATAATCCCCATTAATGGGCGATGCGCTCTCTACGCGGGCGTGACGTCAGGAGCGTAACTGCCGGCGAGATTCTCGCGTCTGCTGCTGCGTGCCGCCACCGTTATATAAACCCCCATCACAGAGGGGTCAAGTAAGCGATTCTTTACTCTGCTCAGATCCGATCACTAACTTGATCGTCGGAGGGTTCTTGGTGGTACCAAACCACCCCAGGACTTCTTTGCAGGTACTCGGCACCAAACTCCTCATTCCACTTCTTCCTCCATAACCTATTGAGTCACACACGCGACAGGAGATAATCAGCAAAGTCCACCGGGAGATCAACGGAAGACAACATCTGACGGAGACCCGAAAAGGACCTCCATCAGTTGGCGCCGTCTGTGGGAAACACTCCACAAAACACAAAGTTGGCCTTCCGATCTCCGTCCAAATGGCAAGCAGCCATCCTGAAGATCCCGGGTACCAGCCGCCGCCTTCCACTCACCGAAAGCGGGGATGAGCCTCCTCCAATGACCGTCATCAACATCCTCGCAGGCCGGATGGATCGGCCGCAATCCCTCGTGGAAGTCCTCGTCCGCGTCCAAACGGCCGGGCCTGGGCCCCAGATCGCCGCTCCACAGCCTCCAGAAGGCTCTGCCCCCGTCTGGACGGCTGACCACCAACAGGCAACCACTCCTGGCCACCGATCTCTCGAGCCGGTGCTCCTTGAGGCCCGCTGGACGCCCCACGGCTCCACACCAAGATCCGCCGCCAGAACGCCCTGGACGCCCCACGGCTCCACACCAAGATCCGCCGCCAGAACGTCCCGTCCCGAGCCTCCATGCGACCCTTATCCCCCTGAGGAGATGTCGGTCACCTCGCCTATCCACAGGCGTGGTCGACATCACCATACTCGGCGGGGCCGCACGGAAGTGGTTCACCTCAGCGGTCCCAGAGCCACCTCGCCTCGGGATTTGAGACACCTCGTCGAGATGAACCGGGGCCGCTCCCAGACGCGGGTCACCCGCAGCGGAGGCTAGGGATCCCAAGGCGTCGATTCCTCGGGATACCACGGTCAGCTCGACGCCCTCGAAAAGAAAATCGAGGGCATGCGCCGAGAGGCTCACCTCTCGAGCGACTGGGCTAAGTATGCCTCCGACTCTCTCACAAAGCCGTTCACCGAGGAACTGCTCGCCGTCCACGTCTCCTCGCGCAACAAGCCCCCAAAGGTCTCTCTGTTCGACAGGAAAACCGACCCAAAAGACCATTTAGACGCTTTCACCGCGGGGATGAGCTTCCAGGATCACTCCGACACAGCCCAGTGCAGAGCCTTTCCGGCCACCCTTATCCGTGCAGGTCGGGACTGGTTCCGGGGGCTCGAGCCCCGCTCGATTTCAACCTTCGACAAGCTAGCTACCCAATTCCTCGGCCATTTCGTGGGGAACCGTCGACAGAAGCACACGGTCGACTACCTTACAAACGGTTAAGAGTGGGGACAAAGAAACGTTCAAGGCCTACATTACCCGTTTCTACAATGCCCTTCTTGAGGTGCCCGAGCACCGGGACAAAAACGTCATCACGACACTTAGATCTGGTCTGAGGCACAAGGAATGGTTACGCTTCTTCACGTTGGCGCAACCTAAGACCATGGCCGAGATCAAGGCGTGGACCGAGCGCGAGGTTCAGCTGGAATCCAAGGTGAATGCTAACCTCCCCCGGGCAGAATGGTCCGACCAGAAGAAGAGGGCTCGAGAGGAGAGGCCGGAGCGTCAGCAGCCCTACCACCCGAAGTTCCAGGAGTATACCCCCCTTAACGTCTCCCTCGCAGTGTTGCTGGAAGAGGCCCAGAACGAGGGGTTCTTCAAGTTCCCTCCGATCCCGCTTCAGGCCGCAAAGTGAACCCGGGGCCCCTACTGCTCTTTCCACCGGGTACTGGGCCACGCCACGGAGGACTGCAAACAACTGAGGGACTATATCGAAGAGATCATCCGGTCTGGGCACCTCGCCGCCTATTTGAGGGACAAACGGTAGGCCGACCGCGAGCAGGAGTAGCATCACCCTCCCGCCAACCTGACAATCGGTCAAATCATGCTCATTTCGGTGGACGGCCAGCCCGGAGCTCAGGGAGCCCCATACCCTAGGCCAAACGCGGAGGCCAACAGCCCCTCAGGGAGCTCAGCCCAAGCCAATAAAGTCATCTACTAGCATGTACCTTTTCTTTTAAAGCAATGTAAATTCTTCCTAGGTTCTATTGTTAATTTAATAAAGATCAATGGAGCATTGCGAAAAGGGAAGAAAAACTTTGTTTATTCAAAAGGTATTATGGGCTCCTCAGCCATACATGCAAAAAGAAAAGAAAATTACAACAGTGGGGAAAGGGGGTGCAGCGAGCACTGCTCGTGGTACTCGGTAAAGATCTCCGCCAATCGGGGCCTCGCAAGGTCCAACCTCTGTCCCCGGTTCTTCCCGCACGCTTAGATCCCGAGCCTCAGCTCGTAGCATTCATAGACGAGCGCCTCGGAGCGGGCCAGCTGGTTCGCGGAGATTAGGTCGAAGCTCCTCAAAGACCGCAGCTTGCCCACGGCCTCGTCATAGAGCAGCTCAGACAGAGGGTTGTAAAGCCCCGGCGACTCCCTCCAGATAGAGTACATCAGCAGCTACAGCAGGGAGGAGCATCTGGAAGCAGCCGGCCGAAATAATCCTCAATGCTCCTGTAGACCAGCTGCACCGTGTCCTCGGTGCAGTACTGGTCGTAAAGGTACACATCTTCAAAGCGGACAATGTCGGGGATGGTAAACGGGAAGTCCTGCATTCTCGACGACCTGTTTACGAAGGATGGAAGGACCAGTACTCCTTCAGCCTTATATAGCCCACTGCGCAGCCCAACAGTCGCCCGCTTTCACCTACGGAGTCACCGCCACGCGGCAGCCATCAAGCCTTCTCCGGTGGAATCGAAGCGACGCGCCCCTAGCGCTTCGCCTCCCCCACATTCAATGCACTGGCTACGCGTGTCATTGCCCCGACCGTTCCTATTCCTCGCACCTACAGCTGGACGGTCGGGCTACACCTCGTCAAGATTCAACCCGGCAGCTACCCTGCTCAGTCATCCCCAGTGGGCAGCTTCCCTGCCACAACGCCGGGGATCAAAAAGCCCTCCCAGAGGCAGTCGAGCACGAGGATCCCTCGCTCGGCTATCCCCAGCGGGCAGCTTCCCTGCCACAACGCCGAGTATCAAAAAGCCCTCCCAGAGGCAGTCGAGCCCGAGAATCCCTTGCTCGGCTATCCCCAGCGGGCAGCTTCCCTGCCACAACGCCGGGGATCAAAAAGCCCTCCCAGAGGCAGTCGAGCCCGAGGATCCCTCGCTCGGCTATCATTCAGGACAAAATCCCTCGCCAAGAGGCACCGGGCAGTAACCCTGCCCAGCCAAGGGTCCTTGGTAGGCTTCTACAGCCCCTCCCGCGCTAAGGACCAAAGTCCTCCCAGAAGCAGTCGAGTCCTTGCTCGGCTATCCCCGGCTGGTAACTTCCTACCACGACCGACAGGGATCAAAGTCTTCGCCAAGAGGCACTGGGCAGTAACCCTGCTCGGTCCCCGTCGTGAGGGATCAAATCCCTCGCAAGAGGCAACCGAGCAGCTACCCTGCTCGGTCAACTCCGGCTGGTAGCTCCCTACCCTCGACGCCAGGGATCAAAAGCCCTCACGAGAAGCACCAGAGCGGCTACCCCGCTCGTTCATCCCAGGCTGGTAGTTTCCTACCCACGACGCCAGAGGTCAAACCCTTCGCCAAGAGGCAACCGCGCAGTTTCACTGCCCGGTCATCCTTAGTGGGCTTCTTACAGCCCCTCCAGCGCTAAGGACCCAAGTCCTCCCAAGGGCAATCGGTTCCCTGCTCGGACATCCCTGGCGGGTAGCTCCCCTACCACAACGCCATGGACCAGAAAGCCCTTACAAGAGGCGACATGGCAGCTACCCTACTCAGTCACCCCCGGATGGTGGTCAACGCTGGCCCGCGGAGGATCCGAGATGCCAGCGAGGGGCGTCAGGTCTATCCAAGCCTAAACGATCTCCCCTCGACTCCGGGGCCCAGGGGGATACCCCTCGGCAGTGCTTGGCATACTCATCGGCCAGTGATTGAGGTCAACTCGACAGACGATCGCCAGACAGATAGCCAACCCGACATAAAAGCACAACGGTACAAGCAAAAATATCTTACAAGCATTCTTCATAAACAGATGGAAGAGCGCAATTCTATGGAGCCGAAGAAAAAATTTATTACTACCAAAGACAAAAGTTTTACAAATGGTATTTTTTGGGCTCTCCAGCCTTACAAATTCAAGAAAACAAAATAAAGGAGGAGAACGGGGGCTCTACACCTCGGGGCCAGGTACGACCTCGAGGTCCTCGATCTCTATCATGTGGCGCGTTGGGTCCTCGGCGACCTCCTCGCCAGGAACCTCTTCCTCTTTCTCGTCGGCGCCCACGAGGGGGAACTCGGCCCGGAGATCTGCGTCGGCGAACTCCGGCATCCGGGACTTAACGGCATCGAGGGCGTCATGCCAAATGCGGGTCGTGGCCACGACCAGGTCGTCATAGAAGTCTTTCGACTTCTTATAGCCCTCCACCGCCCTCGATTCGGCCAACTTGGCCGCCTCAACCGCCGTCCCCAGCTCCTTCCGGAGGGCCTTCACCGTCCTCTTCAAGTTGCCGGCGAGCACCTGGGCATCCTCGAGCTTGACCTCGACAATCACCGCAGCCTCGCGATGCCGGGCCACCTCCCATTTTTCAGCCTCCACCTCGCTTTCCTGGGCGGAGACCCTCGCCGTCATCACCTCCAGCTCCCACTTGGAGCTCTCTTGCAGCAAGGCGAACTGACCCGCAGCCTCCAGCGCCGGGGCTACCACCTCGGCCTCTATGCGCAGGGCGAGGGCTACATGCTGGAGAACCTGGAAAACACAGAAAAATCAGAAAGATGAAGGAAGCACTGAATCTCACAATGAACCAAAAAGAACTTACCTACACGGACTCCTGGGCGATGGACGCCAGCTGAGCCCTGAAGGTCCCTCCGGGGACTCTACCCTCTGCCGAGGTCTCTATCTCGTGCAGAAGGCTGTCCGCCACGGACAGCCCCGATGGCACCGCAAACCAGAGGCCCCCTTCCTCCACCATGGTCAGTGAGGACCGACCCCGGGAGGGCCTCCGGGAGCTCTTCTTAAGCGGCTCCGAGGGAGAGTCGATCTCCTCTTCAGAGGCCGGGTCCTCCTGGATCAGGGACCGCTTCCAGCCCGTTACTCTGTTGGGGCCCGAGGCGGGTTCTGCCCCCGAGCGCTCACTGGACACCGCCACCGGAGCGGTCGGAGCCGGGGTGGGCTTCGCCCGAGAAGAACTGGCGCCCCCAGCCCTAGTAGGCTGCCTCGGCTGGCGCATGGAAGCTTGGAGGGAGACGAACTCCATGGGTCCTGCACGAAACAAACACCCAACAAATCAGCGACACGAGTAAAACACAAACCCAAAAGCAAGCCTAACTTACCGACGAACTCAACGGGGTTAAGCCCGGCCCAGCTCAAGACCCTCTCGGACAGCAGCACGTCAGGTCAGAGGATAGGCTCCCACGACGCCACTCTCACCGCGGCGGGGTCATGAACTGGTTCCCTGGCAGACATTTCTCCCTCGACCACTTGGTAGGCACTGGCCAGTCCTCGCCCTCGGGAGGGGAAACGAAGAAAAATTTCTTTTTCCAATCATGGATGGAGGAGGGCAAGGCCATGACCCCGGTCCCGGCAGTGCCCCCTGGCCGCTGTTCACACCATAATATTGCATTATTATATTCCCCATTCTTATTCTTTTTATAAATAAACAGGTGCTTTTGACGCATGTCTGCTACATGTTACAGGTTACAGGTTTTTGGACAGAAAACAGTGAAAACAATGCAAAGACGATGAAAAAGTGGACTTTGACCAACAAACAGAAGACTCTTGATCAAGCCTACATCGAAGGACAGTTCACAATTAACAAGGCAACGCAAGGTCCAAACATGTCAAAGTGAAACGGTTAAAAGACCAATACAAATTTTCACTGAAGATCTGGAGAAGAATAAGAAGCCAAACAAAGAAATAGGATGAAGAAATAACAAGCCCAGACAAGTACAATGAATCCCAGAAAAGATGGTGAGCCAAGCCCACCAAAAGGCCGCGGAACCGCGGCCCAAGCCCACTAATGCCGCGGTTCCGCGGCCATTAAGTGCGCACGTCGGTGCAAATTTTCTGTGTCGGTGCGTCGGTGCGGGTGTTGGGATTTTGCGTGGGCATATCTGTAAAATCATGTGTGCGAGAATCTGTAACCCTAGTTTTCCTGTATTCCTATAAATTGTAATCACAGATCTGTAAAACTTATGCCTCTTTTCAATACACAAATTCAGATCTGTTCTGTATTATTGCTTGGAGGGAGCCATCAATAAAATTAGTAAGTTATTTTTATTTCTTCGCTTTTAATTCTCTTTTAATTAGAATGTTTTTTAATCCCCTAATGAGCGAGTAATCTCCTCGCTTGTTAGGGTTAGCCTTAGGGAAAGGTTTGAGAGATGAGATCTCTCACCCCTTTCATGCCATTTCATACCTAAGAATTAGAACTCCATGCATGCACGCACACCCCGCTCCCTACGGCATCTTATCCATCGAGGTAATGGTGACACCGTAGTATAAAGGACCGGTTGCGCGTGTTTTCCATGGAGGTTAGGGTAATTATCGATAAAGGAAGGATAAGAATCTAGAGGAAGAAACATCTTCCCAAAAGATTCTAATCCACTTTATTGATAATTACCATAACATCTAATAGATCAAAAATAAGGCATTGAAAGCGGTGAGGAAACCTTTAATCTCCAAACTTCCCCTAAGCCTAATCCTAGCAAGACTTTAATTTAGATTAATTTAGTTTAGTGATAGATCTAGGTTTTAGATTTAATCAATCCAAACAACATTTGGAATCAACTCGTTAAAACACATTAAGAAAATTACCCATCTCTGTGGATCGACCCGTACTCACCGGCTAGCTGCAAAGCGATACCGTTTCTGATTGCGGTTAACAATATAAGTTTTTGAGACAAATCAAATGGCGCCCATCGTTACCTCGAGGGGTAGGATACCGTAGGGCGCGGTGTGTGCGTGTATGCATGGAGTCCTATTGTAAATATTTGATGGGTAAGAAAGGGATGAGAGATCTCATCTCTCAAAAGCCTTCCCTAAAGCTTATCCCTAAACAAGTTCCTAGGGCATGAAATTTAATCTACCTAGGGCATGAAATTTAATCTACCTAGGGCAAAGAATTGAAATCTAAACTAGAGCAAGAAATTAAGTCTACTTACAGATGCATGTCTCCAATTATTAATGCAGGGTTGTCAGATCTGAATTTCTGGATTGAAGAGAGGCACCGATGCTCTCCAGAAAGAATTTCTGAATTTTTATTAAAAGGAGGCATAAAGTTTACAATCTTTAGAGTTCCTATTTATAAAGAATAGAAAACCCTAGGTTACATATTGAACCGCATGTCTAAATTTACAAATATAGCCCTAGGTCAACTTTTCAGCGCCGACAAAACAAGTCACAGAATTTTCCCAAATCCCGGGCACTATATGGCCGCGGAACCGCGGCAATTGCTGGCTTGGGCCGCGGTTCCGCGGCCCTTTGGAAGGTTCACGTGCTGAAACTTTTGTGTATGCTTCTGGGTCATTTTGGGCTACTGATTATTTGGTTCTTTTATCAATTGGGTTTCTACATTGGTTCCAGATCTTCAGTGAACAATTTGCAATGGATTTTTAACCGTTCGCTTTGTATTCTTGGACCTTGCGTTGTCTTGTTAATTGTGAACTGTCCTTCGATGTAGGCTTGATCAGAGTCTTCTGTTTGTTGGTCAAAGTCCACTTTTTCATCGTCTTTGCATTGTTTTCACTGTTTTCTGTCCAAGAACCTGTAACCTGTAACATGTAGCAGATATGCGTCAAAAGCACCTGTTTATTTATAAAAAGAATAAGAATGGGGAATATAATAATGCAATATTATGGTGTGAACAAATACCCCCAAACTTATCTTTTGCTCGTCCTCGAGCAAACTTATTTTTATTCACTAAAATCCTAACCACACTTTCGCAGGGAAACGCGATTGCACTGAGCACGTGCAACAAGCCGTTAAACCTCTAGGTGTCCCTAGTAGGAGGAGTGTTGTCTCCTGAGGGTTTTCAGCGGATACTACCCACAAAATCCTATCAATTTGGCCCATTGACTTTTGTTCTCCAATTAGGTTTTCTAACATGGAATTCTATTATCTTTTGACTCGCAAATTATCCACCCACATTCTTCACACTTCCTCACTATTTAACTTAAGATTATATATGTTATGTAGACCTACTTAGCTTTCGGCATCTCTTAAGTCTTCCTTCTAGGGTTTCATCTCCACTTAGGAATTTCTATCAACTCTACTAAAGATATAAGTTCTATCTTTCATTCATTTCTCTTATCTAAACTCTAATCACATATCCCCACGTGTGTATATAGATCACCCCTACACTTAGAAATTCAAATCAAGCAATCGTACTTTCGTCCATTGTCCAAAGCACTTATTAATTAGTGAATTTTTAAATGAAATTTGCTTACACATCCTTCATGCGACCGTTAATACTTCTTGAGGTACCAACAACCGATTACAAGATGCGTTAGCATTTTAAAGCATACTTCCTAGTTTTTGCAACACCCAAGGCTTTAGCAGTGACTCCCAAACCAGTTGGTTTAAGGCACTAGGTGATGAAGCACCCTCGCTAAATATTTTTCTATTTTTTTACAGCCTTAAGTAATCACAAAAACCAGTATCCATTTTTTCTTTATTCACTTTTTTTTTCTTTTATTTTCATTGTACTAAGGACTTTAGACAAGAGCATTTCAAGGTCTCTTCTACTATTCCAAGTTTCAAGATGCGTAAATGTGCAAATTGTAGGGTATACGTTTTCAGAATCTAGACTTAAGCTAGGAACTATTTTTCAAACTTATACTTTAAAAAGAACATCAATACTCTTCCCTTGTTTCGACTTAGCTCAAGAAGTGAACCCAAAATTTGCCTATTTCTAAATAAACTACAAGGCATATACTTTCTACCGTTAAACTTTAAGGAATATTATTTTTAGGGTTTTTAATTCACTAAGTTTAAGATTTAGTTGCTCTTAGCTAGTTAACCTATATGTCAAACTCTAGTCAAATAAAGCCAAAGTTGAATACAATTATTTTTATAATTTTTCAAAAATTTTCAATTTTTATGGGTTTTCAAATAAGTATGCAAATGCAAAAATATGTACAAATGAATGCGAAGGAAGAAGACGTACCGAGCATACCCCCAAACTTGAACTTGACAGTGTCCTCACTGTCATGCTAAACCAAGAGGGTCAAAATACCGGCACTTCCCTGTTTATTTATTTATAATTTTTTTTTATTGTTAAGAAAAACAAAAATATATACAGAAAGGCCATCCCCCAAACTTCATTTAAACTATGTTAGACATTACTGCCAAACCTTGCATAGACTAAACGTTAACACCAACCAGTTGAAAAATTTATCAGTAAAGAGTATTAGTTGGTGGAAGAATAAGTCGTAGCGATCCATAAAGAATTGGGGAAGATAGAAGTGGTGGTATGGAAGGTATGGAGGTGAATAGACAGGAGGTGGAGATGAATCAAAATGAGAATGCGAATGATCAGCAATCAGAGGAATGTTGGCATTCTCGTAGCTTCTTAAAAGAAATGGGGGTGGTTCAACTTCTAAAAGAGGAGGTTGACTAACCACAATACCCCCAAAATGTTTCTGTGGGTCCTCTATTAACTTGGAATCATCCATCAATTGCATATGATATTCAATTACAATGGAACTGATTTCCTCGATGTCCGCCATAGTCCAACCGAAAACTGGCCGTCTATCTCGTAAGACTTTTAAAATAGCGTTCTCTTGCTCGAAGGCTAGAGAGGCTGATATTATAATGGGAAAAGTCTCATTTTCACCTATGTAAGCATATTTAAGATGAGGCGGTAAGGACATGAGTTCGAGTTTCGAAGGCGAAAGAATCATTGCGGAATCTACCTTGAACTCAAAGGACTCCAACACAGGTTCGAAATCACTGCAAACAACCGATTCGGATGGTTCGACTAACTCATCCAAAAATTCAAAAGACTCATATTCGGGCTGTGAGTCATCATCATCCGAAAAAGTGAAACATTCATAATCCATATCGGTTGTGTCAACGGTGGTAGGCTCAAGGAGGGACGCACTAGTGGCGTCAAAACTGTTTTCATCAAATAAGAATCTTTCAAGCTCGCAGTCCTCCTGCGTGATTTCGTGAATAGAGCAAACTTCTCATGTACTAGTTTTAGGCACGGGGGGCAGACTTCCTGTAACACCCGAGCCCAATGCTACTATTTTCAGTTACTGTTTGAGCATAATGTGGTACCCATTTCATTTAACTTGCTTGTTTGTTGCTTACTGTAAAATTTACCCGGCAAAGTCATTTCTACATATAACAATTTTTGGAATCTAAAATAAAATTAAATTATTCATCTTGGCCTACTTGACACCCCTAACCCCGTTGTAGCGTCCGTGCATCGTGTTCTCGTCCCGTTCAGTGAAACGGGCGAGTTTGGATGGCTACGTGCACGTGCGTGTGTCCGTTTTGGGGGTATGCTTTTTTATCATAAAACACTTCATTTTAAATTTTGGATCCCGCCTAAAATTCTATTATTTCAATTTCAAATTTTTGGACCCGATCCGGGCGCGATTTTGAAATGTTTTACTTTGCGCCAAAAATCCCAAATTTTAATATTATTAAAACCATCGCATATATTTTTCTAACTAACCTGATATCTTACTGTTCATTACCTATCTTTTAAATCTTTAAGTTAACCATATAATATTTTTACAATCTTTTATATCCTTCTCAATTTATTCTCTCAGCCAATCGCAACCTCCCCTTTAACCCCGTGGGCCCTACTTCTCTCTCTCTCTCTCTACTTTTTTTCTCTCTCTCTCATATATTCTCTCGTACTTCTCTTTATCATTCTTTCTCTTCTTGCTTCATGTCTCGTTTCTCATTTTTTTTAACTGTTCTTTTGTTGCCGGAATTTCGTCATGCCGGTGACGCTTCTCGACGTTCCAGCAAGTTACCCCGACCCTTGTGATTCCACTGTTCGTTGTTTGGGTTCGATCCGTGAACCGTGCGCCCGTCGCGAGTTTTCCCCGCTGACGGTTAACGTTCCGTTTTCCCGATTCGCGACCCATCGAGGCAAGTTAATCTTGCTACATGCTATATAATTCTTTTTATACCTATTTAAATAAATACCATACCTATAGTTTAAATCTAGTGCCCTATGTTTAATTTTATAACGTTTCGATGTTCCGTTTGCATCCGTTTATATCATATTAAATCTAGATCATGAAAACTTATCTTGTGACATACTAGATTACATTATACTGCAACCATATCATTTAAAATATATATCGTCGTAATATTTATTATTATTATATTTAATTAGTTTATAATCTTCATTTTATAATGTTATACATTTGAAAATCTTATAGTTTACACATGAAACGTCGTTGAAAAATCGGATATGACAAATCTGAAATTTACTGTACACCTTATCTTATAAAATTCATTATAAATCATAGAAAAATCATTAGTATACGTTCTTTAGTTCGTTACGAACCTAACTCAGAATACTATGACTCTATGAAATATTTACTTGCAAAATAAATTGTTTAAATAACGTAAAATGCAAATGAAAATGTCTCCAAACTGCTGTCCAAGGAAATTCCAGTAGCAAACTTTCAACTTCGAATGTTCATAACTTTTTGTAGGGACAACCTGAGATTCATATACTTATAAAACTGAAAACCTTATTGAATTATCTTTGTTTTGGTATAAGACACGTCTCTTTTGGAGAACGTTTGTTATTTTTAAGTTATTTTACAAATTAGGGTGACGCGGAATTTCTGAACGGAACTTTTCTTGTGCATGGTTAATCAATACCACTTTTATAGTTATTAATCGCTTTGAATATGCTATCCATATTAATATTATTATATCACATATCTCTTAGTTGTACATCCCACATTACCATTTTATAGTTTTATAACTTTTCGGATACCCGTTTGCATCCATCGCATTTAAGATACATATAATTGCATCCATAGATCACATTACTACATAATAATGTGATATTAACACTCCATGTTTAATAAATTGCATCCTAATTAATATTAGAACTATAAATGTAACCCTAATCGATAACTGTGCATCCATATCCTTGAAATTATATCTATTTGCATATCATATTACATGTTCCAGTTTATTGTTCTGATAGTACTCATGCTTGTTTATTTATACACATGCTTTTGCTAGTTTGATTATGAGCACCCACATGACATCTTGTGCTTCCTGACATGACCTGTTACACTTTCTACTTGACATGACATGGTACCGTACACTCTTGACATGACATGACACCTTTATACATTACCTGGCTTGACCTGATGTACATGGCTTTACCTGTTACCTGATCCTGTGTCTAATGCCAACAAACATAACATGTAGTCCTCATGGACCGTTCCTGTTGTCTATTCAGACAAAACCTGCTGTTACCTGATCCTGTGTTGGCATTAGTCCTTGACTACTGAATACCTGACCTGACACATATAACCTGGGGGTATGGGGAAATCAAAAGGGTAATCTAAAGTGTAACTTAAAAGGGTATTACTTGATCCGTGGTCCCGGGGGGTAACGGGACAGAGCCATTCGTGACTCTTACATTTCCTGATCCGTAGTCCCGGGGGGCAACGGGACAGAACCATTATTGGTTCCCATCTTCCTGATCCGTGGTCCCGGGGGGTAACGGGACATATCCTTTGAGTTACATGGAGGATTACTCGAATTGATTTCAAAGACTTTAGAATAGAAAACCCGATAGAACAGTTAGTTACCCACTGCACACTACCCTGCACTGCTTGTTTCACACTATTGCTTTATTCATGTTTATTTCTGCATGTTCATATTATATTATTGGTTGACATGACGCGCTGACGTCTGGGTTTTGCATGGCCCAGATTCTTTACCACTGTTGCTGACCGAGCAGGAGTACTTCAGCCAGCAGGCTGATTTGTGAGTTCTGTAGTGATTAGTTTATTTCCTGCATGTTTATTTCCAGATGTGAGCCCGCATTATGGGACATACTTTTCTATTATTGTATTGGATCATTTGCTCCCGCATTTTATTTATCATTGACTCTTGTTATTCTGGATTTGGACATGTGTTAGATAGTTTTATCTTGTTCTTGATATCTCTACAGCCGTAATGTGACTGTGGTTGGATACTTCCTACCCACAGGTAGCATGGTTGGCTATGTCACGTGCCCAATCTTGCGTACTCTGGGAAGCGGGGCGTGACATGGTTCTTTTGGTATCAGAGACATAGGATAGTTGGGTTGATTCTTTTGTAGTTGGGTATTGTACCTAATACACGAATCAGAATACCTGTGTTTAGGAAACATGTCCTGCCACCTTGACCGTTTTACCATTCTTGAATCACATTCTTCCTGATTATATCTTTTACGATGTGCAAATTTCCTTTGCATATCGATTCGAAAACCTGATTCCTTGTTATCTCTAGGACTTAGGCGACTTGGATGGAGTTATGTAATTGTGGCTATGATACCGCGGCATAGTTACAATGCGGTACTCTATTTAAGTATCTTGGAGTTCTAGCCTTGATCTATATTCAAAATCTATCATCATGCTAATGTTGGGTATTTTGAGTTCAGGATTATGGCCGGTAAGAAATTGAAGACATACCAGAGGCGTGTGGACGAAGCCGCCATGCTTGGAGTGATAAGAGGAATGCAGGAGAATCAAAGAAACAGACCGAGCTGATCCAGCAGCAAGCGGACTCGTTTCGGGAAGGTTTGCAGATCGTTCAGCAGTCTGTGAACAATGTTGGAGCTAAACCCGTTGACCGAGTAAGGACCGTAGCAGATTTCAGGCGGTTGGGTCCGTCTACATTTACTGGTTTAAAGGAGCCGTTGCCAGTGGAGCAGTGACTAGTTGACACAGAGAATTTGCTTATTGCGGCACAGATTCCAGATGAAAAAGAGTTGATGTGGTACGCATTCAGTTAGTGGATTACGCCCGAGAATGGTGGCTTGTAGAAGAGAACCGTTTTCCCAAGCCGATCAAGTGGGCGGATTTTTCGAAGAGTTTCCTGGAGAAGTTCTTCCCGCGGACTGCACGGGAGGAAATGGAAGAGAAGTTCATCAGACTAAAGCAGAAGGGAGCACCCGTAGATGTGCATGTAGCAGAATGGACGAGACTCAGTAGTTTCGCTGGACCTTTAGTTGCCAACGATGCAGACAGGGCACGGAGGTTCATGCGCAGACTGGACGTGGACATCCAGAGGCAGATTGTCTCCCTGGGTTTGACCACTTCCTCACAAATACTTGCAGCAGCCAAGAGCAGCAGAGTTTATCTGGGATGAAAGGGAGTTTGCAGCAGACAGCAGTTGCGTTAAGGAAGCAGTTCGGTCGGGCCGGTCGAGTTTAGGGCTAGGCCGACAAACAATATTCTTGCATCAATGGAAGTGATGAAAGTAAAGAGCCGGCTGTTGTTCGTGATTTTATGGACGTGTTTGAAGATATATCGGGTTTACCGCCGAGGAGAGACGTGGAGTTCGCAATTGATCTTATTCCTGGTGCAGCGCCAGTATCTAAAGCGTATTATCCAATGGCGCCAGTAGAGTTGGAAGAAGTAAAGAAACAGGTTGCTGAATTGCTTGAAAAGGGTTGGATTCGAAGCAGTAACTCGCCTTGGAGAGCTCCAGTTCTTCTAGTAAAGAAGGAGGATGGCACAAGAAGGATGTGTGTCGACTATCGAGAATTAAACAGGGTGGCTATCAAGAACAAGTACCCGATCCCTCGTATTGGAGAACTTTTTGAGCAGCTTAGTGGCGCGAAGGTATTCTCGAAGCTGGATTTATGATCCGGATATCATCAGGTCCGAGTGAAAACAGAAGATATTAGCAAGACGGCGTTCCGAACTCGGTATGGACATTACGAGTACTTAGTGATGCCCTTCGGAGTAACGAATGCGCCGGCAGTATTCATGGACTTGATGAACCGAATCTTTTCACCTTTCTTGGATCAGTTTATTGTGGTATTCATTGACGATATTCTGGTTTACTCGAAGAGTTTTGAAGAGCATGCTGAGCATTTGAAGATCGCACTGCAGACGTTGAGACAGGAGAAATTGTATGCGAAGATGAGTAAGTGCGAGTTTTGGCCGGAGGAAGTAAGGTTTTTGGGGCATGTTGTGTATGGAGATGGCATTGCCGTCGATCCAGAAAAGATTGCAGCAGTTCGAGATTGGCCTATTCCAAAGAATGTTGCTGAGATAAGAAGTTTCCTTGGATTAGCCGGATACTACAGGAGATTTGTGGAGAACTTTGCTCGTCTGGCAGAGCCGTTGACCAAGCTTACGCGCAAGGAGGTACCTTTTGTATGGATGGATAAGTGTGCGTTAGCTTTCGAGACGTTGAAGCAGAAGTTGATAACCGCCCCTATTCTGATCGTGCCAGACAATTCCGGAGGATTGGTGATTCACAGCGACGCATCTGGGAAAGGATTGGGATGTGTTTTGATGAAGCATGGGAAGGTTGTAGCGTACGCATCGAGACAATTGAAGACCCATGAGAAGAATTATCCAACTCATGACTTGGAGCTTGCGGCTGTGATTTTCGCTTTGAAGATTTGGAGACACTACCTTTTAGGCGAAAGGGTCGAAGTTTTTACGGATCATAAGAGCTTGAAGTATGTGTTCACACAGAAGGAGCTGAATATGAGGCAGCGTAGATGGTTGGAGCTGATGGCCGACTACGACCTTGATCTTAAGTACCATCCGGGAAAATTTAACGTTGTGCCGGATGCGCTTAGTCGGTTACCAGCGATTCAGGTATTGACTACGCAGAGGGAGATCATTGCGGATTTTCGAAAATTTGACTTGGAGGTTGTGCTACCACATTCTACGGGACAGTTGATGCAGTTGCAAGTACAGTCGTCCTTAGTTGAGAAGATTAAAGAGGCACAATCGCAGGATCCTAGACTGCAAAAGTTTCGAGAGCAGGTTGAAGCCGGACTACGAACAGATTTATTGGTCCACGAAGATGGTTCGTTGAGGTATGGTAGCCGTGTGTGTGTGCCAAAGGGAGATGTGCGTGAAGAGCTTATGAAGGAGGCACACCGTTCAGCTTACTCTATACATCCAGGAGGTACAAAGATGTACCGAGATATTCGACAGCATTTCTGGTGGGAGGGCATGAAGCGGGAGATTGCTCGCTTTGTGGCAAAGTGCTTGGTGTGTCAGCAAGTTAAGGCTGAACATCAAAGGGTTGCTGGTTTATTGCAACCACTTCCGATTCCTCAGTGGAAGTGGGAACATATAACCATGGATTTCGTGACGACTTTACCGCGGAGTCCAAAAGGCAACAATGCAGTATGGGTAATTGTTGACCGACTGACCAAGGCAGCTCACTTTATTCCTTTTCGGGTTGGTCAATCAACAGAGACTTTGGCAGAGCGGTACATGCAGGAGATTGTAAGATTGCATGGAGTACCCGTGAGCATCGTGTCCGATCGGGACATTCGGTTCTTATCACACTTTTGGTGGAGTCTACAGGAAAGTTTGGGGACTCGATTGAAGTTTAGCACAGCTTATCATCCTCAAACTGATGGTCAGTCGGAGAGAACGATCCAAACTCTTGAGGATATGTTGAGAGCATGCATGTTGGACTTCAAGGGGTCTTGGGAGGATCATCTACTTTTGGTGGAGTTGTCTTACAACAACAGTTTTCAGGCAACTATTCAGATGGCTCCATTTGAAGCTTTGTATGGTCGTAAATGCCATTCACCTGTTTGTTGGGACGATGTCGGTGAACGAAGATTATTGGGACCAGATTTGGTTGTGCAGACAGTTGAGAAGGTTAACCCTATCAGAAATCATATGAAGGCAGCACAGGACCGACAGAAGAGTTGGGCAGATACGTCAAGAAGACCTCTAGAGTTCACCATGGGTGATTTGGTATTCTTGAAGATATCACCGACTAGAGGGGTGATTCGTTTTGGAAGTCGAGAAAAGCTTAGTCCTCGATTCCTTGGACCCTTGAGATCGTGGAGCGTGTTGGTGAGGTAGCGTATCGTTTGGCGTTACCATAGTCCTTGGCAAATGTGCACGATGCGTTTCACGTATCTCAACTCCGTAAGTATGTTCGAGAAGAAACACACGTTTTGGATCATTCGGAGCTAACAGTACGAGAAGACTTGACTTTTGAGGAGCGACCGATTGAAATCGTGGACCGAAGGGAAAAGGTTCTTAAGAACAAGGTTATCCCCCTTGTGCTTGTTTCTTGGGGTAATCGCTCGCATGGAGAGTCCACTTGGGAACGAGAAGATAAAATCCGGCAGAAGTTTCCTCACCTTTTCTTGTAGTTATCTATCTTTGTATTCTTGGAATTTCGAGGACGAAATTCTTTTTGTAATTGGGTATAATGTAACACCCGAGCCCAATGCTACTATTTTCAGTTACTGTTTGAGCATAATGTGGTACCCATTTCATTTAACTTGCTTGTTTGTTGCTTACTGTAAAATTTACCCGGCAAAGTCATTTCTACATATAACAATTTTTGGAATCTAAAATAAAATTAAAAATATTCATCTTGGCCTACTTGACACCCCTAACCCCGTTGTAGCGTCCGTGCATCGTGTTCTCATCCCGTTCAGTGAAACGGCGAGTTTGGATGGCTACGTGCACGTGCGTGTGTCCGTTTTGGGGGTATGCTTTTTGATCATAAAACACTTCATTTTAAATTTTGGATCCCGCCTAAAATTCTATTATTTCAATTTCAAATTTTTGGACCCGACCCGGGCGCGATTTTGAAATGTTTTACTTTGCGCCAAAAATCCCAAATTTTAATATTATTAAAACCATCGCATATATTTTTCTAACTAACCTGATATCTTACTGTTCATTACCTATCTTTTAAATCTTTAAGTTAACCATATAATATTTTTACAATATTTTATATCCTTCTCAATTTATTCTCTCAGCCAATCGCAACCTCCCCTTTAACCCCGTGGGCCCCACTTCTCTCTCTATCTCTCTCCACTTTTTTTCTCTCTCTCTCATATATTCTCTCGTACTTCTCTTTATCATTCTTTCTCTTCTTGCTTCATGTCTCGTTTCTCATTTTTTTTAACTGTTCTTTTGTTGCCGGAATTCCGTCGTGCCGGTGACGCTTCTCGACGTTCCAGCAAGGTACCCCGACCCTTGTGATTCCACTGTTCGTTGTTTGGGTTCGATCCGTGAACCGTGCGCCCGTCGCGAGTTTTCCCCGCCGACGGTTAACGTTCCGTTTTCCCGATTCGCGACCCATCGAGGCAAGTTAATCTTGCTACATGCTATATAATTCTTTTTATACCTATTTAAATAAATACCATACCTATAGTTTAAATCTAGTGCCCTATGTTTAATTTTATAACGTTTCGATGTTCCGTTTGCATCCGTTTATATCATATTAAATCTAGATCATGAAAACTTATCTTGTGACATACTAGATTACATTATACTGCAACCATATCATTTAAAATATATATCGTCATAATATTTATTATTATTATCTTTAATTAGTTTATAATCTTCATTTTATAATGTTATACATTTGAAAATCTTATAGTTTACACATGAAACGTCATTGAAAAATCGGATATGACAAATCTGAAATTTACTGTACACCTTATCTTATAAAATTCATTATAAATCATAGAAAAATCATTAGTATACGTTCTTTAGTTCGTTATGAACCTAACTCAGAATACTATAACTCTATGAAATATTTACTTGCAAAATAAATTGTTTAAATAACGTAAAATACAAATGAAAATGTCTCCAAACTGCTGTCCTGGGAAATTCCAGCAGCAAACTTTCAACTTCGAATGTTCATAACTTTTTGTAGGGACAACCTGAGATGCATATACTTATAAAACTGAAAACCTTATTGAATTATCTTTGTTTTGGTATAAGACACGTCTCTTTTGGAGAACTTTTGTTATTTTTAAGTTATTTTACAAATTAGGGTGACGCGGAATTTCTGAACGGAACTTTTCTTGTGCATGGTTAATCAATACCACTTTTATAGTTATTAATCGCTTTGAATATGCTATCCATATTAATATTATTATATCACATATCTCTTAGTTGTACATCCCACATTACCATTTTATAGTTTTATAACTTTTCGGATACCCGTTTGCATCCATCGCATTTAAGATACATATAATTGCATCCATAGATCACATTACTACATAATAATGTGATATTAACACTCCATGTTTAATAAATTGCATCCTAATTAATATTAGAACTATAAATGTAACCCTAATCGATAACTGTGCATCCATATCCTTGAAATTATATCTATTTGCATATCATATTACATGTTCCAGTTTATTGTTCTGATAGTACTCATGCTTGTTTATTTATACACATGCTTTTGCTAGTTTGATTATGAGCACCCACATGACATCTTGTGCTTCCTGACATGACCTGTTACACTTTCTACTTGACATGCCATGGTACCGTACACTCTTGACATGACATGACACCTTTATACATTACCTGGCTTGACCTGATATACCATGGCTTTACCTGTTACCTGATCCTGTGTCTAATGCCAACAAACATAACATGTAGTCCTCATGGACCGTTCCTGTTGTCTATTCAGACAAAACCTGCTGTTACCTGATCCTGTGTTGGCATTAGTCCTTGACTACTGAATACCTGACTTGACACATATAACCTGGGGGTATGGGGAAATCAAAAGGGTAATCTAAAGTGTAACTTAAAAGGGTATTACTTGATCCGTAGTCCCGGGGGGTAACGGGACAGAGCCATTAGTGACTCTTACATTTCCTGATCCGTGGTACCGGGGGGCAACGGGACAGAACCATTATTGGTTCCCATCTTCCTGATCCGTGGTCCCGGGGGGTAACGGGACATATCCTTTGAGTTACATGGAGGATTACTCGAATTGATTTCAAAGACTTTAGAATAGAAAACCCGATAGAACAGTTTAGTTACCCACTGCACACTACCCTGCACTGCTTGTTTCACACTATTGCTTTATTCATGTTTATTTCTGCATGTTCATATTATATTATTGGTTGACATGACGCGCTGACGTCTGGGTTTTGCATGGCCCAGATTCTTTACCACTGTCGCTGACCGAGCAGGAGTACTTCAGCCAGCAGACTGATTTGTGAGTTCTGTAGTGATTAGTTTATTTCCTGCATGTTTATTTCCAGATGTGAGCCCGCATTATGGGACATACTTTTCTATTATTGTATTGGATCATTTGCTCCCGCATTTTATTTATCATTGACTCTTGTTATTCTGGATTTGGACATGTGTTAGATAGTTTTATCTTGTTCTTGATATCTCTACAGCCGTAATGTGACTGTGGTTGGATACTTCCTACCCACAGGTAGCATGGTTGGCTATGTCACGTGCCCAATCTTGCGTACTCTGGGAAGCGGGGCGTGACACTTCCCATCTTATAAATATTGAACTCACTAGACATCTTCCCAAAGGATAGAGTCATGGAGCCATTGCGGCAGTTTATTACAGCATTGGAAGTGGCCAAAAATGGTCGACCGAAGATCACCGGAATTTGGTTCCGTGGGTTAGCAACAGGTTGTGTATCCATAACAATAAAATCAACGGGGAATATGAACTCCCCAACTTTGATCAACACATCCTCTAGCTCACCCCTTGGATGGGTGATTGATCGATCAGCCATTTGGAGAGTACAACGAGTGGGTTTCAACTCTCCAACCCCTAATTGTTCGTACACGGAGTAGGGAAGCAGGTTAACACTAGACCCAAGATCTAAAAGTGCTCGATTAATTTTCTTATCCCCGATTGTGATTGAAATCGTAGGACATCCGGGGTCCTTTCGTTTTTGGGGTAAGGTTTGATGGTGGTTAATAGCATTGCTCACTGCACTAGCCACTAGCACTTTCTTGGGTACTTGAGATTCCTTTCTCTTCGAGGTGCATAAGCCCTTTAAGATTTTCGCATATGAAGGGACTTGTTGGATTGCATCCAAGAGAGGTATATTTATGCTAACCTGCTTAAATAACTCCACAATCTTCTCCATTTGTGCAGTTGGTTTATTGGGACTCAACCTGTTTGTAAATGGAGCATTTTGAAAATTTGTTGAGTCAAATGTCTGTGGAGTAGAATGTGGAGTGGGAACGGCACCCCGTGTAGATGTGTTCGTGTTGTGAGAAATGGGTCCGTTCGAGTTAGAAAAAGTAGAGCCGTGTGAAGGGTGGAGAATAGGCTCTAAAGAAAAAGGTGAAGAAGAAGATGAAGAAAATGAAGAAGGGGAAGATGACGATGGAGAAGAAGAAGAACCACCGGCGGGGATGTCATCACTAATACCCACATTATTTTGCAATACTCTTCCGGATCTCAACGTGGTCATCGCATTTACATTGTGATTGTGATATGCGTTTTGTGTATGACCGGGATTTGGCAATGGTTGAGATGGAAGCTTTCCCTTTTCTCTCTCGCTCAATGCAGCAGTTAATTGTGCAATTTGTGCTTCAATAGATTTGATGCTTTGATCGTGTGAAGCATTGTTATGCATCAAAGACTGAACATAATTTTCAAATCTTGCTGCGGATTCTGTAGATTGCTTGAGAAATGCATCTAGACTTTTTTCTAGCGAGATAACCGTATCATCATTTGGTTGAACCAAATTGTTCGTTTGATTTGTATAAGGTTGTTGTTGGAAAGGTTGCTGGTTTTGAGTTTGTTGGGGTGCTTGTTGTTGTGGAGGAGGCCTTTGCAAGTTGTTGTTTCCTTGGAATTGTTGATTTTGGTTCTAAGCGAAATTTGGGTGACTCCTCCATCCCGGATTGTATGTCGAAGAGTACGGATCGTTTCTTTGTCGTTGCTGAAATGCAGCATTGACTTGATCCTGTCCTTGAGTAGATGCATTATAAGGACACTCTTCGGTTAGATGCGATGGATTCGCACAACAAGCACAAACAGTTCGTGGAGGTAAAGCAGGGGCAGGAGAAGACGATGAGATTTTGGTCTCAATGGCTTCTAGCTTTTTCATAAGTGCGGCCATCTCGGCCTTCATAGCAATCGACATATCTACTTGATGTATGCCTGCCCTAGATTGACCACTAGAAGAAGATGATGTGGTCTCGGTACTCTCCCACTGAATTGTTTGCTCACTAAGATCCTCAAGAAACTGCCATGCTTCATCGCTAGACTTGGAGAGAAAATGACCTTGACATATGGTTTCTAGCAACTGCTTTGTTGCCGAGTTCAATCCCTCGTATAATATTTGGCAAAGTTGCCAACTTTCGATCCCATGATGAGGGCATTGAACAAGTAGGTCTTTAAATCTCTCGAAGCACTTCCAAAATGGTTCGAAAGGAAGCTGTGAAAATTGTATAATCTCGTTACGGATTCTAGCAGTTTTGTGATGAGGATAGAACTTTTTCAGAAAAGTTCTCACAAACTCGTCCCAATTTCTAATGGAATGTGATGCGGTGCTGTATAGCCACTTCTCGGCTAGGTCACATAAGGTGAAAGGAATGACCCTTAGCCTTATAGCGTCATCACTTAATTGGGTCGTTTTCATCATAGCGCACATATTTTGGAATTTATTGATAAAGATATATGCATCTTCAGATTCCAAACCATGAAATTTTGGCAGCATATTGATGAAATGTGGTTTTATTTCAAAATTTTCCCCATTTGCCGGTGGGGGTGAAAGACAAGTAGGTAAAGACGTGCGGACGGGGTAAAAGAGATCCTGGAGCGCAACTCGTGCGGGCGCTACAACAGGCGGAAGATTCGGGTTATTCGCACCTAACGGAGGTGGAATCATTCCCGTCGGTAAGGTATTGTTGGGGTTGAATCCCGACATACCTTCGAAAGAAGAATTTGAAGGTGGAGGTAAGGAAATGGAGGGAATTTCGACTTCGGTGTCGAAAGGTTTGTCGGTCGGTACCAACGAAACACGGACTAATCGGGCGTTAATATCCCTAGTCCAAAGTGACATACACTAAAAGGGGTAGTGTAGTCAGAAAAAAATAAAAAACAGAATGTGGGGGTAAGATAACGTCAATGAGAAGAAAAAATAGTGTAAGCGAGGTGCAAGATTTCTTTAGCAACAAGTTGCAAGTTTTGAAAAGATTTTTCTTTTTTTTCGTTTTATTTATGTGAGAATGCTTGCAAAGAGATTTTTGAAAAGCGACTCGTGACACAATTGCTATCAACCACACATGCACAATCAGGCCTAGATCTAGGGTCACCTAGGTCTGCTAGACAGCTCCTAACTAGGGCTAGAAATAGGACCTCAAACCGTCTTTTCACCGACAATTACGGCCAGGTAAGTGCCAGGTAAGTGGGAAGGAACAACAATAGTGGGCCTAATTAATAACCACTAGCCTAGACACACTTGCCTAGACACCGCAAAGTCAGTTAGGATAAACGGTCGATGCCTATACTAGTCCTTTCCTATTGAGCTCGATGTCTTTAGGGCTGAGTCTAGTATTTTTTAATTAATTGTGGTCAATACAAATGCTTTAAGTGTTTTCTGGGGTCCTGGGAAGGGTGATGAAATCCCCACCCAATCTGAGTTTGGTCAATTAGCCCCTTAAAGTCCGATTAAATTATGCAAAACAATAAAATTCACTTGCAATCAATTTTTTAGCGCAGCGCAAAGAAACCTGCAGAAAATCTGTTATTTAGAAGGGGAGAGAAGATTTTTAGCGCAAAGAATTCCTGCAGAAAATTTTCACAGTGGATATATTGTAGGTTACAGAGGGGAGAATGAGGGATCAAACCATGTAAAATTGAGGAGCCGACGTGGCTAACATGCGGCGGAACCGCGGCACTGGGCACCCTTTTGCGGCGGAAGCGCAGTCAGTTGAGGGAATCACTCTCTGAAAAAAAAATTGCTGCTCTGTTATCCAATTTCCCTTCTGTTCTGATATGATTTTTTCTGGTTTACCCTCTGTAAATTTTCAGATCCGAGAATCCTCGCTATTCCTGCAAGATTCAAAAGATACACCCTTCAAACAGATTAAAATTGATAATTTTTTTTATTTTATTTTCAGATTTTTATAATTTTTAAAATTTAGATCAACCCGAAATTACACAGAAAAAAAATTTACGCCATCCCCGGCAACGGCGCCATTTGATTGTCTCAAAAACTATCTATTAACCGCAATCAAGAACGGCGTCGCTTTACAGCTAGCCGGTGAGTACGGGTCGGTCCACAGGGATTTTGTGAATCTCCTAATCGCGCTAACGAGTTAATTCCGAAGGGTGTTCGGATTAATTATTAAATCTAAAAACCTAATTAACCTAGGCCAATTATCTAGATCTATTCTTCCTAGGGTTAGGTTTAGGGATGGTTTGGAAATGCAAGTAAATCTCAACGCTTTCTATACCCGAATGAAGATCTGTGAGGAGTTATGGTAATTATCAATAAAGGGGATTAGATCCATTCGGGAAGGTGTTCCTTCCTCTAGGTTCTTGTCCTTCCTTTAGAGATCCTTACCCTAACCTCCATAGAAAACGTGCGCAACCGGGCTTTTACACTACGGTGTCATCGTTACCTCAAGGGGTAGGATGCCGTAGGGCGCGGTGTGTGTGTGTATGCATGGAGTCCTATTGTAAATATTTGATGGGTAAGAAAGGGATGAGAGATCTCATCTCTCAAAAGCCTTCCCCAAAGCTTATCCCTAAACAAATTCCTAGGGCATGAAATTTAATCTACCTAGGGCAAAGAATTGAAATCTAAACTAGAGCAAGGAATTAAGTCTACTTACAGATGCATGTCTCCAATCATCAATGCAGGGTTGTCAGATCTGAATTTCTGAATTGAAGAGAGGCACCGATGCTCTCCATAAAGAATTTCTGAATTTTTATTAAAAGGAGGCTTAAAGTTTACAATCTTTATAGTTCCTATTTATAAAGAATAGGAAACCCTAGGTTACATATTGAACCGCATGTCTAAATTTACAAATATAGCCCTAGGTCAACTTTTCAGCGCCGACAAAACAAGTCACAGAATTTTCCCAAATCCCGGGCACTATATGGCCGCGGAACAGCGGCAATTGCTGGCTTGGGCCGCGGTTCCGCGGCCCTTTGGAAGGTTCACGTGCTGAAACTTTTGTGTATGCTTCTGGGTCATTTTGGGCTACTGATTATTTGGTTCTTTTATCAATTGGGTTTCTACATTGGTTCCAGATCTTCAGTGAACAATTTGCAATGGATTTTTAACCGTTCGCTTTGTATTCTTGGACCTTATGTTGCCTTGTTAATTGTGAACTGTCCTTCGATGTAGGCTTGATCAAGAGTCTTCTGTTTGTTGGTCAAAGTCCACTTTTTCATCGTCTTTGCATTGTTTTCACTGTTTTCTGTCCAAGAACCTGTAACCTGTAACATGTAGCAGACATGCGTCAAAAGCACCTGTTTATTTATAAAAAGAATAAGAATGGGGAATATAATAATGCAATATTATGGTGTGAACAGCCGCTTCCTAAAGGTAAGATAAACCCATCTCGGGTCGCCCGCTCGACCACCAGGGTGACTCTTGAAGACGAGAGAGGAATCGAGAAGGGGAAGGTTAACTTCAGGCAGATCAAGAACCCAAGAAGGATCCTCCACGAGTTCGGCACTAACTGGCCGGGGGCCAAACCGAAGAAATTCAGCGCGGCGACGACATCAGGAGAGAAGGGCAGGCGCATTCCGCCCCAAAAAGCTTCCAAATACATGTCAATCTCCCTGCCTCGTACCTGATCTGCCCTCTCTCCCTCCTTGGCCAGTCGAAGCGTATAGCGCGAGGGGATGTAGAAGCGAGCCCGAGCATTGGCGAGCTCGTCCTCACGCCTCACCCAGCACGAGGTGCTAAGGGCCACATCTGCCGCCTCCTCCCTGGAGGCGGCCCCCGCCTCACGATCCCGGGGAGAGGATCTAACCCCTGCTCCCCGAGGAGACTCAGACACAGCTAAACGGACCCTAGCACCCACTCCTACAACGTCTACTGATTCTACAGAGGAAGACATCTAACTTTGGAAAAGAAAATCTTCAAGGGCTGAAAACGGGAGAAGGGAGAAGAGCGCCGAGCAACCGAGACTTGGGAGAGGAAAATATGAAGGAGTAAGGTCCCTAGAGCGGACCCCACCCATGTTTATTGCTGCATACGGCCTCATCCAACGGTGCCCGTCATCTCCCGCCGAAACGAATCCTCACGCCCAGCGGCTCCGATCGCTCCACGTGTCAGTTCTGTGCTGGACCGCGTCCCATCAGACGCCGCAGGCCTGCGTACGTCACATCAGCAAATCGGCGCTCAACACATGGGCCATCGCTTCAGTTGCAGAGTGCATGAACCAGCACACCTTCTTTAAATGCAGAGATCTCGCATTGATTCGCTAGCGGAAAAGACAACCGACGGCCCGAGGACTCGTCCCGACAAAACCCTAGAAAGGAACTCACCTCAGGAAGCCCGGTAGTCCACTCCTGGCCCGACCCGCTAGCTGGCCGGGACAAGAGTAGGGGGCTAATGATGATGCTCAATATCGGCAATCTCCAGGATCATGACACGTGGCAGATGACGTGTCCCCAAGACTCAAAAGAAAGGGCCTACAGGGGCCGACCAGGCCACCCTACGCCCGACCTGCAAGCACAAGCTAGCCCTCCTCGGGGCTCCCTGCAAATTAGCCTCCTCGGCCCCTCAGCTCGCCTCGAGCTGCCACAGGACCAAGACTCCTCGGCCTCCTCACTCGTCCCCGAGCTCCCGCCGAAGCCGTCTTCCTCGGCCCTCTGACCAACTCCACCACTCACAGGCGTATCCGCCAGCAACGTCCCACGTTCCACGCCATCACGATCCCCATTAATGGGCGATTCACTCTCTACGCGGGCGTGACGTCGAGAGCGTAACTGCCGGCGAGATTCTTGCGTCTACTGCTACGTGCCGCCACCGTTATATAAACCCCCATCACAGAGGGGTCAAGTAAGCGATTCTTTACTCTTCTAAGCCGTTACTCTGCTCGGATCCGATCACTAACTTGATCGTCGGAGGGTCCTTGGTGGTACCAAACCACCCCGGGACTTCTTTTGTAACATTTTAGAAAAATAAAATATTATTTTTGGGAATTTTTATAATTTAATAATAAAATATTGAATATTTTAATATGGCGGTATTATTAAATACCGATAAATTGGGAAAAATTTGGAAATTACAAAAAAAGAAGGTGTTTTATGAGATTCATGCAAATTATGAGAATTTATGATTTATTTGACACTATTTTAGTGCTAATCGTGATTAAAAATCGCTAATCGGACTTTAAGCGTGTTTTGTGCACATATCATTTTCACACTTGTGTTACATTTTCCTACATGGCTTTATCATCATTTTTCATTCTTTGCTTTGGGTTCACTATTGAGGAGGGAGGGAAAATAGAATAGAAAAAAAAAGAAATGGAATATGATTAAAGAATAGAGGTATGGGCATGAGAGAGAGTGAGAGGGGTTACCCTTGACCTTGGACTTTCCTCCTTCATTCCTTCACCCTCATCATCTCTCCCCTCAACTCCCTTGCTGCTGCTACTGCTCGCCTCATCTCCCTCTTCATCAAACCCTCACAAACACCTCATTTCCCTCATCAAAATCCCAACTCCTCTTCATAAAATATGTGCACAAGCTCTCAAGCAACACATTAGACCAAGAAAGCTTGCATTTTGGACACTTGGGGCAACTCAAGAATTTTCTTGAGTTGCCAAATGAGGTATTTTTTGAGCCATTAGTCTAGTATTTCTATTGCTTTTGCCTCCATGTTTAATTAGAACCGATTTGGTGTCGATTAGTGAGACTTGGGAAATTTTAGTAAGGGTTTATAGAATTCTTGAGTTGTGATGTGTAATTAAGCCTAGTAGAGGCCACACAAACCCCCTAGTGCCGGAATTCAGACCCAAACCAGAGACTAGAACCCCAGAATACGGATTTAGAAACCCGATATTGGAAGAAGTGTGGATTCTGTGAATGTATTATGAAATCTGCTAACACCCGGAGCCTCTGAAAATTTTATTGCAAACACAGGGAGACATGCAGGCACCAAGGAACCATCACCCAAAACCCTAGCCCTTACCACCTCTTTCAGGCCACAAATTAATTCCTTCTGGCCGCAAATTGTGGCCAGAGCAGGTTGGAAATGCTTCGTTTTTGTTTCAGGACCTTATCTCCAGTAAATTTGACCCTTTGCATGTGCAATATTGGCTGATTTGACCTAGGGTAGAATCTGAGACCATTTACAATAGTTGTTGTTTTGATTCGAGGTTTCGTTTCTCGTATTTTGAAGAGGAGTTGGGTACAACAAGAATATATATGAATCCAACAAATAAGGCATCCCCAAGCGGGAGCTAGCTCTTCGCCACAAGGCGGTCATAAATCCCACGCAATATAAAACAACGACATGCGAAATAATCATAAAGAAGCATGAGAAAAACAGCATGTCGACTCAAGTGAGCTCGACCCCAAAATACTGCATAAAAGTCCACAAATCTCACATTCTCATCTCTAGGTCAATATACAATAATACTGGTAGATACAGTAGATGGAGTACACTAGATACAAAGAATATACAAGGTGGTACAAAAATAATAATATAACCCACCTAAGAGCAAAACCTCGAGTCCAGGCAAAAGAAGCAAGTGCGCCCGCCGCTACTGTACTGACGGAGCAGACCTGAAAAAGGCTGTGGCACAACGGGGGTGAGTTGCCAACTCGTGAGTAATAAATAACATCTACACAGGCTATCGAATGCATGCACACAAGCATCCTGGCATCTAAAATACAGGTAAGGCAGGACATAATAGCAGGTATGTATGCAATATGAATATACTAGCAGGTATGAATGCAATGCGAATCAACTCATGACCTGAATGTGTAAGTATAAGAATCATGTTTTTCCTTTAGGAATCTCTTTTGAAATACCAGCACAATACCAATAGAATCAACAAGAACCTGTGTCCAGCAACGACACCTCAAAACTATCACAAATCTCATATATCCATGTCATAGTATCTCTGGCCTCAGCCATCCGGCTGACCCATCTCAATATCAATATCTCATCATCTCGCGGCCACGGTCGGTATCCTCTGGATATCCGCCGTGCCAAACAGTCACCGGTAGGTAATCCGTCCCCTGCCAGGCTCATCGTCAGCACCACGAGCTTCTTGCCCCGGGGTACCTTACCGGGCCCACCATGTACCCGAGACGGTTCATCCAACTCCTCGAAACGGGTCTCGAAAACCACAGCAAACTCATGGTGGACGACACTTACATCACTAGAAAGCCGCAATTTACATATTTTAAAAATATAATAAGTTTAGAAATTTTGCAGCTTTCCCCCGAAATCCAGAAATATCATAAAATCTCAAGAAATCCTCATAAGTGCATGTGTCAATGATAATGAATGCATATGGTATCAATAATCAAGTTGCGATGTGTGATTAATAGACTAGGCATGAACAAATAATATGATAAGGTACATGCACATGAATAGCAGTCCTACGATTTCATTTTTAAGGAATTAAAGGCAATAGCACAAGTTTAAGTATCAATTATAGTAAAAGGTTTCAATTTAAAGATTATCTAGAGTGGTGGCATGGCAGTTACCAGGGCGTGGGTGTAGGCATGAATAGTGCTCGTGCTGTATATAAAAACCCTGGCAATGGTGCAGGTGTCCTATAGAATGGGTTCGCGTACGTATGTCAATATAAGACATGAATGTAGCAAATAATCATACAAGTATTACACCCCTAATTACTAACATTACTAAGAATCTTTTTAAGCTACTAAAACTATCGGGCGACTTGCGCCATCCAACGATAGTCCCCCGTAGATGTTACATCTACTCACCGAAATCCCTAGCTAGTCACGTCCAATCACCGCTTTCCCCTTTCGTGCCGCGTCTGACGTCTCCGCGACCGAACCTGGAATTTACATCAATACCAAACATGAGATTACATACCATGAAACGATGCAAAACCCAAATGAAAATACTAACGTTCACAAGCTAGGTACAACGTGCACAAGGTGCGCGGAACACACGCGAAAATCGCAAAAACTAACTAAAATCGTCGATTTGGTCGCCCGGCAAAACTAAAACCCGATCACTCAAAAATCCGCACTCACACATCCTAAATGTCATAGGATATGCCAAAAATATCATCAAGATATAGCAAATAATTCACCACAATATTTTATAACAAAACTAGTAAGCTAGAAATTTGCAATTTGGTGCAAACATCGACAATTAGCGACAAAGTTAACACAATCCAACACAAACATCCAAACTAACCCACTAGATAGCCACTACACTAATTTTAAACCTTTTACAAAGCATCAAACCATAATTCCAACACAACAATCATGCTTCAACCTATTTCCATACACAAACCCCTTTCTAGATTTTTGTAATTAGCAATTACAATGAAAATTTCACACAAGTTTAACTTAGATTAGCATAATATGAAGCCACTTAAGCAAAGTAATCTTAAAGATTGGTTTAGTAAACAACTAGATAGCTAATTAGCTTTAATTAACCAAATAATGGTTTCTAAAAACCCTAGTTTAATTCAACCATGAACTAGAAAAAACTAGATTAGGATTTTGCTAAGCTTTTAACACTAAAACCATTTAACTAAAGGAATTTAACCAAAAGAAATCAACTTGGAGGAAATTATACCTCAAGATCTATGGATCTAGCAAGAATAAGAGGCCTCCAAAGATGGCTTCATAGCACCATGATCCAAGCAAGAAGGGCCAAGGAGAATGGGATGAAGGATGGGGTTTAATTTGTGAGGTTTAAATTGCGATTTTGGAGCAAACTTGATGAATTTTTGAAGAAGATGAAGAGAAAAAAGATGAAAAGGGGAGGGGCTGCAGATTTCGGCCTGCACAAGGGAGAGGGGAATGGTGTGGGGTGTGGGAAAATTCATGGTCAACCCATACCAAACAAGTAAAGGCCCATACCCAATTAAAAATTCAAAACCCTTTAAAAAAAACACCTCTTTTCTACACATGAATAAAAGTCAAAGAGGCAAGCATTTTTTTTTCTTGGGTTGCTAGAAATGGGCCGGCCTAGGGGTGAGGGAAGAGAGAGAGGGGTTTTACAAAAAAAAAATTTATGCAAAAAGACCCCCTACAAGTCCAAAATTGCAAGTTTAAGCTTAAATTCAATAAATTTCGTTTTCCATAATAAAAATTAGTTAAAACTTGAAATAAAATACTAAAAATTTATGTTAGAACTAGATTTTAATTAACATGATTTTAAATCTTAAATTTAGCCCATTTAAATTTGTATTTATCGCTAATTTAATGTATTTTCTTACCGGCCTAAAATAATATTAAAAATTGAAAAATTAGGGAAAATTTTTAAACGACCAGAATTTCATAAGTAACCCATTTGCTACTAAAAACTAGCAATTACCTATCCAAATTAGGTATAATTAGTCCTAAACTGCAAAATAACAAAAAGACGATTTACGGAAAAATACCACATTTTCACCGGTTTTCGGGAAAACACCAAAACGAAATTTCAAGGCGCTACAATCTTCCCCCCTTAAAGAAATTCGGTCCCCGAATTTAAAAATATAACTACGTGTACCTTCAAAGTGACGGGGATACTTCTTCCTCATCTCGCTCTCGATCTCCCAGGTGACCTCCTCGCTGCTCGGGCCATGCCAAAGGACCTTGACGGTCGGTATAACTTTCGATCTCAACTTCTTCACCTGCCGATCCAGGATGGCCACCGGCTGCTCTGCAAAAGAAAGGTCGCACTCTAGCTGGACTGTCGGGTGCTGAATCGCATGCGAAGGGTCGTGAAGGTACTTGCGGAGCATCGAAACATGGAAGACGGGGTGAACATCGGGAAAGCTGGGTGGAAGAGCCAAACGATATGCAACTGCGCCGACACACTCGAGAATCTCGAAGGGACCTACGAATCTAGGGCTAAGCTTTCCTTTTCGCCCAAATCGCATCACGCCCTTCATCGGAGAGACCCTCAGAAAAACATGGTCGCCAACTGCGAACTCTAATCTGCGACGGCGCCTGTCTGCATACGATTTCTGCCTATTCTGAGCCGCTCTCATCCGGTCTCGGATCAACTGTATCTTTGCTGTCGTCTCCTCAACAAGCTGCGGCCCCAAAATACTGCTCTCGCTGAGCTCTGTCCAATAGACGGGCGATCTGCATCTCCTCCCATACAATGCCTCGAAAGGTGCCATCTGAATAGTATCCTGGAAGCAGTTGTTGTAGGAGAACTCCACTAGAGGTAAATGACGATCCCAGCTACCGCCGAAGTCTAAAACGCACGCTCTGAGCATGTCCTCGAGAGTCTGAATGGTCCGCTCTGACTGTCCGTCGGTCTGCGGATGAAACGCTGTGCTGAAGCTCAAACGAGTGCCCAAAGCCTCCTGAAGTCTCTGCCAAAGTCGGCTGGTGAACTGGGTGCCTCGATCTGACACGATACAAGTCGGTACGCTATGCAACCGCACGATCTCGTCGATGTAAAGCTGGGCATACTGAGCGAAGCTGAAAGTGGTCTTCACTGGCAGGAAGTGAGCCTCTTTCGTCAATCGATCTACGATCACCCAGATGGAGTCGTACCCTCGACTGGTCCTAGGTAGACCCACAACGAAATCCATCGAAATCTGCTCCCATTTCCACTCCGGAATGGGTAACGGCTGTAGCTCTCCTGCGGGCCTCTGGTGCTCGGCCTTGACTTGCTGACAAGTCAGGCATCTCGATACAAACTCCGCAATGTCCCTCTTCATCCCGTCCCACCAGTAGGTCTCTCTCATATCATGGTACATCTTGGTGGAACCGGGGTGGACACTATACACTGATCGGTGTGCCTCCTCAAGAATGTCACGCCGCAATCCATCGGCATCTGGTACGCACAGTCTAGATCCATATCGTAAAATCCCCTGATCATCAATCACGAACTCGGAAAATCTGCCCTGTCCCATCTGTGCCATGATCTCTGAGCAACGGTCGTCACTGCGCTGTGCCTCATATATACGGTCAAGCAACTGTGGGCGTGCACGAACATGCGCGAGCTGTCTCCCTGTCTGAGTGAACTCGAACTCAACTCGGCTATCGCATAACATCTGCCAATCTGCTGACGACTGCCTCTTCACTACGCGCAAATAGGATAGACTACCCCCGGGCCTCCTGCTCAAAGCATCTGCCACCACATTCGTCTTGCCTGGATGATATAGGATCTCGCAGTCGTAGTCTTTCACCAACTCCATCCAACGACGTTGTCTGAGGTTCAGGTCTCGCTGCTGAAATATGTATTTTAAGCTCTTGTGGTCTGTGAATATTTGGCACGACTCGCCATATAGGTAATGTCGCCAAATCTTCAGTGCAAAGACCACTGCAGCCATCTCCAAATCGTGAGTGGGGTAGTTCTGTTCATGCTTCTTCAACTGCCGAGAAACATAAGCGATCACCCGGCCATGCTGCATCAATACGCATCCTAACCCCACTCGCGAAGCATCACAGTAGACCATAAATCCGCCTAATCCCGAAGGCAAAGATAATACCGGCGCCGTAGTCAAACAAGTCCGTAGCTGCTGAAAACTGCGCTCGCACTCCTCTGTCTAAACGAAAGGAACTCCCTTCCGGGTCAAACCGGTCAAAGGTGCCGCTATATGGGAGAAGTCCTGAACAAAATGCCTGTAGTAGCCCGCCAGGCCTAGAAAACTACGGATCTCAGTAACCGATGTAGGTCGGGGCCACTGCTGAACAGCCTCAATCTTCTTCGGGTCCACACATATGCCGTCTCTCGTAACCACGTGACCCAAGAATCCGACACTGTCCAGCCAGAATGCACACTTGGAGAACTTTGCGAACAGCTGGTGCTCCCTCAGAGTCTGTAACGTAATCTGCAAGTGCTGCTCGTGCTCCTCTCTGCCCCGGGAGTACACCAAGATATTGTCGATAAACACGATGATGAACAAGTCAAGATACGGCCTGAATGTACGGTTCATCAACTCCATGAATGCTGCTGGGGCGTTGGTGAGTCCGAACGACATCACCAAAAACTCGTAGTGGCCGTAGCGCGTGCGGAAAGCTGTCCTCGGTATATCCTCCTGTCGAACTCGCAGCTAATGGTATCCTGATCGCAAGTCGATCCTCGAAAAATACCCCGCACCCTGAAGCTGGTCGAACAAATCATCAATGCGTGGCAACGGATATCTGTTCCGAACGGTAACTTTGTTCAGCTGGCGGTAGTCGATACATAAGCGCAAACTTCCATCCTTCTTCTTGACAAACAGGACCGGAGCACCCCACAGAGAAACACTAGGTCGAATAAGCCCCTTCACTAACAAATCCTGCAACTGATCCTTCAGCTCTCGAAGCTCTGCCGGGGCCATCCGATAAGGCGGTATAGAAATAGGCCCCGAGCCGGGAATCAAATCAATGCAGAACTCAACATCGCGCTCAGGCGGTAGCCCAGGCAGCTCGTCAGGGAAAACATCAGGGAACTCACAAACAACCGGAACCTGGTCCAACGGAACCTCTGCAGCTCGAGTATCACAAATATACGCTAAGAATCCCTGGCATCCCTTCCGCAAGAGCTGACCAGCGCGAAGAGACGAAATCAAGCTGGGAAGGGTGACGCTGCGGTCTCCCTGAATAACAAGGACTGGCTCTCCCGGAAAGCTAAATTTGACTGCCTTCTCACGGCAGTCCACCGAAGTATAACAAGTGGCCAGCCATTCCATGCCCAGAAGCACATCAAAGTCCAACATATCGAGGAGAATCAAATCAACCGATGAGTCCCTCTCCCCGATACGAACAGAACACAATCGAAATACAAAACAAGCGACAAACGACTCGCCTACCGGAGTAACAACAACAAGCGGATGATCTAACGACGACGACTCACGGCCCAACATCGGTGCAAAGTGTGTAGAGGCGTACGAATGTGTGGAACCTGGGTCAAATAATACCCGTGCGTCGAAAGAGCAAATTGGCAAGGTACCTGTCACAACGGCATTGGATGCCTACGCATCCTGCGGTGTCAAAGCAAAAACTCGGGCCTGTCCTCCACCGATAGCGGGCTGACCTCGACCTCGGCCTCTGCCTCCTCGTCCTCTCTGAACAGGACCGCCGCGTCCACGGCCTCTGGGTGCACCTAACTGGCGTGGAGCATCGCCTGTGGTAGGAAGTAGGGCTCTCTGAGGAGGGGGTGGTGATGGTGGTAGGGTCACATGCGGAACGGTCACCGCTCCCTGTCGTCTCGCCGGACAGTCTCTGACAAGATGGTGCGGACTCCCGCACCCAAAACACCCTGGCGACGGCTGCTGTCCCTGGGGATATGAACCATATAACTGTCCCCGTCCAAATCCTCTGCCAGGCCTATCTCTCGGAAAGAATCTGGCGCGCTGCCTCTGAGACGGTACATCGGTGCGAATCCTCTTCGGCCCAGAAACGGCCGAAGTCTGTGATATGCATGCCTCCATCCGTAATGTCGTATCCATAGCAGCTGAATAAGTGTCGTAGTGCTGGCGCCAATGGCAAGATATAGCTGGGCATTAAGTCCCTGTACGAACCTCTTCACCATCTTCTCTTCGGTATCCACCAAATATAGAGCATATCGGGATAACTGTGTAAACTGGATGTCATACTCAGACACCGTCATCCCAGGTGTCTTGACTAAGGCCTCGAAGCTACGGGCTCTGGCGTCACGAACGCTCTCTGGGAGGAAACGAGCTAGAAAGACCACTGTAAACTCGGTCCAAGTCATAGGCGGTAGACCTGCAGCTCGACCTCTCAAGACTGACTCCCACCATGTCTGCGCGAGACCCTCCAGTCGGAAACTCGCAAGCTCTACCCATCGATCATCCGAACATCTCAGCGAACGGCAGATCCTGGCTAAACTTTCAAGGAACGTCTGTGGGTCCTCCGCTGCCTCGGTGCCGGTGAATACTGGAGGTCTCAGCCTCATGAAATCCTGTAGCGAAACCGGAATGGTCACGGCGGTAGTAGTAGGAGCAGGTATCATAGCAGTCTGGGATGTAGTAGGTGCGTCATCCAGCCTCGGTGTACGACTGGCTGCAACTAGGGATCCTACCATCTGACATAGCTCCTGCATGCCCCCCCATCATCTGTCGCAACTCCTCCATACCAGTCTCGAGCCTATCCATACGGCCTGGGGAAGGTGGATAGGTCTGTCCCTGCGGCGTAGGCATACCATCCTGCTCAGTCCTAGTCTCGGACGAGCCAGCTCGAATCTCGTCTCGGGCGGCAGCCCTCTGTACTCTGGTAGCCTTCGGCGGCATAGTGGCTGTTACAAGAACAGGATGATAAGAACAGTGCAATAGGATCATAGGATACAAGGAATTGAAGAAGGAATTTTCAAGCAAGTATATCCTAAAGTCACTTAGGCGGAGTACCGTATCGCAAGTATGCCGCGGACATACCCACGCTACGTTACCCTGCTTAAGTCACTTACTCCATCTACCAAGGGTCATCCTACACTCAAAAAGGTAAAACCTATCGCTCTGATACCAACTTTGTCACGACCCGCAGTGTACGGAACGTGACTGGCACTTAAGTTACGAAACGTCTCAAGACATCCGTAAAATAAGTAAGCCAAAGCCCAGAAACCAAAACCAAATAAGCAAAAGAATGAAGGAAAACCAATCAATTGAAAGCGAGTTTATCAAATGAGTCACATCAAGCCTTTTTTAAAAACAATATCAATTTTTCCGAAAATTTCGGCAGAGTCTCCTTTGTAAATACTGGCCCCCAAAATGGGTACAACAAGAATATATATGAATCCAACAAATAAGGCATCTCCAAGCGGGAGCTAGCTCTTCGCCACAAGGCGGTCACAAATCCCACGCAATATAAAACAACGACATACAAAATAATCATAAAGAAGCATGAGAAAAACAGCATGTCGACTCAAGTGAGCTCGACCCCAAAATACAGCATAAAAGTCCACAAATCTCACATTCTCATCTCTAGGTCAATATACAATAATACTGGTAGATACAGTAGATGGAGTACACTAGATACAAAGAATATACAAGGTGGTACAAAATTAATAATATAACCCACCTAAGAGCAAAACCTCGAGTCCAGGCAAAAGAAGCAAGTGCGCCCGCCGCTACTGTACTGACGGAGCAGACCTGAAAAAGGCTGTGGCACAACGGGGGTGAGTTGCCAACTCGTGAGTAATAAATAACATCTACACAGGCTATCGAATGCATGCACACAAGCATCCTGGCATCTAAAATACAGGTAAGGCAGGACATAATAGCAGGTATGTATGCAATATGAATATACTAGCAGGTATGAATGCAATGCGAATCAACTCATGACCTGAATGTGTAAGTATAAGAATCATGTTTTTCCTTTAGGAATCTCTTTTGAAATACCAGCACAATACCAATAGAATCAACAAGAACCTGTGTCCAGCAACGACACCTCAAAACTATCACAAATCTCATATATCCATGTCATAGTATCTCTGGCCTCAGCCATCCGGCTGACCCATCTCAATATCAATATCTCATCATCTCGCGGCCACGGTCGGTATCCTCTGGATATCCGCCGTGCCAAACAGTCACCGGTAGGTAATCCGTCCCCTGCCAGGCTCATCGTCAGCACCACGAGCTTCTTGCCCCGGGGTACCCTACCGGGCCCACCATGTACCCGAGACGGTTCATCCAACTCCTCGAAACGGGTCTCGAAAACCACAGCAAACTCATGGTGGACGACACTTACATCACTAGAAAGCCGCAATTTACATATTTTAAAAATATAATAAGTTTAGAAATTTTGCAGCTTTCCCCCGAAATCCAGAAATATCATAAAATCTCAAGAAATCCTCATAAGTGCATATGTCAATGATAATGAATGCATATGGTATCAATAATCAAGTTATGATGTGTGATTAATAGACTAGGCATGAACAAATAATATGATAAGGTACATGCATATGAATAGCAGTCCTACGATTTCATTTTTAAGGAATTAAAGGCAATAGCACAAGTTTAAGTATCAATTATAGTAAAAGGTTTCAATTTAAAGGTTATCTAGTGTGGTGGCATGGCAATTACCAGGGCGTGGGTGTAGGCATGAATAGTGCTCGTGCTGCATATAAAAACCCAGGCAATGGTGCAGGTGTCCTATAGAATGGGTTCGCGTACGTATGTCAATATAAGACATGAATGTAGCAAATAATCATACAAGTATTACACCCCTAATTACTAATATTACTAAGAATCTTTTTAAGCTACTAAAACTATCGGGCGACTTGCGCCATCCAACGATAGTCCCCCGTAGATGTTACATCTACTCACCGAAATCCCTAGCTAGTCACGTCCAATCACCGCTTTCCCCTTTCGTGCCGCGTCTGACGTCTCCGCGACCGAACCTGGAATTTACATCAATACCAAACATGAGGTTACATACCATGAAACGATGCAAAACCCAAATGAAAATACTAACGTTCACAAGCTAGGTACAACGTGCACAAGGTGCGCGGAACACACGCGAAAATCGCAAAAACTAACTAAAATCGTCGATTTGGTCGCTCGGCAAAACTAAAACCCGATCACTCAAAAATCCGCACTCACACATCCTAAATGTCATAGGATATGCCAAAAATATCATCAAGATATAGCAAATAATTCACCACAATATTTTATAACAAAACTAGTAAGCTAGAAATTTGCAATTTGGTGCAAACATCGACAATTAGCGACAAAGTTAACACAATCCAACACAAACATCCAAACTAACCCACTAGATAGCCACTACACTAATTTTAAACCTTTTACAAAGCATCAAACCATAATTCCAACACAACAATCATGCTTCAACCTATTTCCATACACAAACCCCTTTCTAGATTTTTGTAATTAGCAATTACAATGAAAATTTCACACAAGTTTAACTTAAATTAGCATAATATGAAGCCACTTAAGCAAAGTAACCTTAAAGATTGGTTTAGTAAATAAATAGATAGCTAATTAGCTTTAATTAACCAAATAATGGTTTCTAAAAACCCTAGTTTAATTCAACCATGAACTAGAAAAAACTAGATTAGGATTTTGCTAAGCTTTTAACACTAAAACCATTTAACTAAAGGAATTTAACCAAAAGAAATCAACTTGGAGGAAATTATACCTCAAGATCTATGGATCTAGCAAGAACAAGAGGCCTCCAAAAATGACTTCATAGCACCATGATCCAAGCAAGAAGGGCCAAGGAGAATGGGATGAAGGGTGGGGTTTAATTTGTGAGGTTTAAATTGCAATTTTGGAGCAAACTTGATGAATTTTTGAAGAAGATGAAGAGAAAAAAGATGAAAAGGGGAGGGGCTGCAGATTTCGGCCTCCACAAGGGAGAGGGGAATGGTGTGGGGTGTGGGAAAAGTCATGGTCAACCCATACCAAACAAGTAAAGACCCATACCCAATTAAAAATTCAAAACCCTTTAAAAAAAATACCTCTTTTCTACACAAGAATAAAAGTCAAAGAGGCAAGCATTTTTTTTTCTTGGGTTACTGGAAATGGGCCGGCCTAGGGGTGAGGGAAGAGAGAGAGGGGTTTTATAAAAGAAATTTTATGCAAAAAGACCCCCTACAAGTCCAAAATTGCAAGTTTAAGCTTAAATTCAATAAATTTCGTTTTTCATAATAAAAATTAGTTAAAACTTGAAATAAAATACTAAAAATTTATGTTAGAACTAGATTTTAATTAACATGATTTTAAAGCTTAAATTTAGCCCATTTAAATTTGTATTTATCGCTAATTTAATGTATTTTCTTACCAGCTTAAAATAATATTAAAAATTGAAAAATTAGGGAAATTTTTTAAACGACTAGAATTTCATAAGTAACCCATTTGCTACTAAAAACTAGCAATTACCTATCCAAATTAGGTATAATTAGTCCTAAACTGCAAAATAACAAAAAGACGATTTACGGAAAAATACCACATTTTCACCGGTTTTCGGGAAAACACCAAAACGACATTTCAAGGCGCTACAATATAATACTAATATCATAATGCATAAATAACAAATAACACTGATAAATCCATGAGATGAAGATAGAGTCAATAAAAGAACCAAATAATAAAGGGTTCCAAATAAACGAAATACAAGATCTAAAAAGAAAGATACATTATTCCTAACGTCCCGTGATGGCTCACATTCTAATAGCAACTGAAATAAAATAGAAATATACCTACAATACTACTGATTTTAGGCAAACTCCTGATAGTCACTTTGATCCTACTCTGCATGTGAATCGGTCTCTAAACCTGAGATGGAAAGTCCTAGGGATGTCAGAACATCGCAACAAGTACTCAATCGTAATAATGTGTGTATGTGTATGATAGCATGAACATGTGAGTGTAGTGAAGCCCGCATGTACGTAAAAATATAGATATGGCAGTAATATGAAGCAAACATGTAAACAAGTCAAGTCGGTCAAGTCATGTCTTAATTGGTCACTAAAGGGTAATCTATCATATCGTGAGTTCGAGTATGTATGTCAACCTCTGCAGGAGTATTTCTAACGTAAGGGTAAGGCCCCAGGTGCTAGGAAACACGTTCCCAAATATAGAATGAACAAGCGACCGTATATAGCCTGGTACGAGCTGTAGGAACAAGCGGCTGATATAGCCCGGTACTAGCTGTAGTAACAAGAGACCGATATATCCCGGTACGAGCTGCCGGCATGGGACTCATGAGATCACGTTAAACGAATGCATACTCAAACTACCCCAACACCCCGCGTATTTATAACTAACATGACAGTGAACTCGACCACTAAATAAAATACTGACTGAACTGAAACTTTTAATATCATGTTAACGGTATAGAATAGAAGCTTATAAGCAGGAATAAATGGGGTCATAGCATGTAATTCAGCATTCCATTAGTGATCTCGTTTTAATGCAAGGAAACAGTAATCGTGAACATACATGTCATGTCAAGCAAGTGATGTTAAATAAATAGTTTCAATTAGCATGTCAAGTACAATGGATATAATATAATAATATCAATAATATAAACAAGAATCTATATGAATTTGCAAGCACCTCCATTTAATAACCGGATTTATTATTGAAAAGAATAATAAACTAAAATATGGTTTAAAAGGGTTAATATGATTAATGAGTTCTCTACGAATCCTAGGGTTTCACCAAGATACACAATAAATTATGTGATTAATATCATCTGAAAAATATTCTGCTATATGAAATACAATGATATATATCTGATTATATTTAAAATAAAATGAATATAATTATGTACTCTTAATTACTATCAGTGACTAATATACTTGTATGTATAATATGATTATTATAATACCATCATACCTAATACCATTATTAATTAACATAAACAGAATATAAGACTTTTAATATTAATGTACTATAGTCTAATAATGTATTGAGCAATTCGCCGATATTGTATCGACCAAAGTAAAGGAGCAAGAGTACTTGCCTTGAGACGGTTAAATACGACGACACAAAACGCAAATCAAACTCGATCGCTCGGCCAGAGAATCTCGATCTATGTTACTCATTGTTCTGGAGTTGGTGCGGTTAGTGATGGGTGCTCAGCAACTTTTATAGGAAGAAGAAGAGAATTTAAGAGATGAATATAGGCTTAGAATTATATATATATATATCTGTATGTGTGTGTGTGTGGTGGAGAGAGAGAAAAGGGGGAGAGAAATATTCTGATTGGGGAAGGAGAGATTCTGATTGGAGAGAGAGATTAAAATTAGGTAAAATATAGGTGTATTATTTATATATTAGTTAGGATAAAATTGGTAAAAGATGGACAAAAGATTTGTTAAATTAGATAAAACAATATATCACAAAACCCCATAAGAACTATTTGTTAAAAATTTTAAGGGATCTCCTCAATTATTTATCATAACTAAAACAATCTATAATATATCCATGATTACAAAAATATTGTAGACAGTATATATATCGTATGTATATTAATTAAAATAAATATAAATTAGCATACCAATAAACATCTTAAACAAACTAGACAATCAATATATATATATATATAGAGAGAGAGAGAGAGAGAGTTAAAATAGGTGTAGGGTTTGTTATTATATAGGATAATAGAAAAAATTTATATAAATATATATAGGGTTTTAAATAGATATGATATATATAGATTAGTTTAAATGTGCATGATTAAATTATGTATAAATTTGTTTGGGGAGATAAAATATATTTGGAGAGAGAGTATAAGAAAATATATATAGGTTTAGAAAAATAATTCTCATAATGCCCAACAGTTTAATTTGAAAGATTTAAAATAGAATTTAAAAATTAAAATAATATTAATAATATATCATGGTAGAAAAAATATTGTACTAGAATATAAATAAGATATTATTAAATTTAGCAGAACAAAACTTTAAAAGTTAAATATCATATACTTAACTAATTTAGATAACCATAATATATTTATTTACATATCTAGTATTTGAAAATATATTAGATGCAAATTAAAATAAGATATTAATAAATTATCAAACAATCTTAAATACTAAACATCTTTTTTTAAAACAAACATACTAATATTATCTATTTAGTTACGAAACTAATGTTAGACAAATAAATATTATATGTATAGAAATTTAAGATATTAATCAAATAGTAAACAAATATAAATACTAATAATATATTTATTTAACAAACTTGAAAAACCATAACTATAACAAATTTAAAGCAAGCATAATAATATATTCTATCTTAATTAGAAAGTAATAAACTCCAACTTAAAATAATAATAATAATAATATAATAATAATAATAATAATAATAATAATAATAATAAAACCCAATACATTCAAAAGAAAAAGAAAAAAACTTACGATCGGACTAGGGTCTTACACTCTTCGTCTTAGAGTGTCGTATATCGGGTCTGGGAGGTGAAAACCGCCAGACCCAATAACCCGATAAGTCGTGTCGATCATAAACTCATAACCACCCGAGAAACTTCTGATAACACGTATCAGTAAATCTCAATTTTCTTGGCCAAGGACTTATGGTTATACTAAATCTGGCACTGCAAGATCTCGATTCCAAATACTGAGAGAGACGAAATCTCTTCGATCGCTTACTGCCTCCATGTGCCTCAGGAGTGTATCCAACTAAAACCTGTTTGCATGACTCTTTAAAACTGTGGTAGGGTAGTAATCAAAGTACAGTGGGAACACACATAAGACACTATGACGATCTTAGGTCTACAGACTACCATGTATTCATATCACATGAGAATTGCTATCCGACGTGTCACGCCCCATTTCCCACTGTACGAGTAAGAGGACATGGCAGGTACTCAACGTCTTTACTCAGAAGTAAACACGTTAAACGTAAATAAGCAATATAAAAGTAAAGCACAAGACAAGAGATGTAATGAAACAACAACTTTTTATTTATATTCATTCTTTATATACAACTGGAAAGTAAAATACAATAATGGAAAGCGATGCCTAAACAATGGCATATAAATTGAAAGTAAAGTACAAGTAGATCTAGAACTCCGTATCTTCACTGAACTGCTCCAAATCTTCCTTGCTGGGCTCGATCTCCTGAGAATCGAGTCTTCCTAACAACATTCCAAAGAAAGGAGAAATGGGAATGTCGTCAGTGAACAATCGCTCAGTAAGTCCCAAGAAAGAGATATGAATAGATCAAGTAAATAAAATATATTTGGTAATTTATCTATTTTTGTTATACTAACGTAGTTGTTTGTAGCTTGGTACAGAATGCATCAGTGTATACGAAAGAAGTCCACCTATCCGTGGACTAAGGTATACGGAGCACAAGGACCCGTCAAGCCACGGAACAACGGCACGGATATTCAGGTTAGGTGTATTATGGTGACCGTCTCATGCCACTTCTAATACATTCCGTACCAATCCACCCTTTTAAAACCTCGTAATGCATATTGTATTGATTGTAATGATTTGTTGTATAAGGCTTGCCGAAATCATGGTATAACTTGTTCATGTAAACGGATCGGATGTAAACGGATAGTCATGTAGTCAAGTTCAAAATATATCCATAGTTTGGTCCAGTCGAGTCATGTTGCATGTTTGTATTGCTCGGTATTCATGATCAAGTTCAAGTGTTCATGTTTGGTGATCAGTCGAAAATATTGCATTTTTAACACATCAATTTCCTTACTATTTGCAATCATCTAAAGGTGTTCGGTATGAATATAGCATATATTAGCAAATTGTATGTAAAATACTAAATAACATGTGTTATATATTATAACCGGCATTTTGAGGGAAATTGAGTGTTTATTATTGCACACATGATCTTTTGTATATCGCAACACTTGTCTCGAGATTGTGTGCAGGAAATTTCAGGAAAAGAACAGGGAGTGCTGATAAAAATACGCCAAGTCAAAGACTTGTGATCTGGCAGTGAACAAGAGAGTACAAAAATATTCCAGATATCAGGAAATAGCCTTAGAGCCAGCACAAGATCACTCAGAAAATTCCATGCATCAAAGCCACCAAAGGGCCGCGGATCCGCGGCCGAATGGGCTTGTTGGCCGCGGATCCGCGGCGTAATGGACACGTCATCAACCCAGATTTCCCCACATGCTCTCTCTATAACGGCTCAGCTTCCAGAAGACTCCCAAATACCACGTGGCTTTATCCAAAAGGCTCGGCCTAACAACCTTACCCTAGAATATTCCTTATTCTAGAATATTCCCTCCAACAAACTTCTTCTAGAAGCCTCTCTCTAACAACCTAGTTTTGAAGGGAAGATTCAAATGAGGAGGCTATAAAATGAGATCTAGATCTAGGGTTTTGGGAGTTAGTTAGTTGGTTGGTTGATTTTGGAGGGAAAAATTGTAGATCCAAATCAAAATTCAAATCAAATTGAGTGACACAATTTGATTGAAATCAAGATCTATCGAGTGCCGATTCAAGCAAGAAGCCATCGATCCTTTTTGAAGCGACGCCGATCTTCAACCGAGCAAGTGATCCAAGACGATCCGCGACTCACGGAGACGTTTCGAAGCTAATTCGACGATCGAGTTCTTTCCTCAATTCTTGTAGTTCTTGAGCGAATTGTAACGGAATTGTTGAATAATAAAAGGTGAAATTTCTTTATCTTGCTTATCTTTATATTTGAGCATTATGATGAGTTTTCGATTCTTGATTGATTTCTTTGTTATAATGTTTGAGTAAAAACTCCGCTCGTGGAGGAATCGTGAGAATAGATAGATGATGATGATTACAATCTTGAAACGATTCTTAAGTCCTATGAGTTTTGTAAACTCTAGAAAATTGAATTATTGACAACCTAGTTTTGAGCGAGATACTTTACTGAATGTTTTCGCTCTTAATTAGAGATCAACGATCGGTGATTGAATTTCCTAGAGGCTAGCTTGTGAATGATAATCAACGAAAGGATAAGGGATGATGATGGAGAAACCCTAGTTTCTTCAAGAGATCATTAATCCTCGTTGATCATCATCGATCTAGCAACAAATCATCAATGGATAGGAATACGTAGTCACAAGTCTTCATCATCTCTATAGATTCGATCGATTCCTACGAGCTTCATTACAAATCTTGATAGTTCATTAGATTTAGACATCTTCTAGAACTTTATTGATTCTTGATCTTTAGATCTAGTTCTTTACTATTCTTGAAACTAAATTCCAAAATTCTTGAATCAATTTTCTTGCAATTTTTCTTTTACCTTTTTATTTCGACTCATCTAAAACGAAAGCGAGCAAAACACACATCTCAGTGGACGATCCGTATTCATTAACGCGCTACATCAACACCGTTAATTGATTGCGGTATAAATTTCTTTGGTTGTGATCTTTACACATCTTTCTAAACACGACACACAAAGAATCATTCAATCAAACGGCGTCGTTGCCGAGGATATGTGCTATTTTGTTTGTTTTTGTTATTTGAGTTGAAAAATTATTATTCCATCAAATTTTCATCCAAGATTCACTTCAAGTGCTTAACGATTAGTGTTTGAATTTTTGCGAGGGAATCTGGAATCATTTCAGCAGTGAGATAAAGATTCAGAGAAGATCTGAAGAATCCAGAGAAGTACAGGGACCTGCAGAGAAAATTTCAAACCCTAGTTCCCCCATAACGCCGCGGATCCACGGCCATTGCGGCGTTTTTGCGGCGGAACCGCCGCCGTTTAGGGTTTTCTTTGTGCCAAAGTTCTCAGGTCTGCTCTCTGTGTTCCCCTCTTCTCTCTGATCTTGTCTAATAATCAATTTCTTTCAGGATTCTTTGCAAAATTCTGCACCGCTAAAAAATCAATTTGTTGCGATTCTTGAAATTGGTTGTTTTGTGCATATTTTAATATGGAAATTAAGGGGCAAAGATCAAATTCAGATTAGGTGGGGAGTTCATTACCCTTCCTAAGCCCCGGAAATCACAAACTTGCATCCGCATCACCCTCATTAATTAAAAGAAATCTAGACAAGACTCTAAGGACCGTCACGCTCACTTAGGACAGAAGGAGGTCGTGGGTAATCTATTGCTTATCCGCGTTTCTTTTGTGGTGTCTAAGGCAAGTGGGTCTAAGGCAAGTGGTTACTTAATTAGGCCCACTACTTACGTAGTGGAGAACCTCCCACTTACCTGGCACTTACCTGGCCACAGAAGGGGCAAAGAGGCAGTAGAGGATTTATCCTGCTATTTGTCTTCTGGAAGTCTAGGAGCGGTCTAGAGACTTGACCTAGGTGACCATTAGATATAGGGTTACTTGTGCATGTTTGTGTGAATTTTCAAAAATCCGTTTCTTTTTCAAAACAAACCAATTATTTCCCCTCCCCTTTTTACCCCTTTTACCCCTTTTCCCCCTCTTCTCTTCTTATAATGGGTGACCCAAATAGAAAACTCTTGCCGAGCTTTGTTGTCCACAACTAGATATTTCTTGTTTTCGTAATCCCTTCGGTATACCGTCCGGTTCTTTCATGTCCTTAAGAGATCGGATAGAACAAGCGGGTAGAAACAGTTGGCCACCTCAGTCTAGGTCCTATCAACCGTATCCTAATTCTACATCCCTTTTTGTTGATATTCCGAGTGAGGATTCCCCTAGACGCATTTCCATTGCTGAGCATATAGTTAGGGCTAGAGGACAAAGTTTCAACCCGGTCCAATATCAACCATCACCTCCACTTTCCAAAGAAGAATTTCATAATCGGTTTATGGCATGTATGATGTCCAATAACCAACCTACGAACCAATATCAAAATTCTTCTTATCATAATGTTGACCCTACTCCTGCCCAATTTTCACAACCATTCTGTTCCTATCAATCAAATCCGACTTTTCCACCTTCTCTAAACAGTCCTTCTAATCAGCCATTTGGGAGTTTTAACTGTCCACCAGAATTTCAATCTTATACTGGAACTCCTTATCGACCCAAGTCTAGTCTTGAGCGGACATTAGAAGAAGGTTTGGTGATGTTGAACCGCATCAGAGAGGAATGGAAGGAAACCATGGCTAAATATAAAGAACCAGCCCAAAAATTTTCAGTACATAATTCGGGCATTGGACAAAATGAGAATTTAGGTAATGAGAGAGAGATGTACACCTCTCCTAATCAAACATTCACTTTCCAAACTGAAATCCACAACTCCAGTTTCACAGATTCATCGAGTGCACCAAAGGATTCACCAATTGACGATAGAATGTATGAGAAGTTGTGTAATAATGCAATGTTTGATTTACCCGACTGCGAAGCGTCCATTTCAAGTGAAACCATGTCAAATCCTTGTGATCTCTACACCTCCACTCTTGAACCAAAATTGATTGAAAACCATTCTTTGCATGAGGTGTTTGAGAATTTTAACCTTCACATGAATGAGGTGATTGACGTTGGGGATATATTGATTGATGAACCCGAAATTTTGGATGAGTTTGTCCCACCAATTCATCAGGTCCTTTCACTTCCTTATGGTCATCATCTTGAACCTTTAATTCTTCCCGAACCCCAAATGCATCTTGAAGTTGATGATAATCGTATAACCGAAGATCAGACCGAAATTCAGCCTTCATCTCCCACATCTGGTTTAGCGACACTCGACACATCGATACGTTTACCCATTTCATCTTCCACTCTCTCTGGTTCTTCTTCTGTCCCTAAAATGATAGTGAGTGTTGATGAATCACAATCCGTTAATTCAAGTTCGACAATCCCAGAAAGCCAACTTGATTTGGATATTTTTGAAAATGAGGTAGATGAGTTTTTCGAGTCTTCTACCTCAATAATTTTTTATGAATCAAGTAGGATAAATTCTGGCACAAAACATTTTGACAGCAAAATGTTCGATCACACCATTGATAAAAGTTTTGAAGAACTTTTTGCTGACGAACTTGAATTTTTAAACAATACGGATTTTGTGATTGATCGACCTCCACTTATAGAAGTTGAACCGCCACCATTCCTTCTTCCTAATCATTCACATTCATCCTCATTCTTTTTTTTCTCTAATTTAAAATTCAAACCCTTTCCGGACCACCACTTATCCCTTCCTCATTTTTTCCTAACTCGATACAACACATTCTTCCACTGACCTATACGCTACACTGATAAAATCTTTGAATGGTTGGTATTAACTTTTGGTCTTTGTAAAGTCTTACTTTGACCAAATGACTCACCCACTCTTAAAATGCTTCATATTGTCTAACTCATGTTTGAGGGGGGGTGTTTTTGGCTCTTGAAATAACTGTTATCCTCAATATTGTGAGCCAAAAATAAGTTTGGGGGAGAATTTTCACATTAATATATTTTGCCCCCGTTAATAAATGTCCTCCCAAGCTTACAGTTTTTTTTTAGGTTTAGCAGATAGAAACAGCGAGGACACTGTTGAAAACAAGTTTGGGGGAGGTTTGTGCTTATTTTCGCATCACTTCGCATACTTCGCATAAGCACAAAACATATAAAAAATAAAAATAAATAAAAATAAATAAATAAATAAAAATATTTTTGTACATAAATAAGATAATAAAAGATTAGATAGTGAAAAATTACATCTAAAAGATTGGAAAAATTTAAGAAAACCAAGAAAATTAGATGTTTTCTTAAACGAAACTAGTAATAAGTAGTTATGAGCCGTTGTCCCAAGGGTTAGTAAGATGAAAGAAGTCACTAATCTGAGAATAAAAATAAGTCTGAAAAATAGTTTCTATGCTGGAAGCCAAACATTTGAATGTTGATACCCTACTATACGCACTTACACACGTCTTGAAACTCGGGATAGTAAAGGATACCTTGAAATGCTCTTGTCTAAAAGCCAAAGTATGAAGGAAATAAAAAATGGATAAAAAAATAAAATGGTGAAGAAAAAAATGAACACTGGTTTTGTTATCGCCAAGGCAGCAATAAAAAATATAGCGAGGGTGCTTCATCACCTAGTGCCTTAGACCAACTGGTCTGGGAGTCACTGCTAAGCCATAGGTGGTGCAAGACGAGGAAAATACTAAAACACCGTATAAGCAAGCACATGAGTAATCGGTCGGGTAGTACCTCAAGAAGTATTAACGGTCGCATGAAAAATGTGTGAGCAAATCCATCTAAATATTCATCAAATTAAAAAGTACTGAGGCAGATGGACAAGAGTATGACAGCTTGAATTGAATTCTTCGAGTGTAGGGATGTCTTTTACACACACGTAGGGTTATATGATCGATGTTTGGAAGAAAGATAGGAATGAATAATAAAGACGATGTTTTATTGAGAGATGATGTGATTTCTAACATCTTTCCATGACTATTAAGATAAGGCTCATGACAATTGAAAAGCTAGTGTAGTTGAAAACTCTAATTTTCAAAGTCTTTCTTTTATAATTCTTATCTTTATATGTAACTTTCACGGTCTTCCTTTTATTATTGGATTTTGTGGGTGCAGTTCGCTGAAAACCCTCAGGAGACAACACTCCTCCTACTAGGGACACCTGGAGGTTTAAAGGCTTGTTGCACGTGCTCAGTGCAACCGTGTTGCCTATGAAAGTGTGCTAGTTAGTTTTTCTTTTTCCTTATTTTCTCCTTCTCTTTCTAATAAAACAAGTTTGCTCGAGACGACCAAAATTAAGTTTGGGGGAATTTGATCAGTCGAAAATATTGCATTTTTAACACATCAATTTCCCTACTATTTGCAATCATCTAAAGGTGTTCGGTATGAATATAGCACATATTAGCAAATTGTCTATAAAATACCAAATAACATGTGTTATATATTATAACTGGCATTTTGAGGGAAATTGAGTGTTTATTATTGCACGCATGATCTTTTGTATATCGCAACACTTGTCTCGAGATTGTGTGCAGTAAATTTCAGGAAAAGAACCGGAAGTGCTGATAAAAATATGCCAAGTCAAAGACTTGTGATCTGGCAGTGAACAAGAGAGTACAAAAATATTCCAGATATCAGGAAATAGCCCTAGAGCCAGCACAAGATCACTCAGAAAATTCCATGCATCAAAGCCACCAAAGGGCCGCGGATCCGCAGCCGAATGGGCTTGTTGGCCGCGGATCCGCGGCGTAATGGACACGTCATCAGCCCAGGTTTCCCCACATGCTCTCTCTGTAACGGCTCAGCTTCCAGAAGACTCCCAAATACCACGTGGCTTTATCCAGAAGGCTCGGCCTAACAACCTTACCCTAGAATATTCCTCATTCTAGAATATTCCCTCCAACAAACTTCTTCTAGAAGCCTCTCTCTAACAACCTAGCTTTGGAGGGAAGATTCAAATGAGGAGGCTATAAAATGAGATCTAGATCTAGGGTTTTGGGAGTTAGTTAGTTAGTTGGTTCATTTTGGAGGGAAAAATTATAGATCCAAATCAAAATTCAAATCAAATTGAGTGACACAATTTGATTGAAATCAAGATCTATCGAGTTCCGATTCAAGCAAGAAGCCATCGATCCTTTTTGAAGCATCGCCGATCTTCAACCGAGCAAGTGATCCAAGACGATCCGCGACTCATGGAGACGTTTCGAAGCTAATTCGACGATCGAGTTCTTTCCTCAATTCTTGTAGTTCTTGAGCGAATTGTAACGGAATTGTTGAATAATAAAAAGTGAAATTTCTTTATCTTGCTTATCTTTATATTTGAGCATTATGATGAGTTTTCGATTCTTGATTGATTTCTTTGTTATAATGTTTGAGTAAAAACTCCGCTCGTGGAGAAATCGTGAGAATAGATAGATGATGATGATTACAATCTTGAAACGATTCTTAAGTCCTATGAGTTTTGTAAACTCTAAAAAATTGAATCATCGACAACCTAGTTTTGAACGAGATGCTTTATTGAATGTTTTCGCTCTTAATTAGATATCAACGATCGGTGATTGAATTTCCTAGAGGCTAGCTTATGAATGATAATCAACGAAAGGACAAGGGATGATGATGGAGAAACCCTAGTTTCTTCAAGAGATCCCTAATCCTCGTTGATCATCATCGATCTAGCAACAAATCATCAATGGATAGGAATACGTAGTCACAAGTCTTCATCATCTCTATAGATTCGATCGATTCCTACAAGCTTCATTACAAATCTTGATAGTTCATTAGATTTGGACATCTTCTAGAACTTTATTGATTCTTGATCTTTAGATCTAGTTCTTTACTATTCTTGAAACTAAATTCCAAAATTCTTGAATCAATTTTCTTGCAATTTTTCTTTTATCTTTTCATTTCGACTCATCTAAAACGAAAGCGAGCAAAACACACATCTCAGTGGACGATCCGTATTCATTAACGCGCTACATCGACACCGTTAATTGATTGCGATATAAATTTCTTTGGTTGTGATCTTTACACATCTTTCTAAACACGACACACAAAGAATCATTCAATCATTTGGTACATTAGATTCATGTTGAATTAAAGTTATAGTTGGATATATTCATGTTTGGATTGTATTCGGATTAGACTAAGACTCAGATTGAGTTAGACACTTAAACAGATTTTAGTCCTGAATTAGGTTTAGGAGTTATCGGTAACTGATGCATATGGACGGCAGGATTTATGACTTTTTCTAAGCCAATTACCATTGATAACCCCGTTTTGGTTTTCTACCTTAAATAGGCAAGCACTCACTTTCTCCGGCTCCCTGAGGCTCAAGAGAATTGGTCCCGCTTAAACCTATGTTTACTAGGATCCTTATTGTAATTTAATATAACTTGAGGGGGTTTTATGAAAAATATTTTTGGTATACTTTCAAAATAAACCTCAAATATTTATTTATCGTATTTATGGTTTTCATGGATGTAAATTTTTAAAAGTGATGTATTCTAGTGAATAAATACCTAGCTTGAATAATACATGGTATTTTTGTGTAAATTTGACTTGTATGGATTCTTGATGGTATTTTCATGAAACTTGTAATTCTTTTCTTTTGTTTAGAAAAACATAGAATTTATTATATATTTAAAATAGATGGTTTGATAATCTTTATATATAATTATAAAAAATAAAATTTATTTATTAAATAGAAAATCACGTTTTTCTTAAAAATTGCATTAAAAATTCCATCGAGATCGGATGCTCCGTGAGGAGGTCTGCATCTCACTCTACTAGTCCCGAGGATGTGCGATAACCCGCACCATCCCGATCGGGTTCCCCAAAATGGGTTGTAGAGGCATAATTGTAAGAAATGTAAATAACACAATTTAAAGAATACGGTTTTTAATAATAGTTTATGGTATTTTGATATAAAAGTCGTATTTGCCACAAAGTTGTTATTCAAGGGAATCGTGCTATGTCAATATGCGTGTTTGTGAGAGGTAGGTCATTACCTCATGAGATTTTCTAAAGGTAATACAAGCAAAAGTATTAAAATATGTCATATGTAAAGTTTGTGGTATTTAAACGAAAATTTCAAATAAAAGGTACATAACATAGTATTTTGAGATGAAACTTGTTCTCTAAGGTTGTTTCATGATTACTAAGCAAGTTGTAATAACATGGATGAATGGTTATTAAGAAAAGTTGTGTTTTTAACGATTTTAGCAACGAATGTCGGAATAACTCCTCTTCCGACAATTTTTGAAAAGAGAACTTTTTTAATTTAGGAAGAGAGGAGAAGAGAGGGGAGGTTTAGGAAAGGAATGATGGCCTTCGTGAAGTCGCGGGGTCGCAGAGAACGTCTCGAATCTTCGCCGGAACTTGATCTAGTGCTAACTCCACTTGTACTCTACTTTGGCTTGGAAATTTTTGAGAATTTTAACAATAGATCTCAGAATGAGAAGGGCTAGGGTGTGATGTTGTATTTATAGAGTAGAATTAGGGTTTTGTGAGTGAAGAGAGAATTAAAAATGTATTAAAAATAGGATTTATGAGTGAATTTAAGTTCTCTGTTAATTTACAGAGAAATCAAACAGCACTGGAGTAGTGGGGGTAGGCCAAAGGACTGGGGTGCAGAGAATGAGGGCATTACCCACGGTTTAGCCCGATGTCGCCAACCTTTTCTTGCGTCTTGCCAGTCCACTGTTGGAGGTGGGGGCTTGGATGAAATGCCACGTGTCTACGTCGGTTCATATAACATTCATCACATATTTTTTTATCAGACTTTTCATTTTACGTGTATTGCACGTGTAACCTTTTGGGCTTCCAAAATGTTTAAAAGAAAAATCAGTAAAAATATATGTGGCTGAGGGGATTCGAACACAGGGGCTACGTCACAACAGGGCAAGGCTTTACTAATGAGCTACAAGTTGTTTCTTGCTGTTCTTAAACAAATTAAATTTATAACTTGTGCTCAGCCTTGAAACTCTATTCTGTACATTAACTTGAAATTTTTTTGTACAATGAAATTAAAGTCGTTACACGACGATAGGTACAATACCATCTAGGAGTTCTCAAGTGAGTCCATCCAGTGAAACTCATTCATCTAATGAGCACCTGTATAAATCTTTGGTGTCAAACATCAATGGCTATGGGATCAACCATCGCCCCGGTTGGGGTCAAGAAACGTATACACTAGTCTATTTTGAAGTATCGATACCCAGTCTCAATACTCCTTCGGCTAGGGACTTTTTAGGATGTGCTTATAAACTACCCAAGCCCCACCAGTATGATCCCTATCATAATCCTGGTAGTCAAGCAAAGATCCTATGGGCTTTATCATTATGTATTAGTGATACGTGGTAACGAGTAAAACGTATTCACATGAATGATAAAAACAAACCAGATAGCATATGATCAGTCAAAAATATTGCATTTTTAACACATCAATTTCCCTACTCTTTGTAATCATTTAAAGGTGTTTGGTATAAATATAACACATATTATCAATTCGTCTACGAAATATCAAATAACATGTGTTATATATTATAACCGGCATTATGAGGGAAACTGTGTTTATTACTACACGCATGATCTTTTGTGTATCAACACTTGTCTCGAGATTGTGTGCAGGAAATTCTCCAGGTTAAAGAGTCGGAACTACTAAAAGTGCTGATAAAATACACCAAGTCCAAGACTTGAGATCTGGCAGTGAACAGGAAAGTATAAAAATATTCCAGACATCAGGAAAGTGCCATAAAGCCAACATCAGAATTACCCTGGAAAAATCATGCAGAGATCACCTCAAACGGCCGCGGATTCGTGGCCGAGTCAGGCCAATCGGCCGCGGATCCGCGGCCGAGTTAATTTGTCGGCGGTGGGAACTTTTTTCAGAAGTCTCCTTTTAACGACCAAGCTTCTCCAAGACGCTTCGAATTGTGTAGATTTCTCCAGAAGCTTCTCCTTCTAACAGCCAAGTTTCTTGTGCAAGCTTAATACCTACCAAGCTTCTCATGCAAGCTTCATAACAACCAAGCTTCCAAGGGAAGCTAGACCTAGCTTCTAGGGGAAGCTAAAGGGAAAACTATAAAAAGGGACCTAGGGCTTCATTACAAAGGTTGTTGAATATTAAACCAAATTTCCACAAGTTGAGTAACACAACTTGCAACGTCAAAACCCTAGCCTAAATCAATTCCAAAGCTAAATCAAGATTCATCGAGTACCGATTCAAGCAAGCCTTCAACGAGCCTTTGAAGCAACGCCGATCTTCATCCGAGCAAGAAATCCACGACGATCTGCGATTCAAGAAGACTGAAGCGAAGCTAGTTTCGACGATTTAGTTCTTCCTCAAATCTTATCTTTGAGTGAATTGTACCTAAACGTTGATAAATAAAAGATGAAAATTCTTAATCTATCTTTTCTTTACAAATAAAAGATGAAAATTCTTAATCTATCTTTTCTTTACATTCTTGCATTATGAAGAGTTATAGATTCTTGATTCTTTTCTTTTTCATGATGTTTGAGTGAAAACTCCGCTTGTAGCGGAATCGAGAAAATAGGTAGATGATGATGATTAAATTCTTGAACGATTCTTAAGTCTTATGAGTTTTGTAAACTTTAGGAAATTGAATCATCGAAAACCTTATTTGAGCGAGATCGCTTTCTTGAATACTTTCGCTCCAAATTAGATATCAACGATCGGTGATTTAATTTTCTAGAGGCTAGAATTTGAATGATAATCAATGAAAGGACAAGGGATGATGATGGAGAAACCCTAGTTTCTTCAACAGATCCCTAAACCTCATTGATTGTCATCGATCTAGCAACAAATCTTCAATAGATAAGAATTTGTAATCATTAGTATTCATCATCACTATCAATTGGATCGATTCCGACAAGCCTCTTTACAAATCTTGATAATTCAAACTATTTGGATATTTTCTTGATCTCTATCATTTCTTGATTTTAGATCTATTTCTTGATGATTCTTGAAACTAAATTTCACAAATATTGAATCATTTTCTTATATCTCTTAATTTTCAACTCAACTAAAACGATAACGAACAAATCACACTTTCTCAGTGGACGGTCCGTTCTTATTGACGAAACTACAATAGACACCGTTAATTGATTGCGGTATAAATTTTTTTGGTTGTAAAACATTTTTATATACGCAACTTAGAAGATCCAATAAAATGGCGCCGTTGCCGGGAATCGTGTGTTAATTTGTTCATTTTTGTAATTTGAGTTGGAAAATTTATTATTCCATCAGAATTTTTAGATCAAAATTCGCAACAAGCGCTTAACGATTTGTTGTGATTTGTTGTAAGGAGATCTGGAATCTGTGGAGCGAGAGGAAAAAATTTCAGAGCATCTCAGGGAGTTCAGTGAGTGAACAGGAGTATCTGCACGAATTTCTGTGCAGAGATCTCATCTTTAGACCGCGCATCCGCGGCCAAAGAAGGTATCTCGCGGCGGTTCCGCGACGAGATTAGGGCTTCACTGCACCAAATCTTCTAGGTGAATTTCTGACTTTCTTATCTCCTCCCTGCTTTGTCCATTAACCAATTTCTGCAAGATTCTTTGCAAAACTCACAGCGCCGCAAAACAAAAAGAAAAATTGTTGCGTGTTTGATCTTGGTTGTTTGCATATTTTAACATGGAAATTAAGGGGTAAAGACCAAATTCAGATTAGGTGGGGATTTCATTACCCTTCCTAAGCCCCAAAAATCACAAACTTGCATCCGCATCACCCTCATTAACTACAACATATTTAGACATGACTCTAAGGACCATCGCGCTCACTTAGGACAGAAGGAGGTCGTGGGTAATCTATTGCTTATCCGCATTTCTTTTGTGGTGTCTAAGGCAAGTGTGTCTAAGACAAGTGGTTACTTAATTAGGCCCACTACTTACGTAGTGGAGAACCTCCCACTTACCTGGCACTTACCTGGCCACAGAAAGGGCAAAGAGGCAGTAGAGGATCTATCTTGCGACTTGTCTTCTGGAAGTCTAGGAGCGGTCTAGAGACTTGACCTAGGTGACCACTAGATTTAGGGTTGCTTGTGCATTGTTTGTGTGAATTTTTCAAAATCCGTCTTTTTCAAACCAAACACCAAACTCATCTTTTCCCATAATTATCACTCAACGCTGCCACTTGTGCTAAATCATTTAGTGCATGCTCGGCTGGACACGGGATTCTAGTGCCCGTCTTGTCCGCGTTCCTCCTATCGACTCCAAAGTCGATATTTCTACGTCTACTTGTTCTTTACCCACCACCACACCCACTTCGATGGACGGTTCTCCATCGAACTTCTTTAACACTACTCTGCCACCGTCCGCAGGTGCACAGAATCCGTGTATGTCTACGTTACCCACCCCGGTACTTACGGGGAGGCGGAATAGGTAAAAAACAAATTTTTATCACAAGGTAACATAGACTATCTTGAGGATCTTTGCCAAACCATTTCTAACAAACAACTAGAAGTTCTATCTACTATGCTTAGGAGATTATACCTCACAAAAACGGTCCTTCGGTTCTTCCCTCCGCTGTCATCCTCGTCCATTCAAGCTCCGAGGATCGGTTCGGATCTTGGTCACCTCCGCGGCCTCCTAGAGTCGAAGACGATCCACCCGGGAGTCTATAGTCCGAGCTCCACCTCAAGCCGAGGTAACTAGGGCAACAAGTTTGCTATGCTTGATGTCCTAGGTGATGTAGAGGAAAAAGATGGATTTGTTTTTCTATTTTATTTCTATTTTTCTCAACACATGAAAGCTATAGAAAAATCTAGATAGGAGGAAGAAGAAGAACCATGGGAGCTTTCTTTTGGATGAGAGAGAAAGCCAAAGAGATAATGATCCATAAGAAAAATAATTACCATTCTTTTGTCATGATAAAGTGTGATGGTTACCATTGATTTGACCATTATCATGTCAAATTAAATCCAAGCCATAAGAAGAGTCTAGAGCTCACAAGAAATATCCAAGTCAACAATGGTCAACTAGGTCAAATGGCCAACATAGTCAAATGGTCAAAGCAATTAGCCATAACATAATTATCATTAAAAAGATTAGTAAATATTTTCCTCACCTCATAATGGTTTTGACTGAATCAATGGTCAAAACCCTAATGAGGCAACTTCTTCTTCGCTCCTCACAACCGTGCATACACACCTGCATCCGCATTCCGTAGAATATGAATGCACAGAAGACAAAACTAATCTATCTATACAATACTAGGATCCAGCTTAAACCAAAGCCCACTAGTATTTTTTGCCCGAACATCATACGCGCACAAGTGCACGTAAGTGATCGCAGCCCTGCCGTAAAACCATACGGCCTCTACACCTTTTGCCCAGTGCAGGGAAACTCTCTGTGTGGGACTCTAAAGACTCGACACTACGCTGGCAGTGGGTTTAACCATAAACCGCAAGCGGCACTAGCTGTACGTAACGGTCCCCAGGTAGATGTCGATAAGAAGGCCGATGAGGTAAACCCATCCGAACTCCTACTGAGCCTGAATATGACAATCTCCGTATAGTCCGGTCTGTTCGTCTAAGAGTATCGCATGTCGGGCCTAGGGGGCGGTAAACGTCAGACCCCTAATAGCAGTATAAATCGTGTCGGAGTGTAGCCCAGAACACCCTGAGAAAATACTAGAAACACTACCAGTAAATCTCGCTTGCCCTGGCCAGGGACTTTGTGTAATGGCTCTCCTAGATACAGCGCGATATCAACCCCCAATACCGGGAGAGACGAATCCTATCTAACCGCTACTGCCTCCAAGTGCTTCGGGACTGCACCCAACTACTACCTGTTTGCACGACTCCTTTGGGCCGTGGTAGGGTAGTAATCAAAGTACAGTGAGAACACACTCGAGGCGAAATAGCAGCGTCAAGTCGACGGACTAAGCTGTACTCCTGTCTCCTGGGAACTGTTATCTGACAATAGGTATAGTACCAACCAACAGTTCCCGATGAGTCCTGTCCAGTGTACTCGTAACCTAACGAGCACCCGCATACTATCTCCAGTACGACGTACTAATGGCTGTGGGACAGACCATCACCCCTGCTGGGATAAGAAGCATATATGCTAGTCTACTCCGGAGTATCGATGCCCCGTCTCGATAATCCTACGACTAGGGACCTGTATAACGATGTGCTTGTAGATTACCCAGCCCCCACTAGTGTGACTGCCATCACAACACTGGTAATCAAGCAAATATCCTAAGGGCTCCACTAATATGTATAAGCGATATGATAAAAGAAACACATGCACATATTGAAGTACAAACAAACCAAGTAGCATACTACCATTTTGAGCAAGATTGTCTATTCAACTGTGAATATCCCAATCTTCGATTAATTATACAAACTAGTATGATACAGTAATGGCCTCTAGGGCATATACACTAACAATCCGCCCCACATCTCTCTCCAAGAGAGATGTTACCCTATACGAGGTCCTCTTTCGACCTGTCTTACCATTCCACCAGCCAATGGGGACAATTTTGAAATCAAACCACAATACATCAATCTTTTACCAAAATATTGTAAGTCCACGTTGCCCACCCCGGTGCTTACGGGGAGGCGGAAACGTTATGAAAAATTCGATTTTTACAACACTAGGCAACATGGACTACACCAAAGGAGGGATCTTTGCTAAACATAAACTAACTACAAAGCTAAAAGAGTTAGCTACTCGGTTAAGGGGTTATACCTAAGTCTTGAAGTCCTTCTCTTCTTGCTCCGTGGAGTGTGATGAACGGGTTCTCCTCTTCGCCTTCTCTTGCCGAAGAAAGATCCACCCGAGGGCCTCTACCTTTGGCTCCAACCTCAAACTAGAAGTAACTAAGATGCTTAGTGTGCTAAACCTAGAACCTTAGAGAGAGTAGAGAGTAATTTTAAGGGATTTATCTCAAGCTCAATGGTTCTCAACTCATGAGAGGGGAGAGCTTTGAGAGAGAGGAAGAGGATGAGAGAGAATGAGAATGATAGAATAAGAAGAATAATCCAACCTTCTCACATATATATGAATTATGATAAATAAATAATTACCTAAAGATAATTGTGATGGTTAATCTTGAAATGACCATTATCATTTCACATTAATTACTTTTGCAAGAATCAAAGAGCATCTTACATATGAAATGATGATGGTCAATATGTCAACATAGGTCAACAAGTCAACCATAGTCAAATGGTCAACAACCCTAACCATAACACAATTATAATTAACTAATATTAATAATCATATTTCACACATAAGCATTAGGGTTAAGAAAAAGACAATGGTCATCAACCCTAATGAAAGTCCTCTGCCTCTGCCTCAGTCAACTGTGCATACACACCCGTATCCGTGTTCCGAGGAACACGAATACAAAAAGATAAAATCAATCCCAAAACATATACTAGGATCTGGCTTAAACCAAAGCCCACTAGTATAAGCTGTCCGGACACTAAACGTGCACAAGTGCGTGGATGTGAACAAACCCCGTCGCAAAACCATGCGACCTCTACTCAATTTGCCTAAAGGAGAATAACCCTCTGTGTGGGACTCTAAAGACTCAACACTACGCTGGTAGTAGGTTTAACCACAGACCGCAAGCGGCACTAGCTGTACGTAACGGTCCCCAGGTAGATGCCGATAAGAAGACTGACGAGGTAAACCCATCTGAACTCCTACTGAGCCTGAATGTGACAGTCTCCGTACAATCCGGTCTGTTCGTCTAAGAATATCGCATGGCGGGCCTAGGGGGCGGTAAACATCAGTCCCCTAATAGCGATACAAGTCGTGTCGGAGTGTAGCCCAGAACACCCTGAGATAACACTGGAAAACCTACCAGTCTATCTCGCTTGCCCTGGCCAGGGACTTTGTGTAAAGGCTCTCCTAGACACAGCGCGATATCAACCCCCAATACCGGGAGAGACGAATCCTGTCTAACCGTCACTGTCTCCAAGTGCTTCGGGACTGCACCCAAAAACTACCTATTTGCACGACTCCTTTGAGCCGTGGTAGGGTAGTAATCAAAGAACAGTGGGAACACACTCGAGGCGAAGTGACAGTATCAAGTCAACGGACTAAGCTGTACTTATATCACCTGGGAACTGATAACTGACGATAGATATAATACCAACCAACAGTTCCCGACGAGTCCTGTCCAGTGTACTCGTAACCTAACGAGCACCCGCATACTATCTCAAGTACGACGTACTGACGGCTGTGGGACAGAACGTCTCCCAAACTGGGATGAGAAGCACATACGCTAGTCTACTCCGGAGTATCGATGCCCTGTCTCGATAGTCCTACGACTAGGGACCTGCATAAGGATGTGCTTGTGGATTACCCAGCCCCCACGAGTGTGACTGCCATCACAACGCCGGTAATCAAGCAAAGATCCTAAGGGCTCCACTAATGTGTAAAGGCGATATGCTAAAAGAAACACATGCACACATTAAAGTAGAAACAAACCAAGTAGCATACTACTATATTGAGCAAGATTGTCAATACAAGGTGAATATCCCAAGCTTCCATCAAGTAATATACAAACTAGTATGATACAGTAAAGGACTCTAGGGCATATACGCTAACAAATATCACGGTCTCGAGTCTGAAGACGCATACGTCTTTATTACCAAATTTGAAAATGTATGCGCTATGATGGGTACATCACAGCTTTCTGTGGATGCTATGAGATTACGTCTTCTCGCATTCACTTTGTGCGATATAGCCGAGAAGTGGCTTTATAACACAGCCGCACATTTTATTTCAAATTGGGGAGAATTCGTAACTGTTGGGGTAAAAATTTACACCCCGGTTGACCAAGTCAAAATCAAAGTCAACCCTAAGCCAGGTGGGCCCAAGCCCATGTCAAGTGGGCCAATGCCCGGAGCGAGCCCGAACATGAAGCGGCCGGCCTTCCCCCATGTCAAAATAAAAATTTTGTAATAAATAATTTTGTTGTATTTCTTGTATTTTTATTTTATGAATAAATGTAAGAAAATGGGCATAAAGCCAAATTTTGTAAAGCCCATGGTTTATGTGCAAAAAGAAATGGCACATGAGTCATGGGATAGGAAAAATGCCATTTTGTGAAGCCCAAGGGGCTATATGTAAAATGTATAGTCTATAAAGGCAAAGATAATGAAATATCTCAACAACGTTTTCTCTCTCCAAAAAAAAATCCAGATCTGTGATCTTCTTCTTCCTCAAGGTTCTAAAACCTTCTTTTTTCTTTTGAATTAAATCAAGAGTTTTACACTTCCTTTTAAAAAACTAAATAGTTTTTCACCACAAAACCCACAAAGGGGAACCCAGATCTTCCATCAGATCTCAAAAAGAAGAGATTTTTAAAATCTCACACTTCTTGATCTTCATGATCCGGCCAACAAAGGAAGAAAAGGGAGACCCATCTCCAGAAACCCCACTTTGGGGAAGAACTAGGGCTCAAGGGGAGAAGCCCTTCATCAGCTTTAAAACATCCTAGGAGTTTAACTCCTCATATATATATATATATATATATATATATATATATATATATATATATATATATATATATATATATATACAGAGAATAATAAGTGCTCCTTTCTGGGAGTACAACTCCCATTGCAGGGACCAAGTCCTTTTTGCCGCTCGAGCGCCCACGTGCTGACACGTAGGGCGCTAGCGCTCTTGCGATCAGCGCGCTAGCGCTAGCGCCCGAGCGCCCACGTGCTGACACGTGGGGAGCTAGCGCTCTTGCGCTCTGAGCGCTAGCCCCAAAGCACTAGCGCCCGAGCGCCCATGTGCTGACACGTGGTGCGCTAGCGCTCAGAGCGCTAGCACTCGAGTGCCTACGTACTGACACGTGGTGCGCTAGCGCTCAAAGCGCTAGCGCAAGTGCTAGCACCCAAAGCGCTGGCGCTTTTTCCCACGCATCCTTTGGATGCCCTTTCCCTTTTTTTTATTTTATATATGTATATATACATATGCATACACTAGCGCCCGAGCGCCCATGTGCGGGACCCCCGTAAAAACTCTGCGTGGCTCTCGATATATCCAAGCCCCCCTCCAAAACAAAACACACGTACACTGCACATTGAGTTCGCATGACCAGTTTAACCCATCAATCGGAGGTTCCCCCGCTCTAAAGGCGAGGGGTAATTAACGGCAGCTTAGTCCGCGGCTGCCGGAGATTCGGATCCCCACAATCAATAAACCCCGGCCTACCCTAGGTAGGGAGAATCTGTAGTACGCCTGATAAGCGCGCGCGTATTCCCATCTCAATGGGGTGACGAAAAACACCCTACAGATTCTGGCACGCCCGGTGGGACCTTTCTCTCCTCCCATATTTCGGGTTAAACGTTCATACGAACTCAATCAATATACATATCGATTGCCTATACTGAAATGATGTTTTTTTTCCGTGCAGCAATCAACTCTCGACGACAATGTCTCCCGAGGCGAATTCATCTTCCAACGCAACCCCGATCCCGTACGTGGTCAAGGTCAATGCTCGTGTGGTTCTCCCCGCAAGCCTTAGTCGACAGTGGGAGGAACTGCCCCGCCAGTTTGGCTCCGTCATCATCTACCCTGCCGGAAGCGCTCATCTGGCAGAAATCCCGGCGGAATAGGTGGCCAAGCCGGTCTCAAGGGGCAAGAGGCCGAATGTTGTGATTGCTAAGGAACCACAATCGAAACTTAAGACGGTGTCTGAACAACTCTCTGGTGCTCCAGCTGGGGGCAAGACTTCCGGTACAAAGGGCGACATCAAATGTTGTGAACGAGCTCAGGCGATGACTCCAGCAAATGCACAATCGAGCGTATCTCCAAAATCCTCTATCGCCCGGTCTACAGTGTCTTCCCTGTTAGTGTATATGCCCTAGAGGCCATTACTGTATCATACTAGTTTGTATATTACTTAATGGATGCTTGGGATATTCACCTTGTATATACAATCTTATTCAAAATAGTAGTATGCTACTTGGTTTGTTTCTACTTCAATGTGTACATGTGTTTATTTTTGTATATCGCCTATACACATTAGTAGAGCCCTTAGGATCTTTGCTTGATTACCAGCGATGTGATGGCAGTCACACTAGTGGGGCTGGGTAATCTATAAGCACATCCTTATGCAGGTCCCTGGTCGCAGGACTATCGAGACAGGGCATCGATACTCCGGAGTAGACTAGCGCATGCGCTTCTCATCCCAGTGTGGGAGACGGTCTGTCCCACAGCCGTCAGTACGTCGTACTTGAGATAGTATGCGGGTGCTCGTTAGGTTACGGGTACACTGGACAGGACTCGTCGGGAACTGACTAGTTGGTATTATGCCTATCGTCAGTTATCAGTTCCCAGGTGACATGAGTACAGCTTAGTCCGCTGACTTGACACTGTCACTTCGCCTCGAGTGTGTTCCCACTGTACTTTGATCACTACCCGACCACGGCTCAAAGGAGTCGTGCAAACAGGTAGTGGTTGGGTGCAGTCCCGAAGCACTTGGAGGCAGTGACGGTTAGACATGATTCGTCTCTCCCGGTATTGGGGGTTGACATCGCGCTGTGTCTAGGAGAGCCATTACACGAGTAGTCCCTGGCCAAGGCAAACGAGATATACTGGTAGGCTTCCAGTGTTATCTCAGGGTGTTTTGGGCTTCACTCCGACACGACTTGTACCGCTATTGGGGGACTGACGTTTACCGCCCCTAGGCCCGCCATGCGATGTATCAGACGAACAGACCGGACTGTACGGAGAATGTCACATTCAGGCTCAGTAGGAGTTCAGATGGGTTTCGCCTCGTCAGACTTCTTGTCGGCACTACCTGGGGACCGTTACGCACAGCTAGTGCCGCTTGCGGTCTGTGGTTAAACCCACTGCCAGCGTAGTGTCGAGTCTTTAGAGTCCCACACAGAAAGCTTTTCGCCTTTAGGCAAAAGAGTAGAGGTCGCATGGTTTTGCGACAGGTCGCATGGTTTTGCGACAGGGTTCGGTCACATCCGTGCACTTGTGCACGTACAGTGTCCGGACAGTTTGCACTAGCGGGCTTTGGTTTAAGCCAGATCCTAGTGTACGTATTAGGATTGGATTTATCCAGTTTGCATTCGTGTTCCTCGGAACACGGATGCGGGTGTGTATGCACAGTTGACGGGGAGACAGAGGCAGCGGATTCTCATTAGGGTTGTTGACAGTTGACCGTTGACTATTGACTTTTTGCTCAACCCTAATGAGAATATGATATGTGATTAACTATTATATTAATTAAGTATTATGGTGACATGGTTGTTGACTTTTGTTAACTTTGTTGACTTGTTGACTTGTTGACTTTGTTGACCGGTTGACTAGGCTTGACTAGTTGACCATCATGATAACCATAGCCATCATTTCATGGCAAAGACTTTTGCTTGCTTGCTCATTTGTGCAAAATGAGTGCATGAAATGATATGGTTATGGTTGCTTCAACCATCACATAACACTTGATTTGGTATAATGAGTTATGATGGTTTTGGATTATGAGAGGGTGAAAGACAAAAGAAAGGCTCATTCTTACTTGCTCATTCTCTCTCTTGTTCTTGAGCTCTCTTGCTCTTGCTTTCACCCTCTTCCTCTTGCTCCCTCTCTTGACTCTATGGTTCACATATCTCATGAGTTGAGAATCAAGAACCATAGATAAAATCCCATACAAACTCTTCTCTACTCATTCTAGTTTACAAGGTTTAGCAAACCAAGTGAACTAGTTTCTTCAAAGAACGAAGAAGGAGCCAAAGGTTGGAGCTTTCAGGTGGATCTATCTTCGGCGTAAGGAGACGACAGGAAGAAGCCGATCCGGACCTCCATTGGAGTTTGAAGACGAAGGAGTTCAAGACAAGCAAGGTATAACCCCCTAACCGAGTAGTTAGCAACTCGTAGTTAGGTTGTTAGTTAGATGTTTAACCAAGATCCGGGTTATAAGTCCATGTTACCACCTCTATAAAAATCGTTTTTTATCAAATTCCGCATGCCCGTAAATACCGGGAGAGGTAGCATGGACTTACAGTGGTATCAGAGCCTAGTTAAACTCTATCTAACATGTTAGCAAGTAACTAGAAGATCGATCAAAGAAAAAGTCCCGAAATGAACCCCAAAATTCGAAGTTTCTGTCGATTTTTATACTGTTCAAAAGTTGATTATTTTCATCTCTAAAATTGGCTCAGGCTTTTGTGTGATCACCCACCAAATTTGGTCCAACGATCGAGTCAAAGCACCGCGGAAATGCGGCGGGAGCACGCTCCCGCCGCGGATCCGCGGCCGAGTTGACTCGGCCGAGGTCCATCTTTGGTGCAGTGTTATTCTGGGGTTGTTTTGGGATTTTTGATATATATATTTTCTGCCCAGATTTTCCAGAACGAAAATTTTATTTTTGGGGTCCCGAAAATCCGTATTTTTGATCGAACTTCTAAAAGACTTAAGCTAACGGGTTTTTCTGTAATGTGATATTTGTATTAAACGTCTGCTAATCGCTATATGTCGATTAGTGGGGGTTATACAAATCTGTGATCTGTAATGTTGCTGGAATGTGTATATGAATATGTTGGATTGTCGCGGGTAAATAGCCGGGGGTTGTGAGACGAGAGTTTTCTTTTCTTTCAATTCATGTAAATTTGTAAATTGATGTAATAATTATTTGTATGGCCGCACAACCGGGTCGGGGTTGTAGCCGTCATTGTATAATTTCTTTTTACTGTTTTTGCTCCTAGGATAGACCCATGGAGGGGGTGCACAAACTACCGGGTATGCCGAAGTGCCGAGTGGCCTACTCATGGAGATGAGGGAGGTTGCTTCGCTTCGGATACTTGGCGGGTAGTTTGCCGCACCCGTAGGGGTCTTGGGTGGGGTATTGGCTATTCACCGCGACCGTGTAATCTGTTTTTAGTTATAGGCTCGTGCGAATTACAGATTCCTAGTATATCCAATGTATTCATCTGTGATCTGAAATGTTTATCATTGCAGTTTATATCTATATATGATATTATTTAGGCGTTGCTTATGTTTTACAGCCGCGCTAGCCCAGCCCCCGCTCTGTCGTTAGTTAAGTAACCTAACGGGTAATGACGGGGCCCAGTGGCGAATGCGAATGGCATAAGCGTACGTCATATTTTGGTTGTTTTCTGCAATGGTAGGATTAAATGATGGGACGCATTAAAAGAACTAATGCAAGAATATCATGCATTAAAAGAACTAATGCAAGATAATAAACCAAGTTAAAGTCGTTGGAACACTTTCGAAAAACCACTCGGTTCTTTTCAAAACCAACTTTTAAATGCGGAGCATGAACCACTCCTTTTAAAAGCTATCTCGTTCCATCGACTATATCAAGTTCACTACGTTCACGATTTAGCCAAAACCATTCGTAGCCCTCCGTCGTTTCACATGAATGGTCAATAGTATTCAAGCTGTGTTTGTTAGCCAAAGTCAAGGCATAGTGATTGGTAGGTATTGGGCATTCATGTGCAGCATAGATAGATGCGTTGGTTTGGAACAGTCGTACTGCCTTGTTGGCCAAAGTCAAGGGTAGGTGCGGGTGGATTCAAATTAACCTGGAGAATGACGGGTAGAACTTGACATGTGACTTATGATTTGTTGGCCAAAGTCAAGGTCATAAGAGCATGGGGCAAAAATCCACATCGGGAGTTTCATAAGTACTGAAACTTGCTAGATTTGCATACCATTTGGAGTGTGATGATTCTGGTAGGATTCCTTCAGTTTCGTCACGCGATGATATTTGGATCCCGATCCTACTGTGAGTATATGCTACTCCTCGGGAAATTTCTCACTTAACGATCAATGCTATAAACCAAGTAGGTGTCTAGAAAGGTGTTAGCGGGGCTACGCCCCCAGGGAAAAGAGGTTCTTTAATTAAGGAACTTCGCGAAAGCGTTGGAAAACCTCCCTCGAAGTACCGACACCGGCCTGGCTGAACGGTTAAGCAAGTATTGTGCGGTGGGATTGATCCCGACTAATTCTTCCTTTATGGTTTGAGGAGGGATTCAAGAAACAGTGGGAGCCATCCTGTTTAGACAAACTAAAAACCACTCTAAACTTGCAAGAGCATCATGCTGAGTGTTTCTTCTTCTCTCTCCTAATTGCAGCGACCAATCGACATGACTGGACTTAAGTTACTTCTAGATAAAAACATACTGACAGGGCCAAACTACAAAGATTGGCTCAGGAATGTCAAAATGGCAATCAGTTACGACAAGCTGGGATATCTTCTTACCACCAAAGCTCCCCCTATCCCTGGTCCCACTTCCAGCGTCGCGGATAAGGAAATCCGCAAGACTTGGGAGATTGATAGCGCGAAGGCCAAGTGCCTCGTACTTGCCTCGATGGACAATGAACATCAGAGGAGGCACGAGAATATGGACCTGGAATCCATATTTCTTCATACAAAAGAACTGTATGGAGAGCAGTCTCGTATCGCAAGATACGAAGCGTCGAAAAAGCTATTTTCGGCAAAGATGGCCGTCGGATCATCAGTAGCCGAGCATGTGCTAAAGATGATCGGCTACGTTGAGGAGCTCGCGGACCTAGGGACCACATTGGAGAGTGAGCTCTATACGGACATAGTTCTCCAGTCCCTTCCTTCCACTTACGCCCAGTTTATACTGAACTTCAACTTGCAAGAAAAAGAAGTTGAACTTTCAGAGCTCCTCAACATGCTGAGGAGCGCAGAGGGCACCCTGCAGAAAAGTAGGGAAACATCCACTTTGTTTGTAGGAGGATCATCTTCTTCTAAGTCCAAGGCGAAAGCCAAGGGAAAGAAGAAGAAAGCCCCCGCCAAACCAAGGGGCGGTGTTAGTAAAGTGGATACGAAGGGAAAAGCTAAAGCAACAAAGAAAGCGGGGAAGCTTGTGGATAAGGAAGAATGCTTCTATTGTCATAAGAAAGGTCACTGGAAGAATGATTGCAGGGCTTGGAAAGCCAGAACACAGGAATTGAAGCAGGTTGCAGCTTCAGCTTCAGGTGTGTATGTTATTGAAAACTGTCTTTCAATAAACTCTACTTCCTAGGTATTGGATATCGGATCAGGATCTCATATCTGTAATTCTTTACAGGCGTTGAGAAACCGTAGGGTTTTGAAGGCAGGTGACATGACCCTCAGAGTTGCGAACGGAGCTAGCATGGATGCTAAAGCCGTGGGGGACTATCACCTGGGAATGTCAGATGGACATGTTTTGGTTTTGCGTAATTGCTTTTTTGTACCCAACGTAACTTGTAATATTATTTCTGTATCTTTAGTTTCTAAAGAAGGTTATGAATTTGCGTTTGTAAGTAATGTTGTAAACATTCACCTTAATCAAGTTCTGATTGGGTCAGGTACATTGAGTAATGGTATATACGTATTAAACCAACCACAGATTTTCAATGTCCAGAATACACACAAAAGAAAGTCTCCGGAAATAAATCAAACTTTCTTGTGGCATTGTAGACTGGGTCACATCAATGAGAGAAGGTTGACTAAGTTACATACAGAAGGATATTTGAATCCGTTCGAATATCAATCGTATGCCACTTGTCAATCCTGTCTCAAAGGAAAGATGACAAAGACTCCGTTTACTGGACATGGAGTAAGAGCGAGCGAGCTCTTGGGACTCGTACACAATGACGTGTGCGGTCCAATGTCTACACATGCGCGAAGCGGTTATTCTTACTTCATTACTTTTACGGATGACTTCTCAAGGTACGGTTATGTCTTCTTAATGAAACATAAGTCCGAAGCCTTTGGAAAATTCCAGGAGTATAAGAATGAAGTAGAAAAACAAACCGGCAAAAGTATTAAGATTCTAAGATCGGATCGAGGTGGAGAATACTTAAGTGCCGAGTTCCTGGACTATTTAAAAGAGAATGGAATTCTCTCTCAGCTTACTCCTCCATACACTCCGCAACACAACGGTGTATCGGAGAGACGGAACCGCACCCTATTGGATATGGTGCGGTCCATGATGAGTAACCCTGAGTTACCGCGATCATTCTGGGGATATGCGCTAGAATCGGCCGCATACCTTTTGAACCGAGTTCCTACTAAGACTGTGCCTACTACACCATATGAGATGTGGTGTGGGAAGAGACCCTATCTTAAGCACATTAAGACATGGGGATGTCCAGCTTTTGTAAAAAAGCAGCATGCGGACAAGCTCGAGGCACGCTCAGTACAGTGCAAGTTTGTGGGATATCCAAAGAACTCCAAGGGATATTTCTTCTACTGTGAAGAGGAACAAAAAGTTCTTGTTTCTCGTCATGCCTACTTCTTGGAAACTAAGTTTTTGGAAAACCAGATAAGTGGGAGCACAGTAGAACTGGAAGAAATTCCAGAACCACGGACTATTACTGAAAGTTTAGTGGAACCAGAGAGTTCAAAAGAACAGGACATTCCTACGCCGCTCCGCAGGAGTAGTAGGCAGACTCATCCGCCCGAGAGATACTACGGTTTTCTCATAGACGGGGATAGAGAGGACTGCATCATAGATTATGATAAGCCTACTAGCTTCCAGCAGGCCGTTCAGAGCGTTGACTCTGTGAAATGGCTGGATGCAATGCGGACCGAAATGGAGTCCAAGTACACCAACAAAGTATGGACGTTGGACATTGCTCCAGACGGGGTAAAACCCGTAGGATGCAAGTGGATCTTCAAAAGGAAGATTGGTGTAGATGGACAGGTTGAGACCTATAAAGCTAGGCTGGTAGCAAAGGGTTTTCGTCAAAGACCTGGCTTGGACTATGACGAAACCTTTTCTCCAGTAGCTATGCTGAAATCCATTCGGATCCTTCTTGCCATTGCTGCCTTCCACGATTATGAGATTTGGCAGATGGACGTAAAGACAGCTTTTCTAAATGGAAATTTAGAGGAGTGTGTCTATATGGACTAGCCAGAGGGTTTCATTCAGAGTGGGAGCAGCGGAAAGGTGTGCAAGTTGCTTAAGTCCATCTACGGACTAAAGCAGGCATCGCGGAGTTGGAACATCTGTTTTGATGAGACGGTCAAGGAATTTGGCTTTTTCAAAAATCCAGATGAACCATGCATCTATAGTAGATTTGTAGCGAGAACTGTAGTGTTCCTCGTTTTATACGTGGATGACATTCTCTTAATAGGAAATGACATTCCTATGCTACAATCTGTCAAGGGGTTCTTGTCGCACAGGTTCTCCATGAAAGACCTGGGTGATGCCTCATACATCCTGGGGATCCGGATCCATCGTGACAGATCCAAGAGGATATTAGGACTATCTCAGTCCAGGTACATCGACACCGTACTGAAAAGATTCAGTATGGAAGATTCCAAGCGCGGTAACCTACCAGCTTGTCACGGGATCACCCTCTCTAAAGAGATGTCTCCCAAGACTGATTTGGAGAGGGATCGCATGTCTATTATACCCTACGCTTCTGCGGTAGGCTCTATAATGTATGCGATGTTGTGTACCAGACCGGATGTAGCTTATGCACTGAGTGTGGTAAGCCGATATCAGTCAAACCCTGGGGAGAAACACTGGATAGCAGTAAAGAACATTCTCAAGTACCTGAGAAGGACTAAGGAGATGTTCTTGGTGTATGGCGGAAAAGACCTCCAGATCGAGGCCTTTGCTGACTCCAGCTTCCAGAGTGACAAGGATGATTCCAAGTCCATGTCGGGTTTTGTCTTTACCCTCAATGGAGGGGCGGTGTGTTGGAAGAGTTCCAAACAGGAAACCGTTGCAGACTCGACGATGGAAGCGGAATACATCGCTGCATCTGATGCCGCAAAAGAAGCTGTCTGGATGAGGAAGTTCTTGAAAGAACTTCAGGTGGTTCCGTCCATTGTTGATCCAATACCTCTGTATTGCGACAACAACGGGGCTATAGCTTTAGCGAAGGAACCCAGGTCCCATCAGAGATCCAGGCACATCTTGAGGCGGTATCACCTGATCAGGGAGATCGTGGATCGCCAGGAGATCGAGGTTCGGAGAGTCGCTTCAGAAGATAACACTGCAGATCCATTCACCAAGGCCCTGCCCCAGACTCAGTTCGAGCGGCTGATCGAGATGATAGGTCTTCGATACGCCAGTACATGGCCTTAGTGCAAGTGGGAGATTGTTAGTGTATATGCCCTAGAGGCCATTACTGTATCATACTAGTTTGTATATTACTTAATGGATGCTTGGGATATTCACCTTGTATATACAATCTTGCTCAAAATAGTAGTATGCTACTTGGTTTGTTTCTACTTCAATGTGTACATGTGTTTATTTTTGTATATCGCCTATACACATTAGTAGAGCCCTTAGGATCTTTGCTTGATTACCAGCGATGTGATGGCAGTCACACTAGTGGGGCTGGGTAATCTATAAGCACATCCTTATGCAGGTCCCTGGTCGCAGGACTATCGAGACAGGGCATCGATACTCCGGAGTAGACTAGCGCATGCGCTTCTCATCCCAGTGTGGGAGACGGTCTGTCCCACAGCCGTCAGTACGTCGTACTTGAGATAGTATGCGGGTGCTCGTTAGGTTACGGGTACACTGGACAGGACTCGTCGGGAACTGACTAGTTGGTATTATGCCTATCGTCAGTTATCAGTTCCCAGGTGACATGAGTACAGCTTAGTCCGCTGACTTGACACTGTCACTTCGCCTCGAGTGTGTTCCCACTGTACTTTGATCACTACCCTACCACGGCTCAAAGGAGTCGTGCAAACAGGTAGTGGTTGGGTGCAGTCCCGAAGCACTTGGAGGCAGTGACGGTTAGACAGGATTCGTCTCTCCCGGTATTGGGGGTTGACATCGCGCTGTGTCTAGGAGAGCCATTACACGAGTAGTCCCTGGCCAGGGCAAACGAGATATACTGGTAGGCTTCCAGTGTTATCTCAGGGTGTTTTGGGCTTCACTCCGACACGACTTGTACCGCTATTGGGAGACTGACGTTTACCGCCCCCTAGGCCCGCCATGCGATGTATCAGATGAACAGACCGGACTGTACGGAGAATGTCACATTCAGGCTCAGTAGGAGTTCAGATGGGTTTCGCCTCGTCAGTCTTCTTGTCGGCACTACCTGGGGACCGTTACGCACAGCTAGTGCCGCTTGCGGTCTGTGGTTAAACCCACTGCCAGCGTAGTGCCGAGTCTTTAGAGTCCCACACAGAAAGCTTTTCGCCTTTAGGCAAAAGAGTAGAGGTCGCATGGTTTTGCGACAGGTCGCATGGTTTTGCGACAGGGTTCGGTCACATCCGTGCACTTGTGCACGTACAGTGTCCGGACAGTTTGCACTAGCGGGCTTTGGTTTAAGCCAGATCCTAGTGTACGTATTGGGATTGGATTTATCCAGTTTGCATTCGTGTTCCTCGGAACACGGATGCGGGTGTGTATGCACAGTTGACGGGGAGACAGAGGCAGCGGATTCTCATTAGGGTTGTTGACAGTTGACCGTTGACTATTGACTTTTTGCTCAACCCTAATGAGAATATGATATGTGATTAACTATTATATTAATTAAGTATTATGGTGACATGGTTGTTGACTTTTGTTGACTTTGTTGACTTGTTGACTTTTGTTGACTTGTTGACTTTGTTGACCGGTTGACTAGGCTTGACTAGTTGACCATCATGATAACCATAGCCATCATTTCATGGCAAAGACTTTTGCTTGCTTGCTCATTTGTGCAAAATGAGTGCATGAAATGATATGGTTATGGTTGCTTCAACCATCACATAACACTTGATTTGGTATAATGAGTTATGATGGTTTTGGATTATGAGAGGGTGAAAGACAAAAGAAAGGCTCATTCTTACTTGCTCATTCTCTCTCTTGTTCTTGAGCTCTCTTGCTCTTGCTTTCACCCTCTTCCTCTTGCTCCCTCTCTTGACTCTATGGTTCACATATCTCATGAGTTGAGAATCAAGAACTATAGATAAAATCCCATACAAACTCTTCTCTACTCATTCTAGTTCACAAAGTTTAGCAAACCAAGTGAACTAGTTTCTTCAAAGAACGAAGAAGGAGCCAAAGGTTGGAGCTTTCAGGTGGATCTATCTTCGGCGTAAGGAGACGACGGGAAGAAGCCGATCCGGACCTCCATTGGAGTTTGAAGACGAAGGAGTTCAAGACAAGCAAGGTATAACCCCCTAACCGAGTAGTTAGCAACTCGTAGTTTGGTTGTTAGTTAGATGTTTAACCAAGATCCGGGTTATAAGTCCATGTTACCACCTCTATAAAAATCGTTTTTTATCAAATTCCGCATGCCCGTAAGTACTGGGAGAGGTAGCATGGACTTACATTCCCGAAGAGCCGAAGTCTGCCAAGTGCTTAAAACAGAAAAGTTAAGGCAAAAGCGGCTCAGGTATTGAGCCAACAAGAGGGCAGGGCTTCGGCCAAGTGGAATTTTATGAAGTTCCAAGAGCAGGGTTACTCTGTGACGATGGATGCGTCGGCCGTAAAAATCAGCAATTCCTTCGAACCTCTGAAATGGGTTCAGAAAAATTCCATGACCGCCAGAATCAAGAAGACAGCGGTCCGAATGTCGCTACAAAGAGACATGTCCCGGCCTCAACAGAAAAAGTATGACACTGTCTCTTCAAGAGTCTATCAGGCGCTCTGTGCCGCACAAAAGCAGCGGGGAAAACCCAGAAAAGAAGCGCCAGCACCATTCAAGAACCTGGTCAGGCCAGCCGCCTTCAATCGACTGCCCGTTATCGAAACGGGAGGGTCAAGACAGCGATCTGTGAAATCATCCGCCGATAATAAAAAGACGGATGGATATGTTATCCATACGGTCTACATGGCGGGTGGGCGCCCCAGCGAAAACCTTCGCAGCAAAAGCAAGGAGGGGGCCACCACATCCCAAGCCCAATTTGGCTTGAATGTGGTTACTGCTTCCTTAGAACAGCCGCCTCCGCTGGATGATGAAAACCCTCTCGAAGAGGACGATAGGCAGAAAGACCCTTCAGTCCAGGAAGAGTCAAGCTCGAACAGCGATGAAGAGCCGACTTTCCGCCCCAGGACCGCGGAGCAAGAGCTGCTTCAAGATCTTCGAAAACAGCTCAAGAATAAAGATAAAGAGATGGCCAAGATCTATTCGATAATTGACGACCTAACGAATGTTGTGATGCAGCTTACGGCTCAAATTGCTCGAGCGCCTCCCAATCAAGCACAAGTCGCTACTCATCAGCCGGGTGATGACAATCCGAAGCAGCCAATGTCAGTTCCTTTGGGTCCAAGACTGGTCGAGCCGCATGAAAGCCGGCTACATTCCGCTTCTGGGGACGCCTTGGCCCCAGATAACACTATCCCGCTAACACAAGATCCGATAATGGATTTGGTCACCAGCAAGGTTAAGACATTGGTGGCCGAAGCTAAAGCCCAGAAAGAAATTGGCAGTAGTGGGAGGCTATATCCCGCACAGTACGATCTGATCGAGTTCCCAAGCGGCTACGTCATTCTTAAGTTCGGAAGATTTGACGGAATGGAGAATGCAAATCAGCATGTCGCTCACTTCAAAGCATCATGCGGAAATACAGGGGGCAATGACGCGCTCCTTCTTCGCCAGTTTGTCAACAGCCTGACCGGTGTCGCCTTCGACTGGTACGCGAGTATACCAGACGGGTCTGTCATAACCTTTGCCCAAATGGAGTCTCTGTTTCGGCAAAGGTTCATGAGTGTCAGTGATAAAATCTCCATTGCTGACTTTGTGAGGGCCAAGCCGGGGAAGAATGAAAGCAACACCGACTTTATCGCCCGATGGAGTAATCTCACGGTCAAGTGCGAACCGCCGCTGGAGGAAGATCAGTCCGTCAGCCTTCTCATTGGAAACCTCAGCAATTGGATGGTCTCATTCTTGTGTACAACAGGCCTCAAGACGTTTCAAGAGCTAACCAAGAAATTCCAAATGCTGGAACGCTCGAAGCAAGAGTCCACCCCGGACTCTCAGAGAAACAAGACCTGGAAAAGCAAGCGGGATGACAACCGTAGAAGCGGGAGTTCCAGCAGTACCAATGTCTTCAATGCGTCCGACAATGAAGAAAAGTGAAGGGCGGCGAATCCAAGACCAACCGGTCTCGAAAGCCATTGCTGGGAGGAGAAGGGCCTTCCCTAGAGGAGAAAAAGAACAAGGTTTACTCTTTCAGAAGGGACAAGATCCGCAAGATATTTAAAAATACCTTGAACAACGGCCTACAATTGCCGGAGTCAAAAAGACCCCAAGAAGCAAAAATGACCGACAATCCCCTGTATTGCCCGTACCACCGAGTAGTGAGCCATGCGATCGAGGATTGCTATATCTTCAAGGACTGGATCGAGAAGCAGTATAAGGGTGGAGAGATTGAGCTGTCCAAAAGTGTGTTGGTGAACAATCAAGTTGCAACCACCAACTTTATACAGACAGAAACTGAAGCCTTCTGGGAGCAGACAGCCGAACCCGCTGCCCTGAGAAATGAAACCGACTCACCGCAGCCTCCGTGGAGTACGCATATATCTAATAAGATGAAGAAGATGATGAAACTACTTCGGAAAGAGCCCAGGACGGAATGGAAAGGGCAGAAGAAGCCTACCATTCCAGCTGCCAATGAGGCTCCATCAGGCTCAAAATCCAAAAAGCTCAAGAAGAAGTAAAGTGCAGCTCAGCGCGAAAAAGAGTCTGCAGGGAGATCGACCATTCAAAAATATATCGATTCCCTCGAAGACTATGAACAGAAGGAAAGAACTCTAATTCACTTGAAAGAGTTCTTCCCGGTGGAAGCAGCGAAGATTTCGGACGAGTTGGAAGAAGGCTCCAATGAAGAGATCCCTATAGTGACCTGCTACGCCATCCATCTAAGCAGTGACTCTGAGGAGGATCTCTGTTTTCCCGAAGAGGATGAGGAGCTCGCCACAAAGGCCAACTAAGTCCAGCTCAAAAGCGGCAGGGCTCTACCGCCAAATCAGGGAAACGCCTCAAAAGGAAAGGAAAAACAAGTGGCTAATGAGGAAGACGGCAGAGAGCCGGCTAATGAAAACTCAAGTCCGTCCTCAGTGGACTACAATGTCTTGGCTCACCTCCGAAAGCTTTCGTCTCTCCTTAGCATCTACGATGCCTTGGTCCTATCTAAGGAGCTTAGAGATATTCTCATTCATGCTCTACAAAACCCTGAGCGGTATCAGGCTCGCTTTGCGGAAATTAATATGAAAGAAGCTCAGTACACTTTGCAAGCCGCCGCAGTCACGTTTAAGGACGAAGACTTGCTACTGGGAACGGCTGAGCATAATCGGCCACTTTACGTGACCGGGTACAGCGACAGAGATCGAATTAATCGCATATTGATTGATCCGGGGTCCTCAGTGAACATCATGAACTTGCGAACTCTGAAGAGTTTGTCAATGGACGTCCGACACCTGTCAAGGGAAAGAATTGTCATTCAAGGCTTCAATCAAAACTGCCAGCAAGTTCTGGGGTCTGTAGCTTTGCCAATCAAACTCGGGGATCTGCAAACTAAAGCTAAGATATACGTGATCGACACCGACACGTCTTATAAGATTCTCTTAGGACGGCCGTGGCTCCACGATTACGGAATCGTCCCGTCAACTCTCCATCAATGCATGAAGTATAATAGAAATGGCGAAGAAAGACGCATTGACGGAGACATCCAGCCGTTCGGTGTGCATGAAGTCCAATATGAAGATTCTTAGTACTTTATGAACCACCAAAATGCTAAGCCGCAACTGACTGAGGATAAAGCGCCCCGAAGACTCAAAAGCAAATCTGCGCCGGCTTTCACTTTCAAAACCAAAAACGCCCAAGTGCGCCCGCGTTTCGGTAGTGACACTGATGAGTCCGACGCTGGAAGTCCGTCCTTCCGTAAAACTCGCCCTCGTTTCGGTAGCGATACGGACGGATCTGATGCTGAAGGCCCATCTAGCAGCAAAATCCGCCCTCATCTTGGCAGCGACACTGAAGAGTCGGAAGAAGAGGACCTGCCTTGCAATAGCTGCGCAGATTGGACCCTCATGCAACAAGCGAAACTACGAGAGACCTTCGAAATTGCAGAAGGGCCGCTAGCTGTCACAAGGGTGCCGAAGCAGATGTGCAAAGAGCTCGATGCATTGTCAGTCTCCACCGTGGACCAGCTGAAAACTTTCTACGTCCCCGGAAGGAAAAATGGACAGAAGGGCATCCTGTTTTATGGGTCAAATCCTGTTATGCACCCGAACGATTTGTCTGTCGCGTGCCTTCCATATGAGAGAGGCATAAGAGCCGTCCTCAATCCCAGATACTATGCACTCGAGATGCAGGAATATTTCAAAAAGTGCGGATGCCGGTTATATCAAACGGAGTCCGAAGCAAAGTTTTATGAAGGGTTATGGCATCCGCCCCAGGTCCGAGCACTCATCGATGGACGAATTCCAGATAGACGGGGCATAGGCTACATTCAACCTGATTCCAAAGCGTGCTACGTGATCCATGTTGGTAAGGCCGACGAAAGATCAAATGATGATGACGAGATAGTCGAACCAGAAGAAGCTCCTCAAGAGCTCGAAGATGGCGGACAAGCAACCTTTGACGAGCTAACCGAGATTGACTTAGGAACGCCCGATAATCCAAGGCCGACCTACATCAGCTCGCTCTTGTCATAGGAAATGAAAGCGTAGATAATTGCCCTGCTGCACGAGTTCATCGACTGCTTCGCGTGGACGTACAAAGAAATGCCTGGCCTTTCCCTTGAAGTAGCCGTGCATAAACTGGCCATATCTCCTGATGCTAAGCCAGTCAAACAAGCTCCTCAAAGAATGAGAAGGGAACTAGAAGAAAAGGTCATCGAGGAAACCAAGATGCTCATCGATGCCGGCTTCATCAGGGAAGAAAAATATGCGGACTGGATCGCATACATAGTCCCAGTGAAGAAGAAAAATGGGCAGATCCGAGTTTGTGTCGATTTCAGGGACCTCAATAAGGCATGTCCTAAAGACGACTTCCCGCTACCGATCATGGAAATGATGGTCGATGACACCTCAAATTACGAGTTGTTCACCTTTATGGATGTCTCGTCGGGATATAATCAGATCAAGATGTCGCCTAAGGATGAGAAGCACACAGCATTCCGAACCCCGATCGGAATATACTGCTACAAGGTAATGCCGTTCGGATTGAAGAACGCAGGTGCTACGTACCAAAGGGCAATGACCAATATCTTAGATGACCTAATTCATAAATTCGTCGAATGTTATGTTGATGATCTGGTTGTCAAGACTAAAACCAAGGCCGATCATATCCAAGATCTTAGGACCGTTCTCACCAGACTGAGGGAATACGATCTGAAGATGAATCCTCTGAAGTACGCTTTTGGTGTGTCATCGGGAAAATTTCTGGGCTTTATAGTCCGGCATAGAGGGATCGAAGTTGACCCATCAAAGATAAAGGCCATCATGGAGATGCCCCCTCCAAAGAGTCTGACGCAGCTGAGATCATTTCAAGGCAAGCTCGCTTATATACGGAGGTTAATCTCAAATTTATCAGGAAGATGTAGGCCCTTCTCAAAGCTCATGAAGAAAGGAGCTCCTTTTATCTGGAATGCCGAATGTCAAGCAGCGTTCGAAAGCATCAAACAATACTTGTTGCACCCTCCAGTGATGGCCGCTCCCATTCCAAATAAACCGCTGATTCTCTACACTGCCGCGCTAGATGAGTCACTCGGTGCGCTCCTTACCCAGAATAACAAGGAGGGAAAAGAAAATGCCCTCTACTACCTTAGTCGAACTCTAGTCGGGGCGGAACACAACTACTCCCCAATCGAAAAGCAATGCCTGGTTCTGATATTTGCTGTGAAGAAGAAGAGGCACTATTTGCTCGCTCATCAGGTTATGCTGATCTCTAAGGTCGACCCACTCAAACACTTGATGACCAAAGCAAGCCTAGCTGGCAGAATGGCAAGATGGGCTGTCATGCTACTTGAGTTTGACATAGTTTATACTCCTCAGAAAGCACTAAAAGAGCAAGCTCTTGCAGACTTTCTCGCTGCTCATCCCATACCAGAAAGGTCACCACTCAATTGCGAGTTACCCGACGAACAAGTGATGCACCTCGAGAATGACGATCCATGTTGGGAGCTCTACTTCGATGGGGCCTCATCGATAAGGACCTCCAGTAAATCAAGCGTCCCGGAGATAAAAGCAGAGATAGGATTGGTGTTCATCATGCTATCAATGGGAACCCTACGACGTTCTTTTTCTCTCACCGAGCCTCGCACAAACAATGAGGCTGAGTATGAAGCTCTGATAGCTGGTTTGGAGCTCGCCATAGAAATGGAAATCCTTCGGCTACGAGTTTACGGTGACTCTCAGCTTGTCGTCAACCAAGTAAGCGGCGACTATAAGATATACAAACCTGAGTTAGCTCGATATAGAAGCCGAGTGGTGGAACTCATGAAATGGTTCACTCACATTGAACTAACGAGAGTCCCTAGAGCATTGAACGGAAAGGCTGACGTACTCGCTCGCTTAGCCAAGGAGCTGGCTGATCCTGACATGGACGAAATTCTGATCACAGTCAGGAGCCGGCAAATTCTACCCCGTCTCTCTACGAGAAGAGGAAAGCATGGAACAGAAGAGCGGTCCCGCCGAAGAATCTTCGATCGTTCAAGACGAGCCCGATTGGAGAGTGTAGGGTTGCTATGCACGCGCACAAGGGTCTACGAGGCATCAACCATGCCCGATTAAAAAATTAGCCGTGCCGAACAACCCGAATACGAATCTTTAAACTAGAGATTAGGCGAAAACTAACATGCTAACAACTTTAACACTAAGTGAGAGGGATTACAACCTTTGTAGATCCGGTCCTTCACTTCATATGCTCCGTGTTGAGGTCCGTTCGCTGCGATCATCGTACTCCGGACTCTCGAGAGGGTTCACGAAGAGAAAGGTGCAGTCTTGCTTCCGATCTTCGATACAAAGATGATCTACCTTGAAGTTTCATTAACACAAGCTAACACTCACTAAAATTGAGTGAACACTCTCATCTAAAGGGCAAGGGAAGATGAGGATGATGAAGTAGGATTTTTGCTCTCTTTATTTATCTTTTTCTCACATTTATTCATCACTTTGGAAAAACTAGTAAGCTTTTTTCATGAAGAAAGAAGAAGGAAGAAGAAGATGAATGATAATGGAAATCCTTTTGTGATGAATAGAAAAAGAATAATATGATGAATAATGCAACCATGGTTGACTAAACCCATGTAGAGAATTAACTAGGGTTAGGGTTTGGGTTGGGTTAAAGCATGAGTCACTTACAAATATCTTTCACAAAACAAAACCAAAACCTTCTAGAAACATCTAGAAAGCTTAACCCTAATCCAAACCCTAATCATGTTTAAACTCCACTAAACAAGTTGCATTAGTTATCATATCATGTTACAATATTATATATCACATATATAATATTTATCGTAACAAAATAAAATAATACATTTAACATATATCGCATATATATCAATGTATTACCCGAGTGAGAAAAAGAATCTTTTAGTGAGCAAATATTAGTTAATGTAATTTAATATATCATATATATTATTATACATTAAATTATCGAATCAACACTTGATCCGACAATCCGGCTATATCGCATATAACCGACTAATATTTATCCGTACCGATTCATCGAATCAACACTTGATCCGATGACGCGGCTAATATCAAATATCACGAGAATAGAATACGGTATCTCATATCGCATTATCCTCGGTCCCGTACATATCACATATGTGCTCCTACTCCGTTTTGCCTGAGCCAAGAAACCTCTGTGTAGGACTCTAAAGAATCGTCAATACGCCGGCAGTAGGTGATGATCATATCAAACACCCACAAGCTGCAAGCGGTCAGCTAAACGTAACAGCTACCCAGGTATTGAGCGCTCAGAAGATCAACAAGCAAGCCTGTACATTCTCCTGTGAATCCAAACAGTAACACTCCCGTACAGTCCGGTCTCGTCGTCTGATATGTTGCATATCTCGCCTAGGGGTGGTAAACGTCAGACCCCAGTAGCTCGATAAGTCGTGTCGATATGAGGTCTATAACAGTTCGAGAAACTACTGATAACACTTACCATTAAATCTCAGCAACCCTGGCCAGGGATTTCCGGTTATAGCCAATCGAACACAGCATAACATCAACTCCCTATACCGGGAGAGACGAATCCCCTCCTATCGCTCATTGGCTCCATGTGATTCGGGACTGTACACAAAAGCCACCATTTTGCACGCCCTCTTGGACGTGGTATGATGGAAATCAAAGCACAGTGGGAATCACACAAGACTCTATGACGATCTCGGGTCAACAGACTACTCTGTACCAGTGTCACCGGAGAACTGCCATCTGACGTGAGGTATAATACCATCTGGGAGTTCTCGGCGAGTCCGTCCAGTGTACCCAGTCTCCACTGAGCATCCGTACACCATCCTTGATGTCAAACACCGATGGATATGGGATCATCCATCGCCCATCATATGGGTCAAGATGCGTATACGCTAGTCTACTCTGGTGTATCGATGCCCTGTCTCGATACACCCTCGACTAGGAACAGTTATAGGATGTACTCATCGACTACCATGGCCCTACTAGTATGATCTCATCATAGTCCCAGTAGTCGAGTACATATCCTAAGGGCTTTATCAACATGTAACATAGAGACAATCTGAGTACATGTTAAGATAAAGTACAACCAGATAGCATACTATCATGTCGAGCAAGAAGTCCTCCCTATATATGTCCAAGCATCCATTACAATATACATCGTATGTACAGTAATGGCCTCTAGGGCATACATATAACTAACAATCTCCCACTTGCACTAGGGCCATCTGTTATGGTATCGCATACCCAACAATTAGCTGCGGTTGAAGTATCTCATACTCAACCATCCCATAAAAGTCTCTACTGGGAAAAAGGCCTTTGTGAATGGATCCACGATGTTGTCCTCTGCGTCTACTCTCCTAACCTCGATGTCCCTGGATATCAACCATCTCCATGATCAGGTGATACTGCCCAAGAATTATATCTGGATTTCTGATGGGACGGAAGTTCCTTGGCTAAAGCCATAACTCCATTATCACACAATGGTAGGAACGAAGTTCATCTCATGAACTTATATGTATCCAGACTACCTCTTTGGTAGCATCCTTGGTAACGATGTATCTGTTAGTTATATGTATGCCCTAGAGGCCATTACTATACATTGGATGTATATTGTAGTGGATGCTGGGACATATATAGGTAGGACTTTCTTGCTCGACATGATAGTACGCTATCTGGTTGCTCTTTATCTTAACGTGTATACTTTCTGTCTCTCTGTTACATGTTGATAAAGCCCTTAGGATGTGTACTCGACTTCCAGAACTATGATGTAGACATACTAGTGGGGCCTGGATAGTCCATGTGTACATCCTTGAAATGTTCCTAGTCGAGGGAATATCGAGACGGGGCATCGATATTCCAGAGTAGACTAGCGTATATCTTCTCGATCCATGCGATGGGCGATGGATGATCCTATATCCATTGGTGTTTGACATCGAAGATGGTATGCGGGTGCTCAGTGGAGACTGGGTACACTGAACGGACTCGCCGAGAACTCCCAGATGGTATTATACCTCACGTCAGATGGCAGTTCTCTGGTGACACTGGTACAGCTTAGTCTGTTGACCCGAGATCGTCATAGAGTCTTGTGTGTCTCCCACTGTGCTTTGATTTCCATCCTACCACGGCTCTACTGAGTTGTGCAAACAGGTGGTTTTTGGGTACAGTCCCGATTCACATGGAGGCAATGAGCGATAGGAGGGGATTCGTCTCTCCCGGTATTGGGGGTTGATGTTGTGCTATGCTCGACTGGCCATAACAGGAAATCCCTGGCCAGGGTTGTAGTGATATACTGGTAAGAGTTATCAGTAGTTTCACGAATCTTATGGACCTCACGTCAGCATGACTTATCAAGCTACTTGGGTCTGACGTTTACCACCCCTAGGCGAGATATGCGACATATCAGACGAACAGACCGGACTATACGGTAAGTGTTACTGGTTGGATTCACAGGAGTGTGAGCGGGCTTGCTCGTCGATCTTCTGATCGCTCAATACCCGGGTGGCCGTTACGTTTAGCAGACCGCTTGCGGCTTATGGATGTTTGATATGATCATCATCCGCTGCCGGCGTATTGACGAGTCTTTAGAGTCCTACACAGAGGTTTCCTGGCTCAAGCGAAACGAAATAGGAGCGCATATGAGATATGTGCGGGACCGAGAATAATGCGTGTATGTGATACCGTATTTCATTCTCGCGATGAATGTGTCGAATGGTTGTATGCGATATAACCTAGTTATCGAATCAAGGATTGTTTCGATAAGCCGATACATTGGATACTAGCCGGTTATATGCGACATGACCGGATCGTTAAATCAAGTGTTGATTTAATGATTTAATGTAGAATTATATATTTGATATATTACTTTGCATTAACTAGTATTGGTTCACTTTAAAAGGATTTTCTCACTTGAAATGCACAAGTTGTATATGTGATATACTTTTGTGCATAAGATTGTATCATGTTTGATGATACATGCAAGCTAGGGTTAGTGTAAAGAATGTACCATGGTTAAACTAATGGTTAGGGTTTTGTTTTCTCATTTACTTATTTATCTATTTATTTATCTTATTCATTTTGGAAAAGAGAAAGATGAATGGTGGCTTTATTTGTTTTTAGTTGAACATTCATGAAACTTTGACTAAGTCACCATTCTTGTCTCATGCTTAACCCTAACCATATGAACTAACCATAGTATATTCTCTACACTTAACCAAGGGTTAGTAAATGATAAGTATTGATTTATTTATCTAATTTACATAACTTATCATATCATCTTCTTCTTCTTCATCTTCTTCTTCCATGAAGAAAGCTTGCGACATCAATGGTGATTGATGAAAAAGTGTGAGAAATCCAAATCTAAAGTCTACCCACTTCCTATTTCTTCATCCTCTACCTCTTGCCAAGTAGTATAGGGTGTTTCCTTCACAAGTTTTCTTGACTTGGTGAAGTTGGAGCTTGATCTAGCGATGCCTCGACGTAGATCATCTTCGGCATCGTCGTCGATGAACTAGCCCGTTTTTTCTCCGATGAAGCCGACGCTAGAGCCCAAGATACGATTTGAACAGCGAGGGGACTTCATCACGGAGCCTAGGAGGTGGTGGACCGGATCTACAAAGGTTGTAGCCCCTTCCCTTTAGCTATATTTCCGTTTACTTGCTTGCTTCGCCTATACTTCTAGCCAACGATCCGTTCTAGGGTTTCTCGGCACCGTATTTTTTAGAAATTGGCATGGATGATGCCTTGTGAGACGTCACTAGGGTGCCTAGGAACCTTTCACTGGTATCAGAGCATAGCTAGAGCCTTAGGCGAAGTCCAGAAGGAGTTTGAAGTCCGATCGAACCGAAACCCTAACTCCAAACTTGCTCTCTGTACTTTTTTGAAAATTGAGGAATTTTTAGAATTAAAAATATGCAGAGAAATGTGCAGGAAATTCTAAGAAAAACTGCAGAAAACGACAGCCTAATTCTACAGTACGGCCACGGAACCTCGGCGTTGACCCCCCTTTTGCGGCGGTTCCGCGGCCGTCTGTGATGATCAGGCCGTGAGTTTTCTTCAGTTGTTTCTGTTGGTGTTTCTTGTGTGTTCTGGATGTTTTTAATTTTTTTTCAAGAGTTGAATTTTCTGGGTTGTATTGGGGACTCGGTGTATCGATCGGATTGTCTAATTTTGTCAGTGTGCTTTTCCAGATAATTTTAGAATATGTTAAAAAGTTCGACCGGATATAAATACCCAAGTTTTCCATTGTCGGGAAATTTCCAATTGTTGGATTTTTCCGTAGTTTAACGACATACTAAGTAGTGCAAGTAACGCGATGGACCCTCTAGAAGACAACAAACCTTAACTCGATTATGTGACCGTCTTGAACTGCCCTTTGAACCTTCGGGTTTGGGGCAGTACGGCGTGCCACATGTGAGGCGTTGGCTTGACCCTTCTACGGCTGGACCGTTGGTACTGAGGCATGAACTGAATGCTGTTAGACTTATTTCATGTGTTGAGCTGTATCGGGAAAAATTGGGTGTTCGATTGTTCGATCGAAAAGTTTGGAGTTTTCTATTTATCCGGAATGTGATACAATAATTGGAATTCATAAGTAGTTATGAGATAACGGAATGAATGTTATAAACATAGCAGTTTAGTCTCACTTGATCGGTTGCCACGGAATTTTGATGTGATCAAAAGTCCGTCGCAATCACGTAGCGTACGCGGATACTCGCCGGGTAAACTTAATAGACAGCCTCACTCCATAGCCCCGACCAAGTGACTGTAGGAGAACCCCGTCGCCGAAAGCATCCGTTCGGGTGCTCCCGGTAGCGGTGTTCCGTCTTGGTGCACTTCGTCGACGGTATCGGGGGTGCGACCGTCTACTGAAGTTTGCGATGAGCATTCGATCAGTTTGTCGGGAATCTTGTTGAATTGCCCGACTTATATTGAAAAGTGTTTTCGATTTTGAGACTAAAATGCGGGGTTTATAATTGTTAGGCATGCGATGTCTAAGTAATTCATTTGGTCAGGCATGCAATGTCTGAGGTGGTTGCGGATTCCAACTGTTGTAGTTTTACACTTTCTTTTCTGTGACCGTAAGTGTAATATGTGATATCGCCGGTTTCGTTGCTATATGTCAATGACAATTGGGATGCGCATATTTACTTACGTTGATGACATGTGATGTTATGTGTTGCTGGATACGTTATATTGGATCGTCGTGTTTGAATAGCCGGGGTTTTTTTTATGTGAGATGAGTGTTTTTTTATTTTCATTCATGTAAAAACTTGTATGTAATATTCTTTTATTGGGGCACTTCCAGGTTGCGGATGATGTCACCTTTTGTATATTATTTACTTTTCCGCATTAGGATAGACCCAAGGAGGGGAGCACAAGTAACCGGGTTCTGGGGTCCAGTGGGAGACCATCTCGAGGAGTCGAGTCCGGGTCTCCTAACCCTAGAATTGGTAGGGTTGCTTGCCGCTCTCGTAGGGGTCTAGGGGTGTGGGATTGGCTATTCATCACGACCGTGGAATCCGTGTTTTATACTGGCTCGTATTGAAAACACGGACGTCCTAGTATATCCAATATTTCATATGTTTCTTCTGCTGTGATTTATCTGTGATGTGATCATGTGATGTTCTGTGACAGATATTATATATAGTATATATGATATATTATATAGACGTTGCTTATGTTTTACACCCGCGCTAGCCCTGCCTCGCTCTGGCGTTAGTTACCTAACCTAACGGTGCAGACGGGACATCGAGGCGAATGCGGATGGCATAAGCGTACGTTATATTTATCTGTGATGTTTAGGTGGAATTAAATGATGGGATATTCATTAATGAGATTAATGAAAGAAAATAAACCTAATTGATGTTGTGGAATCGAATTTCAAAATAAAAACAGGTAGCTACAGTTCTTGCTTTGCATCGCGGTGTTCATTGTAGAACATCCTGCACCTTATTCGATGAGGAAAAGACCGAGATCTCTTCACCGGGAGTGACTCCTTTAGCAATAACTGGCAGATGCTACAACCCTCGGTTTGTCTTTGATCGCTTCTATAGTTTACGCTTTGCACAGTGATATATATGATATATCCCGCACCTCATTCGACGAGGAAAGGGCCGACGATCCCTTCACCGGGAGTGACCCCTTTAGCAAAACTAGAAAAGCCTCAAAAACATTCCATTTAAAAACCATTTGATTCCGCAACGAGATCAAGTTCAAAGCGTTAAAGGTTTTCATAAAAACCATTCGCAACCCTCCGTCATTTTAGGAAGTAGAGTACTTAGTATTCGTGCTGTGTTTGTTGACCATAGTCAAGGCACAGTGTACGGTAGCTAAGTGATGTCTTCCTACACCGCATATGATGCGATTAGTTAGGACAGTCGCGTGACTTTGTTGACCTTAGTTAAGGGTCATGTGGGTGGGTCTAATTAATCACGAAATGACGGGTAGAACTTGACTAGTACTTATGATTTGTTGACCATAGTTAAGGTCATAGGTGCTAGGGGTAAAAACCTTTATCGGGAGTTTCAAGTGTTGAAATTTGCAATGAGATTGCATACCTTCTATATGATAGTTGGATCCCGATACCCACTGCGAGTAATTGTTACTCCTGGGAGAGTTTTGCACTTTACAATTAGCCGATCAAGTAGGTGTCTAGAAAGGTGTCAACGGGGTTACGCCTCTGGGAAAGCGAGGTTTACAATAATTAGGTCCGTGCGAAAGCACGGGGAACCTCCCTCAAAGTACCGACACTGGCCTGGCTGAAAGATTGGCGAACTTGTAGAGTGTAATTAATCCCGGCTAGTCTTTCCTTTTAAGGTTTGAAGGAAGATTTGATAAAAACAGTGGGAGCCATCCTGATTAGATAAAATATATAACCAATCTGATCTTGCAAGAGCGCACGCTGAGTGTTTTCTTCTCTCTCTCTCCAGGTAGCGACCATATCACGCCTTAATCAAGATAATGATATGGATGTATTGACGGAACCCGCTTGTTATACTGAGCTGGGGAACGTTGGTCCCGCTCCAACTTATAATTGTTATAAGACCGAGCAGGAAATAGAGGAATGTCAGGATTCCCATGCCGCCCAAACGAAGAAAGTGCATGAGATGCATCTCCTTCGGGTGTGTTCATTACAAAGAACTGTTTCTCAGTATCCTCTGCATCCTGGGTATATGATACCGGATCAGAATCCCAGATATGTAATATGTTACATAGGGCTACAAAAAGGTAGAAAAATTGAGAACGGGTGATAAGTTTCATGAGGCAGAAAACGGGGCAAGTGTTGCAGCCAAGTCTGTTGGTCACTGTCACCCTGTATTACCAATACATTGATTCTGAACAAATGCTATTAGATACCGAACCTGATATACAAAATCATATCAGTCTCTTTATTAGTAAAGAAATGATATAATTTTGTATTGTTGGATAATGTTTTGAACATTTCCTATATCAAAAGTTGATCGGTTCAGGCATGTTATCTAAAATCATTGACGTTCTAAATCAAACTACAGTTCCTTGTATACTGAACACACACAAGAGGAAGAGTTCAGAAATGAACGAATTCTTCTTAAGGTATTGTGGACTAGGTCATATCTATGTGACCCGACTGGCTGGAGTTACACAAAGATGCATATTTAAATTAGTTTGAATTTACATCTTGTGAAACTCGCCAGTCATGTCACAAAGATATAATGACACCAGCTCTGCTTACTGGAAGCAGAGAAAGAGTTAATGAACTCTTGGGACTGATACATGATGATGTATGTAAAGTCTCCTGTCTACACATGCCAGGACTGGTTCTTTATACTTCATTGTATTCTCTGATAATCTCTCAAGATTCAGTCATATGTTCCTGTTGATACATAAGTCTGAAGCTTTTGAGGTATTCACAGAATATAAGTTAGAAGTAGAGAACTAAAAAATACGGGTATAAGTATTATGTCCTATGATAAGATCAGGGAGGAGAATACTTGTGCATGGCATTCCTGGACTATTCTAAAAGAAAATGAGATTCTCTCTCAGCATTACTCCTCCGTATAAACCATAGCACGATGGTATATCGGGGCGGAGCAATCACACCCTATATGATAAGGTGTGCTCTATGATGAGTACTACTGAGTTACCTATTTCCTTTTGGGGTTATGCGCTTGAGAAGCTGCGTATCTATTGAATTAGGTTCGAATCAAATCAGTTGCCTACCGCTTCATATGTGATATGGAAAGGGAAGAGCCCATGTCTTAAGCTAGTTAAGATTTGGGGTTGACCGGCCTATGTCTAAAAGCAAAATTCGGACAAGCTCAAGGCAAGGTCTGTAATGTAGAACTGGAAATGTTCCAGCTATACAAACTGCAGCTGATGATTTGACAGAACCAAAGGTTTCAATAGTTCCCGACGAACCTCAGCCTCTCCGCCGATCTAGCAGGGCTCCTCACCTGCTTGAGAGATACTTCGGTTTCTCGATGACAGTGGGAGCAAGGATTGCATCATGAGATGATGACCCAACTAGTTTCGAGCAGGCCATCGAGAGTAGGGACTCTGTAAGAATGGCTGGATGCTTAGCGATCTGAGATGGAATCCATATACACCAGCAAAGTATGGACTTTAGCTGCTATATCTGAAGGGTTAAATCCCCATCAGGAGCAAGTATATCTTGAGAAGATTACTTGGTGTAAATGGAAAAGTTGAGACTTTCAAAGCTAGACTTGTTAAAGGTTTTCGTCATTGACCAGGCGTGGATAATGATGAAACCTTTTCCAGTACCTATGCTTAAGTCCATCCAGATCCTACTTGCCACGGCTACATACCATGACTACGATATCTGGTGGTTGGGTGTCATGACAACTTTTCTAAATGTTGTTTTAGAAGAGGGAGTCTATAAGTACACAGCCAGAGGGCCTCGTAGACAGTGGGAGCAGCGGAAACGTATGCAAGATGCTTTAAAGGATAAAGCAGGCATCGCGGAGTTGGAACATCTGTTTTGATGAAGTAGTCAAAGAGTTTGACATCATCAAAATGGAAGATGAACCTTGTATGTACAAAAAGGTAGTAGGGAGTATGGTGGTGATCCTCGTAGAGTACGTGGATGACATACTCTTGATAGGAAAAGAGTTTCCTATACTACGATCGGTCAATCTCCTATTATCACAAGGATTCTCCAAATAGGATCATAGTGATACCTCCTAAATTCTGGGATTTGGATCTATGAGATAGATCTAAATAGATTTTAGGATTCTCACTAGCTATAGTGAGATAGTATCAGTCGATCCTGGGGAGAATCACTGGAAGTGTTCCAGGGTGATAAAGACGACTGAATGTCAATCACAGGCATTGTCTTTACCCTCAGTAAAGGGACGGTATGTTGGAAGATTTCCAAGCTAGATACCGTGACAAACTAGACGATAAAGGCTGGTAACATCGCTATTAAAGATACTACCAAAGAGGCAGTTTGGGTGTATATTAGTTCATAAGATGAACTAGGTTCCTACCATTGTGTGACAATGGAACTGTGGCTTTGGCCAAGGAACCATGGTCCCATCAGTGACCCAGACATATTCTGAGACAGCATCACCTGATCATGGAGATAGCTGATCTCCAGGGTGATCGAGGTTAAGAGAGTAGACTAAGAAGACAACACGGCGGATCCACTCACGAAGGCCTTTTCCCAAAGAGAGACTTTTAGGGGATGGTTGAGTATGTGATACTGCAACCACTGCTACAGATGGCCCTAGTGCAAGTGGGAGATTGTTAGTTATATGTATGCCCTAGAGGCCATTACTGTACATTGGATGTATATTGTAGTGGATGCTGGGACATATATAGGTAGGACTTTCTTGCTCGACAAGATAGTACGCTATCTGGTTGCTCTTTATCTTAACGTGTATACTTTCTGTCTCTCTGTTACATGTTGATAAAGCCCTTAGGATGTGTACTCGACTTCCAGGACTATGATGTAGATCATACTAGTGGGGCCTGGATAGTCCATGAGTACATCCTTGAAATGTTCCTAGTCGAGGGAATATCGAGACGGGGCATCGATATTCTAGAGTAGACTAGCGTATATCTTCTCGACCCATGCGATGGGCGATGGATGATCCCATATCCATTGGTATTTGACATCGAAGATGGTATGCGGGTGCTCAGTGGAGACTGGGTACACTGAACGGACTCGCCGAGAACTCCCAGATGGTATTATACCTCACGTCAGATGGCAGTTCTCTGGTGACACTGGTACAGCTTAGTCTGTTGACCCGAGATCGTCATAGAGTCTTGTGTGTCTCCCACTGTGCTTTGATTTCCACCCTACCACGGCTTTACTGAGTTGTGCAAACAGGTGGTTTTTGGGTACAGTCCCGATTCACATGGAGGCAATGAGCGATAGGAGGGGATTCGTCTCTCCCGGTATTGGGGGTTGATGTTGTGCTATGCTCGACTGGCCATAACAGGAAATCCCAGGCCAGGGTTGTAGTGATATACTGGTAAGAGTTATCAGTAGTTTCAAGAATGTTATGGACCTCACGTCGGCATGACTTATCAAGCTACTGGGGTCTGACGTTTACCACCCCTAGGCGAGATATGCGACATATCAGACGAACAGACCGGACTATACGGTAAGTGTTACTGGTTGGATTCACAGGAGTGTGAGCGGGCTTGCTCGTCGATCTTCTGATCGCTCAATACCCGGGTGGCCGTTACGTTTAGCAGACCGCTTGCGGCTTGTGGATGTTTGATATGATCATCATCCGCTGCCGGCGTATTGACGAGTCTTTAGAGTCCTACACAGAGGTTTCCTGGCTCAAGCGAAACGAAATAGGAGCGCATATGAGATATGTGCGGGACCGAGAATAATGCGTGTATGTGATACCGTATTTCATTCTCGTGATGAATGTGTCGAATGGTTGTATGCGATATAACCTAGTTATCGAATCAAGGATTGTTTCGATAAGCCGATACATTGGATACTAGCCGGTTATATGCGACATGACCGGATCGTTAAATCAAGTGTTGATTTAATGATTTAATGTAGAATTATATATTTGATATATTACTTTGCATTAACTAGTATTGGTTCACTTTAAAAGGATTTTCTCACTTGAAATGCACAAGTTGTATATGTGATATACTTTTGTGCACAAGATTGTATCATGTTTGATGATACATGCAAGCTAGGGTTAGTGTAAAGAATGTACCATGGTTAAACTAATGGTTAGGGTTTTGTTTTTTCATTTACTTATTTATCTATTTATTTATCTTATTCATTTTGGAAAAGAGAAAGATGAATGGTGGCTTTATTTGTTTTTAGTTGAACATTTATGAAACTTTGACTAAGTCACCATTCTTGTCTCATGCTTAACCCTAACCATATGAACTAACCATAGTACATTCTCTACACTTAACCAAGGGTTAGTAAATGATAAGTATTGATTTATTTATCTAATTTACATAACTTATCATATCATCTTCTTCTTCTTCATCTTCTTCTTCCATGAAGAAAGCTTGCTACATCAATGGTGATTGATGAAAAAGTGTGAGAAATCCAAATCTAAAGTCTACCCACTTCCTATTTCTTCATCCTCTACCTCTTGCCAAGTAGTATAAGGTGTTTCCTTCACAAGTTTTCTTGACTTGGTGAAGTTGGAGCTTGATCTAGCGATGCCTCGACGTAGATCATCTTCGGCATCGTCGTCGATGACCTAGCCCGCTTTTTCTCCGATGAAGCCGACGCTAGAGCCCAAGATACGATTTGGACAGCGAGGGGACTTCATCACGGAGCCTAGGAGGTGGTGGACCGGATCTACAAAGGTTGTAGCCCCTTCCCTTTAGCTATATTTCCGTTTACTTGCTTGCTTCGCCTATACTTCTAGCCAACGATCCGTTCTAGGGTTTCTCGGCACCGTATTTTTTAGAAATTGGCATGGATGATGCCTTGTAAGACCTTACTAGGGTGCCTAGGAACCTTTCAGTATCTTGCCTTTAATCGTCTAGTATGTCACGGTATCTAACTTGGAACTCTTCCAACATACCGTCCCTCCACTGAGGGTGTAGACAATGCCTGCGACTGACATTCAGTCGTCCTTATCACTCTGGAACCTTTCCAGTGATTCTCCTCAGGATTGATTGATACCATCTCACTACAACTAGTGAGTATCCTAACATCCAATTAGATCTATCTCATAGATCCAAAATCCCGGATTTAGGAGGTATCACTTTGATCCTATATGGAGAATCCTTGTGATAAGCGGAGATTGACCGAGCGTAGCATAGGAAACTCCTTCCCTATCAAGAGTATGTCATCTACGTACTCTACGAGGATCACCACCATACTCTCTACTACCTTTTTGTATATACAAGGTTCATCTACCATTTTGATGAAGTCAAACTCTTTGACTACCACATCAAAACAAATGTTCCAACTCCGCGATGCCTGTTTTATCATATAAAACATCTTGCACATGTTTCCGCTGCTCCCACTGTCTACGAAGCCCTCTGGCTGTGTACTTATAGACGCTATCTTCTAAATCATCATTTAGAAAAGCAGTCATGACACCCAACCACCAGATATCGTAGTCATGGTATGTAGCCGTGGCAAGTAGGATCTGGATGGACTTAAGCATAGCTTTGAAAGTCTCAACTTTTCCATGTACACCAAGTAATCTTCTCAAGATATACTCGCTCCTGATGGGGATTTAACCCTTCAGATAAAGCAACCAAAGTCCATACTTTGTTGGTGTATAAGGATTCCATCTCAGATCGCTAAGCATCCAGCCATTCTTACAGAGTCTCACTCCTGATGGCCTGCTCGAAACTAGTTGGGTCATCATCTCATGATGCAATCCTCGCTCCCACTGTCATAGAGAAACCAAAGTATCTCTCAGGTGGGTGAGGAACCCTACTAGATCGGCGGAGAGGCTGAGGTTCGTTGGAAACTATTGAATCCTTTGGTTCTACCAAATCATCAGCTGCATTTTGTATAGCTGGAACCTTTCCAGTTCTACATAACAGACCTTGACTCGAGCTTGTCCGGATTTTGCTTTTAGATATAGGCCGGACAACCCTAAATCTTAACAAGCTTAAGATATGGGCTCTTCCCTTTCCATATCACATATGAAGTGGTAGGCAACTGATTTGATTCGAACCCTATTCAATAAGTATGCAACTTCACAAGTGCATAACTCCCTAAAGGAAATAGGAAACTCAGTAGTACTCATCATAGAGCACACCATATCACATAGGGTGCTATTTCTCCGCCCCGATACACCGACGTGCTGTGGTGTATAAAAAGGAGTAATGCTGAGAGAGAATCTCATTCTCCTTTAGAATAGTCCAGGAATTCCGTGCTCAAGTATTCTCCTCCTTGATCTCATCAAAGGACATAATACTTATACCCGTATTTTGGTTCTCTACTTCTAACTTATATTCTGTGAATATCTCAAAAGGTTCGAACTTGTGTTTCAACAGGAACATATGTCTGAATCTTGAGAGATCATCAGAGAATGTAATGAAGTACAAAGAACCGGTATTGGAATGTGTAGTCAGGAGACTTTCATACATCAGCATGTATCAATCCCAAGAGTTCACTAACTCTTTCTCTGTTTCCAATAAACAGAGCTATGGTCATCTTATCTTTGTGACATGACTGGCAAGTTTCACAATATGTAAATTCAAACAGATTTAAATGTGCATCTCAATGTAACTTAGCTAGTCGGGTCGCATTGACATGACCTAGTCTACAATACCTCAAGAAGGATTCGTTCATTTCTGAACTCTTCCTCTTGTGCGTGTTCTGTATACTAAGAACTGTATTTTGATTTAGAACGTCAATGCTTTTAGATAACGTGCCTGAACCGATCAACTCTTGATATAGGAAATGTTCAAAACATTATCCAACAATACAAAATTATATCCTTCTTTACTAATAAAGAGACTGATATGATTTTGTATATCAGGTTCGGTATCTAATAACATTTGTTCAGAATCAATGTATTCTGGTAATACAGGGTGATAGTGACCAACAGACTTGGCTGCAACACTTGCACCGTTTTCTATCTCATGAAACTTATCACCCGTTCTCAGTTCTCTACCTATCTGTAGCCCATTTAACAGATTACATATGCGGGATCCTGATCCGGTATCACATACCCAGGATGTAAAGGATACTGAGAAACAGTTATGTGTAATGAACACACCCGAAGATGATGCATCATTATGCACTTTCTTCGTTTGGGCGGCACGAGAATTCTGGTAATCCCCAATTTCCTGCTCTGTCCTATAACAATTATAAGTTAGAGCGGGACCAACGTTCCCCATCTCAGTATAACAAGCGGGTTCGGTCAAATATATCCGTTTTATTATCTTGATTAAGGCGTGATATGGTCGCTATCTGGAGAGAGAGAGGAGAAAACACTCAGCGTATGCTCTTGCAAGATTAGATTGGTTATCTAATATATCTAATCAGGATGTCTCCCACTGTTTTAGTCAAATCTTCCTTCAAACCCTAAAAGGAAAGACTAGCCGGGATTAATTACACGCTACAAGTTCGCCAATCTTTCAGCCAGGCCAGTGTCGGTACTTTGAGGGAGGTCCCCCGTGCTTTCGCACGAACCTAATTAAAGTAAACCTCGTTTTCCCAGGGGCGTAACCCCGTTAACACCTTTCTAGACACCTACTTGATCGGCTAATTGTAATGTGTAAAACTCTCCCAGGAGTAACTCTTACTCGCAGCGGGTATCGGGATCCAACTATCTCATAGAAGGTATGCAATCTCATTGCAAATTTCAACACTTGAAATTCCCAATAATATTTTACCCCTAGCGTCCTATGACCTTGACAAAGGCCAACAAACCATAGGCTGCTAGTCAAGTTCAACCCGTTATTTCTTGATTGAATTAAACCCACCCGCACGGCCCTTGACAAAGGCCAACAAGGTCGCACGACTACCATAATCCAATCTGCATCATATGCATAAGCAGATAAGTACTATTCAGCTACCGCACACTACGCCTTGACAAAGGCCAACAAACGCAGCACGAATACTAAACAGTCCTTATCTGAAATGACGGAGGGCTACGACAGGTTTTTAAGAAAACCTTTTGCGTAATGAACTTGATATTGTTGTAGAATCGAGTGATTTTAAATAGAGTGTTTTTGAGGCTTTTCTAGTTTTGCTAAAGGGGTCACTCCCGGTGAAGGGATTGTCGGCCATTTCCTCATCGAATAAGGTGCAGAATATATCATATATACCGCTATGCAAAGCAAGAACTATAGAAGCAATCAAAAGACAAACCGAGTTTGTAGCATCTGCCAGTTATTGCTAAAGGAGTCACTCCCGGTGAAGGGATCTCGGTCCTTTCCTTATCGAATAAGGTGCTGGATGTTCTACAAGGAACACCGCTATACAAAGCAAGAACTAGAGCTACCAGTTTTTATAAACAAGTTTCTACAACATCTTAGGTTTCTTTTATTTCATTAATCTCATTAATGAAGTCCCATTTTATTATGCTTCACAAGCATCTCTTTTGAAACAAAATCTGCAATATAACATATATCTCATATATATAATATAAACATTCGTCTCAGGCAGTAATATGATCTCATCACAGAACATTGCAGCAGAAGAACATATATGAAATATTGGATATACTAGGACGTCCGTGTTTTCAATACGAGCCAGTACAAAACACGGATTCCACGGTCGCGAAGAATAGCCAAACCCACATCCCTAGACCCCTACGAGAGCGGCAAGTAACACTGCCAATTCTAGGGTTAGGAGACCCGGTCTCGACTCCTCGAGATGGTCTCCCACTGGACCCTAGAATCCGGTTACTTGTGCTTCCCGCCTTGGGTCTACCTAATGCGGAAAAGTAAATAATATACAACGGTGACATCTTCCGCTACCTGGAAGTGCCCCAATAAAAGAATATTACATACAAATGAATTATACATGAATGAAAAAGAAAAAACTCTCATCTCACATAAAACCCCCGGCTATTCAAACGCGACGATCCAATATAACATATCACAGCAACACATAATATCTCATATCATCAACGTAAGCAAGTATGTGTATCCCGATTGTCGTTGATGTATAGCAACGAAGCCGGCGATAAACCACATACTACGCTTACGGTCACAGAAAAGAAAGTGTAAAACTACAACAGTTGGAATCCGCAACCTCTTTAGACATCGCATGCCTAACCAAATGAATTCCTTAGACATCGCATGCCTACCAATTATAAACCCCGCATTTTAGTCTCATTATCGAAAACTCTTTTCAATATCAAGTCGGGCAATTCAACAAGATTCCCGAAAAACTGATCGAATGCTCGTCGCAAACTTTAGTAGACGGCCGCACCCCCAGATGCCGTCGACGAAGTGCACTAAGGCGGAACACCGCTGCCGCGAGCACCCGAACGGATGCTTTCAAAGACGGGGTTCTCCTACAGTCACTTGGTCGGGGCTTTGGGGCGTGGCTGTCTATTAAGTTTATCCGGCGAGTATCCGCGTATGCTACGTGATTGCGACGGACTTTTGATCACATCAAAATTCCGTGGCAACCGATCATCTGAGACTAAACTGCTATGTTTATAATATTCAAATTAGTTATCTCATAACTACCTGTGGATTCTAAATATTGTATCACATTCCAGATAAATAGACAAAGTTAAACTTTCCGATCGAATCATCAAACACCCAAGATTTCCCCAATATATCTCAACACTTGAAATCAGTTTAAAAACATCCATCACATGCCACAGTACCAATGGTCCAGCCGTAGAAGGGTCAAGCCAACGCCTCACATGTGGCACGCCGTACTGCCCCAAACCCTAAGGTTCAAAAGGCAGTTCAAGACGGTCACATAATCGAGTTAAGGTTTGTTGTCTTCGAGAGGGTCCACCGCGTTACTTGCACGACTTAGAACGTTCTAAAACACGAGGAAAAATCCAACTTTTGAAAAAATTTCCGACAGGGGAAAAAGTGAGTTATTGATATGCGTTCGAACTTTTTAACAGTTTCTAAAATTATCCGGACAACACATAGACAAAATTTAGACAATCCGATCGAATAATCGAATCCCCAGAACAACCCCAGAAAAACTCAACTGTTGAGTAAAATATAAAAATTTCCAGAAGACTCAGCACATCAAGACAAGAATTACTGTGCAAGCAACGTGGTGTAACTCACCAAAATGGCCGCGGAACCGCCGTGAAACCCAGGGTGGGGCCGCGGTTCCGTGGCTCTTTTGTCGAGTTAGCATCACGTGCTTCACAGTAACTCATAGAATTCCCTGCTGAATTTTTTGGCAATTTTTAATTCACAAAAATCCAAATTTTCAGAAAATTTCCAGAGAATGGGTTTTATCGGGGTTTCGGGTTTCGATCGGACTTTAAACTTCGTCTAGACATCTCCTAAAGCTCTAGCTTGGCTCTGATACCACTGTAGGGTTGCTATGCATGCGCACAAGGGTCTACGAGGCATCAACCATGCCCGATTAAAAAATTAGCCGTGCCGAACAACCCGAATACGGATCTTTAAACTAGAGATTAGGCGAAAACTAACATGCTAACAACTTTAACACTAAGTGAGAGGGATTACAACCTTTGTAGATCCGGTCCTTCACTTCATATGCTCCGTGTTGAGGTCCCTTCACTGCGATCATCATACTCCGGACTCTCGAGAGGCTTCACGAAGAGAAAGGTGCAGTCTTGCTTCCGATCTTCGATACAAAGATGATCTACCTTGAAGTTTCATTAACACAAGCTAACACTCACTAAAATTGAGTGAACACTCTCATCTAAAGGGCAAGGGAAGATGAGGATGATGAAGTAGGATTTTTGCTCTCTTTATTTATCTTTTTCTCACATTTATTCATCACTTTGGAAAAACTAGTAAGCTTTTTCCATGAAGAAAGAAGAAGGAAGAAGAAGATGAATGATAATGGAAATCCTTTTGTGATGAGTAGAAAAAGAATAATATGATGAATAATGCAACCATGGTTGACTAAACCCATGTAGAGAATTAACTAGGGTTAGGGTTTGGGTTGGGTTAAAGCATGAGTCACTTATAAATATCTTTCACAAAACAAAACCAAAACCTTCTAGAAACATCTAGAAAGCTTAACCCTAATCCAAACCCTAATCATGTTTAAACTCCACTAAACAAGTTGCATTAGTTATCATATCATGTTACAATATTATATATCACATATATAATATTTATCGTAACAAAATAAAATAATACATTTAACATATATCGCATATATATCAATGTATTACCCGAGTGAGAAAAAGAATCTTTTAGTGAGCAAATATTAGTTAATGTAATTTAATATATCAATATATATTATTATACATTAAATTATCGAATCAACACTTGATCCGACAATCCGGCTGTATCGCATATAACCGACTAATATTTATCCGTACCGATTCATTGAATCAACAATTGATCCGATGACGCGGCTGATATCAAATATCGCGAGAATAGAATACGGTATCTCATATCGCATTATCCTCGGTCCCGCACATATCACATATGTGCTCCTACTCCGTTTTGCCTGAGCCAAGAAACCTCTGTGTAGGACTCTAAAGAATCGTCAATACGCCGGCAGTAGGTGATGATCATATCAAACACCCACAAGCTGCAAGCGGTCAGCTAAACGTAACAGCTACCCAGGTATTGAGCGCTCAGAAGATCAACAAGCAAGCCTGTACATTCTCCTGTGAATCCAAACAGTAACACTCCCGTACAGTCCGGTCTCGTCGTCTGATATGTTGCATATCTCTCCTAGGGGTGGTAAACGTCAGACCCCAGTAGCTCGATAAGTCGTGTCGATATGAGGTCTATAACAGTTCGAGAAACTACTGATAACACTTACCAGTAAATCTCAGCAACCCTGGCCAGAGATTTCCGGTTATAGCCAATCGAACACAGCACAACATCAACTCCCTATACCGGGAGAGACGAATCCCCTCCTATCGCTCATTGCCTCCATGTGATTCGGGATTGTACCCAAAAGCCACCTTTTTGCACGCCCTCTTGGACGTGGTATGATGGAAATCAAAGCACAGTGGGAATCACACAAGACTCTATGACGATCTCGGGTCAACAGACTACTCTGTACCAGTGTCACCGAAGAACTGCCATCTGACGTGAGGTATAATACCATCTGGGAGTTCTCGGCGAGTCCGTCCAGTGTACCCAGTCTCCACTGAGCACCCGTACACCATCCTTGATGTCAAACACCGATGGATATGGGATCATCCATCGCCCATCATATGGGTCAAGATGCGTATACGCTAGTCTACTCTGGTGTATCGATGCCCTGTCTCGATACACCCTCGACTAGGAACAGTTATAGGATGTACTCATCGACTACCATGGCCCCACTAGTATGATCTCATCATAGTCCCAGTAGTCGAGTACATATCCTAAGGGCTTTATCAACATGTAACATAGAGACAATCTGAGTACATGTTAAGATAAAGTACAACCAGATAGCATACTATCATGTCGAGCAAGAAAGTCCTCCCTATATATGTCCAAGCATCCATTACAATATACATCGTATGTACAGTAATGGCCTCTAGGGCATACATATAACTAACAGAGAGAACCCTTCATAGAGTACTTCCGATACGACAAGCTGCCCGAAGGAAGATCTGCGAGGGTTCAGTTGAAGAAGTGAGCTCTCCGATACATGTTTGTAAATGACACGCTATACCGCAGGTCATATGACCAACTCTGGCTCAGGTGTCTGTCATTGGCCGAAGCCCAGAAAGTCATGAAGGAAGTTCACTCGGGCGTTTGCGGCGTTCACCAATCTGGCCCCAAGATGCGACTTCAAATTAAACGACTTGGGTATTACTGGCCCACCATGATACGGGATTGCGGAGAGCATGCAAAGAAATGTTATATCTGCCAAATTCACTATGATTTCATTCGTAAGCACCCCAATCCGTTGCATCCTACGGTGGCGTCGTAGCCCTTCGAAGTCTGGGGAACCGACATAGTTGGTCCAATTGATCCTCCGTCATCCAAAGGCCACCAGTTCATACTGGCTGCAACAGACTACTTCTCCAGATGGGCTGAAGCTGTCCCGCTAAAAGAAGTCAAGACAGAAGATATTCTGATGTTCTTTCGACATAATATTCTATACCGCTTTGGTACACCAAGAAGAATCATTTCTGACAACGGGTCTTCTTTCAAGAGCTTCAAAGTCTCAAGGTTTGCTACTCAAGACAAGATAGACTGGAGATATTCATCCATCTATAATCCAAGAGCCAATGGGCTAGCCGAAGCCTTCCATAAGACTCTCCTGAGGAAAAATGCTTCAGCCAACAAGAGAGACTGGAATCTCAAACTTCACGAGGCGTTGTGGGCATATCGTACCACGCACCGTACTCTCACTCAGTCCACTCCATACTCATTGGTCTTCGGAGTGGAGGCAGTCCTCCCTCTCGAAGTCGAAGTTCCAAGCTTAAGAATGGCCGTTCAGCACGAGTTAACGGAGGAGGAAAACGTGCTCCTTCGACTTGAAGAGCTCGACGCCCTCGAAGAAAAGAGGCTCGCGGTGCAGCAAAATCTGGAGCTATACCGAGCCCAAATGTCACGGGCCTATGACAAGATAACCCATCTCCGCGCTTTCAAGAAAGGTGAATTGGTGTTGGTACTCAAAAGACCGATCATCCCCAATCGACATGCCAAGGGAAAATTCGAGCCAAACTGGGAAGGACCATACGTCATCGAGAAAGTGTTCGACGGAGGATCCTACCAACTAATAAGTGCCGATGGAGAAAGGCCCATGCCACCCATCAATGGCCGATATCTCAAGAAATACTACGTATGAATGCTCCAAGTCGCAGGCGAATTGAGCACACCAGCCCTATGGTCTGGATCATACATCCTGCAAAACCGTACATAATCCACTGGCATAGACAACCCCTATCTCTCCCAAATCCTGCCAGTGAGACTACTTTTAAAGTCCTACCAGTGGTAATAAAAAAAACGGTATGTCCACAAGCAAAACGGGCACGGATGAAAACCCGAAAGGGCTCCGTGAGTAAAAACGGCAGAATTACCGGTGTGTTTGTGAAAACCCGAAAGGGCGCAAACTCGTGAAAAGAGATGAAATACACTCGCAAAGTCCTCTCGACCTTGTGAGGAGAAAATCCCTGCGTGAGATCCTTACGACTCATAAAGGGGCAACACACTTAGGAGTCCCCACGACTCTTAAGGAGAAAATACACCCACGAGATCCTTTCGACTCGTAGGGAGAAAATGCTTTTATGAGACTCTTACGGCTCATAAAATTGAAAAGCCTTAGGCGACAGGGACCCAAACCTGTCTCCTAAGCCATCGTTCCCCAACGGGCAACGGCAAATAATGAGTCGCTCCTGGCGTTTCGCTTCAGTGTTAGTGGTGCTGATGCCGACCCAAAAAACCAAATCCCAAGTCCTCCCGGGGCAAATGATGAGTTGCTCCTGGCATTATTCCAGTGCAGCAATGCTGATGCCAAACAAGATCCAAATTCCAAGTCCCCAAGTGGCGAATGATGAGTCGCTTCTGGTACCATATTCCAGTGCAGCGATGCAGACGCCAACCAAATTCTAACCCTCATACCCCAATGGCGAATGATGAGTCGCTCCTGGTACCATATTCCAGTGCAGCGATGCAGACGCCAACCAAATTCCAACTCCCATACCCCAATGGCGAATGATGGGTCGCTCCTGGTACCATATTCCAGTGCAGCGATGCAGACGCCAACAAAATCTCGAAATTTTTCCGGCCCTATGGTCTGGATCATACATCCTGCAAAACCGTATACAATCCACGGGCGTAAAACAATCCCAATCTCTCCCAAGTCCTGCCGGTGAGACTACTTTTAAAGTCCCACCAGCTCTCCAAAAAAAATGGTATGTCCACAAGCAAATAGGCACGGATGTACAAGGGCTCCGTGAGTAAAAACAGCAGGACTGGAGGCGAGTGTGTGAAAACCCGAAAGGGCGCAAACTCGTGAAAAGGAGATGAAATGCACTCTTAAAGTCCTCTCGACTTTGAGAGGAGAAAATTCCCGCGTGAGATCCTTACGACTCACAAATGAGCAACACACTTAGGAGTCCCCATGACTCCTAAGGAGAGAATACACCTACGAGATCCTTTCGACTCGTAGGGAGAAAATGCTTTTATGGGACCCTTACGGCCTATAAAATTGAAAAGCCTTAGGTGATAGGGATCTAAACCTGCCTCCTAACCCATCAATTCCCAAATCCTCTCGGGGCAAATGATGAGTTGCTCCTGGCATTAGTACAGTGCAACAATGCAGATGCCAAACAAAAAAAACCAATCCCCAAATCCTCTCAAAGATAGATGATGATTCGCTCCTGGTACCATATTCCAGTGTAGCAGTGCTGATGTCAATCCAAATCACATCAAATCAGCAAAACAACCAATGACCTCTCTGGAAGGATCAAATTCCACCTTGGAAACAAGTCAACTTCATCCCTGACACCGCAAGAAGCGGAGCAAGTTAAATCCAGAATCGACCATCCACGTCACTAAAAGGGCAGCATCGACCGTCCAAGTCGCTAAAAGGGCAGCACCGACCGTCCAAGTCCCAAAAAGCGCAGAACCGACCGTCCACGTCGCTAAAAGGGCAGCACTGATCGTCCAAGTCGCAAAAAGGGCAGAACCGACCGTCCACGTCGCTAAAAGGGCAGCACCGACCGTCCACGTCGCTAAAAGGGCAGCACCGACCGTCCACGTCGCTAAAAGGGCAGCACCGACCGTCCAAGTCGCAAAAAGGGCAGCACCGACCGTCCAAGTCGCAAAAAGGGCAGCATCGACCGTCCAAGTCGCTAAAACGACAGCATCGACCGTCCAAGTCGCAAAAAGGGCAGAATCGACCGTCCACGTCGCTAAAAGGGCAGTATCGACCGTCCAAGTCACTAAAAGGGCAGCATCGACCGCCCAAGTCGCAAAAAGGGCAGAATCGACCGTCCATGTCGTAAAAAGGGCAGTGCCAGCCTCCCAAAAGCGGGAACCAAATCAAGTCGCCTCCACATGAAAGAAGATCCATCAATTTCATGCACACGACCCACATATGTGGTGTGCATTTATTGATGGAGGGAAATTTGTTGGGGTAAAAATTTACACCCCGGTTGACCAAGTCAAAATCAAAGTCAACCCCAAGCCAGGTAGGCCCAAGCCCAGGTCAAGTGGGCCAATGCCCGGAGCGAGCCCGAACATGAAGCAGCCGGCCTCCCCTCATGCCAAAATAAAAATTTTGTAATAAATAATTTTGTTGTGTTTCTTGTATTTTTATTTTATGAATAAATGTAAGAAAATGGGCATAAAGCCAAATTTTGTAAAGCCCATGGTTTATGTGCAAAAAGAAATGGCACATGAGCCATGGCATAGGAAAAATGCCATTTTGTGAAGCCCAAGGAGCTATATGTAAAATGTATAGGCTATAAAGGCAAAAATAATGAAATATCTCAACTTTTTCTCTCTCCAAAAAAAAAATCCAGATTTGTGATCTTCTTCCTCAAGGTTCTAAAACCTTCTTTTTTCTTTTGAATAAAATCAAGAGTTTTACTCTTCCCTTTAAAAAACTAAATAGTTTTTCACCACAAAACCCTCAAAGGGGAACCCAGATCTTCCATCAGATCTCAAAACGAAGAGAATTTTAAAATCTCACACTTCTTGATCTTTAAGATCCGGCCAACAAAGGAAGAAGAAGGAGACCTATCTCCAGAAACCCCACTTTGGGGAAGAACTAGGGCTTAAGGGGAGAAGCCCTTCATCAGCTTTAAAACATCCTAGGAGTTTAACTCCTCATACACACACACACACACACACACACACACACACACACACAGAGAGAGAGAATAATAAGTGCTCCTTTCTGGGAGTACAACTCCCATTGCAGGGATCAAGTCCCTTTTGCCGCTCGAGCGCCCACGTGCTGACACGTGGGGCGCTAGCGCTCTTGCGATCAGCGCCCAAAGCGCTAGCGCCCGAGCGCCCACATGCTGACACGTGGTGCGCTAGCGCTCCGCGCCCAAAGTGCTAGTGCCCGAGCGCCCACGTGGTGTGCTAGCGCTCTTGCGCTCAGAGCGCTAGCGCCCGAGCGCCCATGTGCTGACACATGGTGCGCTAGCGCCCAAAGCGCTAGCGCTCGAGCGCCCACGTGCTGACACATGGTGCGCTAGCACTCAAAGCGCTAGCGCTAGCGCAAACGCTAGCACCCAAAGCGGTGGCGCTTTTTCCCACGCATCCTTTGGATGCCCTTTCCCTTTTTTTATTTTATATATGTATATATACATATACAAATACACACACTCCACAACACTGTCCCTCTCTAAAAAAATTTTGGGCCGGGGCGCTGCCCCGCACCCCGCAAGGGGGCTGCTAGTCCCCTTGACCCCCAGCCCGCTATCCGGGTAGCGGGACCCCCGTAAAAACTCTGCATGGCTCCCGATATATCCAATCCCCCTTCCAAAACAAAACACACATACACTGCACATTGAGTTCGCATGACCAGTTTAACCCGACAATCGGAGGTTCCCCCGCTCCAAAGGCGAGGGGTAATTAACGGCAGCTTAGTCCGCGGCTGCCGGAGATTCGGATCCCCACAATCAATAAACCCCGGCCTACCCTAGGAAGGGGGAATCTGTAGTACGCCTGACAAGTGTGCACGTATTCCCATCTCAACGGGGTGAAGAAAAACGCCCTATAGTAATAGCTTTGCTAAAGAAATTCTACCCTAATCATAAGATGGCTCAAGTCCGTAGCAAAATAAATCAATTTACCCAGCTTCCAAATGAACCATTCTCGAAGTGTTTTGAACGCTTTAAGGATCTGTTAGTTCAATGTCCTCATCACGGAATTCCTAGATGGAATATGTGCAGAATCATATATGAGGGCATTAATCCTACAACAAAACAGACCCTTGAATCCATGTGTCTTGATGAATAAAGATGATGGTGAAGCCTGGAGATTTTTAGAAGATTTTGCTAAAAGAACTTTACAGTGGGAGAGTGTAAACCAGTCATCATCTAGGGCTGGTATTCATCAACTTGATGTTTCCATAGGAGTTAGAGCTGAAATGGCAGCAATGCAAAAGAAACTCGAAGCTATGGAACATAAATTTTTAGCAGCCTCCCTAAATCAGATGTCACTCCCCAAAACTGTCTGTGGATGTTGTTCTGATCCATCTCATCTTACGGAAGAATGTCCTTTAAATTCTCCGTTTCAAGGTCAATAGCATACCAATCCTGCTTTCCAACAAAGATCTAGAAACGATCCGTATTCTTCCACTTATAATCAGGGTTGGAGGAATCACCCTAATTTTGCTTGGAACCAATCACAAACTCAAAACACGGTTCCAAACCAAAACAATTTCCAAAGGGGTCCTCCACCACAACAGCAACCACTTCAAATAAGTCAGCACCCCTACCAATCACAAAACTTTCAAAATCCGGTCAACACACCTGCACCGTATAATCCTTTGCAGTTGACCGGTCCTGATAATTCCTCTTCACTTGAACAAACTTTTCAAATGTTTATGAAACAGTCCATTCAAATGTCGGCTGAATTTAAGTCTTCCCTCGATAAGATCCAGAAAAACTCTGCCTCCCAAAGTGAGAGTATTAAATTGATGGAAGCACAAATTGCCCAATTAAAAGACGAGATGAGTGCTAGAGAGAAAGGGAAACTTCTGTCTCAACCCCTACCGAATCCTGGACATTCACAACACTACAATGTGAATGCCATTACAACGTTGAGATCCAAAAGAGTGCTGAATAATCAAGTTGGGGAAGAGATTGATAATCATGAAGAGTTAATCAATAACACCCCGGCTTTCACTTCCACTTTTCCTTCTACATCTACTTCTACTTCTGACCCTTGTTCGTCTACCCCACCACCTTTTTGCGAGCCTATTCTTCGTTTTCCTCAAGGCTCGAACCCTCAGCATACCTCTTTTAGTCCATCAAAGACGATCCCCACTCCTATTCTGGGATCAGTTTCACACACACCAACTTCTCCAATGTTGGACCCAGCTCTTATTGCTAAAGCTCCTTATCCAAATCGGTTAAGGGGAAACAAATCAAGTCCACATATGGAAAAGATTATGGAAATGTTTAAACAGGTTAACATCAATATCCCTCTCCTAGATGCTATTCAACTAGTCTCCGCTTATGCGAAAGTTCTCAAAGACTTGTGCACTAGGAAGAGGAAGACTCAAATGCCAAAGAAGGTTTTCATGACTAATAATGTTAGCACTGCTTTTACCCCACAGTTACCAAAGAAACGTAAGGACCCTGGATGTCCTATGATATCGATTTCTATTGGGGGTAATAACATTAACCGTGCTTTACTTGACCTTGGCGCAAGTGTTAACCTGCTTCCATATTCTGTTTACGAGCAGTTAGGGATTGGAGAGTTAAAACTAGCTCATTGCACTCTCCAAATGGCAGACCGTTCAATCACCAAAGGTAGGGGTGAACTGGAGGATGTGTTGATAAAAGTCGGGGAATTCATATTCCCTGTGGACTTTATTGTTCTCGATACACAACCTGTAGCAAACCCACAGAACCAAATTCCGGTGATTTTGGGTCGACCATTCCTTGCCACTTCCAATGCTGTCATTAATTGTCGAAACGGTTCTATGAACTTATCTTTTAGAAAAATGACAATTGAACTGAACATCTATAAAATTGGAAGTCAGCCGTCTGAACCCTCTGCTCACATACTTGATGTATGTTCTGTCCACGAGATTGCTACCGAAAGCTGCGAAGTTGATGAACTTTGCTTTGAAAATCTCGACGACACTAGCACATCAATGTTTGATCTTGCACATCTTATTGAGGACACTCTTCCCACTCCTGAGTCTGACACTCTTGACTCATCACTTTCAGAGTCTGTATCCTATGCAGGCTACGAGCTTCTTTGTGAATCTGAATATCATTCGATAACCCCACCTTATATAGTTTCTCTGCCAGCATTAGATCTTAAACTTTTACCTTCTCATCTTAAATATGCATATTTAGGAGAGAATGAGTCTTTACCTGTGATCATATCCACTTCTCTAGCCTCAGAGCAAGAGAATGCGCTTTTAACGGTATTGAGATCTAATAGGCAGGTGTTTGGTTGGACTATGGCTGACATCAAAGGGATTAGTCCCTTGATTGTAGAACATCATATACATCTGATGGATGAACCCAAGCCAACCCGAGAACCACAGAGACGGTTAAACCCCGTCATGAAGGATGCGGTGAAGAAAGAAATCGTCAAATGCCTTAACAATGGTATCATTTACCCAATCTCTGATAGCCAATGGGTAAGTCCAATTCATGTAGTTCCTAAGAAATCTGGCATCACGGTCATAACAAATGAGGCAAATGAGTTAATCCAGACACGCACTTAAACTGGGTGGCGTGTATGTATTGATTATAGAAAACTCAGTGCCGCAACGAGGAAAGACCACTTTCCTCTACCTTTTATTGACCAGATGTTAGAACGCTTAGCTGGACGGGAATATTATTGCTTCATGGACGGATACTCTGGCTATAACCAGGTCCCTATTGCCAAAAAGGATCAAGACAAAACCACATTTACTTGTACTTTTGGTACTTTTGCTTATAGACGAATGCCCTTTGGGTTATGCAATGCTCCCGCTACATTTCAGCGGTGTATAGTGGGGATATTCTCGGACATGGTTGAGAATTTTCTGGAGATTTTCATGGACGATTTCTCGATATTCGGAGATTCTTTTGCTGACTGCCTATCTCATCTTGACGCAGTTCTTACTCGTTGTAAAGAGAAGAACTTAACCTTGAATTGGGGAAAATGCCACTTCATGGTCCAAGAGGGAATTGTGCTTGGACATGTCATTTCACGGAAAGGCATTAAGGTTGACAAAGCTAAAATACATGTCATTCAAAACCTCTCTCATCCCAAATGCGTCAAGGATATATGATCCTTTCTTGGCCATGCAGGCTTTTATCGGAGATTCATTAAGGATTTTAGCAAAATTGCTAGACCCTTAACTCTTCTCTTAGCCAAGGATACAACCTTTCACTTTGACTTGGATTGTGAGGCAGCATATGACTCACTTAAACACTCTCTCACTACAGCCGTCGTTCTATCTTCTCCAGATTGGAACCACCCTATTGAGCTTATGTGTGATGCGTCGGATTTTACAGTTGGTGCAGTCTTAGGACAGCACATTGAGAAGATGCCACACGTGATCTATTATGCAAGTAAGAACCTGAATGATGCTCAAATGAACTATACAACTACCGAAAAAGAACTTTTGGCAGTTGTATTCGCATTAGAAAAATTCAGGCCTTACTTGATTGGCTCACCTATTGTTGTGTACACTGACCACTCCGCCTTGAAACATCTTTTAGCAAAGAAGGATGCTAAAGGAAGGCTAATACGTTGGATCCTTCTATTACAAGAATTTGACCTTGTTATTAAAGATAAGAAAGGATGTGAAAACGTGGTAGCCGACCATCTTTCGCACATCGCTTCTTCACCTGTGACCCTGCCGATCAATGATTCTTTTCCATACGAACAACTCTTGAATGTATCCGACGAACCTTGGTTCAGGGATATTGTGAATTATCTTTCTACGGGATTTATTCCTCGCGAATGGTCAAAACAGGATAAATATCGATTTCTATCCCAAGTAAAACACTTTTACTGGGATGAACCCTATCTGTTTAAGTATTGTCCTGACCAGATCATTCGTAGATGTGTCCCTAATGAGGAATTCAAGAGTGTTCTATCTTTTTGTCATGATCAGGCATGTGGGGGTCATTTCAGTCCTCGAAAGACGGCGGAAAAGGTTTTGCAATGCGGTTTTTATTGGCCGAATTTATTCAAAGATGCATTTGATCATTGCAAAACATGTGCACAGTGTCAACACACGGGTAGGACTTCCCGGAGAAATGAGATGCCACTTCAACCCATCTTAGTGGTTGAAATTTTTGACGTTTGGGGTATTGACTTTATGGGTCCTTTTCCTAACTCCTTTGGGAATTTGTACATATTGTTTGCGGTTGATTACGTCTTGAAATGGGTGGAAGCTATTCCTTGTCGCACTAATGACAAAAAGGTTGTCATTAAGTTCTTAAAAGAAAACATCCTTTCGCGATTTGGACACCCACGCACTATCATTAGCGATAACGGGACGCATTTCTGCAATCGGTCTTTCGAGACTTTGATGCGGAAATATGCAATCAACCACAAACTTTCCACACCCTATCATCCCCAAACGATTGGGCAAGATGAGGTTTCAAACAGACAAATCAAACAAATTTTGAAGAAAACGGTTTCTAAAAATCAAAAAGATTGGTTAACCAAATTGACGGATGCTCTTTGGGCGTTCCGAACTGCATATAAAACCGATCTATGTATGTCTCCTTACAGACTAGTGTTTGGTAAGGCTTGTCACCTTCCGGTCGAGATTGAGCACAAAGCAATGTGGACCATTAGAGAACTTAACTTTGACTTAAATCAAGCCTGCAACTTTCGGAAGCTGCAATTAAACGAGCTAAGTGAACTCCGCGATGAAGCTTACAATAATGCTATGATTGTAAAGAACCGGACTAAGGTATTTCACGATAAAAACATTTTGAGAAAACCTTTTACACCGGCCAACAAGTCCTTCTTTATGATTCACGACTCCATCTTCATGCGGGTAACCTACGATCTCAGTGGAAAGGACCTTTTGTTGTGCGGTATGTATACCCGCACGGGGCATTTGAGGTTGAAAATTTTGAAAACTGTACAATTTTCAAAGTAAATGGATATAGACTAGAACCGTATTTTTCCATTGACCCCTCGGAGGAGCTCTTGGTTTTACAAGAGCCGCTTTATAATGACTGATATTTCCTCCACCTCACCTCCATGATTTGGTAATTTTGTCACATCTTTAGAATGGAGGTGAGTCAACTTGTACATACATCTTATAAAAAATAGGAAAAAAAATACAAAACAAAAAATAATCGTGTACATAAATAAAAGAATAAGTTTGGGGGGAGATTTTCACGCTCATATTTCATGTTCCCTTTAACAAATTTTTCCTTCCAAGTCTACAGGTTTCTGAGCTTAAGTAGATGGCAACAGTGAGGACACTGTTGAAAACAAGTTTGGGGGAGGTTTGTACTTATTTACGCATCACTTTGCATCATACTTTGCATAAGCACAAAACAAATAAAATAAAAAAATAATTATATAAAAAAAAGTGTGTACATAAATAAGATAATAAAAGATTAGATAGTGAAAAATTACATTCAAAAGATCGAAAAAATTTAAGAAAACCAAGAAAATTAGAAGTTTTCTTAAACGAGCTAGTAATAAGTAGTTATGAGCCGTTGTCCCAAGGGTTAGTAAGATGAAGGAAGTCACTACTCTGGGGATAAAAATAAGTATGAAAAATAGTTTATATTCTGGAAGCCAAACATTTGAATGTTGATACCCTACTATACGTACTTACATACGTCTTGAAATTCGGGATAGTAGAGGATACCTTGAAATTCTCTTGTCTAAAAGCCAAAGTATGAAGGAAATTAAAAATAAAGCATAAAATGGTGTAGAAAAATGAACACTGGTTTTGTAATCACCAAGGCAGCAATAAAAAAATATAGCAAGGGTGCTTCATCATCTAGTGCCTTAGACCAACTGGTTTGGGAGTCACTGCTAAGCCTTAGGTGTTGTAAGATGAGGAAAATACTATTTACGCCTAATCAGCAAGCACATGAGTAATCGGTCAGTTAGTACCTCAAGAAGTATTAACGATCGCATGAAAAATGTGTAAGCAAATCCATCTAAATATTCACCAATTAAAAGTACTGAGGTAGATGGACAAGAGTACGATAGCTTGAATTGAATTCTCCGAGTGTAGGTATGTTCTTTACACACACGTAGGGGTATATGATCAATGTTTGGAAGAAAGATAGGAATGAAGAATAAAGACGATGTTTTATTGAGGGATGATGTGATTTCTAATATTTTTTCATGACTATTAAGATAGGGCTCATGACAACTGAAAAGCTAGTATAGTTGGAAACTCTAATTTTCAAAGTTTTTCTTTTACAATTCTTATCTTTACATATAATTTTCAAGGTATTCCTTTTATTATTGGATTTTGTGGGTGCAATCCGCTGAAAACCCTCAGGAGACAACACTCCTCCTATTAGAGACACCTAGAGGTTTAAAGGCTTATTGCACGTGCTGAGTGCAATCGTGTTGCCTACGAAAGTGTGCTAGTTAGTTTTTCTTTTTCTTATATTTTCTCCTTCTCTTAAATAAAAATAAAACATGTTTGCTCGAAACGACCAAAATTAAGTTTGGGGGAATTTGATCAGTCGAAAATATTGCATTTTTAACACATCAATTTCCCTACTCTTTGTAATCATTTAAAGGTGTTTGGTATAAATATAGCACATATTAGCAATTCATCTATGAAATATCAAATAACATGTGTTATAAATTATAACCGGCATTATGAGGGAAATTGTGTGTTTATTACTACACGCATGATCTTTTGTATATCAACACTTGTCTCGAGATTGTGTGCAGAAAATTCTCCAGGTTAAAGAGCCGGAACTACTAAAAGTGCTGATAAAATACACCAAGTCCAAGACTTGAGATCTGGCAGTGAACAAGAAAGTATAAAAATATTCCAAATATCAGGAAAGTGCCATAAATCCAACATCAGAATTACCCTGGAAAAATCATGCAGAGATCACCTCAATGGCCGCGGATCCGCGGCCGAGTTAACTCGTTGGCGGTGGGAACTTTTTTCAGAAGTCTCCTTTTAACGGCCAAGCTTCTCCAAGACGCTTCGAATTTTGTAGATTTCTCCAGAAACTTCTCCTTCTAACAGCCAAGCTTCTTGTGCAAGCTTAATACCTACTAAACTTCTCATGCAAGCTTCATAACAACCAAACTTCCAAGGGAAGCTAGACCTAACTTCTAGGGGAAGCTAAAGGGAAAATTATAAAAAGGGACCTAGGGCTTCATTACAAAGGTTGTTGAATATTAAACCAAATTTCCACAAGTTGAGTGACACAACTTGCAACATCAAAACCCTAGCATAAATCCAATTCCAAAGCTAAATCAAGATTCATCGAGTACCGATTCAAGCAAGCCTTCAACGAGCCTTTGAAGCAACGCCGATCTTCATCCGAGCAAGAGATCCACGACGATCCGCGACTCAAGAAGACCGAAGCGAAGCTAGTTTCGACGATTTTTTTCTTCCTCAAATCTTGTAATTTTTGAGTGAATTGTACCTAAACGTTGATAAATAAAAGGTGAAAATTCTCAATCTTTCTTTTCTTTACATTCTTGCATTATGAAGAGTTATAGATTCTTGATTCTTTTCTTTTTCATGATGTTTGAGTGAAAACTCCGCTTGTAGCGGAATCGAGAAAATAGGTAGATGATGATGATTAAATTCTTGAACGATTCTTAAGTTTTATGAGTTTTGTAAATTTTAGGAAATTAAATCATCGAAAACCTAATTTGAGCGAAATCGCTTTCTTGAATACTTTCGCTCCAAATTAGAGATCAACGATCGGTGATTTAATTTGCTAGAGGCTAGAATTTGAATGATAATCAATGAAAGAACAAGGGATGATGATGGAGAAACCCTAGTTTCTTCAACAGATCCCTAAACCTCATTGATTGTCATCGATCTAGCAACAAATTTTTAATAGATGAGAATTTGTAATCATTAGTATTCATCATCACTATCAATTGGATCAATTCTGACAACCCTATTTACAAATCTTGATAATTTAAACTATTTGGACATTTTCTTGATCTCTATCATTTCTTGATTTTAGATCTATTTCTTGATGATTCTTGAAACTAAATTTCACAAATATTGAATCATTTTCTTATATCTTTTAATTTTCAACTCAACTGAAACGATAACGAACAAATCACACTTTCTCGGTGGAAGATCCGTTCTCATTGACGAAACTACAATAGACACCATCAATTGATCGCGGTATAAATTTCTTTGGTTGTGAAACATTTTTATATACGCAACTTAGAAGATCCAATCAGCATACTATCATCTCGAGTAAGATTGTTCTCTCGTATAGATCCTCCTTCAATTACAATAATTTTCTTGAGGGCACATATAGCCAACAATCTCCCGCTTGTGCTTATGGCCAATTATTGCGGTATCGCATACCCAACTTCTCTACTAACAGTTTCACAAACTGTATTCGAGAAACAGTCTCAGTGAGTGGATCCGCTGCAATGAATCTATTTTTATCTCTCTATATTTCAATTTCGCGGAGATCAACTATCTCCCGAATTGAGCGATACATGTTCTAGAATTTGCCTAGATAGACGATGGGACAAAGTTCATAAATGAACAATTTTATCCAGCAACTTCTTGGACTTATCCACAGCTGATTCAAAATCATCACCCCACGCCATGACTACCCCAGTAACATATTTAGAACACTTTTAAATATACTTCTCCCACTAAAGAGAGTAAACTTATAACTCATGATAGACACTCTGTCTTTCTTGTCATATTGGAAATCGGAATCATTAACCGTCTCATGATGGAGTGTAATACCTTAGAATGAGATTAGTGTTAATTAATGATAATGCGGGTTTTTAATAAAAAGTTAACCAAAATAGTTTTCACATATTTTATAAAAATTAATTAATATTTTATTATTATTTGTTTAAGTTTGCACACACTTGTGCATGTTAACTTTGGGGTTATGGAGGAGTTAACCATGCTTAACTAGCCATGGCACCCAAAACCAATTTCTTGCCATGTTAACTCATTCACTTAATATTTAGTAAGGGTTTATCTTTTATTAAGAGAGAGAGAGAGAGAGAGAGAGAGAGAGAGTTGACAATGAAGAATGATGAGGCATGGGGCAAGCATGGGAGCATTAATGAGGAGAGAGAAAGAGCATGGCTCACTCCTAACCTCACACCCTCATTTCCCTCATCCCTTACTCATACACTCCCTCCTTCTCACCTCACTCTCTCATTCTCAAATATTTCTCCTTCTCATTCCTTTCTTCAACTGAAACTTATACCTTTTCATCATAAACCCAAGCCCAATATTCACTAAACTTCATTAAAACCCTCACAAAGTCAAGTTAAGCCTCTTGAGATGGCTTGGAGCATGGAAAGCTAAGGTTTTCAAGCAAGTTTGGTGAGGTAGTGATCCCTAACTGTTATCTAGGCCTTATAGATGTAGTGTTGCTTATTAGTTGCTATTTAGAACACTAAAGTTATAGTTTTGTGCAAATATTGTATTTTGGTAAAGTTTTGTGTCTCGGGTGAATCTGCTATCGAACCAGGTTTTTGTTTGAGAAGTTGCAATCACAGAGACCTAGTTTAGAGACCTATAAGCTACCCTAAAAACCTGAGACCACCCCCTCCATATTTGGCCGCAAATATATTCTTTCTGGACGCAAATTGTGGCCAGATTGGGGACTGGGGTCTCGTGTCATGGTCGTGGGGTCTCTGGGGTTATTTGAGTCTCGTGGAACTTGCAACTTTCACTAATTATTTGTGTAGCAAAATCCGGGACCACTTAGCTAATTTTTAGTGTTTCAGCAACCTGCGATACGATTAATCTAACTTAGTTTAATTCTTACTGGTAACTTGCAGTCGTGTATTTATTTGGAGATGCCGTTGTACGCGTTTATCCGCTAAGCGAACCCTTTATAGCTTGAGGGAACCGATTCGTTAATTAGCGTTGTGATTCGTATATTATTGGGTAGTTTGCTAAATCCATGCGTTATTGTGTTGTGTGGCAATAGGATCGCAGGCGGGGACTTCGGACGCTGCAAGGAGGGGAAAACAAGTGGTTGGATTTACCTAGCTCAAGATCATCGGTGAGTAGATTTAATATCTACGAGGGAATCGCCCGTATGACGTTAAGCGTCGGGGGCCAGATTCGGTGTTATAGCCATATGTTTATATGCATATACGTGAATGTGCATGAGCATCATTCGTATACCTTTATTTGTTGTACCTTAACTTAGTACCTATTGGACACAGCACCATTACTGACGGTTCATGTTGCACAAGCACTGAATTGTATTCCACACACACACCGTTGGTAATTACCATAACACGCACAACATATACATATATATGGTACTGCATTCGTTATTGACATTGAGGCAGTTGTATAAGTACCACCTTACTAAGGGAATATGTATTGTACCGCCTTCATTATTATCAATAGTTAGACGTTGATTCTTGTTCTATTGCGCATATAAATTGCATCATGCATATATACATACTTGCATATACACATACCTTGCTATAGCTATATATACACCTTTATATGATGTTACATTTGACTACGGGGAATTTGGGAACCGCATGATATCTGTAAAAACTTGATTCATTTAAAAGAGCGGTTTTCCCTTGATATGCTCATATTACTGTTCTATGTTGCATACATCGTATTTCATGGATTTACGCATTGATATACTGATTTCATGTGATTTATGGATTTGAGAACCGTGGTTATATTTCAAAGAAAGTATGCATTGTTTTGAAAACCCGGTTTCTCTTGATATGATATTTCAATGCGTCCACCATGAGTTTTCTCGGTTCTGAGATTGGTTTTCGAAACCCGATTTGAGGAGATGGATGATCTGTTTGCGGGTTCATGGTGGACCCGGTATGGTGTCCCGGGATAAGAAAGGTATGGTGTGCAATAGACGATGAGTCTGGCAGAGGGACTACTACCTACCAGTGATAGTTTAGACCCGGCGGTTATCCGGAGGATACCGACCAGAGTCGTAAGATGGATATGGGTCGATCCGGACTGACGGAGCCCGAGTTATATGGATTTACGTGTCGATGTTGGACACAGGTTTTCGTGATGTTTCGAGTGTCGATGTTGGACACTCAGGTTCCATGAGATTTATGGATATGAGGGCCGATCAGAGTGACGGTGCCTGAGATATTGGGATTTGGGGTGTCATTGATGGACACTGGTTTTTCCATGATGATGATTCATTGATGATGTTATGTTTTATCCCATACTCAGGATTTATTTGATATGCATTGTTTCATATAGTTGTAATACCTGATGGTGTACTTTGATCATGAGTGGTTGCATATCCATATTGCCATACTTAGGTTATTAGATTGCATATGTTAGATTATCGATGTTCGTGCATACTTGCGATTATCTGTATGATGTTATTTACTATTCACGAGTTGACAACTCACTCCCGTTGTGCCACAGTGTTTTGCAGGTTTGACCCTTAGTGTAGTCGCGGCAGGGCTCCTTATTGTATCTATTTCTACGGATACCGCTACGGTTGGCTGTGAGGCCGTTTGGTGTAGGTGGGTTTGCGGTTATCCAAATACCTCTATTGTATATCTCCTTGTATCTAGTACTCTCCATCTACCACTTTCAGATATTTGACTTAGAGACGAGTTTGTAATGATCGATATTGTATATTATGTGACTCTGGGTGTCGTGCTTGTGTGAGCTGGCCTTTCTTATGTTGCTTTATCTCCTTTATGTTGTTTTCATTTTTTATCGTCTATTTCTTATCTACGGTGTCGTATATATGCTTTTGGTGATTGTTTTCCACCTTTGGGTGTGATTTGCTCCCGTTTGGGAATGCTTTATTTATATCCTGTGTTTGTATCCGTTTCGGGGCTAGTTTTTCAAAGGAGGTGCTGCCAAAAATTTTAAGAAAATAAACTTAAGCTTTAAGATTTTTACTTAAGATTTCCAAATGATTTAACAATATTTTATCACTTACTTCTTTTTATGGTTTAGATTTCTGGGTTTTCGGCTTACTTAAATTGCGTTACGCCTGTTGACGTCACGTTCCAAAATTGGGTCGTGATAAAGTTGGTATCAGAGCGCTAAGTTTTATCTTTCGAAGTGTAAGATGATCTTGGTATGATGGAATAGGTAGCTTAAGCAGAGTGATGTAGCGTGCGTATGTTCCGCGGCATACTTACGACACGATACTCCGCCTAAGTGACCTTAGGACATATTGCTTGTAATTCCTTCCTTGATTTCCATGTATTCTTATGATTCGATTTCTATGTTCTTATCGAATCCTGTTTTCATTTCCATCCATTATGTCGCCGAAGACTACGAGGGCGCAGAGAGCTGCCGCTAGAGCCGAGGTCAGAGCAGGCTCGTCAGAGACGAGGACTGACCAGGGCTGTACGCCTACTCTACAGGAGCAGATTGATCCACCTTCGCCGGATCGTATTACTAGGCTAGAGGCCGGTATGCAGGATTTGTGCCAGATGATGGGGTCGTTGGTTGAGGCCAGTCGAGCGCAGAGACAGGAGGTTGTCCCACCAGTTACGGGGACCGTGATGGTGCCTACTGTTTAGGCAGTCGTACCTGCAGCTACGGAGGTTATCACCGTATCATTATCTGAGTTCATGAGGCTGAAGCCTCCGGTTTTCACCGGCACCGACGCAGCTGAGGATCCGCAGTCGGCTAAGATCTGTCGTTCACTGAGATGCTCCAATACGAGATGGGTAGAGTTCGCTAGTTTTCGTCTGGAGAGTCTTGCCCAGACTTGGTGCGAGCCTTTGGAGAGAAGACGAGCCGCAGGTCTTCCTCCAATGACCAGGGTCGAATTCGTGATAGTTTTTCTAGCTCGCTTCCTTCCACAGAGCGTTAGGGATGCTCGAGCTCGCAGTTTTGAGTCGTTACGCCAGACTCCGGGTATGACGGTGGCGGAGTGTAATGTTCAGTTTATCAAGCTATCCGTGTATGCTCCATATTTGGTGGACACTGAGGAGATGTGGATCAAGAGATTTGTGCGGGGTCTGATTACCCAGTTGTTCTTCGCTATCGGCGCCCAGCATTTTGACACATATGCAGCCGCAGTGGACGTAGCCCTACTGGTTGAAGAATGTCTTTCCGAGACTTCGGTCGTTCCGAGACCGAAGAGGGTTCGTACTGGTGATCAGCCCGGAGACCGATGTATAGACGCCGCGACAGATTCCGTTCAGGTCGTGGGGATAGTAGAGGCTTGGGACGAGGCCAGTTATTTAGCTCTTATCCCAAGGAGGGTCAGCGATCGTCATCTGGATGTTTCTGGTGCGGGAGTGTAGGGTTCCTAGGCACACTTGTGAAGGTTCATAAGGCATCAAACATGCCCGGATAAAAAATTAGACGTACCGAACAACCCAAAGCTCGGATCTTTTCTAGATTATTAGGGTTAAGCATACAAGATTACATCTTTTAAGCTAAGTGTGAGGGATTACAACCTTTGTAGTCTGCTCCTTCGCTTCACAAGCTCTGAGTAGAAGTCCCTTCGCCGCGATCCACGATCTCCCGGACTCAAGAGAGGCTCCACGACTCGAACGATCCATGCTAGCTTGAAGTGTTCCAAATCTCCGATGATCTACGCCGAAGTTTCAATAACTCAAGCTTTCTCACTCTAAAGAGATGAACACACTAATCTCATGGGCTAGATGAGATGAGGATGAGAGAGTAGTATTTATGCTTTCTTTTTAATTCACTTTCTCACAATTTATCATCACAAATGGAATTTCTAGTGAGCTCAAAATCAAGAGAGAAGAAGATGATAATGGAAATGATAATTCCTTTTGTGATGAATAGAAAAGAAATTTATATGATTGATATATCAACCATGGTCAAGGATGAGTGGCTAATAGTTTGTAGAGAATAAACTAGAGTTAGGGTTTGGTTGGGTTAGCAATGAGTCACCAACAAATATCAACCATAATATCTTAAACTTGACAAAAGGAAAAGCTTCTAGAATGTGCAAGAAGCAACTAACCCTAATCAAACCCTAACCTTATTTAATCATCCTTAAACATGTTTAATAATAAATCATATCATGTCACAATAATATATATCACATATATATTATATATTTGCAACAAAAGAAAATAATACAATTAACATATATCGCATATATATCAATATATCATCCAGTGAGAAAATGAAATAATAAAGCGAGCCAATATTAGATAATGTAATACAATATATCATATATATTATTATACATTAAATCATCGAATCAACACTTGATCCGACGATCCGGCTATATCGAATATTATCGACTAATATATCATGTACCGATTCATCGAATCAACACTTGATCCGATGACCTGGTTCATATCTAAATATCGCGAGAATATAATACGGTATCTCATATCGCATTATTCTCGGTCCTGCACATATCACATATGTGCCTCTACTCCGTTTCGCCTGAGCCAAGAAACCTCTGTGTAGGACTCTAAAGAATCGTCAATACGCCGGTAGCAGGTGATGATCATATCAAACACCCACAAGCGGCAAGCGGTCAGCTAAACCTAACAGCCACCCAAGAATTGAGCGATCAGAAGATCAACAAGCTAGCCTGTGCGTTCTCCTGTGAATCCAATCAGTAACACTCCCGTACAGTCCGGTCTGTTCGTCTGATATGTCGCATATCAAGTCTATGGGTGGTAAACGTCAGACCCCAATAACCGATAAGTCGTGTCGATGTGTGGCTCATAACGGGTCGAGAAACTACTCGTAACACTTACCAGTAAATCTCTATATCAGCCCTGGCCAGGGACTTCCAGTTATAACCAATCGAACACAGCACAACATCAACTCCCTATACCGGGAGAGATGAATCCCCTCCTATCGCTCATTGCCTCCATGTGATTCGGGACTGTACCCAAAAGCCACCGTTTTGCACGCCCTCTTGGACGTGGTAAGGTGGAAATCAAAGCACAGTGGGAATCACACAAGACTCTATGACGATCTCGGGTCTACAGACTACCCTGTACCAGTGTCACCGGAGAACTGCCATCTGACGTGTGGTATATCACCATCTAGGAGTTCTCGGCGAGTCCGTCCAATGTACCCAGTCTCCACTGAGCACCCGTACACCATCTCTGATGTCAAACACCAATGGATATGGGATCATCCATCGCCCATCATATGGGTCAAGATGCGTATACGCTAGTCTACTCTGGTGTATCGATGCCCTGTCTCGATATACCCTTGACTAGGAACAGTTATAGGATGTACTCATCGACTACTATGGCCCCACTAGTATGATCTCATCATAGTCCCAGTAGTCGAGTACAGATCCTAAGGGCTTTATCAACATGTGAGAGAAAAACAGTAAACCAATACAAGTCAACATGTTAAGATAAAGTGAAACCAAATAGCATACTATCATGACGAGCAAGAAAGTCATCTCTATATATATCCAAGCATCCATTATAATATACATCATATGTACAACAATGGCCTCTAGGGCATATACATAACTAACAATCTCCCACTTGCACTAAGGTCAGCTGCTGTAGTATCTCATACCTAGCATCCCGAATAATCTCTCAAACTGTATCTGGGGAATAGCCTTCGTGAATGGATCCGCAGTGTTGTCCTTCGTATCTACTCTCCTGACCTCGATCTCCCGGCGATCAACTATCTCCCTGATCAGGTGATACCGCCTCAGAATATGTCTGGACTTCTGATGGGATCTGGGTTCCTTGGCCAAAGCCACAGCTCCATTGTTATCGCAATACAGAGGTATTGGATGCTCAATGGATGGAACCACACCAAGTTCATTAATGAACTTCTTGATCCAGACAGCCTTTTTGGCAGCATCGTTGGCAGCGATGTAATCAGCCTCCATCGTCGAGTCTGCAACGGTATCCTGTTTGGAACTCTTCCAACATACCGCCCCTCCATTGAGGGTAAAGACAAATCCCGAGTGCGACTTAGAGTCGTTCTTATCACTTTGGAAGCTGGAATCGGTAAAGGACTCCACCTGGAGTTCTCCGTTACCATACACCAAGAACATCTCCTTAGTCCTTCGTAAGTACTTGAGAATGTTCTTCACAGCTGTCCAGTGACTCTCTCCAGGATCTGCTTGATACCGACTCACTACACTTAGTGAGTATGCTACATCGGGTCTGGTACATAGCATCGCATACATGATAGAGCCTACTGCCGAAGCATAGGGTATCCCTTGCATGCGAGCTCTCTCCAAATCAGTCTTGGGAGACATCTCTTTGGAGAGAGCGAGTCCAGAGATCGTGGGTTGGTGCCCACGCTTGGATTCTTCCATACTAAACCTCTTTAGTATGGTGTCAATATACCTGGATTGGGACAATTCCAGTATCCGTTTAGATCTATCTCTATAGATCATGATTCCCAATATGCAGGAGGCATCACCTAGATCTTTCATTGAGAATCTCTGTGATAAGAAGAGCTTGACTGATTGCAGCATAGGAATATCATTTCCTATCAAGAGTATGTCATCCACGTACAATACGAGGAAGACAACATTACCCTCTGCTACCTTTTTATAGATACAAGGTTCATCTATATTTTTTATGAAGTCAAACTCTTTGACTACAACATCAAAACAGATGTTCCAACTCCGCGATGCTTACTTTAACCCATAAATGGATTTAAGCAGCTTGCACACCTTTCCGCTGCTCCCACTATCTACGAAGCCCTCGGCTGAGTCATGTACACGCTCTCTTCTAAATCACCGTTTAGAAAGGCGGTCTTAACATCCATTTGCCAGATTTCGTAGTCATGGTATGCAGCAATGGCAAGTAAGATCCGGATGGACTTAAGCATAGCCACTGGAGAAAAGGTTTCGTCATAATCCACACCTGGTCGTTGACGAAAACCCTTTGCTACAAGTCTAGTTTTGAAAGTCTCAACTTTTCCATCTACACCGAATTTCTTTTTAAAAATCCACTTGCTCCCAATAGGTTTTACCCCTTCAGGAGCATTTTCCAAAATCCATACTTTATTGGTGTACATGGATTCCATCTCAAATCGCATTGCATCCAGCCATTTCACAGAGTCACCACTCGTGATGGCCTGCTCAAAACTAGTCGGGTCATCATCTGATATGATGCAATCTTCGCTTCCTCCATCAACGAGAAAACCGTAGTATCTCTCAGGTGGACGATAAACCCTACTAGATCGGCGGAGAAGCTGGGGTTCGTCGGGTACTACTGAATCCTCTGGTTCCACTAAATCTTCAGTTTTAGTTTGTATTGCTGGAACCTCTTCCAGCTCTACCTCATCGCCACTAATTTCTTTTGCAAGAAATTCCTTTTCTAAAAAGATGGCATGTTGAGCAACAAACACTTTTTGCTCCTCACTGTGGTAGAAAAAATATCCATAAGAATTCTTCGGATATCCTACAAACTTGCAAAGAACTGATCGTGCCTCGAGTTTGTCCGGATTTTGCCTTTTGACATAGGCCGGACAACCCCATATCTTAACTCGTTTAAGATACGGTCTCTTCCCACTCCATATCTCATATGGTGTGGTAGGTACAGATCTAGACAGAACTTGATTTAATAGGTATGCTGCTGTTTCAAGCGCATAACCCCAAAAGGAAATAGGTAACTCAGTATCGCTCATCATAGATCGCACCATATCTAATAGGGTCCGATTCCTTCGTTCCGATACACCGTTGTGCTGTGGTGTATAAGGAGGAGTAAGCTGAGAGAGAATCCCATTCTCTTTTAGATAATCTAGGAACTCATTGCTTAAGTATTCACCTCCTCGATCAGATCGAAGAATCTTAATACTTTTGCCCGTTTGATTCTCTACTTCGTACTTATATTCTCTGAATTTCTCAAAAGCTTCAGACTTGTGTTTCATCAGGAACACATGTTTGAATCTAGAGAGATCGTCAGTGAATGTAATGAAGTAGGAAGAACCATTCCTGGCATGCGTAGACATGGGACCGCATACATCACTATGTATTAGTCCTAAGAGTTCAGTAACTCTTTCTCCGTGTCCACTAAACGGAGCTTTGGTCATTTTTCCTTTGAGACATGAATGGCAAGTATCATAAGATGATAATTCGAACGGATTCAAATAACCATCCTTATGTAACTTAGCCAGTCGTGTCGCATTGATATGGCCAAGTCTACAATGCCACAAGAAGGATTCATTCATTTCTGAACTTTTCCTCTTGTGTGTGTTTTGTATATTGAGAACTGTATTCTGATTTAGAATGAATATGCCATTATGTAACGAGCCTGATGCAATCAACTTTTGATCTAGGAATATGTTCATAATATTATCCTGTATTACAAAATTATATCCTTCTTTACTTAATAAAGAGACTGATATAATGTTGCACATCATGTTCGGTATATAATAGCACTCATTTAGAATCAGTGTATTACTACTTGGCAATACTAGGTGATATTCGCCAACTGCTTAGGCTACAATACTTGCATCGTTCCCTACTTGAACGGAATGATCACCTTTTCCCAGTTCTCTACCTTTACATAGCCCATGTAACAATTTACATATATGGGATCCTGATCCGGTATCTAATACCCAGGACGTAGGGTGAACTGAAAAACAGTTCTCAATAACTAACATACCCGAAGAAGATGCATCAACATGCATGTTCTTTTGAGCGGCGTGAGAATCCAGATATTCTCCTGTTTCCTGTTCAGTCTTATAACTCTTATAAGAAAGAACGGGTCCAACGTTCCCTTGCTCGGTACAATAATCGGGTTCATTCAATACATCCATATTATTATCTTAATTATGGCCTGACATGGTCGCTACCTGGAGAGAGAGAGAAGAAAACACTTTAGCGTATGCTCTTGCAAGATTAGATTGGTTATTATCTTATCTAATCAGGATGTCTCCCACTGTTTTTATCAAATCTACCTTCAAACCCAAAAAGGTAAGATTAGCCGGGATTAATTACACCCTACAATTTCGTCAATCTTTCAGCCAGATCAGTGTTGGTACTTTGAGGGAGGTTCCCCGTGCTTTCGCACGGACCTAATTAAAGCAAACCTCATTTTCCCAGAGGCGTAACCTCGTTAACACTTTTCTAGATACCTACTTGAATGACTAATTGTCCTGTGTAAAACTCTCCCAGGAGTAACTCTTACTCGCAGTGGGTATCGGGATCCAACTATCTCATAGGAGGTATGCAATCTCATTACAAATTTCAACACTTGAAATTCCCGATAATATTTTGCCCCTAACGATCTATGACCTTGACAAGGTCAACAAATCATAAATCGCAAGTCAAGTTCAACCCGTCATTTCCTGATTGAATTAAACCCACCCGCATGACCCTTGACAAGGTCAACAAGGCCGTACGAATGCCCTAATCCAATCACATCTCATGTTTTAACAGATGAACACTAATTAGCTACCGTACACTGTGCCTTGACAAGGTCAACAAACGCAGCACGAATACTGAGTAGGATTTATCTGAAATGACGAAGGGCTACGACAGGTTTTTGTGAAAACCTATTGCGTAATGAACTTGATATCGTCGTAGAATCAAGTGTTTTTTTTTGAAAAGGAGTGTTTTTGAGGCTTTTCTTAGTTTCGCTAAAGGGGTCACTCCCGGTGAAGGGATCTCGGCCCTTTCCTCATCGAATAAGGTGCAGGATATATCATATATACCGCTGTGCAAAGAAAAACTCTAAAAGCAATCAAAAGACAAACCGCGTTTTGTAGCATCTGCCAGTTTCGCTAAAGAGGTCACTCCCAGTGAAGGGATCTCGGCTCTTTCCCCATCGAATAAGGTGCAGGATATATCATATATATCACTGTGCAAAGCAAAACTGTAGCTACCCTTTTTATAAAGTTTTGATTCTACAACATCTTTAGGTTTCTTTTCTTTTTATTAATCTCATTAATAAAAATCCCATCAGCTTATGCTTCCTAAGCATCACAGAAGAAACGAAAGCAGTAATATTTATATATCAGCATATATATATATAATATAAGCATTCGTCTCAGGCAGTAATATGATCTCATCACAGAACATTGCAGCAGAAGAACATATATGAAATATTAGATATACTAGGACGTCCGTGTTTTCAATACGAGCCTGTATAAAACACGGATTCCACGGTCGCGACGAATAGCCAAACCCACATCCCAAGACCCCTACGAGAGCGGCAAGTAACACTGCCAATTCTAGGGTTAGGAGACCCGGTCTCGACTCCTCGAGATGGCCTCCCACTGGACCCTAGAACCCGGTTACTTGTGCTCCCCACCTTGGGTCTACCTAATGCGGAAAAGTAAATAATATACACTGGTGACATCAACCTCAACCTGGAAGTGCCCCAAAAAAAAGAATATTACATTACAAATGAATTTACATGAATGAAAAAAAATAAAACTCTCATCTCACATAAAACCCCCGGCTATTCAGAACGCGACGATCCAATATAACATATCACAGCAACACATAATATCACATATCATCAACGTAAGTAACTATGCGCATCCCAATTGTCGTTGACATATAGCAACGAAACCGGCGATATCACATATTACACTTACGGTCACAGAAAAGAAAGTGTAAAACTACAATATTTTGAATCCATAATCACTTTAGACATCGTAAATCCGAAATATCACATACTTCGCATTTCATGCCTAACTATATGAATTCCACATATTGTATCACATTCCAGATAAATAGACAGTATTAAACTTTTCGAACAGATAATCAAATACCCAAAATTTCATAAAGTGCTCAACACTTGAGCGGAGTTCAAATAATCCCAGAATATGTCACAGTACCAGTGATCCAGCCGTAGAAGGGTCAAGCCAACGCCTCACATATGGCACACCGTACTGCCCCAAACCCGAAGGTTCAAAAGGCAGTTCAAGACGGTCACATAATCGAGTTAAGGTTTGTTGTCTTCTAGAGGGTCCACCGTTTAACTTGTACAATTTTTCCGAAAGATTTAAACACGATAAAAATTTAACACTTGAAAATTTGCCGTGCCAGGAAAAAGTGAGTTAATGATATCCGTTCAAATAGTTTAACAGTTTCTAAATATCCAGAAAAAAAAAACGAATTTAAATTTTCCGATCGAATCTGCGATTACAAAATAAACCCCAGATTAAACAACACTTGAATCACATTTAAAAATACCCAGAAGCATCAACAAACACCTACGGATATTACCATGAAGCCACGTGTCACAATCCCATAAATCGGCCGCGGAACCGCCGCGGGAAGCAGGTTCCCGCCGCGGTTCCGCCGCGGTTTAGTGGAGTTGTGGGCCCGTGTTTCATGTTAATTCTTAGAATTCCCTGCTGATTTTTTTAGGTATTTTTAATTCAGAAAAATCCCAGATTTTGAAAAATTTCCAGAGAGGGGGTTATTTTCGTCGGTTCGGGTTCGATCGGAGTTTTAACTTCGTAAACACATCGCCTAATGCTCTAGCTAGGCTCTGATACCACTGTAGGGTTCATAGGCACACTTGTGAAGGTTCATAAGGCATCAAACATGCCCGGATAAAAAATTAGACGTGCCGAACAACCCAAAGCCGGGATCTTTGCTAGATTATTAGGGTTAAGCATACAAGATTACATCTTTTAAGCTAAGTGTGAGGGATTACAACCTTTATAGTCCGCTCCTTCGCTTCACAAGCTCCGAGTAGAAGTCCCTTCGCCGCGATCCACGATCTCCCGGACTCAAGAGAGGCTCCACGACTCGAACGATCCATGCTAGCTTGAAGTGTTCCAAATCTCCGATGATCTACGTCGAAGTTTCAATAACTCAAGCTTTCTCACTCTAAAGAGATGAACACACTAATCTCATGGGCTAGATGAGATGAGGATGAGAGAGTAGTATTTATGCTTTCTTTTTAATTCACTTTCTCACAATTTATCATCACAAATGGAATTTCTAGTGAGCTCAAAATCAAGAGAGAAGAAGATGATAATGGAAATGATAATTCCTTTTGTGATGAATAGAAAAGAAATCTATATGATTGATATATCAACCATGGTCAAGGATGAGTGGCTAATAGTTTGTAGAGAATAAACTAGAGTTAGGGTTTGGTTGGGTTAGCAATGAGTCATCAACAAATATCAACCATAATATCTTAAACTTGACAAAAGGAAAAGCTTCTAGAATGTGCAAGAAGCAGCTAACCCTAATCAAACCCTAACCTTATTTAATCATCCTTAAACATGTTTAATAATAAATCATATCATGTCACAATAATATATATCACATATATATTATATATTTGCAACAAAAGAAAATAATACAATTAACATATATCGCATATATATCAATGTATCATCCAGTGAGAAAATGAAATAATAAAGCGAGCCAATATTAGATAATTTAATACAATATATCATATATATTATTATACATTAAATCATCGAATCAACACTTGATCCGACGATCCGGCTATATCGAATATTACCGACTAATATATCATGTACTGATTCATCGAATCAACACTTGATCCGATGACCTGGTTCATATCTAAATATCGCGAGAATATAATACGGTATCTCATATCGCATTATTCTCGGTCCTGCACATATCACATATGTGCCTCTACTCCGTTTCGCCTGAGCCAAGAAACCTCTATGTAGGACTCTAAAGAATCGTCAATACGCCGGTAGCAGGTGATGATCATATCAAACACCCACAAGCTGCAAGCGGTCAGCTAAACGTAACAGCCACCCAGGTATTGAGCGATCAGAAGATCAACAAGATAGCCTGTGCGTTCTCCTGTGAATCCAATCAGTAACACTCCCGTACAGTCCGGTCTGTTCGTCTGATATGTCGCATATCAAGTCTATGGGTGGTAAACGTCAAACCCCAATAACTGATAAATCGTGTCGATGTGTGGCTCATAACGGGTCAAGAAACTACTAGTAACACTTACCAGTAAATCTTTATATCAGCCCTGGCCAGGGACTTCCGGTTATAGCCAATCGAACACAGCACAACATCAACTCCCTATACCGGGAGAGACGAATCCCCTCCTATCGCTCATTGCCTCCATGTGATTCGGGACTGTACCCAAAAGCCACCATTTTGCACGCCCTCTTGGACGTGGTAAGGTGGAAATCAAAGCACAGTGGGAATCACATAAGACTCTATGACGATCTCGGGTCTACAAACTACCCTGTACCAGTGTCACCGGAGAACTGCCATCTGACGTGTGGTATATCACCATCTGGGAGTTCTCGGCGAGTCCATCCAGTGTACCCAGTCTCCACTGAGCACCCGTACACCATCTCTGATGTCAAACACCGATGGATATGGGATCATCCATCGCCCATTATATGGGTCAAGATGCGTATACGCTAGTCTACTCTGGTGTATCGATGCCATGTCTCGATATACCCTCGACTAGGAACAGTTATAGGATGTACTCATCGACTACTATGGCCCCACTAGTATGATCTCATCATAGTCCCAGTAGTCGAGTACATATCCTAAGGGCTTTATCAACATGTGAGAGAAAAACAGTAAACCAATACAAGTCAACATGTTAAGATAAAGTGAAACCAAATAGCATACTATCATGACGAGCAAGAAAGTCATCTCTATATATATCCAAGCATCCATTATAATATACATCATATGTACAACAATGGCCTCTAGGGCATATACATAACTAACAGGGAGTTTATATCACCGCGTCAGAGATTGTACTAAGGCACGTGAGGATGAGGCAGCCATACCATATATCACCATACCACCTTCTCCACCTCAGAGTGTGTTGCCTCTTACGCCTGTTGTTGCTCCACGTCAGACTTATGCTCAGAGAGGTCGTGGTCGCGGAGGTTTTGTTCAGAGAGGACAGGGTGGCAGAGGCGGAGGACAGCCAGTCGCTGGTAGAGGGCAGGCTCGAGTATTTGCTTTGACTCATCAGGACGCGCAGGTGTCCAATGCAGTAGTTTCAGGTACTCTTTCAGTATGTTATTTTGATGCGCACGTATTATTTGATCAGGGATCTACGCACTCGTATGTTTCTACACACTTCGTGCCGAGGTTGGGCCGAGAGTCGTCTTTGCTTGATCAGCCGCTTGTCGTGACTACTCCCGTTGATGAGTCTTTTGTTGCGCGACATATGTTTCGGTCGTGTGCCGTTCATATTGGAGATAGAGATTCGTCCGTCGACTTGATCCTTCTTGAGATATTGGACTTCGACGTTCTCCTAGGCATAGAATGGTTAGCTACTTGCTATGCGTCTATGGACTGCCGTGATAAGACAGTCAGGGTTTTTTTTCCAGACGAGTCGGTTCTTGTTGTGCAGGGGGACCGTGGTGCCGCCCTTCACAATTTGATTTCTGCCCTTTGCGCTAGTCAGCTCTTGAGGGGAGGATGTCGGGGATTCTTAGCTTTTATTCTTGATATCGGAGCCATGGTAGATTTGTTGGACCGGGTTCCTATTGTGAGAGAGTTTCCTGACGTATTTCCCGATGAGTTACCTGGATTGCCATCAGAGCATGAGATTGAGTTTTGCATTGATTTGATCCCCGGCACGGGGCCTATTTCTATACCGCCTTACCGGATGGCCTCGGCAGAGCTTAAGGATCAGCTGCAAGAGTTGCTTGATAGGGACTTATGCGTCCGAGTGTTTCTCCTTGGGGAGCTCCTGTTCTGTTCGTCAAGAAGAAGGACGGCAGTTTGAGATTGTGCATTGATTATCGTCAATTGAATAGCGTTACGGTGCGGAATAGGTATCCATTATCTCACATTGATGATTTGTTTGATCAGCTCCAGGGTGCGGGACATTTTTCTAAGATTGATTTGAGATCGGGTTATCATCTGTTGCGGATTCGGAATGATGACATTCCAAAGACTGCTTTTCATACGCGCTACGGGCATTATGAGTTTTTAGTGATGTCGTTTGGACTCGCCAATGCCCCAGCAACGTTCATGGATTTGATGAACCGGATTTTCAAGCCGTTCATCGACCAGTTCATTATTGTGTTTATTGATGATATTCTGGTCTATTCCAGGAGTCGAGAGGAGCATGAGCAGCACTTGAGAATTGCTTTGCAGACATTGAGAGAGCATCAGCTATTTGCTAAATTCTCGAAGTGCGCTTTTTGGCTTGATAGTGTTGACTTCCTGGGTCATGTGGTTACGGGAGACGGTATTCGTATAGACCCGAGGAAGATCGAGGCCGTACAGCTTTGGCCCAGACCTGTATCAGTGACAGAGGTTCGCAGCTTTTGGGGCTTAGCCGGTTATTACCGCCGTTTCGTGCAGGAATTCTCGAGTATCGCTGCACCGCTGACCGGACTGACCAGGAAGGGAGTTCCTTTTCTTTGGACTGAGGCATGCGAGCTGAGTTTTCAGCAGTTGAGGACTGGGTTGACGACTGCACCAGTTTTATCCTTGCCTTTTAGATCGGGCGGCTATGTTGTTTACTGTGATGCTTCTCGAGTGGGGCTCGGTTGTGTATTGATGCAGCATGATAGAGTTATCACATATGCTTCCCGGTAGCTGAAGAAGCATGAGAAGAATTATCCTACTCATGATCTTGAGATGGCCGCGGTGGTCTTTGCGCTTAAGATTTGGAGACACTACTTGTATAGGAAGTCGTGTTAGATTTTTACAGACCACCAGAGCTTAAAATATATCTTCCAGTAGCGGGATCTGAATTTAAGACAGCATCGTTGGATGGAGCTCGTGAAGGATTATGATTGTGAGATCCTTTATCACCCGGGAATGTGGTAGCTAATGCTTTGAGACGTAGGCCCAGGGGTAGCTTGTTCCAGTTGAGCGCAGTTCAGAGACAGTCTTTTGCAGATTGGCAGATCTTTTGCGACAGTAGAATACAGTTTGAGTTCACTTCCACTGGGGGATGGCTTGCTCATGTCCGCGCCCGTCCACTTCTACTTGATCGTATTCGTGAGGCACAGCCCGACGATGCCCGTTGGTCTGATATTTTTGAGCGTGTTTGGCAGGGTAGAGATTCGGAGTTTGAGATTGATGATCAGGGTGTGCTACATTTTGGGACTCGTTTGTGTGTACCTGATATGGTAGGTTGAGACACGAGATCCTAGAACAGGCACATCAGTCAGCTTATACTGTTCACCCAGGTTCCACCAAGATGTATCGTGACTTGAGAAATATCTACTGGTGGGCAGGGATGAAGAGTGATGTTTCGGACTTCGTTTCGAGATGTCTGACTTGTTAGCAAGTCAAGACTGAGCATCTGAGACCGGCAGGAGAGTTGCAGCCTTTACCCGTTCTGGAGTGGAAATGAGAACAGATCTCCATGGACTTCGTTGTGGGTCTACCTAGGTCCAGTTGAGGGTATGACTCCATTTGGGTGATTGTTGACCGGTTGACGAAAGCGGCTCACTTCCTTCCAGTGAAGACCACTTTCGGTTATGCTCGGTATGCACAGTTGTACATTGATGAAATTATGCGTTTGCACGGTGTTCTCACATGCATCGTATCCGACAGGGGCACCTAGTTTACCAGCCGTCTTTGGCAAAAACTGCAGGAAGCTTTGGGTACCCGGTTGAGTTTTAGCACTGCTTTCCATCCGCAGACCGATGGTCGGTCAGAGCGGACTATACAGACTCTGGAGGATATGCTTCGTGCGTGCGTGCATGATTTTAGTGGCAGTTGGGATCGTCACTTGCCGTTGATAGAGTTCTCCTACAATAACAGTTATCAGGAGACGATTTAAATGGCACCTTTTGAGGTTTTGTATGGTAGGAAGTGTCGATCGCCTGTCTATTGGACCGAACTCAGCAAGAGCAGGATTTTGGGATCCCAGCTAGTTTAAGAGACTACGGAGAAGAACCAGTTGATTCAGGATAGTATGAAAGCAGCCCAGTGCAGACAGAAGTCTTATGCCGACAGTCGTCGTCGCAGGCTTGAGTTCGCGGTGGGGGATCATGTATTCCTACGGATTTCTCCGATGAAGGGCGTGATGAGATTTGGGAAGAAAGGGAAGCTTAGTCCCAGGTTTGTGGTTCCTTTTGAGATCCTTGAGCGAGTTGGTACCGTTGCCTATCGTTTGGCACTTCCGCCCAGTTTTCCGGATGTTCACCCTGTGTTCCATGTATCGATGCTTCGTAAGTACCTTCATGACCCTTCTCATATGATTCAGCACCAGACCGTCCAGCTGGAGCATGATCTTTCGTTCACCGAGCAGCCGGTAGTTATATTGAATCGGCAGGTGAAGAAACATCGGTCAAAGGTCTTACCATCTGTGAAGGTTCTTTGGCGTGGCCAGAATAGCGAAGAAGTCACATGGGAAGCCGAGAGCGAGATGCGGAAGAAATTCCCTCATCTCTTTGAACGTACGCATAGTAAGATTTTTTAATTCGGGGACCGGATTTCTTTAAGGGGGAAGATTGTAACACCTTAGAATGCGATTAGTGTTAATTAATGATAATGCGGGTTTTTAATAAAAAGTTAACCAAAATAGTTTTCACATATTTTATAAACATTAATTAATATTTTATTATTATTTGTTTAAGGTTGCACACACTTGTGCATGTTAACTTTGGGGTTATTGAGGAGTTAACCATGCTTAACTAGCCATGGCACCCTAAACCAATTTCTTTCCATGTTAACCCATTTCACTTAATATTTAGTAAGGGTTTATCTTTTATTAAGAGAAAGAGAGAGAGTTGACAATGAAGAATAATGAGGCATGGGGCAAGCATGGGAGCATTAATGAGGAGAGAGAAAGGGCATGGCTCACTCCTCCTAACCTCACACCCTCATTTCCCTCATCCCTCACTCATACACTCCCTCCTTCTCACCTCACTCTCTCATTCTCAATTATTTCTCTTTCTCATTCCCTTCTTCAACTGAAACCTTTACCTTTTCATCACAAACCTAAGCCTAATCTTCACTAAACTTCATTAAAACCCTCACAAAGTCAAGTTAAGCCGCTTGAGATGACTTGGAGCTTGGAAAGCTAGGGCTTTCAAGCAAGTTTGGTAAGGTAGTGATCCCTAACTGTTATCTAGGCCTTATAGATGTAGTGTTGCTTATTAGTTGCTGTTTAGAACACTAAAGTTATAGTTTTTGTGCAAATATCGTATTTGGTAAAGTTTTGTGTCTCGGGTGAATCTGCTATCGAACCAGGTTTTTGTTTAAGAAGTTGCAATCATAGAGACCTAGTTTAGAGACCTAGAAGCTACCCTAAAAACCTGAGACCACCCCTCCACCTTTGGCCGCAAATATATTCGTTTTGGCTACAAATTGCGGCCAGATTGGGGACTGGGGTCTCGTGTCTTGGTCGTGGGGTCTCTGGGGTTGTTTGTAGTCTCGTGGAACTTGCAACTTTCACTAATTTTTTGTGTAGCAAAATCTGGGACCACTTAGCTAATTTTTAGTGTTTCGGAAACGTGCGATACGATTAATCCAACTTAGTTTAATTGTTACTGGTAACTTGCAGTCGTGGATTTATTTGGAGATATCGCTGTACACGTTTAGCCGCTAAGTGAACCCTTTGTAGGTTGAGGGAACCGATTCGTTAATTGACGTTGTGATTCGTATATTATTGGGTAGTTTGCTAAATCCACGCGTTATTGTGTTGTGTGATAATAGGATCGCAAGCGAGGACTTCGAACGCTGCAAGTAGCGGAAAACAAGCGGTTGGATTTACCTAGCTCAAGATCGTTGGTGAGTAGATTTAACATCTACGGGGGAATCGCCCGTATAGCGTTAAGCGTCGAGGGCTAGATTCAGTGTTATAGCCATATGTTTATATGCATATACGTTGATTGTGCATGAGCATCATTTGTATACCTTTTACTTGTTGTACATTGACTTAGTACCTATTGGACACTGCACCATTACTGACGGTTCATATTGCACGAGCACTGAATTGTATGCCACACACACACCGTTGGTAATTACCATGACACATACAACATATGTTAGTTATATGTATGCCCTAGAGGCCATTACTGTACATACGATGTATATTGTAATGGATGCTTGGATATATATAGGGAGGAATTTCTTGCTCGACATGATAGTATGCTATCTGGTTGTACTTTATCTTAACATGTACTCTCATTGTCTCTATGTTACATGTTGATAAAGCCCTTAGGATGTGTACTCGACTACTGGGACTATGATGAGATCATACTAGTGGGGCCACGGTAGTCGACGAGTACATCCTATAACTGTTCCTAGTCGAGGGTGTATCGAGACAGGGCATCGATACACCAGAGTAGACTAGCGTATACGCATCTTGACCCATATGATGGGCGATGGATGATCCCATATCCATCGGTGTTTGACATCAAGGATGGTGTACGGGTGCTCAGTGGAGACTGGGTACACTGGACGGACTCGCCGAGAACTCCCAGATGGTATTATACCTCACGTCAGATGGCAGTTCTCCGGTGATACTGGTACAGAGTAGTCTGTTGACCCGAGATCGTCATAGAGTCTTGTGTGATTCCCACTGTGCTTTGATTTCTATCATACCACATCCAAGAGGGCGTGCAAAAAGGTGGCTTTTGGGAACAGTCCCGAATCACATGGAGGCAATGAGCGATAGGAGGGGATTCGTCTCTCCCGGTATAGGGAGTTGATGTTGTGCTGTGTTCGATTGGCTATAACCGGAAATCCCTGGCCAGGGTTGCTGAGATTTACTGGTAAGTGTTATCAGTAGTTTCTCGAATCGTTATAGACCTCAAATCGACACGACTTATCGAGCTACTGGGGTCTGACGTTTACCACCCCTAGGCGAGATATGCAACATATCAGACGACGAGACCGGACTGTACGGGAGTGTTACTGTTTGGATTCACAGGAGAATGTACAGGCTTGGTTGTTGATCTTCTGAGCGCTCAATACCTGGGTGGCTGTTACGTTTAGCTGACCGCTTGCAGCTTGTGGGTGTTTGATATGATCATCACCTACTGCCGGCGTATTGACGATTCTTTAGAGTCCTACACAGAGGTTTCTTGGCTCAGGCAAAACGGAGTAGGAGCACATATGTGATATGTGCGGGACCGAGGATATTACGATATGAGATACCGTATTGTATTCTCGCGATATTTGATATCAGCCGGGTCATCGGATCAAGTGTTGATTCGATGAATCGGTACGGATAAATATTAGTCGGTTATATGCGATATAGCCGGATTGTCGGATCAAGTGTTGATTCGATAATTTAATGTATAATAATATATATGATATATTAAATTATATTAACTAATATTAGCTCACTAAAAGATTCTTTTTCTCACTCGGGTAATACATTGATATATATGCGATATATGTTAAATGTATTATTTTATTTTGTTACGATAAATATTATATATGTAATATATAATATTGTAACATGATATGATAACTAATGCAACATGTTTAGTGGAGTTTAAATATGATTAGGGTTTGGATTAGGGTTAAGACTTCTAGTTGATTCTAGAAGGTTTCTTTTTGTCATGATAAAGATATTTGTCTTGATATTTTTGTGTGACTCACTCTTAACTCAACCCAAACCCTAACCCTTGGTTAATTCTCTACAATGGTTAAGTCAACCATGGTTGCATTATTTATCATATTAATCCTTTCATTATTCATCACAAATAAAAAATGGATCACTATTCTTCTTCTTCCTTGAGTTCTTCATGCAAAGCTTTCTTGTTTTGATATTTGTGATGAAAATATGTGAGAAAAAGATAAATAAAGAGAGCAAAAATCCTACTTCATCATCCTTATCTTCCCTTACCCTTTAGATGAGAGTGTTCACTCAATTTTAGTGAGTGTTAGCTTGTGTTAATGAAACTTCAAGGTAGATCATCTTAGTATCGAAGATCGGAAGCAAGACTGCATCTTTCTCTTCGTGGAACCTCTCGAGAGTCCGGAGTACGATGATCGCAGCGAAGGGACCTCAACACGGAGCATATGAAGTGAAGGACCGGATCTACAAAGGTTGTAATCCCTCTCACTTAGTGTTAAAGTGTTTAGCATGCTAGTTTTCGCCTAATCTCTAGTTTAAAGATCCGTATTCGGGTTGTTCGGCACGGTTAATTTTTTAATCGGGCATGGTTGATGCCTCGTAGGCCCTTGTGCGCGTGCCCAGCAACCCTACAGTGGTATCAGAGCTACTAGGCATTGGATGTCGACCTATGGGGGGTTCTCACTGTGTGACGGTGTGGCGAAGCATAGGCTCTTACCCCCAGGGTGTCCCGAGACCGGAAGGTGTTCCGGCGGGTTGTAGTCCTCGCGAGGGGGCATGCGTAAAAAGTAGCGGCTGAGGGACCCGTTGGTGCCACGGCGACCCCATTGGATGGGGTGGCTGCCTAACCCTACAGTGGTATCAGAGCTAAGCTAGAGCTTTAGGCGAAGTCTAGACGAAGTTTAAAGTCCGATCGAACGCCGAAACCCCGACACGGAACCCTCTCTGTACATTTTTCAAAAATGTGGTTTTTTCTGAATTAAAAATTCTCAGAAAATTAAGCAGGAAAAACTAAGAATTACTGTGAAGTACGGAACTCTAACTCGAAAATTTGACCGCGGAACCGCGGCTAAACCATGGTTTTGGCGGCGGTTCCGCGGCCAAAATTTGGACTTAGTCCCTGAAATTTCATGTAATTATTTTTAGGCCCTTTCTTGTTAATTTTTTCTGGGAATATTTTAATTCCACTCAAGTGTTGAGTTTTCAAGGGTTGTATTGGGGAATCGTTGATTCGATCGAATAATTTAACTTTGTTTAGTTTGTCCGGATAATTTTTAGAAACTGTTAAAAAGTTCGAACGGATATCAATAACTCACTTTTTCCCCTGTCGGAAAATTTTTCAAAAGTTGGATTTTTTCTCGTGTTTAAGAACGTTTTAAGTCGTGCAAGTAACGCGGTGGACCCTCTAGAAGACAACAAACCTTAACTCGATTATGTGACCGTCTTGAACTGCCTTTTGAACCTTAGGGTTTGGGGCAGTACGGCGTGCCACATGTGAGGCGTTGGCTTGACCCTTCTACGGCTGGACCATTGGTACTGTGGCATGTGATGGATGTTTTTAAACTGATTTCAAGTGTTGAGATATATTGGGGAAATCTTGGGTGTTTGATTATTCGATCGGAAAGTTTAACATTGTCTATTTATTTGGAATGTGATACAATATTTTGAATCCACAGGTAGTTATGAGATAACTGATTTGAATATTATAGACATAGCAGTTTAGTCTCAGATGATCGATTGCCACGGAATTTTGATGTGATCAAAAGTCCGTCGCAATCACGTAGCGTACACGGATACTCGCCGGGTAAACTTAATAGACAGCCACGCCCCAAAGCCCCGACCAAGTGACTGTAGGAGAACCCCGTCGCCGAAAGCATCCGTTCAGGTGCTCGCGGCAGCGGTGTTCCGCCTTAGTGCACTTCGTCGACGGCATCTGGGGGTGTGGCCGTCTACTAAAGTTTGCGACGAGCATTCGATCAGGACGTCGGGAATCTTGTTGAATTTCCCGACTTGATATTGAAAAGAGTTTTCGATAATGAGACTAAAATGCGGGGTTTATAATTGCTAGGCATGCGATGTCTATGGAATTCATTTGGTTAAGCATGCGATGTCTAAGAAGGTTGCGGATTCCAACTGTTGTAATTTTACACTTTCTTTTCTGTGACCGTAAGCGTAGTATGTGGTGTATCGCCGGCTTCATTGCTATACATCAACGACAATCGGGATACACATACTTGCTTACGTTGATGATATGAGATATTATGTGTTGCTGTGATATGTTATATTGAATCGTCGCGTTTTGAATAGCCGGGGGTTTTATGTGAGATGAGAGTTTTTTCTTTTTCATTCATGTAAAATTCATTTGTATGTAATATTCTTTTATTGGGGCACTTCCAGGTTGCGGAAGATGTCACCGTTGTATATTATTTACTTTTCCGCATTAGATAGACCCAAGGAGGGGAGCACAAGTAACCGGGTTCTAGGGTCCAGTGGGAGACCATCTCGAGGAGTCGGGACCGGGTCTCCTAACCCTAGAATTGGCTGTGTTGCTTGCCGCTCTCGTAGGGGTCTAGGGATGTGGGTTTGGCTATTCAACGCGACCGTGGAATCCGTGTTTTATACAGGCTCGTATTGAAAACACGGACGTCCTAGTATATCCAATATTTCATATATCTTTCTTCTGCTGCAATGTTCTGTGATGAGATCATATTACTGCCTGAGATGAATATTTATATTATATATATGAGATATATGTTATATTGCAGATTTCATTTCAAAAGAAATGCTTGTGAAGCATAATAAAATGGGATTTCATTAATGAGATTAATGAAATAAAAGAAACCTAAGATATTGTAGAAACTTGTTTAAAAACTGGTAGCTCTAGTTCTTGCTTTGCATAGTGGTGTTCCTTGTAGAACATCCAGCACCTTATTCAATAAGGAAAGGACCGAGATCCCTTCACCGGGAGTGACTCCTTTAGCAATAACTGGCAGATGCTACAACCCTCGGTCAGTCTTTTGATTGCTTCTATAGTTCTTGCTTTGCATAGTGGTATATATGATATATCTTGCACCTTATTCGATGAGGAAAGGGCCGACGATCCCTTCACCGGGAGTGACCCCTTTAGCAAAACTAGAAAAGCCTCAAAAACACTCCATTTAAAATCACTCGATTCTACAACGATATCAAGTTCATTACGCAAAGGGTTTTCTGAAAAACCCGTCGTAGCCCTCCGTCATTTCAGATAAGTAATAGTTAGTATTCGTGCTGCGTTTGTTGACCTTGTCAAGGCGTAGTGTGCGGTAGCTGATTACTGCTTATCTGTATAAGCATATGATGCGATTGGATTAGGGTAGTCGTGCGACTTTGTTGACCTTGTCAAGAGTCGTGCGGGTGGGTTTAATTCAATCAGGAAATGACGGGTTGAACTTGACTTGTGGTCTATGGTTTGTTGACCTTGTTAAGGTCATAGATCGCTTGGGGCAAAATATTATTGGGAATTTCAAGTGTTGAAATTTGCAATGAGATTGCATACCTTCTATGAGATAGTTGGATCCCGATACCCGCTGCGAGTAAGAGTTACTCCTGGGAGAGTTTTACACATTATAATTAGCCGATCAAGTAGGTGTCTAGAAAGGTGTTAACGGGGTTACGCCTCTGGGAAAACGAGGTTTACTTTAATTAGGTTCGTGCGAAAGCACGGGGGACCTCCCTCAAAGTACCGACACTGGCCTGGCTGAAAGATTAGCGAACTTGTAGCGTGTAATTAATCCCGGCTAGTCTTTTCTTTTAGGGTTTGAAGGAAGATTTGACAAAAACAGTAGGAGACATCCTGATTAGATATATTATATAACCAATCTAATCTTGCAAGAGCATACGCTGAGTGTTTTCTTCTCTCTCTCTCCAGGTAGTGACCATATCACGCCTTAATCAAGATAATAATACGGATATATTGACCGAACCCGCTTGTTACACTGAGCTGGGGAACGTTGGTCCCGCTCCAACTTATAATTGTTATAAGACAGAGCAGGAAATTAGGGAATACCAGATTTCCCATGCCGCCCAAACGAAGAAAGTGCATGCTGATGCATCTTCTGCGGGTGTGTTCATTACAGAGAACTGTTTCTCAGTATCCTTTACGTCCTGGGTATGAGATACCGGATCAGGATCCCGCATATGTAATCTGTTACATGGGGTACAGAAAGGAAGAAAACTGAGAACGGGTGATAAGTTTCATGAGGCAGAAAACGGTGCAAGTGTTGCAGCCAAGTCTGTTGGTCACTGTCACCCTGTATTACCGGAATACATTGATTCTGAACAAATGTTATTAGATACCGAACCTGATATACAAAATCATATCAGTCTCTTTATTAGTAAAGAAGGATATAATTTTGTAATGTTTTGAACATTTCCTATATCAATAGTTGATCGGTTCAGGCACGTTATCTAAAAGCATTAACGTTCTAAATCAAACTAGAGTTCTTAGTATACAGAACACACACGAGAGGAAGAGTTCAGAAATGAACGAATCCTTCTTGAGGCATTGTAGACTAGGTCATATCAATGCGACCCGACTAGCTGAAGTTACATTAAGATGCATATTTAAATTTATTTGAATTTACATCTTGTGAAACTTGCCAGTCATGTCACAGAGATATGATGACCATAGCTCCGTTTATTGGAAACAGAGAAAGAGTTAGTGAACTCTTGGGATTGATACATGCTGATGTATGAAGGTCCCCTGTCTATACATGCCAAGACCGGTTCTTTGTACTTCATTACATTCTCTGATGATCTCTCAAGATTCAGACATATGTTCCTGTTGAAACACAAGTCCGAAGCTTTTGAGATATTCACAGAATATAAGTTAGAAGTAGAGAACCAAAATATGGGTATAAGTATTATGTTCTTTGATGAGATCAAGGAGGAGAATACTTAAGCACGGAGATTCCTGGACTATTCTAAAGGAGGATGAGATTCTCTCTCAGCATTACTCCTTCGTATATACCATAGCACGATGGTATATCGGGGCGGAGCAATCGCACCCTATTTGATATGGTGCGCTCTATGATGAGTACTACTGAGTTTCCTATTTCCTTTTGGGAGTTATGCGCTTGAGAAGCTGCATACCTATTGAATAGGGTTCAATCAAATCAGTTGCCTACCACTTCATATGTGATATGGAAAGGGAAGATCCCATATCTTAAGTTTGTTAAGATTTGGGGTTGTCCGGCCTATGTCTAAAAACAAAATCCGGACAAGCTCGAGGCAAGGTCTGTTATGTAGAACTGGAATGGTTCCAGCTATACAAACTGCAGCTGATGATTTGGTAGAACCAAAGGATTCAAAAGTTTCCAACGAACCTCAGCCTCTCCACCGATCTAGTAGGGTTCCTCACCCACCTGAAAGATACTTCGGTTTCTCTATGACAGTGGGAGCGAGGATTGCATCATGAGATGATGACCCAACTAGTTTCAAGCTGGCCATCAGGAGTGGGACTCTGTAAGAATGGCTGGATGCTTATCGATCTGAGATGGAATCCTTATACACCAACAAAGTATGGACTTTGGTTGCTTTATCTGAAGGGTTAAATCCCCATCAGGAGCGAGTATATCTTGAGAAGATTACTTGGTGTACATGGAAAAGTTGAGACTTTCAAAGCAATGCTTAGGTCCATCCAGATCCTACTTGCTACGGCTACATACCATGACTACGATATCTGGTGGTTGGGTGTCATGACTGCTTTTCTAAATGATGTTTTAGGAGAGAGCATCTATAAGTACACAGCCAGAGGGCTTCGTAGACAGTGGGAGCAGCGGAAACGTGAGCAAGATGTTTCATGTGATAAATCAGGCATCACGGAGTTGGAACATCTGTTTTGATGTGGTAGTCAAAGAGTTTGACTTCATCAAAATGGTAGATGAACCTTGTATATACAAAAAAGGTAGTAGAGAGTATGGTGGTGATCCTCGTAGAGTACGTGGATGACATACTCTTGATAGGGAAGGAGTTTCCTATGCTACGCTCGGTCAATCTCCGCTTATCACAACGATTCTCCATATAGGATCAAAGCGATACCTCCTAAATCCTGTGTTTTTGGATCTATGAGATAGATCTAATTGGATGTAAGGATACTCTCTAGTTGTAGTGAGATGGTATCAATTGATCCTGGGAAGAATCACTGGAAAGGTTCCAGGGTGATAAGGACGACTGAATGTCAGTCGCAGGCATTGTCTTTACCCTCAGTGGAGGGACGGTATGTTGGAAGAGTTCCAGGCTAGATACCGTGACATACTAGACGATTAAAGGCAAGATACATCGTTACCAAAGATACTACCAAAGAGGCAGTCTGGATATATATAAGTTCATGAGATGAACTTCGTTCCTACCATTGTGTGACAATGGAGTTGTGGTTTTAGCCACGGAACTACCGTCCCATCAGAAATCCAGATATAATTCTTAGACAGTATCACCTGATCATGGAGATAGTTGATCTCTAGGGAGATCGAGGTTAGGAGAGTAGACACAGAGGACGACAGCGCGGATCCATTCACAAAGGCCTTTTTCCCAGTAGAGACTTTTATGGGATGGTTGAGTATGAGATACTTCAACCACAGCTAATTGTTGGGTATGTGATACCACAACAGATGGCCCTAGTGCAAGTGGGAGATTGTTAGTTATATGTATGTCCTAGAGGCCATTACTGTACATACGATGTATATTGTAATGGATGCTTGGATATATATAGGGAGGAATTTCTTGCTCGACATGATAGTATGCTATCTGGTTGTACTTTATCTTAACATGTACTCTCATTGTCTCTATGTTACATGTTGATAAAGCCCTTAGGATGTTTACTCGACTACTGGGACTATGATGAGATCATACTAGTGGGGCCACGGTAGTCGACGAGTACATCCTATAACTGTTCCTAGTCGAGGGTGTATCGAGACAGGGCATCGATACACCAGAGTAGACTAGCGTATACGCATCTTGACCCATATGATGGGCGATGGATTATCCCATATCCATCGGTGTTTGACATCAAGGATGGTGTACGGGTGCTCAGTGGAGACTGGGTACACTGGACGGACTCGCCGAAAACTCTCAGATGGTATTATACCTCACGTCAGATGGCAGTTCTCCGGTGACACTGGTACAGAGTAGTCTGTTGACCCGAGATCGTCATAGAGTCTTGTGTGATTCCCACTGTGCTTTGATTTCCATCATACCACGTCCAAGAGGGCGTGCAAAAAGGTGGCTTTTGGGTACAGTCCCGAATCACATGAAGGCAATGAACGATAGGAGGGGATTCGTCTCTTCCGGTATAGGGAGTTGATGTTGTGCTGTGTTCGATTGGCTATAACCGGAAATCCCTGGCCAGGGTTGCTGAGATTTACTGGTAAGTGTTATCAGTAGTTTCTCGAACCGTTATAGACCTCAAATCGACACGACTTATCGAGCTACTGGGGTCTGACGTTTACCACCCCTAGGCGAGATATGCAACATATCAGACGACGAGACCGGACTGTACGGGAGTGTTACTGTTTGGATTCACAGGAGAATGTACAGGCTTGCTTGTTGATCTTCTGAGCACTCAATACCTGGGTGGCTGTTACGTTTAGCTGACCGCTTGCAGCTTGTGGGTGTTTGATATGATCATCACCTACTGCCGGCGTATTGACGATTCTTTAGAGTTCTACACAGAGGTTTCTTGGCTCAGGAAAAACGGAGTAGGAGCACATATGTGATATGTGCGGGACCGAGGATATTACGATATGAGATACCGTATTGTATTCTCGCGATATTTGATATCAACCGGGTCATCGGATCAAGTGTTGATTCGATGAATCGGTACGGATAAATATTAGTCGGTTATATGCGATATAACCGGATTGTCGGATCAAGTGTTGATTCGATAATTTAATGTATAATAATATATATGATATATTAAATTATATTAACTAATATTAGCTCACTAAAAGATTCTTTTTCTCACTCGGGTAATACATTGATATATATGCGATATATGTTAAATGTATTATTTTATTTTGTTACGATAAATATTATATATGTGATATATAATATTGTAACATGATATGATAACTAATGCAACATGTTTAGTGGATTTTAAACATGATTAGGGTTTGGATTAGGGTTAAGACTTCTAGTTGATTCTAGATGGTTTCTTTTTGTCATGATAAAGATATTTGTCTTGATATTTTTGTGTGACTCACTCTTAACTCAACCCAAACCCTAACCCTTGGTTAATTCTCTACAATGGTTAAGTCAACCATGGTTGCATTATTTATCATATTAATCCTTTCATTATTCATCACAAATAAAAAAATGGATCACTATTCTTCTTCTTCCTTGAGTTCTTCATGCAAAGCTTTCTTGTTTTGATATTTGTGATGAAAATATGTGAGAAAAAGATAAATAAAGAGAGCAAAAATCCTACTTCATCATCCTTATCTTCCCTTACCCTTTAGATGAGAGTGTTCACTCAATTTTAGTGAGTGTTAGCTTGTGTTAATGAAACTTCAAGGTAGATCATCTTAGTATCGAATATCGGAAGCAAGACTGCATCTTTCTCTTCGTGGAACCTCTCGAGAGTCCGGAGTACGATGATCGCAGCGAAGGGACCTCAACACGGAGCATATGAAGTGAAGGACCGGATCTACAAAGGTTGTAATCTCTCTCACTTAGTTTAAAAGTGTTTAGCATGCTAGTTTTCGCCTAATCTCTAGTTTAAAGATCCGTATTCGGGTTGTTCGGCACGGCTAATTTTTTAATCGGGCATGGTTGATGCCTCGTAGGCCCTTGTGCGCGTGCCCAGCAACCCTAAAACATATACATATATATGGTACTGCATTCGTTATTGATATTGAGGCGGTTGTTCTTATACCACCTTACTAAGGATATATGTATTGTACCACCTTCATTATTATAAATAGTTAGACGTTGATTCGTGTTCTATTGTGCATATGAATTGCATCATGCATACATATATACATGCATACACACATACCTTGCTATAGCTACATATACACCTTTATATGATGTTGCATTTGACTTCGGGGAATTTAGGAACCGCACAACATCTTCAAAAACTTGATTCATTTAAAAGAGCGGTTTTCCCTTGATATGCTCATATTACCGTTCTATGTTGCATATATCGTATTTCATGGATTTACGCATTGAGATACTGATTTCATGTGATTTATGGATTTGAGAACCGTGGTTATATTTCAAAGAAAGTATGCATTGTTTTGAAAACCCGGTTTCTCTTGATATGATATTTCGATGCGTCCACCATGAGTTTTCTCGGTTCTGAGATTGGTTTTCGAAACCCGATTCGAGAAGATGGATGATCCGTTTGCGGGTTCATGGTGGACCCGGTATGGTACCCCGGGACAAGAAAGGTATGTTGTGCAGTAGACGATGAGCCTGGCAGAGGGACTACTACCTACCGGTGATAGTTTAGACCCGGCGTTTATCCGGAGGATACAGACTGGAGTCGTGAGATGGATATGGGCCGATCCGGATTGACGGAGCCCGTGGGCCGATCCGGACTGACGTTGCCCGAGTTATATGGATTTACGTGTCGATGTTGGACACGGATTTTCATGATGTTTCGAGTGTCGATGTTGGGCACTCAGGTTCCATGAGATTTACGGATATGAGGGCCGATCAGAGTGACAGCGCCTGAGATATTGGGATGCGGGGTGTCGTTGATGGACACCGGTTTTTCCACGATGATGATTCATTAATGATATTATGTTTTATCCCACACTCAGGATTTATTTGATATGCATTGTTTCATGTAGTTGTAGTACCCTAATGGTGTATCTTGATTATGATTGGTTGCATATCCATATTGCCATACTTAGGCTATCAGATTGCATGTGTTAGATTATCGTTGTTCGTGCATACTTTTGATTATCTGTATGATGTTATTTACTATTCATGAGTTGGCAACTCACCCCCGTTGTGCCACGGTATTTTGCAGGCTTGACCCTCAGAGTAGTCGCGGCAGGGCTCCTTATTGTATCTATTTCTACGGATACCGCTACTGTTGGCTGTGAGGCCGTTTGGTGTAGGTGGGTTTGCGGTTATCCGAATACCTCTATTGTATATCTCCTTGTATCTAGTACTCTCTATCTACCACATTCATGCATTTGACTTAGAGACGAGTTTTGAGGATCGATATTGTATATTATGTGACTCTGGGTATCGTGTTCGTGTGAGCCGGCTTTTCTTATGTTGCTTTATCTCTTTTATGTTGTTTTTATTTTTTTTATTGTCTATTTCTTCGCTACGGCATCGTATATATGCTCGTGGTGATTGTTTTCCGCCTTTGGACGTCATTTGCTCCCGTTTGGGAATGCTTTATTTATATCCTGTGTTTGTACCCTTTTCGGGGCTAGTTTTTCAAAGGAGGTGCTGCCAAAATTTTTAAGAAAATAAACTTACACTTTAAGATTTTTACTTGAGATTTCCAAATATCTTAACAATGTTTTATCATTTACTTCTTTTTATGGTTTAGATTTCTGGGTTTTCGGCTTACTTAAATTGCGTTACACTTGTTGACGCCACGTGATTTAAGTGCCGGTCATGTTCCTAAATTGAGCCGTGACATGGAGGCTTCCATTAACATACACCAAGAACATCCACATATGTTATTCACTAGTTTCATATGTTTCTCTAGGATCATACTAATATCTTCTTACTATATCAAGTGCAAAAGCAACATCTGATCTAGTACATAACGTTGCATGATTGACCCAACTGCCGGAGCAAGTGAAAAGTCATTCATGCAAGTCCCTCTCTTCATCAGTCCAAAAGACATCTCTTTAAAGATGGTGGCTCTTCCACATGCGGGTACACTACCACGCTATGAGTCATCCATTCTAAATCGCTTTAGAATGGTCATCTTACCTGAGTTAGGACAATCCCAAAATCTCCTATTAGATCTATCTCTATAAACCTAGTTACCAAAATCAGTTGATATATTATCCAAATTCTTTATGGAGAAACATTTTTGAGTACCATAATTTAACCAAACTGTAATATAGGAACTTCACTTCCTATCAGGAGTTTTTCATCTACATACAATATGAGGAATATGAAAGTGCTCCCTACAACCTTCTTACAAATACCAGGTTCATCTATCATTTTGATAAAGTAAAATACTTTGACCGTGACATCAAAACGGATGATCCATTTCCGCTATACCTGCTTTAGTCTATAAATAGACTTAAGCTACTTTCATACCTTCCGCTGCTCCCACCAATTACGATATCCCTCTGGCAGAGTTATATATATGCTCACTTCTAAATTCCTATTTAGAAAGACGCTATATTCATCCACCTGCCAACAATCATAGTCATAAAGAACAACAGTGGAAAGTTATATTTGTATGGACTTCAGCACAGACACTGAAGTAAAAATCTCATAACAATCCACATCGGGTATTTGATAAAAATCTTTTATTATAGGTCTAGCCATATTAGGTTAATACCTTTCCATTTGCACCGATCTCGAAAAATCTACTTGCTCCTTATGGGTTTTACACCTTTCAGGAGTACGCAACAAAGTCCATACTTTGTTGCAGTGCATGGAATCCAATTAGGATAACTCAGCATCCAGCCAACAGTCGGAAGTCACCTCTTTCTATTGCTTGCTGATATAGTTAGGTCATCATCACATGCAAGCCTCTTTATCACTGTCTACGAGAGAACCGAAGTATCTCTCAGGTGGCTGAGATCACCTACTAAATCTCTCAGGTGGCTGATATCACCTACTAAATCTACGGAGTGACTAAGGTTTGTCAGGGTCAATTGAATCTCCAAGTTCTACTATATCTTTAGTAACCGTTTGTGGTTCTGGAATCACATCCAGTTCTACCATACTCCCACTAATTTCTTTTGCAAGAAATTCCTTTTCTAAAAAGGTGGGGTGTCGAGAAAAAAACAACTTTTGATCCTAAATATGGTAGGAGTTAAACCCTTGCTAAAGTTTGGGATAACCTACAGACTGTTTATTACCGAAATGTGCCTTGAGTTTGTCCGGATTGTGTTTTTAAGTATAAACCGGATAACTCCATATCTTAACTACCTTAAGATATGTTCTATATCACATATAGAATCACATGCATTAATTTAGATGGAACCATATTCAATTGGTATACAACTTTTTCCGGTGCACATTCCTAAATGAAAAAAGCCACTCAGCATTACTCATCAAGGAGCGAACCCTCGGATGATTAATCTGAGAGAGAATCAAATTCTTGATTATATAACCACGGAATACCTAGCATAAGTATCCACATCTTCGAATACTTCGAAAAATCTTGATACTTCCAATGTTTGGTTCTCTACTTTATTCTTATATCCTACGAACTTCTCAAAATATTTAGACTTTGCATTTCAACAAGAATACATATATAAAAATAGAGAACTCATAGGAAAACGGAACAAAATATGAGTACCAACCCCTTGTCCATGTTGACACCGGACAACATACATCACTATGTATAAGTCCTATGAGTTCACTGACTCATACTTTATGTGTTGTAATTTGAAAACTGTATTTTGGTTAAGAATGTATATCCTGTTATTCAATGCACCTTTCACAATCATCAAATGATAAAGACAAATATTCATAATATGTTTTTCAAAATTTATATCCCACTTTATCAAATAAAGATATAGATATATCGGTTTAAAAAATTGGTGCATTATAACAGCTATTCAAAACCAAAAGTTTGCTTATTGGCAAAATCAGGTGATTTCCCCAATAACAATTATTGCTTCGATTTCTGACATTGAGAATCAAATCACTATTCCTAATACTCTAATCATTCTCTATAACTATAACATCTTACAGATGTGTGATATTAATCCGGTATCTATTATACCCAGGAATTAGAGTTAATTCGAAAACAGTTTTCGATTACAATCACACAGAAAGCATGAAATGTTAAAATGTTTTGAGGGTTGGCTGGGTATTCCCAGACATGCCTCTTTCACTGCCCATGGTGATAACAATAGTTGCATTTTCCTTTCTGCTCACTTCGACCCCTCTTGATGTCTCTCAATCTTACCTTCTGTATACCGAACTTAGCTTAGTTGATTTTCTTCCTTCCCTAACTTTCAGCACCAGTTTAAGGTTTGGAAGAAGACCATCCAACAAGAATAACTGGTATATTCTCCTTATTTAGGGAGCTCTCGAACTTGAGATAAGGTAGAATGGAGAGACAAATGAACAGTTCATTCCAAAACCAATGGTCATCCTCGGACTGAAACAATTTCTTCGAGTTCATATCTAACTATACGATGGCTTTCCAAGCTATATGGATCTCTGTACCAGATACAGAGGTTCTGGATCAACAAAGTGGAAGTAGGAGTGGTAAGGACATATGCGACTTTTTTGTGAGTTAGGGTAATCATGACATTCCAAAACCATTGATTGTAAAAAGGTTCGGTTAACTTGGTTTATGAGTTTTAGTTTAAGGTTAACCATGGGTTACTGCCAGAGAGAGAAAAGAAACACTCGGCGTGTAATATATCCTAGATTAAATTGGTTAATTAATTTATCTAATCTGGTCTCCCACTATTTTGCCAAATTCTCCTTCAAACCCTAAAAGGAGAACTAGCTGGGATCATGTATAAAAAATCTCCCAAGAGTAACTATTACTCACATTGAGAATTGGGACTCAAACTATCATGGCGTAGTAACCTTGACGGATGTCAATAAGTCACACCACTCCATAGAAGGTATGCAATCACATTGCAAATTTCAACATTTGAAACTCCCGAAAAGGTTTTTACCCCTAACGACCTATGACCTTGACAGATTCCAACAAGTCATAGAGCGCTAGTCAAGTTCTATCCATTATTTCATGATTAACTCGAACCCACCTGCACAAGGCCTCGATGGATGCCAACAAAGCTATGCGACTGTCCCGGTTAACCGCATCGTATGCATGCAGGAAGACATCACTTAGCTACCATACACTACGTCTTGACAGGGTCAATAAATACAGCACGAATACTAACTACTCTACTTCCTTAAATGTCATAGGGCTATGACTGGATTTGAAGGAAACATTTAACGTAATGAACTTGATATCATTGAAGGAACCAAGTGATTTTGCAAATTTATTGTAACATAAACTTTTACTTAAGTGCGAACTCCCGGTGAAGGGATCAAGGCTCTTTCCTCATCAAATGAGGTGCATGATATTCCTAACCGAATATTGCTATGCAAAACAAAAGAATATGGCTATAATTTCTTTTGGAAAATATTGGTTCCATCAATGTATTCTAGGTTTTTTTTTCTTTGCATTAATTCATATTAATACAATCCCATCAATTAGATAATCTCATATTATCTCGCATCTCTTCACACCATTATAGAAAAAGTATGATATGAAAAAAAATAGAATACACATATATGTCATCCGCATTTGCCCCGGGGTCCCGGGTCTCCATCGTAAGGTTTTAACTTATGGCAGAGCGGGGGCAGGGCTAGCGCGGGTGCAAAACGTATATCATTTATTTATATATCATATATATTACCATATATATATATACATCATCGCGGGCATATAATCAACACATAAGCATGCGGTTAATATCATCACAGGCAGGTAATCATATTACAGGTATGCAATGAACATCACAGAATATGGAAAAGCGGATATACTAGGAATAACGCGTTTCAATTGAGCCGATCATAAAACACGAAATTCTAGGGTTGTGTGAATGACCCGTACATCTTTGATCCCTAACCCCTGCGAGCGCAACAAGCCACCCGCCAATCCTAGTAATAAGGTAACCCACACTCAATATCATGAGTGAGCAACCCATCGCTATCTAAAACCCAGTAACTTGGGCGCTCCTCCGTGGGCTATACCTAACCCTCTACAAGCGCGGCGAATCACACGCCAGTTCTAGAATAGGGTAAACCAGATCTTAAATCCTTAAGATTGCCGCCCGCTGTATTCTTGAATCCGGTGATCCATGCACTTCTCCGCGGGGTATCTTAGTACATGAATCGAAAAATATATAAATCAAGTAGCGACATCAAGCTCAACCCCGAAATGTCCCAATGAAAAAAATATACAACAAATAGCAATGACGACCACAATCCGGCAGTTCGTCCCAAATAAATGAAATACATATATAACCATTATACAAGCATCTCGCACAACGCGCTATTCATCGCGACAATCCGAAAAACCATAACACAAGAACCACAATATCACAATATTGCAAATATCATAAATAACTAGGGTGCAACCACTTTGAATTGATCGTATCAATTCGGCAACGTTTACTAACACAAAACTTTCTTGCATACAATACACGGACATAAATAAATATATTCCCCACCAAGTCCCACCAATGGCGAGAAATATCCTCATATAGTGGACAGCTACTTGTAAGTTCTCTCGACTTACAAGAGAAAGCACTCTTGTAAAATCCTTACGGCTTATAAGAGAAAACACATTTAGGAATCCCCACGATTCCTAAAGAGAAAACACATCTATAAAGTCCTCATGACTTTGTAAGAAGAAAACACCTACGTGAGATCCTTACGACTCACAAAGGAGCAACACACTTAGGAATCCCCACGGTTCTTAAAAAGAAAACACATCTATGAGAACCTCACGACTCATAGGTAGAAATACCTTTATGAGACCCTTACGGCTCGTAAAGTCAAAAAACCTTAATCGACAAGATCCTAACCTTATTTGCTAAGCCACTTTTGTTCAAATCAACAAAGGCAAATGATGATTCGCTCTTGGCAACATTCCAGTTGTAGCGATACTAATGTCAAAATTGGTATCAGATTCCAAATCCTCAACTCGTAATAAAAAGTAGCGAGTAAAAAAATGACATAGCCGAAATGATTGGGCACCGCGAGAAATAGTCGAAATGATTGGGCAATCGCGACTTTCGCGATATAAAAGCTGAAAAGATAGAGCATCGTGGAAATAAAAAAATAATAATAAAATAAAAAATTCTACCCTGCAAGTAGGTCCATACTGACTCTTGTATACAATCCATGAGCACAGATGAAAGAAAGGGAGCCATATTTTCCCACCATGCTTCGTCAAAATAAAAACCGGGTCTTGATGGCATATCTACAGCCTAGAGACTATTTGGACGTCCTCCTTACTCTAGTAAAGTACAGACGCGACGTCAACAACGACCCAAGGGTCAAATAAAAGTGGAGTGACGGCAAAATCCTAGCTCTAGATCTCGATGACAACATCTACAGTCTAGAGATCATCTCGACGTTCTTCCTCATTCCAGCAGGGTGCAGACGCAACGGCCAAATAAAAGTGGAGTGATGGCAAAATTCTTGCTCCAGATCTCGATTGCAATATATACAGCATAAAGGTCATTCGGATGTCTACCTTACTTCAGTGAGAAATGGTGCAACACCAAAGAAAAAATGAAGTGACGGCATATTCTTAACTTCGGGTCTTGACGGCAAGCCTAGAGACCATTGGAGATCATCCCACCCCAGTAGTGTGCGGTTATGACTCATCGGAGTTTCAAATTAAGCCTAACCTCAAGTAAAAAGTGACACGGCAAATACCTAACGCTTGATCTTCCTACAGTAATACAGATATTTCAACCTAAGAAGGTTACTTGAAGACGTCTTGTCCAGCCTCAGAAGGGATCAGAGACATGACAGTCTCATGACTACTCGAGCAGTAAGCTCAGGGACCGCATATCGAGAAATACATCAGCCAACGTGATAGTACGATGGACTTAAACCTACTACCATAAATCTAATGGACCCCTATCATAAAAGAGTGGGGGTTATCTACATCCAACGTTAAGGTGAGTTTGCCTGTAAACCTAAGAGAGGTAAACTAAAAAAAACTCTGAAATGAGTGAATAAACTAAAAACTCCAAAATGAGTGAATAAACTAGTCCCTGCCACATCAAGACAATCAAGAAAAAGAAAGTGCAAATATGAAAGAAAAAAGGGGTCTGTCATTCATACTTCAGAAAAGATTACACAGTGATGATGAGAATAACTGGAAAAAAAACTATATCATCTAAGATCTACAATAGCAAGACGCTAAAGTCCGAACATGGATTCTCAAACTTAAAGGCAAGTTTGAGTAAAGTGTTTCTAGCTTCATTGACCATTTTCTTATACATCTTCTCTCGAATGCTAGCTTCAGGATCGCCGCCGATGTCTTCTATCCTCTGGTACAAGGATATTATCGTTTTCTTTTGGAAGACGCGATGCAAAATAGTAACGAGATTATCTCTCTGCTTCTTCGAAATCAGGCCCATCAGATATATTGAATGCACCTTGTCTTCAGCGTCATCGAGTGCCTGGAGCAGCATAACTCATCAAGCTCAGAAAGAGCTTCCCATATCGATCCAGCAACGATCTTCAAAAGGGAATAACTGAGGAGGAGCAATCAACCGTTGTAATCATCGAAGCGACGTATCACCTTGTCGCATTAGGCCACAATGTATTCTTGGCCTTGAAGGCGACCTTGAATATGAATCTACTCATAAGAGACAATCTCTTCAAGATCTTACAAATGACTAGGTATGGCACCTGAAAAGAAACCAGGTGGAGAGTTAGCAATAAAAAAAATGCTAGAATCAATAATTCTAAAAAGCTAGTAGGCCTCACGAAATCAAGGCGGCGGATCATCAATGATGAGACATGTGCCCATTGTAGAAATCAAAAAAGATTCTCATTGAATAAACAGTGGAGTTAAAACTCGCAATATCCCCGAAAAGCGGATTTTTTAAAAAACAACAACAAATTAAAATCTTACAGGATATTAAAGCCCTAAAAAACCCAAAAAACCGAGGGAAATATCCAAGAACAGTAAAAGGAAATTAAAGGGAATAAAATCCGCAAAATTCCTGAGAATCAAACCAGAGGTTAGCCCTGAAAAAAACAATAATGAAATTAAATTTCCCCAATAATGGAATTAAATCCCAGAAATCCCCATGTTAAGAAACTCATGGGTTAAATAATGGAATCAAATTCCAGAAAACCTCAAGTGTAAGGATTGACAATAGGGTAAAACCCTAAGGAGAGAATCAACGATTCTCAAGAATATCCACTGAGTCAAATCATTGATATGGACATTAAGATCCATGATCTACATTAAAAAAGTTCTTTTGTTAAGATTTCCAAGAGATCGATTCAATAAAAGAGCTAAGCTCTGTCAAATATGTTAATGGGTTTAAAATCCGAGAGAGAGAAAATAATATCCAAAAGATGTTAAGAGTAAAGCTTTGTGGAAAAAGACTCGTACCAAGAAAATTTTGGCATAGTGAGTCTACAATATAGATCTGAGAAAAGTGAAGAACTAAGTTTCAAGAAAATAGAGCTAAGCTCTAATAGAGAATAAAATTCTCAAGGAAGAAGAAAAGGTGAAAGCACAGCAGTCACCTAGGGCTTGAAGTCCTATTTAAAAGGATGGAGGTCGATTCTGATTCCCCGTATCCCAAGGCGGATCAGATGAATCAAAACTGCACATTGGTGCACTCATATGCAAACCATATGAGAACAACGCTGGGGAGTATTTGTTCCCTCATAAAAATTACCCTTTTTTTTAAATAAACACAATCAGGCAGCGCCTCATGTGAAAGACACGTGAGCACCGGTGCCAATCTCTGATAGGATTAAAACCTATGGCAGCGCCTCACATGATACACACGTGAGCGCCAGCGTGCAAAGCACGTGTATGCCTATTTATGTGTAAGAATTAAATTCTTGAGCGGCGCCCACATGCATAGCATGTGAGCATCAGCGCCCAAACTAAAGCGGGTAGAATTAAATTCTACATGGGGAATATTTTCCTAAAATCTGGAGATATTCTCCGTTAAATAGAGTTGTTGGATTAAAAATCCAATGGTGATTAAAAATCATCAAATGATAAAATTAAATTCTATTAGGGGAAAATATTTCCCCAATCTTTCTAAACAAGAAAGATATGCTCTGTTAAACAGAGAGCTCTTGGATCAAAAATCCAATAGTGATTAAAAATCACCGTTTAATAGAATAAAATTATATATATGGGAAAATATTTCCCCAATCTTATTAAAAACAAGGAAATATATTTTGTAAAACAGAAGTCATTAGATCAAAATTCCAACGGTGGATAAAATTTTCCAAATAATTTTTGAGACCAATTAAATCAATTGGTATCTCTCAAATGAGAAATTTTCTCAAAACTGATCAACAATTTATCTTGCCTATATAAAGGACTTAAGACTTCAAGTCTAGGGAGATACACACGCAGAGAGAAAGAACCTCCCACAAGCTTCTGCAAACAAAAAGATAGAAGTCACAAAGCTGAGAATTTAATTCTCCTTTTAAAAAAGATCTCCTTACTCTTTTAAACCCTAGGCAAAGAAAAAGAAAAGATAAAAATATATCTCCTTTGCCTAGCATAAACAAAAACAAGGGTTTAACCCTTCATAAAAGAACTTAGTTTTTTCTCTGGATCTGAGATCCGTAAGAAAATCTCCAATAAGTTGAGAATTTAATTCTCATCGGGAAGATTCTGTTTTTCGGACTCAAAATCTAGGGGGAAAACTAGGTAAAAAGAAGAGAGAAAAGAAACATGTTTCAGGAATTTAATTCCTCTGAAAATAGGGTTTAACTCTATAAAAAACTTAGTTCTTATAATAAAAAAACCATAGAAACTTAGTTCTCAAAGAAAACTTGATCTCGGATCTTCAAAACAAAGATCTTGATGATCATTAATGGCTAAAAACTCCATTAACAAAGATTAAATCTCTAAAAGAAAAGAACTCAGCGCCTCACGTGCTTCCCACGTGAGCGCCCAACAAAGAAAGGAGCTCGGCGCCTCACGTGCTTCCCACGTGAGTGCCCAAAAATATAATCTCAGCACCTCACGTACTTCCCACATGAGCGCCCAAAATTAAAGACTCAACTCCTCACGAGATACACACATGAGTGCTGTATAAAAGTGCTTAGCACTATACATCTAGTCAAAACGACTAAGTGCTTAGTACTGATTGGGCAACGCCTATGTATGAGCGCCTCACGTGGTTCCCATGTGAGCACCAAAACCACAAATAAGTGCTTAGCACTTCTAAATAAAGGGAGAAAGCCCAAGACCGAGCAGACCGAGCTCAAATTGGCTAAGTCTCTCTGAAGTTGCTTGCAGCTGAGCCCAAATGCTCTGTTGTTGGATCTTAACTAAATTTAATGATCCTAAAAATATTGCTAAGTTGATCTTAGTCTCAAATAGAGCTAATGTATCCTTAGTTAAAATAAATTGAGCCCAAATGCTCATATATTTAAGTTGATCTTAATCTAAAAACAGATTAACGGTCCTTAAATAAAACAAAATATTTTTTGAACTAAAGGAACATACAACCTAAGTTCAAACCCAAATCTAAAATATATGGATTTGGACTAATCCGTGTCCTACCGGCGATGACATAAACTAATCTCCATATACAATCCACGGGCAAGCTTAACAAACAAAATAACGTACGACACGAAGTGAACTACTGGAGCAGGAGAAAGTGGTTATCGCAACACAATAATGTAATTAACTGTAGGGGCTTGCGCCTGCAGGGAAGAGAGTCCCCACAATCAAAACCTCTCATAAATGAGGGGGAATCTGATGAAGTCTGCTAAATCGGTCGCATCTATCCAAACCTCCGATATACGGTGCCATAAATCAACTTGGTATCTTCATAGAGGTGGATGGATATGTCCAAATAGTATCTACCCCCAAATTCAGGCTAGACGTCCCAACGTCTCAGTCCATTCTTCGGCGGTAAATAGACCTTCATGGAGCAGTTACTAAGTGAGTGGGTTTCATCTCGGAACAAACCCCCCAAAGTGGCCCTCTTCGACGGGAAGTCCGACCCAAAGGACCACTTAGACGTGTTTACGGTGGGCATGAGCTTCCAAGATAACTCGGACGCGGCTCAATGCCGAGCCTTCCCCACCACCCTCATCTAGGCTGGACGAGATTAGTTCCGCGGCCTGACTCCGTGTTTAATCTCAACCTTTGACGAGCTGGCTACTCAGTTCCTCGATCATTTCATCGACAACCGATGATAGAAGAGAACGGTCAACTACCTGTTCACCATCAAGAGCGAGGACAGGGAATCTATTAAGGGTTATGTCACCCGATTCTACAATGCCCTCCTAGAGGTACCCGAGCACTGAGACGAGACGGTCGTCACTGCTTTGAGATCCGGTCTTAGGTACAAAGATTGGCTCCACTCTTTTGCATTAGCGGAACCTAAGACCACGACCGAGGTAAAATTCTAGACTGAGCGGGAGATCCAACTCGAATCTAAAGTGAACGCCAACCTTCCCCATGGGTACCGGACGGACCAAAAGAAACGGGACCGGGAAGAGAAGAAAAAACCAATCATCCGAAACCTTATTCTCCGAGGTTTCACGAGTACACTCCTCTGAATTTCTTTCAGGACGAGCTGCCAGATGAGGCAAAGAGCGAGAGATTCTTTAAACTCTCGTCGATGATACAAAGGTTGGGTAAACGACTCCGTGGCTCATACTGTGCCTTTCATCGATCACAAGAGCACCCGACCGAGAACTGCAAATAGCTCCGTGATTATATCAAGGAGCTGACCCGCTCCGGTCACCTTGCAAAGTACCTACGAGATAAACGTCAAGCAGATCGGGAGAAAGCAGACCAACCTCCAATCGGAGAGTTGACGTTCGGACAGATCATTGTTGTCTCTGTTGGCTCGACTCCGAGCAACGAGGACACCTGCCATATCTGGACGGTCATGACCTTAGGTGCTCCCCCTCCAAGAAGTGAAAGAAGGTTGCTTTTATCACCTTCACCAAGGAAGACCTTCATGGCATATTTGTCCTGCACAATAACCCCCTGGTGATCACGGCCCAGGTAAATGGGTACGAAGTTTGAAGAATTCTAGTTGGCTCGAGAAGCAAGGCAGATATCCTATTTTATGACTGTTTCCAGTGTATGAGGTTAAATCCGTCCGATCTCCAACCGACCTTGCACATCCTCTCCGAGTTTACTAACCACTCCGTCCAAGCCGAGGGAACGATCACTCTCCCTTTCAACATTGGGGAGGCTGGAAGAATCTGAACCATGTCGGTGAGTTTCCTCGTCGCCCGAGCTCCTTCATCTTATAACATCTTCTTGGGTCGCCCCACTTTAAACACCCTCCAAGCTCAGATATTGACCTACCACCTCACGCTCAAGTTTCCTCTGGGCGATGGGTGGATAGGCCGGGCTTATGGAGATCAACAAATCGCTAGGGTGTGCCTTGCCATGATGGTGCCCGAGGATAAACAATTTGACCTATCCGAGGGACCGTGCGACCCTCGAGAATTGCTGGATTCAAGTGATGACGAGAAGGAGATCCGGGGTTCCCCAGTGGAGGCTTTGTCCGATGTCCCCCTCAAGGAGGGAGACAGCAGCCAAACTTTACGGATCGGTTCCTTCTTGACCGGGGAAATTCGGGACAACCTTATCCCGTTCCTTCGAAACAACTCCGACATGTTTGCTTGGACTCCCACGGACATGCCGGAGATCAACTCCAAGGTGATCTCCCACAAGGTCGGAATTGACTCAAAAGCCCGGCCGGACCAACAAAAGAAAATAAGCTTCGTGCCTGTCAAACAGAAGGCGATCGAGGAAGAAGTGGACCGACTACTCGCGGTTGGCTTCATCTGGAACCTGGACTACTCGGCTTGGCTAGCCAATGTAGTCATGGTCAAGAAAGCGAATGGGAAGTGACGCATATGCCTTGATTTTACCGACCTGAATAAGGCCTGCCCTAAAGACAACTACCCGCTCCCTCGGATAGATCAGCTGGTTGACAGCTTGGCCGGTCACGAGCTGCTGAGCTTCATGGATGCTTTCTCCGATTATAATCAAATTCGGATGAACCCGGCCGACAAAGAGCTCACCGCCTTCACCACCGATCGAGAAGTCTACTGCTATAAGGTAATGCCCTTCGGCCTCAAAACGCTAGGGCAACGTACCAACGGCTGGTCAACAAGCTGTTCAAGCCACAGATCAGGAGGAATATAGAAGTCTACGTTGATGACATACTCGTGAAATCCATCCTTTTAGCCGGGCATACCGCGGACCTCGGCAAGACCTTTGAAGTCCTGCGAAAGTACAAAATGAAGCTGAATCCAGCCAAGTGTGCTTTCGGTGTCACGAGCGGAAAGTTCCTTGGATTCATGGTCACACACCGAGGAATCGAAACAAACCGGGAGAAGATCAGGTCCATCATTGACATGGCGACACCTAAGAGCAACATTGAAATCATGCGGCTCACAGGCAGGGTGGCCGCTCTGTGTCAGTTCATGTCCGAATCCGGTGAAAAGTGCCTACCTTTCTTCAAAGCTTTAAGGCAAATCCCCAGGTTCGAGTGGTCCGAGGAGTGTCAAGTTGCCTTCGAGCAGCTCAAGACCCATCTGGCGACGCCACCGCTTCTCACCCGACCAGCTGAAAGAGACAAGCTGCTGCTGTATGTTCACACCAGAATATTGCATTTAATACCGCCCATTCTTCTGCTCAGTTATTTATAAGTAGGCGCTTTTGATCCATATTCTCTACATGATTACAGGTCATAGATTTCTAGTTTAAAATAACGCAAATCACGCAAAATCTCTACAGTTATACCAAAATCCAGAACATCTGCCAAAAACAGATAAAATCCGGGTTCCGGTCATCCACACCCGTCCAGTGCCGCTTACCAGTTCAAGAGACAAGACAAATAACAGTGGTCATTCGTGTCTCGGACAAGCACAGAGCACGAGAGGGGCAGCACAAAGATCAAGAGGTGCACAGAGCCCGAGAGAGATAAAGGTCAAAGAGATTAAAAGTATAGCCATTTTGGACTGTTAAAAATCTGAAGATATTTTGGAACCATTTTGAAATTTTGAACCTGTAGAACAGAAGAACAAAGAAACATGAGGAAGCTCCAGAAAAACGATACTCCAAACTCTTTAAAGGACCGCGAAACCGCGACCAATAGGCCTTTTGGACGGCGGTTCCGCGGCCATGTCATGTTGTCTCCAGATCATATTTTAGGGGTAGTTTAGTAATTGAATAGGGGCTCAAAATATGGCCCTAGGGTTTTAGTTCTCTGCCTATAAATACTCATGTTTTGACCCAAGTGAGGAATGCTTTTTCTTCACTAGGATTTAGTGTAGTTTAGTTGTAGTTTCTTCTTCTTCATCTATTCTCCATGAAAATTGTAGTGGGAGCTTTTTGAGTGGAAAATTAATGAAGATAGGGGTTTTTATTATCTTGTATCTTCCATTTCTTGTATTGTAATTTTAATTCTTAGTATAATTTTTATTTTTTGTTGTTAAAATAATTGTTGGATTTCTTTTCTTGTTTTGTTTTTCTTTTCTTCTTATCCGTATTTTTCAAGTCATGATACTCAATGGAGTCCCTTGCTTAGGTGAGGACCCAAGTAGTTAGCTTGCTGCCATTTGTAAAAACGGTATTTTTTCCATTCTTTCTTTTCTTCCATCTTGTTTTATTTTCCTTTTAAATGTGTGAATAATTTCCACACTTGTTAGGGCTAAGGAAGGTTAGCATGAGGGACGGAAAATATCTTGTGTTTCTCTTCGCCAAACACCTTAAAATAAATCTAGACCAAACAAACACAACCCCCTCACTTAGGCGCGCTATAAGTGACATATAGCCACGACCTAAATCGAGAATTCCTTTGGGCATACTACAACTTGACATATAGTTGTGACTTAATTGGATACATGGTTGGTGTGTTTGGCCTAGAGTTAGAAATAAACGCATATAGCGGAAGGACAAGGGGCACTAAGAATGGATTTAGCGTTGGGAAGCTTGCTTAAACTCGAAAATCACATTCCTATATCCTCCTAATCCCCGCTACTTTCGATTATCCCAACATCATTTCAAGAATGGAAAAGACAAGCACAAGACTAATCCTAACTCTACTAACCAACCCTAACTCTAACAAGTTTACTTGAACATAAAATACGAACACTTAAGATAGAATTGAACATACACATATACATTTTCATTAACTCGTCTAAAACAATAACTCAAATATGAACCATGTCTCAGTGGACGACTCGTACTCAACTAGCTAGCTATAAAAGAAACCGTCTTGATTACGTTAAGTAGAGAACAAAGTAGAACGCATATCATAACACATATCGTGGTTTTTCTGCATCAATCCAATGGCGCCGTTGCCGGGGAGACGGTAACGTATTTCTTTCTTGTCATTCGGGTTAAATTTTTTTGTATATATATATATATATAAACAACACAATAAATAAATAATAAAAAGAATAAAAACCATCTTGTTATTTTTGATATTTTTTGTGCAAGTGCAGGAAAATCTGGAGCAAGTACAGTGATCTAATCAAGAAACAGAGGATTGAAAACTGAAGAGAAGAAAGAAGGGAGTGCACAGAGAAAATTTGAAGTATCAATTCAACAATTCCACCGCGGATCCACGGTTAAACTATGCAAATGGCGGTGGTTTCGCGGTCCTCTCTTGGCTTCTGTGCCCAAAATTTTTTGTACCTCTTCTGCTTCTCCAGAAATCCCTCTAAACTCTACTGAATTGTATTTTCTACAGGTTTCTTTGCACAGATTGCGCCGCCGCCAAATAATTTTTTTTGTTTTAGATTTTGTTTGCTTATTTCTTTGCATATGGTAATACGGACATTAAGGTACTTGAACACCAATGATTGGGTGGGGATTTCATCACCCTTCCTAAGACCCCATAAATCATAAAAAATATACGCATTACCTTGAGTTAATAAAAAATATCTAGACCAAACCTTTAAAGACTTGTCACGCTCATTTAGGACAAGTAAAGGTTGCGGGAAATCGGTCGTTTATCTAAACATGATTTTATGGTGCCTAAGCTAGACAAGTGAGGAGGTGATTTTAAAAGGCCCGTCTCACGGTGATTCGTGAGCGGAACCCTTCTTACCTCACTTGTGCTTACCTAACCACAATTGGCAGTGAAGATGCGATTCGAAGGTTATCTTGCAACTTGTCGCTTGGAAGTCTAGGAGCGGTCTAGTTGGACTTTGAAAACTCTAGCTCTAGGTGTTGTTTGTGCATATTGTGATTGTGTAAAATTTAGTCCCATAATTCCATATTTTTCAAAAAAACCCAAACAAACAATTTCAAAAATCCAAAAAAAAACAAAAACAATAAATTCAAAAAAAATTATAAAAATTCGCTCACTTCCACCCTCCCTACCTTTTCACTCTTTTCATAACATGGGTACCCCAAAACGACCAACACTTGCTAAACTTTGGTACCCACAACCAGACATGTCTTCTTACAGTTCTTCCTTTGGTCGAACTTCGAACGATCCATTCATACCCAAAATTTCTTTGAGAGATCGGATAGACGCTTCTAGAACCAACAATAGGACATCGCACTCCACTTTGTATCAACCATATCAATTTTTCACACCTTCTCATATTGATACCCCTTCTAAGAGTCATGTTGCGACTCCGAAACCCATGTCTATTTCTGAACGAATTGAACAATCTCATAGCCGATCTTTCACTCTTTTCACCACTCCAAATTCGTTAGGACAACAATTCCAATCACTTTCTTATCATAATGTTGATCCTAATCCTGTCCCTTTTTCACGTCCATTCGATTCCTATCAATCATATCCGACTTTTACACCATCTTTAGACATTTCTTCTGAACAACCATTTGGGAGTTTCACGTATCCACACAAATTTGAATCTTTTACTGAAACCCTTTCATAACCCATGTCTAGTCTTGAACAGTCATTAGAAGAATTTCGAGTAGCGTCATGTGTTTAGTCAAAAATATTGCACATTTGATGGAACATTTTCCCTACTTTTGTTAAGTGCTTAAAGGTGTTTATTGCAAATATAAAATATATGTGGGTTTATCTGTAAAAAATTCTTTATCATATGTTCTACATTATAATTAACATTATGAGGGAAAATATTTGCATATAATATTTATATATATTTTAGTAATTAAAATATGCATATCATATCAAATAATCCTAATCAATATTCTTAAAGATTTAATATCATATAAAATGGTTAGGATAATATCTCAAATATTACTAATACTATAAAGTGAGATATTGTGCAGATATTGGCTCAGGTCTGGAGATCGGGAGATCCGAGATGTCTAGAATAAAATCTGCCGATAAAATTGAATCAAATTATAAAATCATAAACGGCAAAGACTCAGAGGAAGATTTGAAGAATCCAGACATCACAATGATCTCCAAGTGTCAACACCAATCGCACAAGAATTTTGAAGCCCTGATCTTACCAAATAGCCGTCCAACCGTGGCCAAACCCTATGATATGCGGCGGATCCGCGGTCTCCTTGTGGCCGTAGGATTTAAGATTTTTTAGGTGTGATCACAACAGCAAATCATCACACATAGGATCTAGGGTTTCTAATTTTTGTGACTATAAATAGGACCAAGAGTTTCATATGAAAAACCATCACCGACAAGATTAAGAGATCCAAGACGATCCACGAATCAACGTGATCAATCAACTCAACATCTACGTCCCAACGAGATACAATCGAGAGCAAATAGGCTTCTTTGTATTCTACTCTTTAAAAGGATTTGTAAATGATAAGTTGATTAATAAAGGTAGATCATTAGTTTAATTATTTCGCATTTACTTTCTGCATTTACTTTCTGTATTTACATTATAATCTCTTTCTTCATCTTCTCTTCTATCTCAACCAGGAGCGAGTAATTCCTAGCTTGCTAGGGCTTGTAGGCTAGGGTAGATCAATGGATGAAAAAATCATTTAACTCCTTTTATACATTTTAAAGTCTATAAACTTTAGCAAAATAAATGTTAACATCCTTATCGGGCGCGCTACCAATTTATTGATAGTCCCAACCACGATTTGAGATTAGATTAACACTTGTTTTGGTAAAATCTAGACATGAATAGAGATCAATGCAAGGATAAGGGTTAGGAGTGGGGAAACCTTAGTTTCTTCTAAAAGAACCCTAATCTACATTCATCACTATCGATCTAGTTTTAAACAATTAAAAGATAAAAGGAGTCATTTTTAATTGGTCATCCATTACTACTAAGTCATATGAACCCTACAAGCCTCTTCTTTATAAAATCTACATCCGTATCAAAATAGATCTACAACCAATCAACCCTCTTTCAATCAACTCGTCTAAAGCAATAAAAAAGTTCACGTTTCCCTGCGGACAACCCATACTCATCGCGGCTAGCTACTAGCGACACCGTCCTGATTGCGGTTACTATATTTACACGAACACTTCTTTTTTAAAACACACCAATCAAATGGCGCCGTTGCCTGGAAAATGGCTGTAATTTTTTTTCTTGTTATTCGGGTTGAATTCTTATTAATCCATACCATAAAATAATCAAAATCGCATCTTGTGTATTTAACGATTAGTGTGCGAATTTTGCAAGGGAATCTGGAGTCACTGGAGTGAGGAAAAAGAGATTCAGAGACTTTTCACATATACCAGAGGAGCATAAGGGGTGCACAGAAGAAATTTCAGCAGAAGAGCACACTAAAATGCGGCGGAACCGCGGCAAAAGTGGTGTTTGGCGGCGGAACCGCGGCGCTCTGGTCGAGTTGGGCCCCCAAAATCTTCTAGTAATTTTCTCTGATCTTTCTCTCTCCTCTAAGATCCAATAATCTGATTTTTACAGGATTCTTTGCAAAAAGCGCCACTTAAAAAAATCTTTTTGCGTGTTTTGATATTGGTTTGTTTGTGCATATCTTAACCGGACATTAAGGGGCAATACTTTCACCCTTCCTAGGCCCCACAAATCACAAAACAAGCATACTTTCATCCTACATTAATTAAAAAAATATCTAGACCAAGCCTCTAAGGACTGTCGCGCTCAATTAGGACAGAGGAAGGTCATGCGTAATCTATCGCTTATTTGCATTTCTCTTGTGGTGTCTAGGCAAGTGTGACTAAGGAAAGTGCTTACTTAATTAGGCCCACTATTTCGGTGATTCGTATAGAAGATACCTCTCACTTACCTGGCACTTACCTGGTCATAAGAATGATAAAGAGGTGGTAGAGGATTGATCCTGCGACTTGTCCTTTGGAACTCTAGGAGCGGTCTAGTGACTTGACCTAGGAGACCCTAGTTCTAGGTGTTGATTGTGCATTTTTGTGATTTGTTGAGTCAAGCCTCAAGTCCATCTTTCAAAGCAAAACAATCCAAATAGAGCTTAAACCATTCCCTTTTCACCCTCTTTTCCTTTCACCTTCTTCTAATGGGTAATCCAAACAGACGAACTCTTGCCGAGCTTTGCTATCCAGAACCAAATATATCTTGTTTTCGTAACTCCTTCGGTACAAAATTCGACTCTACTATGTCTTTAAGAGATATGATAGAGTAAGCGGAAAAGAACAGTTGGATACCTCACTCAAGGTCCTATCAACCGCATCAAAATTCCACATCTTCTTATGTTGATAATCCGTTTAAGGCGAATCAGGGAACTCATGTCCATCGCTGTGCATATTGCGAAAGCTGAAAGCCAAAGTTTCAATCCTTTCACTAATCTAAAACCGTTAGGACAACAAGCACCATCTTTCCCTTATGAAAATATTGATACTCGTTTTGTGGCGAATATGACATCTTTTACACCCATGACCATTGCTGAACAAATAGTAATTTCCAGTCGCCAACTAGCCAACCAATCTCAATATTCTTCATATCCCAATGTTGAAATCCTGATTATGAAACTTGGGTTCACCCTTATAATTCTTATCCACGGTACCAAACCTTCACACGCTCTCATGTTGACACTTATCTTGAGGTTAACGGGACAAATCAGAAATCCATGTCGATTGCGGAACACATTGAACTCACCCGTAGCCAACAAGTAAGGGCATCTCTTCTTAATATTTCTCTTCAAGATAATGTGGCAAATCATAAACGCATGTCAATTGCTGAACACGTTGAACTTGCCCGTAGCCAACAATTAGACACTTCCCAACCATACTCATCTTCTTCACCTTATCTAGACTGTGCTTCTGAAAATGAATTAAAATGTTCTATGGTTCAAAGAGAATCATTCATTGGAACTTTTTCACAACCCATGTCTAGTTTTGAAGTAGAGTTGGAATTGAGTAGTGAAAAAAAAAAAGATCTCTCAAAGTCAAACTAAAACCAATTCTTTTGATCTCGACACCTTCCATCCTGCACCCTAACCACCCCAACCGAATATATTCGATGTTCAACCACTTCATAATCTAAGTGATGAGGTGCCCGAGAATAATATGTTTGACTTTGCGAATATTGAGTATGAAAGTGAACTTGACACCATTTCAAATCAAACCGATCCTTATTTGACTACACTTGATATTTCAAACCTTCCAACTCTATCAAGTGAACCAAGTGATTTATCGATTGAGAATAGTATAATTGATGAATTCTTAAATACCTATTCGTTTGATTTGACCGAAGGTGCTAGTGAGAGCAGTGATGAGAATATCGTTGAAGATGAACCCGTTTGTTTGATGGGTTAGATTCTCCTACCCATCACGTCCCTTCTATTGAATACGAACATCTTCCTGTACAATTAACAGATCTTGTTCTTACAACCGACCTATTCGATAAGCAGAACGATATTCAGCCTTCATCTCCCACATCTGGTTCAACAATGCTCGACACCCAAATTTGTTTACCCATTTCACCAACTTTCTTTGGTTCTTCTTCTAATCTTCTTTCAACTCCATCGAGTTTTGATGAATCACACTCCGATATTTCGAGTTCTATGATTATTGAAAGTCCACTTGTTCAGACCCTTTTGAAAATAAGCTAGATGAGTTTTCTGAGACTCCTACCTCCATAATTTATGACGAATCAACTGTGTTGAATTCTGGCGCGCAAAAGGCTGACTTCGGAATTTTCAACCGTCCTAGTGAATCTGCATATTTCGTAAATATTAATGAAATTATTACTCGGAACATTGATGAAAGTTTTGAAGAAATTTTCTCCGAAGAACTCGCATTCCTAACAGACATGGATGTTGTGATGAATCAACCTCCACCTGAAGAAGTTGAACCACCACCCTTTCTTCTTATCCTATACGAGAATGTGACTATTCTACCCATCCCTAATCATTCATATTCTCATTTTCGTTCACCATCACTGTTTCATCTCTACCAACCGAGACATAAAGCCGATCGATTACGCGTCTTATCTCCCCACTTTTTCAAATCCATGATCTTCCACCAACTATATTGTTACATCGATAAAATATTCGAATGGTTAGTGTTGATATTTGGTCTTTGTAAAACTTTGCATAAACCAATAACTTTGCCCCCCTCTTATAATGCTTAAAACTTTTTTTACTCAAGTTTTGGGGGGGGATATTTTGGCTCTTGAAAGAAAATAAATTTTTTACAAAATTGTGAGCCAAAAATAAGTTTGGGGAAGGTTTTCATTGTCATTAATCCTTGTCCCCGTTACTAACTTTTTCTCCCAAGTCTACAGGTTTTTAAGCTTAAAAAAATGATATCGGTGAAAACACTACTGCAAATAAGTTTGGGGGAGCTTTGTGCTTATTTACGCATCAATTTTTGCATTATACTAAATAAAAGCACAAAAAAAATTTGATAATAAAAGTTAGAAAGTGAAAAATTACATATGAATGATAGGAAAATTTTAAGAAAAACAAGAAAATTAGAGGTTTTAAAACAAAGCTAGTAATAAGTAATCATGAGTTGTTGTCCCAAGGGTTAGTAAGATGAAGGGAATCACTAATCTGAGAATAGAAATAAGTCTGAAAAATAGTCCCTATTCTTGAGTCCAAACATCTGAACGTTGATACCTTACTATTTGCACTTGCACACATCTTGAAACTTGGGATAGTAGAGAATACCTTGAAATACTCTTGTCTAAAAGCCTTAGTATGAAGGGAAAAAATATATATATAAAAAAATATAAATGAAAAAAAAATGGTGAAGAAAAATGAACACTGGTTTTGTAATTACTTAAGGCAGCATAAAAAAATATAGCGATGGTGCTTTATCACCTAGTGCCTTAGACCAACTGGTTTGGGAGCCACTGCTAAGTCTTAGGTGTTGCAAGACGAGGAAATTGCTAATTACGCCTAAATGAGTGAGCACATTTGGTAAACGGTCGGTTAGTACCTCAAGAAGTATTAACGGTAGCATGAAGAATGTGTGAGCAATTCCATCTAAAATATTCACCGACTAAAACGTACTAAGGATGATGGACAAGAGTATGATAGCTTGAATTGAATTCTCTAAGTGTAGGGATGTCTTTAACACACACGTAGGGGTATATGATCGATGTTTGGAAGAAAGATAGGGAGGAAAAGTAAGATGATGTTTTATTGAAGGATGATGTGATTTCTGACATCTTTTCATGATTATTAAGAGAAGGTTCATGGCAACTGAAAAGCTAGTGTAGTTTGAAACTCTTATTTTAAAGTTCTTTCTTTTATAAATCCTTATCATTGTATGTAACTTTCATCTTCTCTCTTTTATTATGGGATTTTGTAGGTGTAATCCGCTGAAAACTCTTAGGAGACAACACTCCTCTTACTAGAGACACCTAAAGGTTTAACGGCTTGTTGCACATGCTAAGTGCAATCGTGTTGCCTACGAAAGTGTGCTAGGTTTTTCTTTTTCTTTTCTTCTTTCTTTCTTTAATAACCGGTTTGCTCGGGACGATCAAAATTAAGTTTGGGGGTATTTGTTTAGTCGAAAATATCGCACATTTGATGGAACATTTTCCCTACTTTTGTTAAGTGCTTAAAGGTGTTTATTGAAAATATAGAACATATGTGGATGTATCTGTAAAATATTCATTATCATATGTTTCTACATTATAATTAACATCATGAGGGAAAATATTTGCATATAATATTTATATAATATTTTAGTAATTAAAATATGCATATCATATCAAATAATTCTAATAAATATTCTTAAAGATTTAATATCATATAAAATGGTTAGGATAATATCTAAAATATTACTAATACTATAAAGTGAGATATTGTGCAGATATTAGCTTAGGTCTGGAGATCGAGAGATCCGAGATGTCGGGAATAAAATATGCCGATAAAATTGAATCAAATCATAAAATCATAAACGGCAGAGACTTAGAAGAAGATTTGAAGAATACAGACATCACAATGATCTTCAAGTGTCAACACCAAAGAGCACAAGAATTTTGAAGCCCTAATCTCACCAAATAGCCGCCCAACCGCGGCCAAACCCCAAGATATGCGGCGGACCCGTGGCCTCCTTGTGGCTATAGGATTTAGGATTTTTTAGGTGTGATCACAACAGCAAATTATCACACATAGGATCTAGGATTTCTAATTTCTGTGACTATAAATAGGACCGAGAGTTTCATATGAAAAATCATCACCGAATAAATCACCGACAAGATCAAGAGATCCAAGACGATCCATGAATCGACGTAATCAATCAACTCAACATCTACTTCCCAACGAGATACGATCGAGAGCAAATAGGCTTCTTTGTATTCTACTCTCAAAAAGGATTTGTAAATGATAAGTTGATTAATAAAGGTAGATCATTAGTTTAATTATTTCGCATTTACTTTCTACATTTAATTTCTGCATTACTTTCTGCATTTTCATTATAATCTCTTTCTTCATCTTCTTTTCTATCTCAACCAGGAGCGAGTAATTCCTAACTTGCCAAGGCTCGTAGGCTAGGGTAGATCAATGGATAAAAAAATTATTTAACTCCTTTTATACATTTTAAAGTCTATAAACTTTATCAAAATAAATGTTAACATCCTTATCGGGTGCGCTACCAATTTATTGAAAGTCTCGACCACGATATGAGATTAGATTAACACTTGTTTTGGTAAAGGCTAGACATGAATAGAGATCAATACAAGAACAAGGGTTAGGAGTGGGGAAACCCTAGTTTCTTCCAAAAGAACCCTAATCTAGATTCATCACTATCGATCTAGTTTTAAACTATTAAAAGATAAAAGGAGTCATTTTTAATTAGTCATCCATTACTACTAAGTCATATGAACCCTACAAGCCTCTTCTTTATAAAATCTACATCCGTATCAAAATAGATCTACAACCAATCAACCCATATTTCAATCAACTCGTCTAAAGTAAGAAAAAGGTTCACGTTTCCCTGCGGACCACTCGTACTCATCGCGGCTAACTACTAGTGACACCGTCCTGATTGCGGTTTCTATATTTACAAACACTTCTCTTCAAACACACCATTCATCATGCCGACAGATGGAGGATTTGAATATGTCAATGGCTGCCCTCATACAACCTAACAAACGAGCAGCTAGTTTTCCACTAGCTCAGCATTTTCCAATGTATGATGAAGTGATAGGACAGATTGATGATTTCAGTAGTGAAAGTGAGCAATCCACCCTTCAAAATCAAACCTACCAGTTCGAAATTGAATTCTACAACTCCAGTTTCGAAAGTCTATCGAGTGTCCTAAATGAATCACCAATTGAAGATAGAATGTTTGATGAGTTGTGCGACTACATAGTGTTTGATTTAACCGATTGTGAAGGGTCCATTTCAAGTGAAACCAATGCCAATCCCTTTGATCTCTACACCTCTACTCTAGAACCACAATTGATTGAAAACCATGCTTTTGATGAGGTGTCTGAGAAGTTTAACTATCACTTGATTGAGGATATCAAGCTGGGAATATTTTGGATGATGCACCCACAATTTTGGATGAGTTTATCTCACCAATTCATCATGTCCTTTCACTTCCGTGTGGGTATCATCCCGAACCATTAACTGTTTTTCTTGAACCCCATATGCTTTTGGATATTGTTGATGATGAATGCATGGATGAGTTGAATTTTTAGGATATCATTGAGGATGAACCAGTTTTACTAAATGAGTCGAATTTTCCGATTCATCCTGTCCCTTTCATTGACTGTGAACACCCTCCTGAACGTTTAACTGATACCATTTCTCAATCATTTCCCTCCATCCTTTCCGTTGTTTCCACCTTGTAAGACACCATATCACCTTCATCTCTTATGTCTGGTTCACCAAATTCGGTCAGCCCATGTTTTCTTACGAATCTTAAGAGGTTTGACTCCATTTCTCAACGTGTTGATAGATTAGTACAATCCATTTTTACACTTCGATTATTACAAACTGTACTAATTTATTCAATCCATTTCCACTCTCAAGTTTGTATTCCATTTCTTTCTCCCCTCCGCCCATCTTCTCCTTTACCGAGACTGTATCCCGCTTCCATCCACAAATGGTCTCGCGTATTCTTCTTTTCTTTCCTCTACGCATTCTTTCTCCAAGCACTGCAATATTACGATAAAAATTTTGAATGGTTGGTATTAACTTTTGGCCTGTGTAAGGCCTTGTATAGATTGATGATGTTCTCTTCCCCCTAACTCTGAATTTTAACGCTTAAACGGTGGAAACACTGTTTCGCTTAAGTTTGGAAGGACCTTTTTTGTGTATATATATTTTTTGGTTTGCTTTTTCTTTTATAAAAACACAAAAAAAACAGGACAACACCAACAGATTTTGACCCCTCAGCGATTTTGACCCTCTTGGTGTAGCATGACAGTGAGGACACTGTCAAGTTTAAGTTTGGGGAGTGTGCTCGGTAAGCCTTCTATTTTCGTATTCATGTGTATATTTTTCATTTACATACTTATTTTAAAACCCATAAAAATTGAAAAAAATTTCAAAAATATAAAAACTTTGTCGTTAAGTTAGCTAGTAGCGTAACTTAGATTTTTATTTCAAAAAGTTAGCTTGATAGGTTAGAAATAACTAAATTTTATTCTTAGGAATTGCAAACCCTAAAAATATCCCTCCTTCAGTTTAACCTTGGTAAATATACGTCCTTACAGTTTTTTTAGAAGTAAATAATTTTGAGTTCAGTTCTTGAGTTAAGTCGAGATGAAGGGAAAGTTTTGAAAGTTTTATTGAAGGATAAATCTGAAAAATAGTTTCTATTCTTAAATCCAAATTCAGAAAGTATATACCCTACAAACTGCACTTACACGTATATTGAAACTTGGGATAGTAGAGAATACCTAAAAAAACTCTTTCCTGAAAGCCTGGTATAAAAGAAAAAACGGTATTTAAAGCTAACCACCAAAAGAGTATCATTGAAAAATATATCCGGTCTTGAAAAGAAAAAAAAGAGGAAAAAAATAAATTACAAGACCTGGAAACTGCTATTTACGCTTTAATAAGCTCACACATTCAGTAATCGGCTGATTAGTGCCTCAAGAAGCAGTAATAGTCGCATGAAAGGTGTGTGAGCAAATCCATCCATCTTTAATGAAAAGAAGTAGTATTAGGTATTAAGGCAAGGGTACTATAGCTTCAATTGAATTTTTAAGTGTATGGGTGAAATTTACACACACGCGTAGGGGTATACGTCGATGTTTGGAGGAAAGATAGGAATAAAGAATAAGTCTTATGTTTTCCATAAAGATGATAAAAATTCCGGATTGGAGACCGCGCTTTAGAAGGAAAACTCAAGAGAAACCGAGATCTTTGTAAACTGTCCAAACATATAGGATCTTAGGTTGAATAAATAGGAGGTGTGAAAAATAAGGGATGGATATTTCTAACTTAGGATGATAGAATTTCTAACTTAGATGCTAAACCGTAGGATTAGAATTTAGGTTAACTTATTGTTCATATCAGAATTTTGCATTATTATATCGCTCATTCTTAATCATATTACATATAAATAGGTGCTTTTGATCCATGTCTGCTAAATAGTTGCAGGTTACAGGTTCTCAGATCGTTACAGTGAAATTCATGAAAAGTCGATACAAATGTGAGACTACGACCAACAATAAATGAATCCGTATGATGTCGCCTACCAGTTCAAGGAACAAATGAAAATTATTGGACCGTTCAATGCACAAAGCATAAGGGCAGCACAAGATTCAAGATTTCAATGCAAAGCTCACGGCAAAAGTCCACATCATTCTGCACTGTTGGAAATCTGGAAGAAAATAAAAGAGATTCTAAGAAACCAAGTGAAGAAAACAGAAGGTAAAAGCAACATGAAGCAACCCTGAAGAATTGAGCCTAAGATCCCACCAAATGGCCGCGGAACCGCGGCCAAACAGGCCTTTCTGCCGCGGAACCGCGGCCGTATGGTGCACGTGTCGGTGCACATGTCAGTGGGTGTCGGTGCTTTGACCCGGTTTTCTTAGGGTAGTTTTGTAAATTCATGTGTGGATCAGAATGTAACCTAGTGTTTTTTCTATCTATAAATAGGAAAGCCAAAAGCCTAATTAGGCATTCCTCTCTTTAGTTTTTAGGTCTCTTTTTAATTTCTAGATTTAAATTCCATTATAATGCGTTGTTGAGAGGACATCAATAAAGTAAGTTTTCATTTTATCTCGCATTCTTTTTATCTGCAATTTATTACCTGCAATCTTTTTATCTGTTCTTTTATTATCTGCAATTAGGTTATCAATAAAAATACAAACAAAAAAACTTTGTTTTCCTTTCTTTATAATGAGTGAGTAATTCATCACTTGTTAGGGTAGGAAAGGGAAGGTTTGAGAGAAGGAAATCTCTCTCACTCCTTTCTTTGCCCAAATAATTTTAATTAAAGGACTCTCTTTAAATCAATCATAATCCGCTCACTACGGCATCCTATCCTATATGATAGTGGTGATTCCCTAGTTAGACCGGTTGTGGTTGAATTAACTAGAGGTTAGGGCTAAGAGACAAGAACGGACGGACAAGGACTAAAAGGAAGAAACTAAGTTTCTTCTTAGTCGTGCTAATCCCCCTTATTGACTATTACCCTAACACCTATATTCTTAACTAGGGCATTGAAAGAAGTGAGAAGAATCCCTATTTCGAACTAACCTAATCCTAACCCTAGCAAGCTTTTAAATCAATTTATTCTCATTTTTAGATCTTAAAACAAAACCTACCAAAGTTAGGACTTAACTCGTTAGAACTTAAAGAAAAGGACACCATTTCCCTCTGGATCGACTCGTACTCAACCGGATAACTACCAAGCGACACCGTCTTGATTGCGGTATTTTTAAACTTTAAACGCATACAAAAACCAACTACCAATCAAATGGCGTCGTTGCTGGGAAGACGGTAGTCTCTTTCTTTGTGTAATTTCGGGTTAATAAAAAAAATTGAAAAATTGAAAAAATTTAAAACAAAAAAAATAAAAATAAAAATAAAAATCATATTATTATTTTTGAAAGGTTTTTGTGCAAGTGTGCAGGCTTGGAGCAAACTCTATTTCAGATCTGGAGCAAACTCAGTGAACAAATCCAGAAACAAGAGATCTGAACAGGTAGAGGAAAACCAACTCAGCACAGAGACAAAGTCAAAAGATCCAAACTCTCTGATCCGCCGGGGAAACGCGGCAGAAGCAAGGGTTTGACCGTGGAACCGCGGTCAACTGGTGACGTCAGCATCCAATTTTCTCTGTAGGTATCTCTTTTTTCCTTTCCTCTCCTCTGAACTCCACTGAAATATTTTTCCTGCAGGTTTCTTTGCACAGATTCTCTTTCTCCTATCTAATAAATTGTTTTTGTGCAGAATTCTTTACGCTGCAAAATAAAAAAATTTGAAAGTGTTTTAGATTTTTTTGGTTGTTCCTGCTTTGCATAATTAATACGGAATTTAAGGGGCTATAAAATCAACTCAGATTGGGTGGAGATTTCATCACCCTTCCTAAGACCCCAAAAATCACTAAAAGCATACACATCACCCCTGAGCTTAATTAAAAAATATCTAGACTCGGCCAACTAAGGACTGTCGTGCTCAATAGGACAGAGAAAGGTTGTGGGCATTCAATCGTTTATCTAAACTTGATTTTGTGGTGCCTAGGCTAGACAAGTGAGAAAGGTAATTTTACAAGGCCCGTCTCACGGTGATTCATAAGCGGAACCCTCCTTTCTTCATTTGTGCTTACCTGGCCATAATTGGCAGTGAAGAGACAATTTGAGGGATATCTCACAACTTGTCACTTTGGAACAGTTAGGAGCAGTCTAGTGGACTTTGAGGACCATAGCTCTAGATATGATTGTGCATGTTTTAACTGTGAATGTTTGAAATTGTGCCGTAAGTCCGTACACATTCTTGCAAAAACTCTTTCTAAAAAAAACACTTTCAGAAATTTCAAAACTCCAAAAACAAACATTTTTTAAAAAAATATTAAAAAAATCACATTCTTTTTCTTCTCCTTTCTCTCATCACATCATGGTTACCCCATCTCGCAAAACTCTTACCGAATTTTGGTACCCACAACCAGACATTACTTCCTACGGTTCTTGTTTTGGTCGAATTTCGAACGACCCCTCCATGCCAAAAATCTCTTTGAAAGATCGAATAGACGCGTCTAGGACAAACAATTGGACTCAGCAATCCACTTCGTATCAACCGTTTCAAACATTCACCCCTTCTCATATTGATACCCCTTTTGAGAGTCTAGTTGTAACCCCAAAACCTATGTCTATTGCTGAACATATTGAACAATCTCATAAACGATCTTTCACTCCTTTCACCACTGCGAATTCTTTGGATCAACAATTCCATTCATCTTCTTATCCAAATGTTGATCATACTCATGTCCAACCATTCAATTCCTACCAGTCCTACCCGACTTTCGCATCTTCCCTAGACATTGCTTCTACACAGCCATTTGGGAGTTTCCAGTATCCAAACAATTTTGAATCTTTTACTTAAACTTCTTCATAACCCATGTCTAGTCTGGAACAGGCGTTGGAAGACTTTAGGGTAGTGTCATGCCAACAGATGATGGATTTGAATATGTCCATGACCGCCCTCATACAACCTAGTGACCCGGTAGGTAGTTTCCAATTAGCTCGACATTTCCCAATTTATGATGAGGCGGTAGGACAGGTTGAGAATTTGAGTGAAAAAAGTGAGTTGTACACCCCTCCAAGTCAAACCTACCAGTCCCCAATTGAATTCCACAACTCCTGTTTTGAATGTCTATCAAGTGTCCCAAATGATTCACCAGTTGAAGATAGAACGCTTAATGAGCTGTGCGACTTTGTAATATTTGATTTACCTGATTGTGAAGGGTCCCTTTCAAGTGAAACCATCACCAATCATTTTGACCTCTACACCTCCATCTTAGAACCTGAATTGATTGATATCTATGCTTTTGATGAGGTGTCTAAGAAATTTAATTTTCACTTGATCGAGGATATTGACGCTGGGAATATTTTGGATGATGAAACCACAGATTTAGATGAGTTTCTCTCTCCAATTCATCATCCCGAGTCATTAAATGTTTCTTCCGAATTTCATATGCGTCTTGATTTTGATGAGAATTGCATGGATAAGCTAAATTTTGAGGAAAGTATTGAGGAAATTATTGATGATGAAGCAGTTTTACTTGAGAAGTCGGATTTTCCAATTCATTCTATCCCTTTCATTGACTGCGCACACCCTCCTGAATCATTAACCGATACCCTTCCTCAATTGCTTCCCTCCATCCTCGCTCCGACCTTGCAAGAAACCGTTACACTTTCATTTTCAATGTCTAGTTTACCAAGTTCGACGTATCCATGTTTTCTCACGAATCTTGAGGGGTTTGACCTCATTTCTCAGTGGGTTGATAGATTAGCACAATCGCTTTTTACATATCGGTCATTACAAATTGTGCTAATTTATACACTCCATTCCCACCCTCAAGATCGTATTCCACTTCTTTCTCCCACTTTCTCTGGTTCTTCTTCTAGTCTTCCTTTAATGATAGCGAGTGTTAATGAATCACAATCCGATATTTTGAGTTCGATAATTCTAGAAAAACAACTTGATTTAGACTCTTTTGAGAATAAAGTAGATGAGATTTACGAGTCTCCTACCTCCATAATTTTTGAAAAATCAAGCGTGTTGAATTCTGGCACGACACTTATTGACATTGAAACGTTCAATCGAACCATCGATGAAAGTTTCGAAGATATTTTCGCCGATGAACTCGCATTTCTAAACGACACGGATTTTGTGATTAATCAACCTCCACCTGAAGAAGTCGAACCACCACCATTTTTTCTTATCCCATACGAGAATGTGACCATTCTTCCCATTCCTAATCATCCACATTCTCGTTTCCGTTCACCATTATTGTTTCGTCTCTACAAATCGAGACGTAAACCTTTTCTTTTACACCACTTATCTCTTCCCCACTTCTTCCTGGCTCCATACAACATGTTCTTCAACCAACCGGTGCGCTTCACTGCTAAATTCTTCGAATGGTTGGTGTTGACTTTTGGTCTTTGCAAAGCTTGGCATTGACCAATAACTTTGAACCCCCTCTTTAAAAGTTTAGCATTGTTTAACTTAAGTTTGGAGGGGTATAATTTGGCTCTTGAAAATAATTTTTTTAACTCAAAGTGGTGAGCCAAAAATGAGTTTGGGGGAGATTTTCACGATCATATTTCATGTCCTCGTTAATAAATTTTTTCCTCCCAAGTTTATAGGTTTATGAGAATTAAAAAAATGGCAACAGTGGAAACACTGTTTCACTTAAATTTAGGGGGGGCCTTTTTGTGTATATATATTTTGTTTTCTTTTTCTGTTAAAAAAATTAATAAATAAACAAACAGGGGAGTACCGGCAATTTAGACCCTCTTGGTGTAGCATGACAGTGAGGGCACTGTCAAGTTTAAATTTGGAGGTGTGCTCGGTAAGCTTTCTTCCTTCGCATTCATGTGTATATTATTGCATTTGCATACTTATTTTAAAACCCATAAAAATCAAAAATTAAAAAATTGAAAATTTCACTTTTGGCCATATTTGACTTAAGTTCAACATGACGGTTGAATAGTTAGGAAAAACTAGATCCTAAACTTAGTAAATTAAAAAAAACCTAAAAATAATAACTGTAGAAAATATACGTCCTTGTAGTTTATTTAGAAATAGGCAAATTTTGAGTTCAGTTCTTGGGCTAAATCGAAATAAGGGAAGAGTATTGAAAGCTCTAATTAAAGTATAAGTCTGAAAAATAATTCTGAACCTTAAGTCCAAATTCTAAAAGTATATACCCTACTTTACACACTCACACACATCTTGAAACTTAGGATAGTAGAGAATACCTTGAAATGCTCTTGTCTAAAATCCTTAGTATGAAGGAAAATAAAATAAAAGTATAAGTGTGAATAAAGAGATAAAAAAATGAACACTGGTTTTGTAATTACTTAAGGCAGCATAAATATATATATATATATATATATATATATATATATATATATATATATATATATATATATATAGCGAGGGTACTTTATCACCTAGTGCCTTAGACCAACTGGTTTGGGAGTCACTGCTAAGCCTTAGGTTTTGCAAGACGAGGAATTACGCCTAAATGCGCAAGCATATTTTGTAATCGGTCGTATAGTAGCTCAAGAAGTATTAACGGTCGCATGAAGGATGTATGAGCAATTCCATCTAAAATTCACCAACTAAAAGTATTTTGGAAGATAGACAAGAGTATGATAGCTTGAATTGAATTTCCAAGTGTAGGGGTGATAATTACACACACGTTGGGATATATAATTGGAGTTTAGAGAAAAGATAGGAATAAAAGATAGGGCTTATATCTTCAGTAGAGATGATAAAAATTCCTGAGTTAAGATTGCACCTTAGAAGGAAAACTCAGGAGATGCTGAAGGCTTTATAAATTTGCAAAACATATATGATCTTAAGTTAAATGGAAAGGGAGTGTGAAAAATACGGGTTAATAATTTCTAAGTTAAAGATGATAGAATTTCTTACTAGAATATCTGAATTGAAGAATTAGAGTGAATGGCCAAATTGATCGGATTTTGTGGGTAGTATCCGCTGAAAACCCTCAGGAGACAACACTCCTCCTACTAGGGACACCTAGAGGTTTAACGGCTTATTGCACAAGCTCAGTGCAATCGCGTTCCCTGCGAAAGTGAGGCTAGGAATTTTTTAGAATAAAAATTGGCTTTGCTCGGGACGAGCAAAAGCTAAGTTTGGGGGTATTTATTCATATCAGAATTTTGCATTATTATATCGCCCATTCTTAATCGCATTACATATAAATAGGTGCTTTTGATCCATGTCTGCTAAAAAGTTGCAGGTTACAGGTTCTCAGATCGTTACAGTGAAATTCATGAAAAGTCGCTACAAATGTGAGACTACGACCAACAATAGATGAATCCGTATGATGTCGCCTACCAGTTCAAGGAACAAATGAAAATCATTGGATAGTTCAATACATAAAGCATAAGGGCAGCACAAGATTCAAGACTTCAATGCGAAGCTCACGGCAAAAGTCCACATCATTTTGCACTGTTGGAAATCTGGAAGAAAATAGAAGAGATTCTGAGGAACCAAGTAAAGAAAACAGAAGGTAAAAGCAACATGAAGCAACCCTGAAGAATTGAGCCTATGATCCCACCAAATGGCCACGGAACCGCGGCCAAACAGGCATTTCTGCCGCGGAACCGTGGCCGTATGGTGCACGTGTCAGTGCACGTGTCAGTGGGTGTCGGTGCTTTGACCCGGTTTTCTTAAAGTAGTTTTGTAAATTCATGTGTGGATCAGAATGTAACCTAGGATTTTTTCTATCTATAAATAGGAAAGCCAAAAGCCTAATTAGGCATGGCTCTCTTTAGTTTTTAGGTCTCCTTTTAATTTCTAGATTTAAATTCCATTGTAATGCGTTGTTGAGATGACATCAATAAAGTAAGTTTTCATTTTATCTAGCATTCTTTTTTATCTGCAATTTATTACCTGCAATCTTTTTATCTGTTTTTTTATTATCTGCAATTAGGTTATCAATAAAAATACAAACAAAAAAACTTTCTTTTCCTTTCTTTTTAATGAGTGAGTAATTCATCACTTGTTAGGGTAGGAAATGGAAGGTTTGAGAGAAGGGGATCTCTCTCACTCGTTTCTTTACCCAAATAATTTTAATTAAAGGACTCTCTTTAAATCAACCATAATCCTCTCACTACGGCACCCTATCCTATATGATAGCGGTGATTCCCTAGTTAGACCGGTTGTGGTTGAATTAACTGGAGGTTAGGGCTAAGAGACAAGAACGGACGGACAATGACCAAAAGGAAGAAACTAAGTTTCTTCATAGTCGTGCTAATCCCCGTTGTTGACTATTACCCTAACACCTATATTCTTAACTAGGGCATTGAAAGACGTGAGAAAAATCTCTATTTCGAACTAACCTAATCCTAACCCTAGCAAGCCTTTAAATCAATTTATTCTCATTCTTAGATCTTAAAACAAAACCTACCAAAGTTAGGACTTAACTCGTTAGAACTTAAAGAAAATGACACCATTTCCCTGTGGATCGACTCGTACTCAACCGGCTAGCTACTAAGCGACACCGTCTTGATTGCGGTATTTTTAAACTTTAAACGCATACAAAAACCTTTACCAATTACTTATGAAACTATCTTGACAGGATTTTGTGGTAGTATCCGCTGAAAACCCTCATAAGACAACACTCCTCCTACTAGGGACGCCTAGAGATTTAATGGTTTGTTGCACACGCTAAGTGCAACCGTGATACCTATAAAAGTGAGCTTAGGACTTTTTGAGAATAAATGGTTTTGCTTGGGACGAGCAAAAGATAAGTTTGGGGATATTTGTTCACACCAGAATATTGCATTTAATACCGCCCATTCTTTTGCTCGTTTATTTATAAGTAGGTGCTTTTGATCCATGTTTGCTATATGATTACATATTATAGGTTCCTAGTCCAAAATAACACAAATCATGCAAAATCTCCACAGTTATACCAAAATCCAAAATATCTGCCAAAAACAGATAAAATCCAGGTTCCGGTCATCCACACCCGTCCAGTGCCACTTACCAGTTCAAGAGACAAGACAAATAACAGTGGTCATTCGTGTCTCGGACAAGCACAAAGCACGAGAGGGGCAGCATAAAGATCAAGAGATGCGCGGAGCTCGAGGGAGATAAAGGTCAAAGAGATTAAAAGTATAGCTATTTTGGACTGTTGAAAATCTGAAAATATTTTGGAATCATTTTGTAATTTTGAACCTGTAGAACAGAAAAACAAAGCAACACAAGGATGCTCCAGAAAAACGATACTCCAAACGCTCCAAAGGACTGCGAAACCGCGGCCAATAGGCCTTTTGGGTGGCAGTTCCGCGGCCATGTCATGTCGTCTCCAAATCATATTTTAGGGGTAGTTTGGTAATTGTATAGGAGCTCAAAATATGGCCCAAGGGCTTCAGTTCTCTGCATATAAATACTCCAGTTTTGACCTAAGTGAGGAATGCTTTTTCTTCACTAGGATTTAGTGTAGTTTAGTTGTAGTTTCTTCTTCTTCTTCTTCATTTATTCTCCATGAAAATTGTAGTAGGAGTTTTTTGAGTGGAAGATTAATGAAGATGAGGGTTTTTATTATCTTATATCTTTCATTTCTTGTATTGTAATTTTAATTCTTAGTATAAATTTTATTTGTTGTTGTTAAAGTAGTTGTTGGATTTCTTTTCTTGTTTTGTTTTTCTTTTCTTTTTATCCGTATTTTTCAAGCCATGATACTCAATGGAATCCCTTGCTTAGGTAAGGGCCCAAGTAGTTAGCTTGCTACCATTTGTAAAATCCGTATTTTTTCCATTCTTTCTTTTCTTCCTTCTTGTTTTATTTTCCTTTTAAATGTGTGAATAATTACCACACTTGTTAGGGCTAAGGAAGGTTAGCATGAGGGACGGAAAAATCCCTTGTGTTTCTCTTTACCAAACACCTTAAAATGAATCTAGACCAAACAAACACAACCCCCTCACTTAGGTGCGTTATAAGTGACATATAGCCGCGATCTAAATCGAGAATTCCTTTGGGCGCACTACAATGTGATATGTAATTGTTACTTAATTGGATACATGGTTGAGTGTGTTTGGTCTAGGGTTGGAAATAAGCGCATATAGCGGAAGGACAAGGGGCACTAGGAATGGTTTAGCGTTGGAAAGCTTGCTTAAACTCGCAAATTCTATTCCTATATCCTCCTAATCCCCGCTACTTTCGATTATCCGAATATCATTTCAAGAATGGCAAAGACAAGCATAAGACTAATCCTAACTCTACTAACCAATTCTAACCCTAACAAGTTTACTTGAACATAAAATACGAACACTTTGGATAGAATTGAAAATACACATATACATTTTCATTAACTCGTCTAAAAATGAACTCAAATACGACCATCTCTCAGTGGACGACTCGTACTCAACCGGCTAGCTACAAACGAAACCGTCTTGATTGCGGTAAGTAGAGAACAAAGTAGAACGCATATCATAACACATATTGCGGTTTTTCTGCTTCAATCACTGTACCTGGCCGTCTCTGACCAGGCAGCCAGCTCCATGCTCATCAGAGAATCCAAGGGAAAACAGTGGTCGGTCTACTACGTCAGCCACATTTTCAAAGAGTCGGAGACCAGGTACCCGGCCATCGAAAAGATAGTCCTGGCGCTCGTCGTCGCATCAGTTGGATATAATGCCCTCAAGGCAATTATTATGATCGCAAGTAGGCGATTATGATAATTGAGGGAGGACTTATACAGGTATAACAATATTACTCGAGATGATAGTTTGTTATCTGGTTTGTCTTCATCATTGATGAAGCCCATAGGATTGTTGCTTGACAACCAGTATTATGATGGTGATTATATATGTGGGAGCTGGGTTGTCTATAAGCACATCCTTAAATGTCCCTAGTCATGGGAGTATCGAGACTGGGCATCAATATTCCGGAGTAGACTGGTGTATACGCTTCTAGACCCTGACGAGAGGCGGTGGCCGATCTTACAAGCCATTGGTGTTGTGTCACCTAAGATGGTATACAGGTGCACACTGGAGGTGAGTACACCAGACGGACTCACCGAGAGCTTCTAGATGGTATTATATCTATCGTCAGATGGAAGTTCTCAGGTGGCATGAGTACAGGTTAGTCCTTTGACCTGAGATCGTTATTTGTCTTGTGTGAGTTCCCACTGTACTTTGATTAATACCCTACCACGGATCAAAGGAGTCGTGCAAACAGGTTTTAGTTGGGTACAGTCCCGAGCCACATGGAGGCAGTGGTCGATTGTCAGGGATTCATCTCTCCTGGTATTAGGAGTCGATGTCGCGCTGTGTTTAGTTGGCTATCACTAGAAATCCGTGGCCACAGTGGATGAGATTTACTGATAGTTGATCGGTAGTATCTCTGTTGGTGATGAGCTTGACTTAGACACGACTTATCAAGTTAGTAGGGGTCTAACATAATCTACCCCGTAAACCCGATATGCGATACTCTTTTACGAAAAGACTGGACTGTACGGAGATTGTCACATTCAGGCTCAGTAGGGTAAGGACGTACTTGATTGTCGACCCCCCTTTCGGCAAGTAACTGGGTAGCCGTTATGTACAGCTAGTGCCACTGATGTGCTTGTGGTTAAACCAACTGCTAGCGTATTGTTGAGTGTTTAGAGTCCCACACAAAGGATTTTTCTCGGTTCAAGTGATAGATGTAGGAGCCATACGTTGGTACGTGCAGGGGTCTGATTAAATACGTGTACGAGATACACAGATTTTAATCGGACGGTTGATAATACTAGCCGGCTTAGGATTGAACCGGATTATTAAATCAAGTTTTGATTTAATAATTTATATATGTATTTTGATACATATATTTTAGTAGTATTGTTCATTCATTTTCTCTCTTTGGTGCTATCCGTATTTTTATACGGATATGCGTTTATGTAGCGATACATATACCGAGTTAAGTATTTCGTATTTATACAGGAATGCTTCTAGAAGGAGGACACCTCATTATTGTTTTTCCATTTTTGGAAAATCAAGTAATGTGGTGGCTTGATGAGGTGACATGATGCTTGTAGAGAGGCATGGCCTAGCTGTGATCATTTATGGTTGCTTTTATTGCACTATAGTGGTTTTTTGGTAGCCATCATTTTTTCTACAAATGAGTGATTTTCTTTTTATTTCACTCAAGGATGCTTTATGGTTGCAAGAACACTTAGCCATTTACCTCTCTTCTCCTTCTTCTTCTTTCTCTTTCTTGAACATAGTTATGAGAGAAATTTTTAGTGAAAATTCCTACATCACCCACCATCCATCCCTAGCAAGTTTGGATCGTTGGTCAGAGCCTCTTCCGGTTTCCCTCGAGTGGATCTTCTTCGGCGAGGGTGATAGACTTTCAAGAACGATCCCGGCGGCTACGAGCTTAGAGGGGTCTTCCACAATTTGGTGGACACACGTCGAAGGTTGTAATTTCTGCACCCTTGCATTTCTAGTTTCCTAGTTTAAGGTTTTGGATCGATTTCTTGGGTTACAGGTGTTTGGTGCTCGTAAAAAGTTTTTGTTTTCGCTTCCACCTCGGCCGCGGCTTCCGCGACGCGGGCATCAAACCCCAACATGGTATCAGAGCCACTCCATAAACCTTAACTAGCTATTTTTCACTTATTTAAAGTTTCGATCGATGGATTTTTCTGAATCTCATATCCAAATCCATGCTCGCTATTCGAATTTTAAAGTTATTCAAAAAATTGTTCAGGTTGGATTAAAATTATGTGCAGGCAAAACTAGAGACCAGAAAGAAATTTAGGCACATGAGCCCAAAATTAGACAGCGGAACAGTCGCCGAATATGCCTTTTGGCCGCGGTTCTGCGGTCCAATTTTGTCCGTTGTGCCCAAAAAAATTTATGGTGTTCTAGATTATGGAAATGTGATTTTTGGAATATTTCTTTTTGGCCCAAATTTATTTGACTACTGGTTTGTACTTGGGGCCAATGCGGAAAGTGTTAATCGATCAAAATTTTGAATTCATGGTTTTCAGTGCATTTGTTAGTTTCTGCGACCATGAATATCATAGCGCGGTATAATCTGACTGGTTGCTATATGTACAATCAGACAGGTTTACGAACATGATATTCGCGTTGATGTTCTGTGTTGCACTGATGTTATGGATGGATTGTCGTGATGGATAGCCTTGTGTGCGATGTTAGATGTACAGTTCAGATTCATTTGTATATTCATTATTGCGGGGCGAGCGTCTGACATGTGGACTGTCGTTTCTGCCAGTTTGTATATTCTTTTATTGGGGCACTACTGGGTTGAGGTCGTTGTCACCTTTGTATATATTTTTCTTTTCTGTACTAAGATTACCCAGCGGAGGAATGCTCGAATAGCCAGGTTCTAGAGGGCAACGGGCCCACATCTCATGGCGTTGAGACTGGGGGGCCTTACCCTAGAATTGGCGGGCTATTCGCCGCACTCGTAGGGGGTATATGTTGACCTACGGAGGGGTGCTCAAGTTACCAGATTCCTTGAAGTGTTGGGTGGCTCATTCACTTTGTTGATTGGGGTTGCCTCACTTCCGGGATTGGCGGGTAACTTGCCGCACTCGTAGGGGTCTAGGTTATTCATTGCACTGGCTATCCATACAACCGGAGAACGTCGCGTCTCATTTACAGCTCAAATGAAACGTGGGGCTCCTAGATTATCCGCTATTCCATATTGTTGTTCGCATGCCTGTGATGACTATTATCTGCCTGCGATGTTGACACACACACACACACTTAGTAGATGCTTCTATATGTTTTGCATCTGCGCTAGTCCTTCCCTCGCTCTGTCGTTAGTTAAGTAACCAAACGGTGCATGACGGGGCCCCATAGCGAATGCGGATAGCATATAAATAGCATACTATTTTGGTTGTTTCTTTTTGGCTTGGAAACTTAAAATGATATAATGCAAAGAAAATAAACCTAAATGATGTTGGAACCAATTTTAAAACTACTCGGTTTTCTTCAAAACTCATAGTCGTATTCTTTTGCTTTGTATAGAGGTATTCGGTTAGGAATATCCCACACCTCATTCTATGAAGGAAAAGCCTTGATCCCTTCACTAGAAGTTCGCTCTTAAGCAAAGGTTTATATTACTAGTTTTAAAAAGCGGAGCTTAAACCACCCCATTTCAAAGCCACTCGAGTTCCTTCAACGATATCCAGTTCATTACGTTAAAGGTTTTTTGCCAAAAACCAGTCGTAGCCCTCCGTCATTTCAGATTAGTATTGCTTAGTATTCATGCTATGTTTGTCCATTCGCCGAGGCATAGTGTGCGGTAGCTCTGTAATACTTTTCTGTTGCATGGATATGCGATTGATCGGGACAGTCACACTACTTTGTTGTTAAGCGTCAAGGGCTAGTGCGGGTGGGTTCGATGCAATCAAGATAATGACGGGTTGAACTTGACTAGGACCCTTGATTTATTGGCAAGCGTCAAGGTCCTTGGGTCCTAGGGACAAAAACCATATCGGGAGTTTCAGATATAAAGAAAACTTACCAGGCATGCGCATACCTTCTGGAGTGTGGTAACTTGAGTGGATTCCGTCAGATTATCACATGATGATAGTTGGGTCCCGATTCCTACTGATGGGTATGTATTACTCCTCGGGAGATTTTTTACTTCACAATTAACTAACCTATTAGGTGTCTAGAAAGTGTTAACGAGGTTACGACTATGCGGAAATGGGCTTATTAATTGGGTCCGTGCGAAAGCACGGGGACCTCCCTCGGAGTACCAACACTGGCATGGCTGAACGGTTTAGCGAACTTGTAAAGTGTAAATGATCCCGACTAGTTCTCCTTTTAGGGTTTGAAGGAGAATTCGAGGAAATAGTGAGAGCCATCCTGATTAAATAAAGTGATTGACCATTCTGATCTAGGTTAGAGTGCACGCTGAGTGTTTCTTTTCTCTCTCTCGGGTATATCGACCCATGACTTACCTTAAAAACTCTTGAACCAAGTTAACCGAACCTTCTTACACCCTTGGGCTTCGGATTGTCATGATTCACAACAAAGTCGCACATATCCCTGCCACTCCTACTTTACCCTTTATATTTCTGCAGAATACTTCGTTTCACTACGATGATCCATAATGATTGGAACGACCATCGTATAGTTACATACGAACTTGAAGAAGTTATTTCAGTCGAGAATGACCACAGGTTCTGAAGAAATTGAATATGTTTACTCGGTTGTCTCTTCCATTTACCTTCTCTCAGATTGCGAGAGCTCATTGTATTAGGAGAGTACACCTATTACGCTTTTTGGATAGTCTTCCTCCAAATCTTAGACTGGTGTAGAAAGGTAGGGAAGGAAGAAAATCAATTAGCCTAAGTGCGGTGTGCAGAAGGTAAGATGTAGAGACATTAAAGGGATTGAAGTGAGGGTAAAGGAAATTGCAACTACTGTAATGAATCTGGATAATGAAAAAGGCATTGCTAGGAATACCTGGCCACCCCCTATAAAACATTTTTATGTTTCAGATTTTCTGTGTACTTGTTACCGAGAACTGTTTTCCCAATTAATTTTAACTCCAGGGTATGTATTTACCGGATTTGGATCTTACATATGTACGGTGTTACAGATGATGAGTGGGAGTAGAATATTGGGAAATGGGCGATTTGATCCTCAATATCGGAATTCGTTGCAATTGGTGATATTGGATTAAATCTCCTGGCTTTTCCCGATGAAAAATATTTGGTTTCAAATAACCGTTGTTATGCACCAAATTTTAAAATGAAATATCTGTACCTTTATTTTATAAAGTGAGATATACATTTTGAAAATTGTGTTTTAAACATTTACCTTTATCAGTTGAGGATAAGATAAGGTGCATTGAATAATGGTGTAATATTCTCGACCAAAATACAGTTTTCTACTTACAATACACAGAATTTGAGTTAGTATACTCTTGGGACTTATACATGAAAATGTATGTTGTCCAGTGTCCTTCGGGACAAGGGGTTGGTACTCATACTTCATTCAGGATTACCTATGAGTTCTCTGGTTTTAGACACACATTCGTTGTAATATAAGGTCCAAAGATTTTGAGAAGTTTATAGGTATAAGAATAAAGTAGAGAGCCATACGTTGGAAGTATCAGGATTCTTCGAGGTGATAAAAAATGTAGATACTTATGCTAAGTATTCCATCATAGTATTGAGAACTTGATTCTCTCATAGGTTGTTCATCTGTGAGTATGCTCCTTAATGAGCAATGATGTATTGGCCTTTTATATTAGGTGATATGCACTGAAAACAGCTGCATGACATTTGGATCTGGTTCTATCTAAATTAGTGCTTTGATTCTATATGGACATAGAATGGTTATATATCTTGAGGTTGTTAAGATGTGGAGTTATCCGGTTTTTGTTTAAAAGCAGAATCCAGACAAACTCAAGGCACGCTTCGATAATGGCAGTTTGTGGATTATCCCAAGCATTCGCTAAGATTTTGTTTCTACCATTTTCAAGATCAATAGTTAAATTGTTCTTGAATCGCCACCATTTTATAAAAGGAATCTTTTTGCAAAGAAACTAGTGGGAGTATGGTAGAATTGGAAGTGATTCCAGAACCACAAATGGTTACCGAAAATTTAGTACAACCTAAGGATTCGATTGTACATGACAAACCATTAGCCACTCCGCAGATTCAGTAGGTGACCTCAGCCACCCGAGAGGTACTTTGGTTTTCTCGTAGACGGTGACAGGGAGGTCAGCATCATGGTGATGATGACCATATTAGTTATCAGTTGGTCATGGGAAGTAGTAACTTCCAGGTGACCAGATGCTTCATATTCAAGATGGACTCCACGCACTTCAGCAAATTATAGATTTTGGATTTTGTTAGGTACTCCTGAAGGGGTAAGACCTTTCAGGAGCAAGTAGATCTTTTCCAGATCTATGCAGGTGGAAAGGTACTAACCTAATAAGGCTAGACATGTTATAAAGAATCTTCATCAAATACCCGTTGTGGATTGTGATGAGACTTTTACTTCATTGTCTATGCTGAAGACCATACGAATATGGCTTGACACTGCTATTCCCCCTACTTGTTATTAGCAGGTCATAGGAAGTGGTAGTTTCCAGGTGACCAGATACTTCATATCCAAGATGGACTCCACGCACTTCAGCAAATTATGGATTTTAGACTTTGCTGTGTGCTCCTGAAGGGGTGAAGCCCATAGGAGCAAGTAGATCTTTCGGGATCTGTGCAGGTAGAAAGGTACTAACCTAATAAGGCTAGACTTGTTGTAAAGAGTTTTCATCAAATACCCGTTGTGGATTGTTATGTGACGTTTACTTCATTGTCTACGCTGAAATCCATATGGATATGAATTGGCGCTGATATTATTCTTGGCTATGATATCTGACAGATGGATGACTATAACGTCTTTCCAAATGGGAATTTGGAAGTGCACGTGTGTATAACTCTGCCAGAGGGTTATCGTAGCCAGTGGGAGCAGTGGAAGGTGTGAAAGTTGCTTATGTCTATTCGTAGACTAAAATATGGATAGCTGAGACGGATCATCTATTTTGATGTGACGGTCAAGGTGATTGACTTTATCAAAATAATAGATGAACCTAGTAAGAAGGATGTAGGAAGTACTGTCCTGAGATTTGGATGACATATTCCAGATAGGAAGTGATGTCATGTACTACAATCAGTCAAACTTTTGTTGTCACATAGTGTTTTCTCCACGTTGGATATGGATAATATATCAGGAATTCTGGTAACTAGATCTAGATTTGGGAAGTTCCCCAATCAGGTACTTAGACAATATTCTAAATTTATTTTAGAATGGACGACTCCTGGCGTGGTGATGTACCCGCAAGCGATGGAGTCAGCCTCTCCAAAGAGATGTCTTCTAGACTGATGAGGAGAGGGACTGGCATGAATGACATATCATTTATTTAGACAATTGAGTCAATCATGCAATGTCATGTACAAAACCAGATAGATAATATATATCAGGGATTCTGATTTTAGATCTAGATTTGGGAAGTTTCCCAATCGGGTACTTAGACGGCATTCTAAAAATATTTTAGAATGGACAACTCCTGACGTGGTGGTGTACCCGCAGATGATGGAGTCACCCTCTCTAAAGAGATGTCTTCTAGACTAATGAAGAGAGGGGGTGGCATGAATGACATATCATTTGCTTAGGCAATTGAGTCACTCATACAATGTCTTGTACAATACCAGATATTTCTTTGCACTAGTTGCAATAAGCATATATTAGTCCAATCCTCGAGAAACGAAGGGAAGCTATCATGAACATAAGAGGATGTTCTTGATATAAGATAACGGCAGTCTCCTCTGAAAGGCGGTTACCGGTTCAGGCTTCCAATATGACCTAGTTGACAGAGATGATGTCAGAGTTTTGAGTTTAGCCTCTTCTGATGATCGGTATATTGGATAGTGTTCCAATAGGGATACTGAGGTAATCATGGTGCAGAATGCTGGTTATAACTCAACAGAGGATACAGCCCAAGAAGTTTGTTGGATGGAGTTGTTCATTTATGAACTTGCTCCCATCAAGTATCCAGACAAATTCTTGAAGTAGGGCATCGCTCGGTTTGGAAGATCGTTGATCTCTGCAAAGTTGAGATATAGAGAGATAAAGTTGGAACATTATAGCGGATCCACTCACTGAAGCTATTTCTCGAACACATTAGGTTTCACAAACATAGATTTTGAAACTGATTAGTAGAGAAGTTGGGTATTCAGCAGCACACGAGCTGTGGGTATGCGATACCGCAATAATTGGCCTTAAGTGAAAGTTGGAAATTGTTGGATATAGTGCCCTCAAGGTAATTATTGTGATCGTAAGTAAACGGTTATGATAATTGAGGGAGGACCTATACAGGTATAGCAGTCTTACTCAAGATGATAGTATGCTATCTGGTGTGTCTTCATCATTGATGAAGCCCGTAGGATTGTTGCTTGACAACCGGCATTATGATGGTGATCATATATATAGGAGCTGGGTTGCCCATAAGCACATCCTTAAATGTCCCTAGTCGTGGGAGTATCGAGACTGGGTATTGATATTCCGGAGTAGACTAGTGTATACGCTTCTGGACCCCGACGAGGGGCGGTGGCCAGTCTCACAAGCCATTGGTGTTGTGTCACCTAAGATAGTATACAGGTGCTCACTGGAGGTGGGTACACGGTACGGACTCGCCTAGAACTTTTAGATGTTATTATATCTATCGCCAGATGGAAGTTCTCAGATGGCATGAGTACAGGTTAGTCCTTTGACCTAAGATCGTCATTTGTCTCGTATGAGTTCCCACTGTACTTTGATTACTATCCTACCACGGCTCAAAGGACGTGCAAACAGGGTTTAGTTGGGTACATTCTTAAGCCACATGGAGGCAGTGGTCGATTGTAAGGGATTCTCCTTTCCTGGTATTAGGAGTCGATACCGCATTGCATTCAGTTGGCTATCACCAGAAATCCGTAGCCACGGTGGATGAGATTTACTGATAGTTGATCAATAGTATCTCTGTTAGTGATGAGCTTGACTCAGACATGACTTATCGGGTTAGTAGGGGTCTGACGTAATCCACCCCCTAAACCCGATATGCGATGCTCTTTGATGAAGCGATCGGACTATACGGAGATTGTCACATTCAGGCTCAGTAGGGTAAGGACGTACTTGATTGTCGACCCCCCTTTCGGCAAGTACCTGGGTAGCCGTTACGTACAGCTAGTGCCGCCGACGTGCTTGTGGTTAAACCCACTACCAGCGTATTGTCGAGTCTTTAGAGTCCCACACAAAGGGTTTTTCCCGGTTCGGGCGATAGGTGTAGGAGTCGTTGGTACGTGCAGGGGTCTGATTAAATACGTGTACGGGATACACGGACTTTAATCGGACGGTTGATAATACTAGCCGGCTTAGGATTGAGCCAGATTATTAAATCAGGTCTTGATTTAATAATTTATATATGTATTTTGATACATATATTTTAGTATTATTGTTCACTATTCATTTTCTCTCTTTGGTGCTATCCGTATTTTTATACGGGTATGCGTATATGTAGCGATACATATACCGGGTGAAGTATTCCGTATTCATACGAGAATGCTTCTAGAAGGAGGACACCTCATTATTATTTTTCCATTTTTTGAAAATCAAGTAATGAGGTGGCTTGATGAGGTGACATGGTGCTTTTAGAGAGGCATGGCTTGGTTGTGATCATTTATGGTTGCATTTATTGCTCCATGGTGGGTTTTTTTGGTAGCCATCATTCTTTCTACAAATGAGTGATTTTCTTTTTACTTCACTCAAAGATGCTTCTTGGTTGCAAGAACACTTAGCCATTTACCTCTCTTCTTTTTTTTCTTCTTACTCTTTCTTGAGCATGGTTATGAGAGAAAAATTTAGTGAAAAATTCCTACATCATCCACCATCCAACCCTAGCAAGTTTGGATCGTCGGTCGAAGCCTCTTCCGGTTTCTCTCGAGTGGATTTTCTTCGGCGAGGGTGGTCGACTTTCAAGCACGATCCCGACAGCTACGAGCTTGGAGGGGTCTTGCACAATTGGGTGCACACGTGTTGAAGGTTGCAATTTCTGCACCTTTGCATTTATAGTTTGCTAGTTTAAGGTTTTGGATCGATTTCTTGGGTTACGAGAGTTTGGTGCTCGCAAAAAGTTTTTGTTTTCGCTTCCGCCTCGGTCGCGTCTTCCGCGGCGCGGGCACCGAACCCCAACATGGTATCAGAGCCATTCCATAAACCTTAACTAGTTATTTTGCACTTATTTAGAGTTTCGATCGATAGATTTTTCCGAATCTCATATCCAAATTCATGCCCGCTGTTCGAATTTTAAATTTGTTCAAAAAATTGTTCAGGTTGCATTAAAATTATGTGCAGGCAAAACTAGGGACCGGAAAGAAATTTAGGAATATAAGCCCAAAATTAGACAGCGGAACCGCCGTCGAATGTGCCTTTTGGCCGCGGTTCCACGGTCCAATTTTGGCAGTTGTGCCCCAAATTTTTTATGGTGCTCCAGATTATGGAAATATGATTTTTGGAATATTTGGTTTTGGCCCAGATTTGTTTGAGTACTGGTTTGTACTTGGGGCCAATGCGGAAAGTTTTAATCGATCGAAATTTTGAATTCGTGGTTTTCAGTGCATTTGCTAGTTTCTGGGACCGTTAATATCATAGCGCGGTATAATCCGACTGGTTGCTATATGTACAATCAGACTGGTTTACGAACATGATATTCACATTGATGTTCTATGTTGCACTGATGTTATGAATGGATTGTCGTGATGGATAGCCTTGTGTGCGATGTTAGATGTATAGTTCAGATTCATTTGTATATTCATTATTGCGGAGCGAGCTTCTGACATATGGAATGTCGTTTCTGCCAATTTGTATATTCTTTTATTGGGGCACGACCGGGTTGAGCTCGTTGTCACCCTTGTATATATTTTTCTTTTCTGTACTAGGATTACCCCGCAGAGAAGTGCTCGAATAGCCGAGTTCTAGAGGGCAATGTGCCCGTATCTCATGGCGTTGAGACTGGGGGGCCTTACCCTAGAATTATCGGGCTAATCGCCACACTCGTAGGGGGTATAGGTTGACCCACGGAGGGGTGCTCAAGTTACCGGATTCCGTGAAGTGTTGGGTGGCCCATTCATTTTGTTGATTGGGGTTGCCTCACTTCCGGGATTGGCGGGTAAGTTTCCGCACTCGTAGGGGTCTAGGTTATTCATTGCACTGGCTATCCACATGACTGGGGAACGCCGCGTCTTATTTATGGCTCAAATGAAACGCGGGGCTCCTAGATTATCCACTATTCCATATTGTTGTTTGCATGCCTGTGATGATTTTTATCTGCCTGTGATGACTATTATCTTCCTACAATGTTGATATATATATATATATATATATATTAAATGCTTCTATATGTTTTGCATCCGCGCTAGTCTTTCCCCCGCTTTTCCGTTAGTTAAGTAAGCTAACGGTGCATGACGGGGTCCCGTGGCGAATGCGGATGACATATAAATAGTATGTTATTTTGGTTTTTTCTTTTGTGGCTTGAAAACTAAAAATGATGAGAACACATTATCAGAAAAATGCAAGGAAAATAAACCTAAATGATGTTGTCGAAACCAATTTTAAAACTACTCGGTTTTCTTCAAAACTCATAGTCATATTCTTTTGCTTTGCATAGAGATATTCGGTTAGGAATATCTCGCATCTCATTCTATGAGGGAAGAGCCTTGATCCCTTCACTGGGAGTTCTCTCTTAAGCAAAGTTTTATGTTACTAGTTTTAAAAAACGGAGCTTAAACCACTCCATTTCAAAGCCACTCGAGTTCCTTCAATGATATCAAATTCATTACGTTAAAGGTTTTTTGCCAAAAACCAGCCGTAGTCCACCGTTATTTCATATTATTATTGCTTAGTATTCGTGCTACGTTTGTCGTTACCATTCGCCGAGGCGTAGTGTGCGGTAGCTCTGTAATACTTTTCTGTTGCATGGATATACAATTGATCGGGACAGTCACACTGCTTTGTTGCCAAGTTTCAAGGGTTGAACTTGACTTGGACCCTTGATTTGTTGGCAAGCGTTAAGGTCCTTGGGTCTTAAGGGCAAAAACCATATCGGAAGTTTCAAATATAAAAAAAACTTACCAGGCATGCGCATACCTTGTGGAGTATAGTAACTTGAGTGGATTCTATCACGTTATCACATGATGATAGTTGGGTCCTGATTCCTACTGATGAGTATGTATTATTCCCACTGAGTTAACACTGCTGAGTTCCCCTTGGCCATTTGCACAGTGGGGAATGGACATGATTGGCCAACTCTCCACCAGCACAGGGGGCATAAATACATTCTTGTCGCCGTGGACAACTTTACGAAATAGGTCAAAGCCATGCCGATCAGGAAACCGGATGCCACCTGATTAGTCAAATTTATTGCATATTTGTATGGACATTTTCCATATTATTGTTTACTACTAAAAGATGTTAATTGTAAATAAAAAACATATGTGGGTTTATTTGTAAAATGTTTATTGTCATATGTTTCATCATTTATAATTAATATAATTAGGGAAAATATATGCATATCATATTTAAATAAAATATTCGTATTAAAATATGCATATCATATCAAATATTCCTAATCAATATTCTTAAGAAATCATATCATATAAATTGTTGGAATAATATCTCAAAAATAACAAATGCTACTAACAATTTGATTTGAGATATTATGCAAGTATTATAATAAGATTATCTCGGGTCTGAAATCTAAGCAGGAGATCCACAACAAATCGAAGTATCAAACCAAATCTGCCGAATTTTAGGAACAAATCGAAGAATCTCGCAACGACAGAGACTAAGAGCAATATTTTCAGAATATTTTTACCACAAGAATCTCCAAATATTGATAGAAGAAGTCATGAGAAATCTCAAGTCACAAGCCCACCAGAAGGCGGCGGATCCGCGGTAAAGATAAGGTTTGGGCGGCGGTTCCGTGGTTGTCTTGTGGCCGTAGGATCTGGAAATTCAGGGGCTTGATCATAATTTTACATTCTTCAATATGGCATCTAGGGTTTTTAATTCTATAGACTATATAAAGGACCGAGAGCTGTCTATCAAAACCATTCCAAATTCAAGAATTCAACATTCATCTATCCATCGATCGAGAGAGATCTAGAGAACAACTAGGTTTTTGTAATCTACTTTTTCAGAAAGAAATTTTGTAATGCAATAGTTAATCAATAAAGGTAGTTCTTTATTTTAATTCTTTCCGCATTACTTTCCGCATTACTTTCTACATTACATTCCGCAATTACTTTCTGCACTTTTAAATTTTCATTATGGTTTCATTCATCTCCCATCTCTCTTTTAAATCACTAATATCTATGAGCGAGTAAATTCTTACTTGTTAGGGTTTGTAGGATATGATAGAATAATAGATGAAAATTATAACTTAAATTCTTTTTAAAAGTTTTAATGTTTATAAATTTTAGCAAAATGAATATTAACCCTCTTATCGGGCGCGCTATCAATTCATGATAGTCACTACCACGATTTGAGATTCGTTACTAATCGTTTTGTTAAGGGCTTGAGATAAATAGAGATCAATGGAAAGACAAGGGGCAGTAGTGGGAAACCCTAATTCCCTCCAAGAACCCTAATCCACATTCATCGCTATCTCTCTGGTATTAAATAATTAAAAAATAAAAATAATTTTTTTTTACTTCATCCATTAACTACTAAGTCCTATAAACCCTATAAGCTTTTCTCTTATAAAATTTTCTAACCATCCTAGTTTAAAACGATAAACAATCCCACCTTTCTTCTATCAACTCGTCTAAATAAGATAAGAAATTCGTCGTTTCCCTGCGGACGACCCGTACTCATCGCGGCTAGCTATTTGCGACACCGTCTTGATTGTGGTTATTTACAACGCACATACACACATTTTTTCATCAATCACCGCCTCCATGGTGAAGTTCCTGCATAACAATATAATTGCCCGATTTGGAATTCCGAGGTACATCATCGCCGACTCTGGAACCGACTTTGAGAACGACAAAGTCAAAGAATTCTGCAGCGACTACCATATATTAATGAAGTTCTCCGCTGTCGCACATCCCCAGTGCAACGGGCAAGCCGAGGTAGCAAACCAAGTGTCATCTGGAGCCTCAGAGCCCGCTTGAAGGAAGACAGGGCGGATGGGTCGAGGAACTACCACAGTTGCTGTGGGCATTGCTTGCGTCGAAGAAGACACCCACGAGGGAAAGCCCGTTCAATCTCTGTTATGGCACCGAGGCGATGGTCCCCGCGGAAATCTACCTACCCAGTTATTGAGTCGAACACTTCGACGACGAGGCCAATGTCTTAGCCCTTCGAAGCTACTTGAACATCCTATTGGAAAAGAGAGACTAGGTGTAAATAAGGATGGCTGCATATCAGCAACAGACCGCCCAATATTACAATGCCCGGGTCAAACACCGAGCATTCAAAATAGAAGACTTAGTCTTACGACGAAATGAATTCGACGACCAAGGGAAGCTGTACAAGTTCTCCCTGAAGTGGGATGGTCCCTTCCTCATGACCGAAGTATTGCCCGGAGGAGCCTACCGCCTCCAAGATTCATTGGGGCGTAACTTTTCGCGGCCGTATAACGTCGAAAAGCTTAAATTGTATAGATGAACTTGTACTCTCTTGAATAACGAGATTCCTCTTTTTCTGTCATTTAAATTTGTTTTAGTTTCTGAGCTAAACCCTGACGTGAGTAGACTCCTGCTCGGTTCTGAGGCCGGCAGACAGCCTCCTGTTCGTCGCATCCATTCACGGAGGGTAGGTTCCTGCTTGGCCAAATCCATGAATCTTAAGCCCTTTCATAAGCCGACTGTCTATCTCTCTCCAGCCCGGCTCAGAGGCAAGCGAAGTAACCCAGACCGGCCCTTTACTCAGATGAATAAAATGTGGGCACGTCTATAGGTAGCCGACCTAAGTATCGCTCTGCCCGTATTACCTTGACTCCAGGGAAGGGAGGAGCACCAATCTATATGCACTTCCAAAGAGAAATGAAAATTGTCAATGATCAACACTCTGAGTGAAGAGAAATTCATAAGCAAAAGATAAATTTTATTGATAAGAAATATTCTGGGCTCTTCAGCCTTATAAAGAATGCCCAGGGGCTCACAAAGGAAAAAGAAAAAAATACTTCTTAACGATTACAGCAAAAGGGGAAGGGGGTCTTGAAAGCATTGATCGTGGTACTCAAAGCAGAGATCCGGCAGCCGAGCCCAGGCAGCATCCCATCGCTCCTTCTGCCTATGCCTATGACCCGAGCAGCTACGATTCCATTAGGAACTCCCGTTGCCGTGCATGAAGCTATGATCAACCGTTGTTGGAAAGATCAACGAAGGATATCTATCGAGCAGTCTCACCTGCTCTTCAAGATCAAACCAGCCCATGGGTCGTCCGTATCGAGCGGCCCTTACTCGCCAATGCATGAATTATGGAGTATCATCATGCATATCACATCCACTCAATATGGCGGCGCTACATGGCGCCCGGCTATTGGCCACCTCACTTTCACACGGATATGGGAAGATTGAACGACGCCGTCGGGAGATTCACGTGGACCTCAAAATACCCGCTATGCACCATATAGCCTAGGGATCTAAGAAGCCCAACTGCCAATGTTATAGCAATCCAACCATCCGTTGACCAGTTCACGATGAGTAGGTTCCTGCTCAGAAGCCCTCTCACAAGGTCACTAGGTTGCTTCCTGCCCATCCAGTTCACAGCGAACAGATTCCTACTCGGCCCAAACTGTGGATCCGAAGCCCTCATCACGAGGCCGCTGGGCAGCTTCATGCTCGGCCCATTCACTGCGGGTAGCTTCCTTCCCAACAATGCCATGAATCTAAAACCCTCATCATGAAGCAGCCGGGTAGCTTCCTACCCGGCCTATCCACACCGGGTAGCTTCTTACCCGGCCCATCCACACCGGGTAGCTTCCTGCTTAGCAATGCCGTGAATCTAAAGCCCTCATCACGAGTCAGCTGGGTAGCTTCCTATCTGGCCCATCCACAGCGGGTAGCTTCCTGCCCAACAACATCATGGATCCAAAGCCCTCATCACGAAGCCGCCGGGTGGTTTCCTGCTCGACCTATTCACCGCGGCTAGCTTTCTGCACAACAATGTCGTGAATCTAAAGTCATCATCACGAGGCAGTCGGGTAGCTTCATGCTCGGCCCATCCATAGAGGGTAGCTTTCTGCCCGGCCAACTCACAGCGAGTAGACTCCTGCTCGGAAGCCCTCTCACCAGGCCGCCGAGTAGCTTCCCACCCAACAAATTCACAACGAGCAGATTCCTGCTCGGCCCAAACTATGGATCAAAAGCCCTCTCACGAGGCCGCCGGGCAGCTTCCCGCCCAACCAACTCACAGCGAATAGATTCCTGCTTGGTCCAAACTGTAGATCAGAAGCCCTCTCACGAGGCTACCGGGTAGCTTCCTGCCCGGACTAAACGGCGGATCCTAAGACCTCGCATTAAATCAGCAGAGGCAGACCTCTATCCGGCACACATACTCGAAGTAGGCAGACTCCTACGTAGCCCAAGTAAAGAAAACTCATCCACAGTAGATAACCGGGCCAACTCTAATTCCACTCGAACCTGAAGAGGGGATATCATCGAGCTTTGCTAAGATCATTCCGAGTTCCAAAGAGTTTCTAAGAGGACACCAGTCTATCTACATTTGGAAGAATAAGCCTAGTGTTCGCTCGACTCGGGTTACCTCGTTTCCAGGGTACGGGGGGACACCGGGCTATCAACACATGGCAAAGTAAAAATAAAAGTGAGACTTTCCAATCAGACAAATCAAAGACGAGCAATAATGCTTCATTAAATTCCAAAATTGTGTACAAGGTATTATATACTCCTCAGCTGTACAAAATTACTACAAAATTCCCGTGGGCTTACAAAAAAAGAGAGAAAGAGAGCAGGGAGAGAAGCAACCTCAAGGCATCTTCTTGGTCAAAGTCTTCTCACTGCCGTCCTGCTCGGTACCTCCGCCAGCCTGTTCGCCTCCACCCGACTGCTCGACGCCTCCGCCCTTTGGCTCTTCCTCCATAAGGAGGTATCTCGCGCGAAGCTCCCGGTCATCGAACTTGGACGTCATATCCTTGACAGCATCGAGAGCGTTATGCCATCCAACGGCTGCGGAATCAGCCAGGTTGACGTAGAACTGGTCGGACATCTTATGTCACGCCCCGCTTCCCAGAGTACGCAAGATTGGGCACGTGACATAGCCAACCATGCTACCTGTGGGTAGGAAGTATCCATCCACAGTCACATTACGGTTGTAAGGATATCAAGAACAAGATAATAAACTAATCTAATACATGTCCAAATCCATAATAACAAGAATCAATAAACAATAAGTGCGGAAGCTAATGATCCAATACAATAATAGAAAGGTACGTCCCATAATGCGGGATCGCACCTGGAAATAAAATGCAATAAACAAACTAACCACTATAGAACTCAAATCAGCCTGCTGGCTGAAGTACTCCTGCACGGTCGGCGACAGTGGTAAAGAATCTGGGCCATGCAAAACCCAGACGTCAGCGCGTCAAGACATCAAGTATATAGCATAAACATGGTAATGAACAATGCAGGTATGAACATGAATAAACCAGTACTAAGAAATAACAGAGCAGGGTAATGTGCAATGGTGACTAAACTGTCCTATCAGGTTTCTACTCTATAGTCTTTGAAATCAATTGATGAATCGTCGATGTAACTCAATAGTATCCCGTGCGTGCCCGGGACCACGGTCAAGGTCCTCGGGGCTGAATCCGAGACGTGTCGCTAAGCAGTAAAAGTAGGTAGTAGGATGGACGAGTGATGTCAGCATCATCACTCCCGGACTGGCCAAGCCCGTAAGACTGATCAGAACAAGTATCGAACCATTGAGTTACAAGTCGGTTTCACCTTTGATTTCCCCATACCCCCAAGCTATGTATGTCAGGTCAGGTATTCAGTAGTCAAGGACTAATGCCAACAGAAAATCCGGTAAAAGTAGGTCCGTCTGGATAGACAGCAGGGATGGTCGGGTTTGTCGGCATTAGGCATGAAATCATGGAACAAGTCATGTCATGGTACAACAGGATGAGTCGGTATGTATGTATATGTCATGTGTAGCAGGGTCAGGCCAATATGTAGTGCAATCGAGTAGGTGCTCACAACAGGTATACAATCAAATAATGAACAGCAGCAGGAAACAGTAAATAACCATATTATTCCATGTAAACACAATGATGTTTTGTATTCTCTTATTAACAGGTTCAAGCACCCTGGGGTGCAATAGTCACAAAGTGGAACAATATTAACCATACGTAATGAAACCACATGAATTTAAACTAAAATATAATAATTGTCTCATGGATGATTTAACAAATAAGGCAGATACGATCCAATTGTTTTATTTAGTTGAAATATGGATTGATAGTGGGTTGATTAATTACGAGAAACTATTATAACGATTCCATGTTAAAGATAACTGCAACTGTCAATTCTAACTTATAATATAATATCAATTACCATCATTAAGTTGTAGTATTATATAGTATGATATTCAACTGCATGGCAAGACTAGATCTCGTATGCTAGCATGTTAAAGCAAGTATTCAGATACTTGCCTCGACGGTTTCGCAAACCGGAAAGCACGGATGCAAAGTCGGCAGAAAACACGATATGGTTGCATGGGCCACGGATCGAGTCCCAACAGAGAACAACGGGATCACACGGACCAGGGTACTTCGCTGGAGCGTCGGGTTCACAAGACGGCACGGTCGGGTTCCGGCAAAAGTCATCGGCAACGAGTTAGCAACAAGATATACGTAATAAGATCAGAGGGGGGGAAAACTTTGCACAAAGGAAAGATAAGGATGCTTACAGAGAGGTACTAGGGTAACCCGGCGGGCTCGACGGCGCTGGAACGCCGGCGAGGCAGCGACGGCGGCTGCGAAGACTTGAACAGCCTCGGGTTCGCTGGAGCGGGTAGTGCGACGAGTGGTGGTCGGCTCTGGTGATCGAGGGGGAAAGGAGGTGGTCGGAGGTGGCGCGGGTGACGTCGACGAGGGTCGACGGCGCGTTCTCCGGCGACCCGGGGATGGTGCAGGGTCGGGCTGCAGGTTTGAAGGTGTTCCGGCGAGGAGAGGAGGAAGGCGACGACGAGGTAGGGACGAGGAGGAAGAGAGGGAGTCGCGGGCGTCGTCGGTGACTGGAGGCGACGTCGACGACGAGGCCTGCGGCGGTTGGTGGCGGCGTCGGGGTTGGGTGCAGGCGCAGTAGAGAGCGGAGGAAGGAGGAAGAGGGTGCGGCTGGGCTCGTGGTGGCGAGGGCGGCGACGGCGAGGTCGCGGGGAGGTCGACGGCGATGTACGAGGGGCTAGGGTTTTGGGTTCGGAGGGTTTCTCGTGATCGAGAGAGAGAGAGGAGGCGGCTGCATGGAAAATTATATATGAGGAGAGAGGGAAAGATTGGAGAGAGAGAGGGAGAAAGATTTGATAGAGAGAGAGAGAGAGAGAGAGAGAGAGAATAGAGAGAGATAGAGTGAAACGGGGGGGCCCACGAGGGAAAAAGCTCGTGATTGGCCAGGAAAGAATAACAGTAAAAATTTGGAATGATTTTTAAAGGATTCAACAGTTTAAAAGAATATATTCGTATATATAGTTTTAAGATATTAAATTAAATTAAATGGGCCCTTTTGGCGCTAAAAGAAACATTTCCAAATCGCGCCCGGCTTGCGCCCAAATGCTCCAAATTCAAATTATAGGATTTTAAGCGGGTTCCAAATTTTGAGAAGAGGTGTTTAATGATTAAAATGCATGCCCCCAAGTCGGACACTTGCACGCGCGCGTAGTCGTCCAAACTTGCCCGTTTAGCCGAACGGGAAGAAATCTCGACACGCGGACGCTACCACGCGACTAGTGGCGACGAGTAGGCTAACATGGATACTTTAAATTTCATTTTAGGAGTTAAAATTTGTTATGTGCCAAAATGACTTAACCGGTTAAAATTTAGCAGAAAGCACCAAACAATCAGGATAATTGGAATGAGCAAGATATAACCCTCAACTAGTAATATAAATAGTATTATTGGGCTCGGGTGTTACATCATACCCAACTACAAAAGAATTTCGTCCTCGAAATTCCAAGAATACAAGATAGCTAACTACTGGGAAAGGTGAGGGAATTTCTGCTGGATCTCGTCTTCTCGCTCCCAAGTGGATTCTCCATGCGATCGATTACCCCAAGAAACTAGCACAAGAGGGATAACCTTGTTCTTAAGAACCTTTTCTCTCCGATCCTTGATTTCAACTGGTCGCTCTTCAAAAGTTAGGTCCTCCCGTACGGTCAACTCCGAATGATCCAAGACACGAGTCTCATCACGAACATACCTCCGTAGTTGAGACACATGAAACACATCGTGCACTCCTGCCAATGACCGGGGTAACGCCAAACGGTATGATACCTCTCCAACACGCTCCAATATCTCGAAGGGTCCAACGAATCGGGGACTAAGCTTTCCCCGACTTCCAAAGCGAATCACCCCTCTAGTCGGTGATATCTTCAGGAATACCAAATCACCCACGGCGAACTCTAGAGGTCCTCTTGACGTGTCAGCCCAACTTTCATGTCTGTCTTGAGCTGCCTTCATATGCTTCCTGATTGTATTCACCTTCTCAACTGTCTGTACCACCAAATCTGGTCCTAGTAACCTTCGTTCACCAACATCATCCCAACAAACGGGTGAACGGCACTTACGACCATACAATGCTTCAAACGGAGCCATCCGAATGGTCGCTTGGAAGCTATTGTTGTACGAAAACTCCACCAGGTGTAGATGATCCTCCCAAGAACCTTTGAAGTCCAACATGCATGCCCTCAACATATCTTCAAGAGTTTGGATCGTTCTCTCCGATTGTCCATCAGTTTGAGGATGATAAGCTGTGCTAAACTTCAATCGAGTCCCCAAACTTTCCTGTAAACTCCTCCAGAAGTGTGACAAGAACCGAGTGTCCCGATCGGACACGATGCTCACCGGTACTCCATGCAATCTTACAATCTCCTGCATGTACCGCTCTGCCAAAGTCTCCGTTGATTGACCAACCCGAAAAGGAATAAAGTGAGCTGCCTTGGTCAACCGATCGACAATCACCCATATTGCATTGTTGCCCTTTGGACTCCGCGGTAAAGTCATCACGAAATCCATGGTTATATGTTCCCACTTCCACTGAGGAATCGGAAGTGGTTGCAACAAACCAGCAACCCTTTGGTGTTCAGCCTTGACTTGCTGACATACCAAGCACTTAGCCACGAAGCGAGCAATCTCCCGTTTCATGCCTTCCCACCAGAAATGCTGTCGAATATCTCGGTACATCTTTGTACCTCCTGGATGTACAGAGTAAGCTGAACTGTGTGCCTCCTTCAAGCTCTTCACGCACATCTCCTTTTGGCACACACACACGGCTACCATATCTCAACGAACCATCTTCATGGATCAGTAAATCGGTTCGTAGTCCGGCTCCAACCTGCTCTCGAAACTTTTGCAGTCTAGGATCCTGCGATTGCGCCACTTTAATCTTCTCAACTAAGGACGACTGTACTTGCAACTGCATCAACTGTCCTGTAGCATGTGGTAGCACAACCTCCAAGTCAAATCTCCGAAAATCCGCAATGATCTCTCTCTGTGCAGTCAATACCTGAATTGCTGGTAACCGACTCAGCGCATCCGGCACGACGTTGACCTTTCCCGGATGGTACTTAAGATCAAGGTCATAGTCGGCCATCAGCTCCAACCATCTGCGTTGCCTCATGTTCAACTCCTTCTGAGTGAACACATACTTTAAAATCTTGTGATCTGTAAAGACTTCAACTCTCTCGCCCAAAAGGTAGTGTCTCCAAATTTTCAGGGCGAAGATCACGGCTGCAAGCTCTAAGTCATGAGTCGGATAGTTCTTCTCATGAGTCTTCAGCTGTCTCGATGCGTAAGCGACGACTTTCCCATTCTGCATTAAAACACATCCCAATCTTTTTCCAGATGCGTCGCTGTGAATCACCAGTCCTCCTGAATCATCCGGTACGGTCAGGATCGGGGCGGTTATCAACTTCTGCTTCAACGTCTCGAAGGCCAATGCACATCCATCCGTCCAAACAAACGGTACCTCCTTACGCGTAAGCTTGGTTAACGGCTCAGCTAAACGAGCGAAGTTCTCCACAAATCTTCTGTAGTAACCGGCGAGTCCAAGAAAACTTCTTATCTCCGGAACATTCTTTGGAATAGACTAATCTCGAACTGCTGTAATCTTCTCGGGATCAACGGCGATTCCATTGCCCGACACAACATGCCCCAGAAACTTCACTTCTTCCAGCCAGAATTCGCACTTACTCATCTTCGCGAATAATTTCTCTTGTCTTAGCGTCTGCAATGCGATCCTTAAATGCTCAGTATGTTCCTCCGGACTCTTCGAGTACACCAGAATATCGTCAATGAATACCACAATAAACTGGTCCAAGAATGGTGAAAAGATCCTGTTCATCAAATCCATGAATATTGCCGGCGCATTAGTCACTCCGAAGGGCATCACTAGATACTCGAAATGCCCATACCGAGTTCGAAACGCCGTCTTGCAAATGTCTTCGGCTTTTACTCGTACCTGGTGATATCCTGATCGCAAATCCAGTTTCGAGAATACCCTCGCGCCACTAAGCTGCTCAAAAGTTCTCCAATGCGAGGGATCGGGTACTTGTTCTTAATAGTCACCCGGTTCAATTCTCGATAATCAATGCACATCCTACTCGTCCATCCTTCTTCTTTACTAAAAGAACTGGAGCTCCCCAAGGTGAATTGCTGCTTCGAATCCATCCCTTCTCGAGTAATTCACCAACTTGTTTCTTAACTTCTTCCAATTCCACCGGCGCCATCGGATAATAAGATTTTTGATACTGGCGCTGCACCAGGAATAAGGTCAATCGCAAACTCCACATCTCGCTTCGGCGGTAAGCCCGAAATATCTTCAAACACATCCATAAAGTCGCGGACAACTACTGGCTCTTCATTACTATCAACTTCTATAGCTGCAAGAACACTGTTTGTCTGCCTAGCCCTAAACTCGACTGGCCCGACAGAACTGCTTCCTTACCGCAACTGCTGTCTGCATCGTTGGCCGCGAAAGGTCCAGCGAGACTACTGAGTCTCGTCCACTCTGCTGCATGCACGTCCACGGCTGCTCCATTCTGCCTTAGTCCGATGAACTTCTCTTCCATTTCCTCCCGTGCAGTCCGCGGGAAGAATTTCTCCAGGAAACTTTTAGAGAAAACCGCCCAACTGATCGGCTTGGACAAGCGGGTCTCCTCCACAAGCCATCACTCTCGGGCGTAATCCACTAGCTGAAAGCGCACCACAACAACTCTCTTGTCCTCTGGGATCTGTGCCGCAATCCGTAAGTTCTCCGTGTCACTAGCCTCTGCTCGGCTGGTAACAGCTCCTTTAAACCAGTAAATGTAGACGGACCCAAAAGCCTGAAATCTGCTATAGTCCCTACTCGGTCAACTGGTCTAGTTCCATCGTTGTTTACAGACTGCTGAACGATCTGCAAACCTTCCTGAAACGAATCTGCTATTGCTAGATCGGCTCAGTCTGTCTCTTCGATTTCCAGCATTCCTCTTATCACTCCAAGCATGGCGGCTTCGTTCACACGCCTCCGGTACGTCTTCAACTTCTTACCTGTCATAATCCTGAACTCAAAACACCCAACATTAGCATGATGATAGATTCTGAATGTGGATCAAGGCTAGAACTCCAAGATACTTAAATAGAGTACTGCATTGTAGCTATGCCGCGGTATCATAGCCGCAATTACTTAACTCCACCCAAGTCGCCCAAGTCCTAGGGATAACAAGAAATCAGGTTTCCGAGTCGACATGCAAAGTAAGTTTGCACGTCGTAAAAGATATAATCAGGAAGAATGTGATTCAAGAATGGTAAAACGGTCAATGTGGCTGGACATGTTTCCTAAACACGGGTATTCTGATTCGTGTATTGGGTACAATACCCAACTACAAAAGAATCAACCCGACTAACCTATGGCTCTGATACCAAAAGAACCATGTCACGCCCCGCTTCCCAGAGTACGCAAGATTGGGCACGTGACATAGCCAACCATGCTACCTGTGGGTAGGAAGTATCCATCCACAGTCACATTACGGTTGTAAGGATATCAAGAACAAGATAATAAACTAATCTAATACATGTCCAAATCCATAATAACAAGAATCAATAAACAATAAGTGCGGAAGCTAATGATCCAATACAATAATAGAAAGGTACGTCCCATAATGCGGGATCGCACCTGGAAATAAAATGCAATAAACAAACTAACCACTATAGAACTCAAATCAGCCTGCTGGCTGAAGTACTCCTGCACGGTCGGCGATAGTGGTAAAGAATCTGGGCCATGCAAAACCCAGACGTCAGCGCGTCAAGACATCAAGTATATAGCATAAACATGGTAATGAACAATGCAGGTATGAACATGAATAAACCAGTACTAAGAAATAACAGAGCAGGGTAATGTGCAATGGTGACTAAACTGTCCTATCAGGTTTCTACTCTATAGTCTTTGAAATCAATTGATGAATCGTCGATGTAACTCAATAGTATCCCGTGCGTGCCCGGGACCACGGTCAAGGTCCTCGGGGCTGAATCCGAGACGTGCCGCTAAGCAGTAAAAGTAGGTAGTAGGATGGACGAGTGATGTCAGCATCATCACTCCCGGACTGGCCAAGCCCGTAAGACTGATCAGAACAAGTATCGAACCATTGAGTTACAAGTCGGTTTCACCTTTGATTTCCCCATACCCCCAAGCTATGTATGTCAGGTCAGGTATTCAGTAGTCAAGGACTAATGCCAACAGAAAATCCGGTAAAAGTAGGTCCGTCTGGATAGACAGCAGGGATGGTCGGGTTTGTCGGCATTAGGCATGAAATCATGGAACAAGTCATGTCATGGTACAACAGGATGAGTCGGTATGTATGTATATGTCATGTGTAGCAGGGTCAGGCCAATATGTAGTGCAATCGAGTAGGTGCTCACAACAGGTATACAATCAAATAATGAACAGCAGCAGGAAACAGTAAATAACCATATTATTCCATGTAAACACAATGATGTTTTGTATTCTCTTATTAACAGGTTCAAGCACCCTGGGGTGCAATAGTCACAAAGTGGAACAATATTAACCATACGTAATGAAACCACATGAATTTAAACTAAAATATAATAATTGTCTCATGGATGATTTAACAAATAAGGCAGATACGATCCAATTGTTTTATTTAGTTGAAATATGGATTGATAGTGGGTTGATTAATTACGAGAAACTATTATAACGATTCCATGTTAAAGATAACTGCAACTGTCAATTCTAACTTATAATATAATATCAATTACCATCATTAAGTTGTAGTATTATATAGTATGATATTCAACTGCATGGCAAGACTAGATCTCGTATGCTAGCATGTTAAAGCAAGTATTCAGATACTTGCCTCGACGGTTTCGCAAACCGGAAAGCACGGATGCAAAGTCGGCAGAAAACACGATATGGTTGCATGGGCCACGGATCGAGTCCCAACAGAGAACAACGGGATCACACGGACCAGGGTACTTCGCTGGAGCGTCGGGTTCACAAGACGGCACGGTCGGGTTCCGGCAAAAGTCATCGGCAACGAGTTAGCAACAAGATATACGTAATAAGATCAGAGGGGGGGGAAAACTTTGCACAAAGGAAAGATAAGGATGCTTACAGAGAGGTACTAGGGTAACCCCGGCGGGCTCGACGGCGCTGGAACGCCGGCGAGGCAGCGACGGCGGCTGCGAAGACTTGAACAGCTTCGGGTTCGCTGGAGCGGGTAGTGCGACGAGTGGTGGTCGGCTCTGGTGATCGAGGGGGAAAGGAGGTGGTCGGAGGTGGCGCGGGTGACGTCGACGAGGGTCGACGGCGCGTTCTCCGGCGACCCGGGGATGGTGCAGGGTCGGGCTGCAGGTTTGAAGGTGTTCCGGCGAGGAGAGGAGGAAGGCGACGACGAGGTAGGGACAAGGAGGAAGAGAGGGAGTCGCGGGCGTCGTCGGTGACTGGAGGCGACGTCGACGACGAGGCCTGCGGCGGTTGGTGGCGGCGTCGGGGTTGGGTGCAGGCGCAGTAGAGAGCGGAGGAAGGAGGAAGAGGGTGCGGCTGGGCTCGTGGTGGCGAGGGCGGCGACGGCGAGGTCGCGGGGAGGTCGACTGCGATGTACGAGGGGCTAGGGTTTTGGGTTCGGAGGGTTTCTCGTGATCGAGAGAGAGAGAGGAGGCGGCTGCATGGAAAATTATATATGAGGAGAGAGGGAAAGATTGGAGAGAGAGAGGGAGAAAGATTTGATAGAGAGAGAGAGAGAGAGAGAGAGAGAAGAGAGAGAGATAGAGTGAAACGGGGGGGGCCCACGAGGGAAAAAGCTCGTGATTGGCCAGGAAAGAATAACAGTAAAAATTTGGAATGATTTTTAAAGGATTCAACAGTTTAAAAGAATATATTCGTATATATAGTTTTAAGATATTAAATTAAATTAAATGGGCCCTTTTGACGCTAAAAGAAACATTTCCAAATCGCGCCCGGCTTGCGCCCAAATGCTCCAAATTCAAATTATAGGATTTTAAGCGAGTTCCAAATTTTGAGAAGAGGTGTTTAATGATTAAAATGCATGCCCCCAAGTCGGACACTTGCACGCGCGCATAGTCGTCCAAACTTACCCGTTTAGCCGAAGGGGAAGAAATCTCGACACGCGGACGCTACCACGCGACTAGTGGCGACGAGTAGGCTAACATGGATACTTTAAATTTCATTTTAGGAGTTAAAATTTGTTATGTGCCAAAATGACTTAACCGGTTAAAATTTAGCAGAAAGCACCAAACAATCAGGATAATTGGAATGAGCAAGATATAACCCTCAACTAGTAATATAAATAGTATTATTGGGCTCGGGTGTTACATCTTATAGTCCTCCACAGCCTTCTTCGCCTTCTCCTTGGCCCGTTTCGCCGCCTTGTTGGCCGCCTGATCGTCCTCCTTGAGAGAGCCTCTTTGCTTCGTCATGGCGTCAAAGAGCTCGTTAACCTCACCGACCTGGGCCTAGAGAGCCCGGTTAGACTCGGTCAGAGCCCGATAAGACTCCTTCAGCCTCATGGCCTTCACACCCTCCGAGACCAGCCTCGACCTGAGGGATGCAACGTTATACTTAGCCTCCTTTAATTTGGTGAGGAGTTATTCCTCATGCGAGGATGTCTCCCCGGCCTATTTCATCGCCGGGCAACTTCCTTGGCCTCCATGGCGGCTAAAAGGGCGCAGTGTTGAAGGACCTGCAGAAAAAAGGGCAAACGACATTCGTCAGGGACTGAACAGGGGAAAATCACTTGGAAATTTGCGAAAAGATCGCCAACCTGGACGGCCTCCTAAGCTATCATAGCAACCTGGGCCTTCACAGTGCCCAAGGGAATCTTGGCCCCCGCCGCTTTCTCCATGTCCGCCAGTAGGCTGTCGACCACGGAAAGCCCCAACGGCACTCGATGCAGAAATCACCTTCTTGCATGGGTATCCCAACCGGAGGAGGCCGAGAAACCACCTTCTTGAGTCTCTTGGCCGGAGACTCGGAAGGGGAAGGTGCCTCCGGTGTCACCTGGGGAGCCTGTTCCCGGGCATGTTTTTGCCCTCCACTCCTGTGCTCCTCCGGGACGGGTGGAGCGACGGCGACCTTTGCGGAAGGATCCTAGCGGGACTCCATGCTCGGCGCGGGCTTGGAAGAGGTACCGCCTCCGCCCTTCCTTCCCTGCATCTTAGCGGCCAGGGTGGCCATGATCTTTGATCGGTCCATGGGCTCTGCGAAAGGAAACAAAATGGGTTAACAACAGAAACAACAAAATATACTAAGTCTATATTGAACGGTTAAGACCTAACTTACCTATAAATCTTGCGGGACTGAGTCTTGCCCAGCTTAAGGCCTGCTCGGAAAGCAAAGCGTCGGCACACAGGATCGGCTCCCACCGGAACACGACCCCTGCCTCCAGGACGTTGGACTGCTTATCCCTCGGGCAATCTGTCCTATGCCATTTGGTGGGCACTAGCCATTCCTCTCCCCTCGGAGGACTGAAGAACACGAACTTCTCATTCCACTCATGGATGAAAGAAGGGAAAACCACTACCCCCGACCCGGCCGTCCTACCCTTATGCTTTTTAAAGAAGAAATAAACCCAACTCGACTCATCCTTATGAGTACTCGGGTGATTCTTATAGCAGAGGAAGGATAGAAGAAGACCTAGGCTAAAGAGGATCCTCTATAAATTCGATGCTAGCTGGCCTGAGTCGAGTTGGAAGCAATGAAGGACGACACAAATATCGGGTGAAAAGGGCAGACGCATCCCTGCTCGGAACGCTTCCAAGTACATGGAGATCTCATTATCCTATACCCGGTCTGCCCGTTCACCCTCCCTGACCAGACGTAGTGAGTAGCCAGAGGGAATATAGAAGCGAGCTTGGATATCGGAAAGCTCGTCTGACCTATTCATCGAGGCAGCGTTCCGAGTATTCTTGATGCGCATCTTGGGGGGCCTTTTGGCCCCCCGACAAAGAAGAACAAGGGAATCGCCACCCCTTGGGGGTGAACCCGATGCGGAGGAAGAAGAACTTTCTCGGCTACCAGAATCCGAGGAAGATGAAGATGACCCACTAGATTCGGCTTCAGAGGAGAAGCCTCATCGCCTGACTCTACCTGATAAGTATAATTTATCTACCTGATAAGTATAATTTATTGCACATTTTTCTAACCCATTTATCATGTTATTGTCATAAATTATACTGTTCCGGGTATCTTTTGTGAATTATTACAGATAATAGGCTTGGATGCAAAAGGACGGAAAATTGTCTTGAAAGAAGGATTACGTGCGTATAATAAAGACTTAAGGGAATTATTCAGAAAATCATAAGACAGTTTGCAAATTTGGAACAAATTTGGGAATATTAGTACAAATTAGCAAAAGTTGCAACAAATAGAAGTGAATCAATCATCACAACAACAAATCAGATGGAGAAACCAAATTAAATTTGAAAAAAACAAATATGCCAAATTTGGGAACAATTCGGAGATCTACACAACTACAGAGATACAGCGAGATATTCAAGATTTTATGTGCTAAAAATCATCTAAATTAACGATAAAACCAAAGAAAAAATCTGGAGCCGCGAAGCCAAAAAACGGCGGCGGATCAGCGGCCAATCTAGCCAAACGGCGGCAGATCAGCGGTCAATTTTGGGCCGATTTTTTATGGGCACAATCGTCTTTCCACATAAATTAATATGAGATATAGGGTTTCGTCTTTTCAAGATTCTAAAGGCACGCAACAGTATCCAATAAAGCAATTAGATTAGATTATCATACTTGTTAGAAAGTTGATTCTCTTGTATTTTCTATTACTTGTTCTCCAATCTTGCTTAGCCCTATATAAGCACTTGTATAGCCTTAAGGTTTCATATCACTCTCATATGCTTCTCATTAGGGTTTTTAAGGAGAAGTGATCTAGTCTATTGTAAATACTTTTGATTATGAATAAGATTTATTTTTCTTTTATAAACATGAGTAACTAATTCTTTTCTAGGGTTTGTTTATATTTATTTTGTGATTGGGCAATCTTTTATCTCTTCTTTTCTATATTTTTATGATGAATGTCTTATGATTTAATTATCCTCTTTATAGTTTTTTATCTAATAAACTAATCTCATAATGAAAGTTGACGCCTAGAATAAGATTAGGGAAGGCTGATAACACCAATAATCTAATTAGGTTAAGAAAAGTTTGACAAACTAGAAACTTAATTAAGAAAGATAAGAAAATAATTTAATCACAAGATATTCAACCTAGGTAGTTAAAAGAGATCTAGATTAATCGATAAAACATTAATTGTAGGCTCATGACCTACATATTTTTATGGAAGATTAAAACTAGATTACTTCTAATTAACTAGAACTAGGGTTTTAATATGATTTAGATGATGTTATAATTTTGATAGGCTATATTTATAATTTAAATATAACCTATACTTAGTTATAATTAATGGAAATATATTAGAACTAGATTAGAAAAGAAGATGAATTTTTTAAACCGACCATAGAAATAAAGCAAATAAAAACCCTAGATTTTTCTCTCTCTTGAAAACCAACTTTTATTATATTTTGCATTTAAATTTTTAGATTTTAAAATAACTTAACTTTAACTTAATTTAAAAGTAGTTAACACACCTCTCTATGGGAACGATCCTCAAGTACAACTGCGATAAGCTGTATACTTGCGGTTAAAATTGGAGGACTAATAAAATCCACATCACTACCCTAACTACGTCTACTATAGGATCAAAGGAAGACATCTAACATGATTCAAGGGAAGAGTAGCTGGAAAAGGATTTGGACTGGGAATCCGACCTAAAAGCGGGAGCGCTGAGCAATCCACAGACGACAGAAGGCAAGCGAAGTAAAGGTGTTTCCTAGGGATAGGCATCCCCTATTTATACACTCGGCAAAGGCCATCGAATGGCCCAAATCCTCTCCCGCCAAGACAAAGCTTCGTGCCCCACAGGCCCGATGGCGCCACACGGTAGCCAACCATTGGGCGCTTCCCCCCTCACGTGGATCCAACCGGCGGAAGCGATGTCTCACAATCCGCCATTCAATTACGGCCACGTGGCACGAAATCGACGGCCCGAACAGGCAAAGCGACGTATCCATTATGGCGTCGCCCTCTCATTGATCCACTGACGTCATGAGGGATACACACGAAAACTAAGGAGCACGATAAAAGCCACATGGACTCGGAGATCGAACCGAATTTGGAGTATCCTACTTTCACGTGATTCACAGGGTTCAACAAGCAATCGATATTTCACGATCAAAGGTGTAGTACTGCTTGTAGTAGCGGTCCATGGAGAATCCTCGACACCAAGATAAATGGAGAAAACCGAACAGACCGCTCTCGACCCCACCCATAAATAGGTTGGAACGAGAGTGGGGGCTAATGATGATACTCATATGTGGGAATTCCCTAGATCTCAACATGTAGCGGATGACGTATCATCCACATAAGCCCACAAGATTCCTGGGGGCTACGGAGCTGGAATAAGTATGATGTATTAGGGGCATTTCTCGGAACCTCGCCTCCGAGGTTGCACCCGACTTTTTAGAAGACCTCTCCGGAGTACGTTTCCCCTTCGGCTGACCGCCAGCCAATAGCTCGTCTCCGAGCTACCCTATAGATGAGACTCCTCGGTTCACTTGCTCGTCTCCGAGCTATCCTATAGCCGAGGTTCCTTGGCGTCCCCTATTTGGACAGGAGCACGGAGCACGAACACTCCCATAATGGCTCCGTATATCTTTCCACGACAAGATCCCTAACGCTTCACGTCCCGCATCTCATGCTAGTGTATCTCGCCGTTAATGAGCCTATCTCGCTATTAATGAGCGTATCCCGCCATCAACGCGAACGTGATGCGGGGCATAATGGACGGTGAGAATCTCGTATCGGCTCGCTCCATGCAAGCGCTATATGAATTCTTTTTCCAGACGACTCAGGTAACTCGAACTCATTCCAATACGCCGCTACTTTGCCCATCTATTCCTCGATACTTACTTGATCGTCGGACGGTCCTACGATGTTTTCCCACCCCAGGACTTCCTTTGCAAGTAGCTCGGTGTTAACAACAACCAACAACCCATTAAGATCCACATCCAACTTTCACCACCATCTCAACCGTTCAGCCCTGCTGGCCGCAAGATCGACGGAGGACGACATCTAAGGGAGATTCCGACCTCCATCAGAGGAGGATGATGATGATGGATCGATGATGGTAGAGGGGCGAGGAGAGGATGGTGGGTGGTGCTGCTGGTGTCGGCGTGTTGAGGCGGTGGTGGCTCGGGAGGAAGAGGTGGTTTTTTATTCTTTTAAAAATTAGGTTTAGGGTTAGATGAGTCTTCCATTAGGGCATTCAAAAACGTTGATTCTCGTGCATTTTGGTTTCGAATGTTCTGCTAGAAAAAGCAGAAGATCTTTCATTTAAATTGGAATCTTTTTTAAATAAAATTGCCGACATGACAGCTTAAAAGACGTGGCAGTGACGTGGCACAGACGATACTGACATGTCACCGTTAAGTTTGATACTTTCTTGATAGTTTTAAAGGTAATGATATTTTTTGATTCTGAACCAAACCTGTTGGGAGTTTTCAGTAAATAAGCCTGAATAAAAACTTCAACGAGTTTAAGTGAAAAACCGTGATAGTTGATGGTTTTTTAGTATAATTTGTACTTTAGCTGGGGGAGTGATCTATAGAGCATTCTATACAGCTTATGGGGCCTAGGTACACCATAGCTAATTAGCTACGGTCCGCAGGTTCCATCTTGAAGTAAACAAAGGGAGGACCCATTTGGTTCAAGTTGGACAAGACCCACTCCGCCCATTGTGCCTGAGCACCACAAGTCCATTTACCCTTCTATGCATACCCGCAAAATCTTTCATATTTGTGTATACTCTCTTGGATTCTTCGATTTTGTAAGGGGCTGTTTGGTTGCAGGATTATGAGTTTGGATTTGGATTTTGGATTGTGGAATCCTAGGATTCCATAATTTTGTGTTTGGTTGCAGGATTAGGATTTCTAGGATTCCTTTGTTTTTTATGGGGGGCCCACCACAAAACAAGGATTATGGAATCCTAAAAATTTTCAAGGATTTTCAAGGATTTAGCACTATTCATTGTACTTTTAGATGGGGTCCATGCACTTTATTTATTTAACAATCCTCCCTCTCTCTATCTCTCTCTAAAATCCTCAAATCCAAATCCTACTTTTTTATCACCAACCAAACAAAGATTACAAGGATCTACAAATCCAATACTAGGAATCCAAAACCAACCAAACAACAAATTACCAAATCCAGAAATTTCAACCGTACTATTTTGGAATCCAAATTCCATAATCCTGCAACCAAACAGCCCCTAATGCTTAAGACATTCAAGCTGTATTAAGAACCTCTTGCCGTGAGAGCGAAGCAACATAGAGGATGTTAGCTTATTCAGGGTTTGATATATTCTATTTATTTTATAATTTTTAATTTAACCGTATGTTCTCGTTGCTAAACCCAATCGCTTATGTTTAGCATTAGTTTCTAATTTTACCGCTCAAATCTTCATGCGGTGAGGCTGTATCATAGTGAAAGTAAATAAGGTATGGCAAAGATGATAAAAACATTAATATTTTAGTATAAACTAAAATAATTTTAAGAAAGCTTTATGAAGCATGTTTCTTATTGATAATTAACAAAATATGATAATGGAGTGCTCAGAATGGGATGCATGAGAAAAAAGAATGTTTACTTTTCTTTTGTTAATGAATAAACAAATCTGTATATTTACTATTATAATCCAAACCCATGAGTGTTGATGTGGCATTTTACCATTTCGCGAGGGAAAATAAAAAAAATGATAAAAATCCTACAAACAAAGTAAGCAAAACAGAGTGTCCACCCATCCTTAAAAAAGACAAAATTATTCCCACTTTTTTTTTCTCATTGTCCAAGCAAGATTTACATTAGGAATATGAAGGTTTCAAAATTTAAACAATTGGGATCCAAATTTAGTCTAAAATTAAATACTATTGAACCCATTAACAACAATAAAAGATGTATGTAGAATAATAAAGAGGAGTAGGTATGCTCTTTCATGTCTTTTTGCATTTTAATTTTTATTTATCCAGAGGAAACCATCTGTTTCGATTTAAGTGTAGAATTGTAATTTATCAATTTTCAGAAAATGAATGAGAAAGAAAAGGAAGAAGAGGTTTGTTCCTTTTTTTCCTTTCGCACTATCTTTATCGTTGTAAGCATAATTTTTCTTCAAAAAAATCTGTTTATTCGAATTTTAAAGTCAAATTGGAATTTTATAGGCACGTTACATATTTTATTATAGTGATATATAATATTGTAATCTTATCTGTATTGCGTCTTAATTTGTTTTTGGCGTTTGCATCCACATATATCACACGTGCAAAATACTAGTTATTATAACTCAAACTCACCGGGGCAACACAAAAAGGTTTCTGATTTTTCCATTTAAAAAATATAGAAAAAGGAGAAAAATCCATGTGAGGATTCTAGAGTAAGAATATGCCAAATTATTCTCTCATATACATGTAATTATCTTTATACCCTTTAAAAATTCTCAACATAAAATATCTTCTTTTGAGGAAATGAACAAATTTAATCAAAAATCCCTTAAACGACAATCAAGGAAGCATACAAAAAGCATGATACATGATAAATTTTTTTCTCATCATACATATGCATGACGCGTGCATGATACTAGTGAAAGATAATCACTCAGAATGAGCCAAAGTTTGAACAGACACGAAGTAAAGAAGTTTTCTCAAACAATCTCCAAAGATGCATACAAATATAAAGAGTAGTAGGAGTACATATATAAATAAGAAAGAATTGAAGCAACTTATATTTAAAATGAGCCACATGCTCTTGAGAACACGCTGAGGAGTAATTTCCTGAGCACACTCACAAAGACAAAGACAGGGTGGCATGGTATTGGTGTGTCGCACGCGCCGATACCTCCGCCTCCTATCTCCGTCTCCGTGAGAGTTTGCCCAAGGCCTGTTGGGGTTGCAATAATTGGAATGGATGGAGCAGGTTCATTCCATGTGGAATTGCAAGTTTGGTGTTTGGTTCATAACAAAACAGGGACAAGAATTGGGCAAAAATACCATGCATATAGGCAAAAAGTTTATTCAGAGTTTGAGTTTTTGTAAGGATTTGGATGAAGTTGTGCGGAAAAAATATTAAACAATTCATTACTTTATTAAACTAAACTCTCAGTCTAAAAATTTTTAGGCCGCTCATCAATCGACAAGTGTATTCCATCGTAATTTTTTTCTTCACCGCATGCTAGTTGGTTTAGACGATATTAAAGTATCGAAACCGAAACAACTCCAAAATATCACTCGATGCATTCCGGTTTCTGTCGAATTTTATATAGTCTTCTAAAATTATTTTAGCAACTGCAGAAGACTACTTAGGTGACAACTAGACTACACCCCAAACACGAACCCCAGATTCAAAAATTGGACCGGCCACATCACCCAAAATTCCGAGCTGGCCGGTTTAATTGAAGCTTCTGGGTTTGAAATTTGAAGTGTGGTCTAGTCTCTGGAATGTTAGTTCAGTGGTATTGCTAGTTTAGCCCAGTTTGGATATAGTTTTATCTAGTTGTTTGTGACTTTTCGGGGTTATTTCAAAGTCGTTATTTCTAACACTGTTTAAAATTAACGGTATTTACATTACTATCTGCGACCATGAATATCATTAGAGCGGTACAACTTGTCTAATTGCTATAGTTCTTTTAGACGGGTTTGCGAACGTGACATTCACGTTGATATTCTGTGTTGTGCTGTGTTGTTGCGGATTCGTCGTGGTGGATAGCTTGGGTGCAATGATAGTACAGTTTAGTTTCATTTGTACATTTGATATCGCGGGACGAGCGTCCGACGTGTGGACTGTCGTTATTATCTGTTTATATATTATTTGTTTGGGGCACGATCGGGTTGAGATCGATACCACCGTTGTACATATTTTCTTTTCTATATTAGAATTACCCCGCGGTGGAGTGCACGGATAATCGGATTCTAGAGGGCAACAGGTCCGCATCTCATGGCGTTGAGAAGGAGGGGGCCTCACTCTAGAATTGGCGGGCTATTCGCCGTACTTGTAGGGGGTACAGGTTGACCCAAGGAGGGGTGTTCAAGTTACCGGATTCCGTGAAGTGCCGGGCGGCCCATTCACTTTGATGAAGGGGGCCGTCTCGCTTCTATTTTTGGCAGGTAACTTGCCGCACTCGTAAGGGTCTAGGTTTTCATTGCACAGGCTATCCACACGACTAAGGGAACGTCGGGTTTCACTTGTGGCTCAAAGAAAACCCGGGGCTCCTAGATTATCTGTATTGTTCTGTGATATTTATTGCTTATCTGTGATGTTGCATTTATCACGCCTGGAGATATTATTATATATTGTTATATATATATTAGTAGATATTGTATATGTTTTACACCCGTGCTAGTCCAGTCCCCGCTCTGTCGTTAGTTAAGTAACCTAACGGGTGATGATGGGACCCAGTGGCGAATGCGGATGGCATATACGCACATCATATTTTCGTTCTTTTGTGGTGTGATTAATTGATGGAACTGCGTTGATTCGGATCAATGCAAGAAAAACAGACCTATTCGATATTATTGGAACAATTTTCAAAAAGCTGTTATTACAAGGACGTTTTCTTTTGTTTTGCACAGCGGTATTCGGTTATGAATATTCAGCACCTCATTCGACGAGGCAAGAGCCGGGATCCCTTCACCGGGAGTGACATCTTAGGCAGAAGTTTACGTCAGGGTAATAACTTCACTATAGTCGATTACTTTTTACTTTGTATCGCGGTATTCAGTGAGAATATGCTGCACCTCATTCCACGAGGAAAGAGCCGAGATCTCTTCGCCGGGAGTGACCTCTTTAGCAAAGGTTTTTACCACTATATATTTGTAAAAACCTATCCGGTTCCTTCAACGATATCAAGTTCATTACGTTAAAAGTTTTTTGCCAAAAACCATTCGTAGCCCTCCATCATTTCAGATAAGTAGCACCTAGTATTCATGCTATGTTTGTTGGCCTTAGTCAAGGCATAGTGTATGGTAGCCGTTTGTTGCTTTTCTGTTGTATAGATAGATGCGTTGGTTTGGGACAGTCGTACAGCCTTGTTGGCCTTAGTCAAAGGCAAGTACGGGTGGGTTCAAATTAATCTGGATAATGACGGGTAGAACTTGACATATGACTTATGATTTGTTGGCCTTAGTCAAGGTCATAAGAGCATAGGGTAAAAATCACATCGGGAATTTTAAACAAACAGGAAACTTGCCAGGCATGCGCATACCTTCTGAAGTGTGATAACTTGAGTGGATTCCATCGGGTTATCATGCAATGATAGATGGATCCCGATTCCCACTGATGAGTTGGTTTACTTCTCAGGTGATTTTAGATGATCCCGACTAATTCTTCTTTCAGGTTTGGAGGAGAATTTGAGGATACAGTGGGAGACATCCTGATTAGATAAAGTGATTAACCATTCTGATCTAGGTTAGAGTGCACGCAGAGTGTTTCTTTTCTCTCTCTCTTTGGCAGCGACCATGTCCCGACCCTAGACTATAACTCAGTGACCAAGTTAACCGAACTTTCTTAAAACACTGACTTTTGGATTGTCAGAGTTGCATACATTATTGTCACTCTTTGTTTTACCCTTTGCTTTTCTCCGGAACATTCTGTATTACTACGAAGATCCCCTATTATTGGATATGACTATCATATAGTTACATACGAATTCGAAGAAACTTGTTTCAGTTTCGAGAATGGTTTCCGGTTCTGGAGAAATTGAATAGGACTATTCAGTTGTCTTTTTCTTTCACCTTCTCTCATGTTGTGAGCGCTCCTAAGATTAGGAGAGGGTACACCTATTGTGCTTATTGGATAATCTTCTTCCAAACCATAGGGAGGTGCCGAAAGGTGGGGAAGAAAGAAAACCAATTAGCCTAAGTGTGGTGTACAGAAGGTAATAAGTAAAGACAAATAAATAGATTAGAAAGAGGGCAAAGTCTCCTACTTCACCTTTGATTTTCTCCAGAACACCCCGTATCACTACGAAGATCCACAGTTATTGGATAATACATCGTACTCGAAAGAACTTGTTCCAGTTCGAGGATGGATTATGGTTCAGGAGAAATAGAATAAGGATTATTCTGTTGTCTTTTATCTTTACCTTCTCTTAGGTTTTGAAGGCTCCTAAGATTAGGAAAGGGTACACCTATTACGCTTATTGGATAGTTTTCTTCCAAACCATAGGCTGGTGCCGAACGGTAGGGAAGGAAGAAAACCATTTAGCCTAAGGGTGATGTACAAAAGGTAATAAGTAAAGACAAATAAAAGGATTTGGAGAGATGACAAGAAAATATACGGTTACAGTCATGAATCTGGATAATGGAAAAGGCATTACTAGGAATATCCGGATACCCCTTCGAAACGTTTTCATGTTTCAGTTTCACTATGTATTGTTAATTGACAACTGATTTCTCAATTAGATCCTTACTCCAGGATATGTATTTACCAGGTTTGATTCTCACATCTGTATAGTTTTACAGATGATGAGTGTGAGTAAATTATTGGGAATTAGGTGATTATATTCTCATTATATCGGAATTCGTTGTAATTGGTGATATTTAAGGAAATCACCTGGGGTTTTGCCTAACGGCAAATTTTTGGTTTTGAATATCCGTTGTTATGCACCAATTTCAAATTGATATATCTGTACGTTTATTTTATAAAGTGAGATATAATTTTTTGAAATTATGTTCATGATATTTACCTATATCGGTTGATGGTTAGGTAAGGAGTATTAAACAGCGGTTTAATTCTTCTTAACCATAATACAGTTTTCAACCTACGACACACAGGGTTTGAGTTATTCAACTCAGGAGACTTATACAAAGTATTGTATGTTGTTCAGTGTCCATTAGGACAGAGGGGTTGGTGCTCGTACTATATTCTGTTTACTTGTGACTTCTCCAGTTTTAGACAAATATTTCGTAGAAATACAAGGTCCAAGTTTTGAGAAGTTATAGGTACAAGAATAAAGTAGAGAACCATGTGTTGCAAGTATTAGGATTTTTCAAGGTGATCGAAGGTGTAGATACTTGTGTTTGATATTTAGTTGATAGTAATGTTTTGAGAACTTGCTTCTCTTTCAGGTTACTCATATCTGGATGCACTTTTAAGTTGAGTAATGTTGATCGGCCCCCTTCCATTTAGTTAACATGCACTGGAGACAGATGCATGATTTGAATCTGGTTCCAATTAAATCAGTACCTCTGTTTCTATATTGTATATAGAATGATTCATATTTTAATGGTGTTAAGGTATATGGAGTTGTCCGGCTTATGCTTAAAACCAGACTCTGGATGATTCAAGGCACGTTTCTGTAATCGCAGTTTGTGGGTTATCCCGGACTATGACGAAGATTAACTTTCTATCATCTGGAAGATCATTAGTGATATTGTGCTTGACTCGCCACAGTTTTAGTAAAATGGACTTTTTCAGAAAACAGTAGTGGGGGTATGATAGAACCGGAAGTGATTCCAGAACCACAAACGATTACTGAAAATTTAATAGAACCTAAAAATTCAATCAGGTTTGACATTCCATTAGCCACTCCGCAGATATAGTAGGTAACCTCAGACACCCGAGAGGTACTTTGGTATCCTCAAAAACGGTGGCAGAGAGGTTCTTGTTTACCCAGACTTGCCATTACTGCTGTTCTAGACCATGAAACCCGGCAGGAGGATGAGTATGGCGTCGTTCTAAACTAGCTTTAGAAGTGCACGTGTATGTGACTCTGCCAAAGGGTTGTTGTAGTCAATGGGAGCAGCGGAAGTATAGTGGACAAGTACCTTATGTCTATTTATAGACTAAAGCAGATATAGCGGAGATAGATCATCTATTTTTGATGTGAAAGTCATGGGTTTTACTTCATCAGAATAGAAAATGGATATGTTAAGAAAGTAGTAGGGTGTGATGTCCTGGTATTTGTATGACATGCACATTGTAGGAAATGAAATTTCTATACTACGATCGGTTATACTGTGGTTGTCACACAGTGGTTTCTCCACATAGGATTTGGATATTATATCAGGCATTCTGGTTACTGGATCTATGGTTTTAAATCTAGATTTGGGTAGTGTCCCAATCTGGGTACTTAGACAGTATTCTAAAGGTGTTTTAGAATGGATGACTCCTGGTATGGTGGTGTACCTGCAGATGATGGAGTCACCCTCTCTAAAGGTGTCTTACAGACTAAAGGGAGAGGGATGTGTATGATTGGTATATCACTTGATTAGGCAATTGAGTCAATTATGAGATGTCAAGTACCACACCAGATGATTTTACACTAGCTGCAATAAGTTTATATATTAATCCAATCCTGGAGAAATGTTCGGAAGCAGTTTATGAACATAAGTGATGTTCTAGGAATTTGGTAACGGCAGCCTCCTTCGGGAGACGGTTATCATTTCAGGCTTCCAAGATGACCTGGATGACAAAGTGACTGTTAGAGCTATAGTTTTCTCTCTTGACGAGGGGCAGTAGTTTGGACAGATGGTCCAAGCGGATACTGAGGGAGGCATGGTGCAGGATACTGATTAAATTCAGTTGACGATACAGCCTAAGAAGTTTTGCTGGATTTGGAGTTCATTTGTGAACCGGGTCCCATCAGATATCCAGATATATTCTAAGACAGGTATTGCTCATTTCGGGAGATGGCTTTCTCTATGAACTTAAGATTAAGAGAGACATAGAAAGAAACATTGGAGCGGATCCACTCACTAAGGCTATTTCTCGAACGCAATAGTTTTACAAACGAGCTTTGTGAAACTGATTAGTAGAGAAGTTGGATGTTCGGTATCACATGGGCTGTGAGTATGCGACACCGCAATAATTAGCCTTAAGTGTAAGTAGGAGATTGTTGGCTATAGTGCCCTCAAGACAATTATTGGATCGCAGGCACGTGATTGCAATGATTGAGGGGAGACCTATACCGGTAGAACAGTCTTACTCGAGATGATAGTATGCTATCTGGTTGTCTTTATCATCGTGTATATATTTTAGGTGACATTACAAATCACTATTACATGTTGATAGAGCCCATAGGATTCTTACTTGACTACCAGCAGTATGATGGTGATCATATACGTGAGAGTTGGGTGGTCTATGAGCATATCCTTAAAGTGTCCTTAGTCGTGGGAGTTTCGAGACTGAGCATCGATACTCCGAGAGTAGACTAGTGTATACGCATCGAGACCCTGACGAGCGGCGGCGGCCGGTCTCACAAGCCATTAGCGTCAGTTGGTTCACCTAAGATGTATACATGTGCTCATTGGGTTATGAGTACACCGGACGGACTCGCCGGGAATATGCTAGTTGGTATTATACCTATTGTCAGATATCAGTTTCCTGGTGACATGTGTACAGGTTAGTCTATCGACCTGAGATCGTCATCTGTCTCGTGCGAGTTCCCACTGTGCTTTGATTATTACCTTACCATGGCTCAAAGGAGTCGTGCAAACATGTTTTAGTTGGGTACAGTCCCGAGCCACATGGAGGCAGTGAACGGATCGTCAGGGGATTCGTCTCTCCCGGTATTGGGGGTTGATGTCGTGACGTGCATGGGTGGCCATCACCAGAAATCATTGGCCAAGGTAGTCGAGAATTACCGATCTAGAATCAGTAGTTTCTCAATTGGTGATAGGCTTCATACCGACACTAAATATCGCGTTATTCGGGGTCTGAATTTATCCACCCCCTAGACCCGATATGCGATACTCATAGACGAACGGACCGGACTGTACGGATATTGTCACTGTCAGGCTCAGTAAAGTTTCAGGATGAGTTCGATCGTCGGCCTCCCTTTCGCTCAATACCTGGGCAGCCGTTACGTACAGCTAGTGCCACTGACGTGCTTGTGGTTAAACCCACTGCCGGCGTATTGACGAGTGTTTAGAGACCCACACAGAGGGTTTCCCTGGTTCGGGCGAAATGTTGTAGAGGCTGTATGGTTTTATGGTAGGGTTCGATCATATACGTGCACTTGTGCATGGATCATGATCGGACGGATAATACTAGTGGGCTTTGGTTTAAGCCGGATCCTAGTATTATATTATTGAATTATTTTCGTCTCGTTGTATTCGTATTCATTCGGAATACGGATGCAGGTATGTATATACGGATGCGGGGTATTCTTGTAATCCGTTACAAGATTACTTTTGAAGATACCATTTCTTTTCTTAGATTAAACATTTGGTTTAATATTTATGTGGAAATTGTGAGGTTAAGTCTTGGCATTTGGTATTGAATGTGGCATGTGTAATTTGGTGACTCATGGTGTGTTTCCTTGTGCCATGTTTGATTCTTTTATTGTTTTGTTTGTGAGATATTTGTGTGGGGGTAGTTCATTACTTGTGCTGGGATTGTTCTTCACTTTCTCAATCACAAATACTTCACAATACTCACAAGAAAATAACAGACATTCTTTTTCTTTACTTGCCAAGTCTTGAGCTCACTTTTTTCATTCACATGGCTTCTTCTTCACCTCCATCCATACCCTCTCATGAGTTGAAAATCCATGGATGTATTGAGACAAAATGATCACACACTCTCTCTACTTCATCTTGTGCATCTAGGCTAGCAAACTGGATGCACGAGTTGCTTCGGTTTTTGAAGCGGGAGCCCATATTACCAATTCTCGATGTGGATCCTCTTCGACGAGGGAGACCAGAGAGCGAACTTGGTCGAGGCAGCCGCAACGAGCTAAGGACAGAGATTGAAGGCCGAAAGACACGGATCAATCGGTATAATCTCTTAAACTCCATTATATAGAACTAGTATAGGGTTAATGGTACGATCCGTTGGTTAGGGTTTCATTAGCGCCGGATTTTAAAAGTTTTTGTTCCGCTTTTGGCCACGGATTGATGGCCGGGACGCTGCCGTAACTTCATCCAACCAGACACTTGAAACAAGAGGGGATGTGGATTCCTTTGAGATATGAATTTACATAATTCATGCAACCAAGAAAATCTGGGTTCCTTATAGACAACAATTTTAGGAATAAGGCTCCATATTTTCAAGTTTGACAACCAAACCGTCCCTCAAGATATTCTCTTGAGCGCGTACTATTAAAATCATATAAATATCTGAAAAGGCGTTTTTTAAGAACTAGCTTACAAAATTATGGGAATGTGAAATATATAAAAATTGTGGAACTATTTTGTAATACAAAACATTAGGGGGGTAATATAAAAAGGATCAAATGCACAAAATCCTATGTATATTCCTTGAAAGACACTTATTATACAAGCGATTTACTAGCAAATATGAAATGCCGTCTTTGGTAATGACCAAAACCCTTAAAGTTACTCTAGTCATTTCAAACAAGCTCTAAAGTAAAATTAGACAACCTAGGATGCTTAAAATATGATTTAAGTATATTTGCAAGTTTTTTGCCGGAGGAGTGTTTGCGCGATATTGCATGCTTGTTGTTTGCTGTGAGCAGGCCTAGCAGAGTAAAACATGAGGACCACCGGCTCTATTTAATAATAATTAAATAAGGGTATAAATGGTATTCAAGATAAACTACAGGGGGTTTTGTGCAATTGAGTCATATGTTTCTCATCTAATTATAATTTCGTCTCAAACGAGGGAAAATAAAAACCAAAATAGAGAGAAAAGAAAAAGGAAAAAAACACTAGTTTTCAAAACCCTAGCTCCAATCTTTGAGAGATGGGGAAGAAGCAGCACAGCAAGGATCGCATGTTCATCACGAAGACGGAGTGGGCCACCGAGTGGGGCGGCGCCAAGGCCAAAGACGCCGGCACTCCCTTCAAGCGCCTCCCCTTCTACTGCTGCTCGTATGATCCCTTTCTTCCTTCTTCAAAACCCTATAAAATTTTGCATATCAGCCCTAATTTGTTTTGTGAATTTTGCAGCCTCACTTTCACCAATTTCGAAGATCCAGTCTGCACTGCGGATGGTAGCGTGTTCGATTTGATGTGAGTTTCTAATTTCTGTTAATTTGATTCGGTTGTAGGTCTGTTTAGGCTAAAAATTATTAATTACTGTAAAATTTATAAATTGCAAATGAAAACCAACTGGAGTTTTGCGGAGCTGTCTAAACTTGAACTCCGAATTCCTACTTATACCCTGTTTGTCATTCATTTTGAGTTTAGATAGCTGGAGTAATCTTGGCCTAAAACTCCAATCCAACATCACTTTACTATACTCCGGATAATGAGAAGAAAACGCCAGTTGGGAGTTGAGATAACTCCAACTAAAGTTTTCTAAACTCCAAAATTTGTGAAGAGAACTTCCATTTTGGAGTATTCCTCCAAAACAATATTTTGGAGTTTAGAAAACTTCAAAGCCAAACACCCATCTAAGTTAAGTTTTTTTAAAAAAATGGATGTTGGGCCTTGCAAACTAGAGTTTGCATAATCTCTAAGGTCTTGTTTGGATATGGAGCTAGGATAACTGTATTTTATTTTTAAGTGGAGTTAGAGGGATGCAAACTATGGTTTGTAAGCCCCAACCTCCATTTTTGGAGTTTGCAAAACTTTGATCAGATTGGAGTTGAGATAACTGCAGTTATCCCAACATTTAGGCTGAGATAACAACCGTTATCTCAACTCCAAAATGATAGCCAAATAAGCCAAAGTTAGGATTTTGAGGTTTGGCTTTGCTAACTTTATGAAACTGCAGTTTAGAAAACTTAACTCTATTCCCAAACAGGGCCTAACTTAAAGTTAAGTTTGGGAACCGAATTAAGTTTTCTAAACCGCAGTTTCATAAAGTTAGCAAAACTTAACTCCAAAATGCTAACCTTGCCTTGTTTGGCAACCATTTTGAAGTTGAGATGACCGGATCTTGAGATAACCGCAGTTGCCTTGACTCCAATCTGACCAAAGTTTTGTAAACTCCATTTTTGGAGTTTGGGGCTTGCAAACCATAGTTTGCATCCTCTCTACCTCCACTTAAAAATAAACCATAAATATCCTAATATATCCAAACAGTGTCTAAAAATAAACTCCAGTTTTCTCAACTCCATGTCCAAACAGGGCCTAAGTGGAGGCAGCATTGTGCAAACCAGAGTTTTCATAACCTTAAAGTCCACTTAATGAATAACTATAGTTATCCTAACTCCAAAACCAAACATGCAGTCAACGTATTTCAACTTAATATTGTATGTTGTTTCGTAATTTAGCGTTAAAATTGACACCATACTAACAAATAACAATTTCAGTTGACAAAGAATGATGGTATTAAACTGAAAGATCCAGAAAATTCTTGATGTTTATTTACACGGTAAAAGCTCATGGTACAATTTATTAGGTTTATGATATTTTTCTGCAAATGCAGAAAGTGAAATTTTGAGCCGCCTTTATATTATTGTTGTGAGGTTTGAGTTTGTTGAGTGTTGGGTGCAGGAATATTATGCCATATATTAAGAAATATGGGAGGCATCCGGTTACAGGCCGAGAGCTTAAGCAACATGATCTCATTCCTCTCACATTTCACAAGAATTCAGATGGTGAGTTAGAATTACCCATAATTTTATCTTACTAGCTTAATAGATTTGTGAATTTACTTAAACAAAATATATTTTGTTTTATGTAACCCATGTTGGAACCCTAGTGATTCTTTCGCTGTGGCGTTGAATGTTAACTGATGTCTCTCTGGATAATAGTTTTGTTCACTATAAGCCTGCTTATTTATAAGTTGACTAGTTATTCTAGTCAATGTTGAAAATAGCGACAGCGTAAAGCGTAACGCTCCGCCATCAAATAGAAAACACGCAAGTACTGTAACGTATAGCGTAGGCTATGAAGTTTATTAATAATTTAATTTAATAGTTATAGTAATGTAAAAAATTATAAAATTACTCTAAAAATTAAGGATTTTTTTTGAAAAATATCGAAGCAACTACTAAGCACTAGTATACCAACAATTTTTCTAATGTTTAATCAATGAGTTCATACTTCTATCCATCTTCAATAGTTCATAAGAATGGAATATAGTCATCCACGATATATAAATCGACAATCCACTTAAGTATTTAGAAGTCAAAATAACATAAACAAATAATTTAAGTATTTAGAACGTCATATATGCATTAATGGTCTCGGATAGCCTCGAAAGAGGTAGACGATGGCCTCAGAGGTCAATAATGCGACAAGTCCTTGGATGGTCTTGGTTGGGAAGATCAATTAAGGGGAAAGAAAGGGAGAAAAGGTGAAAGAGTAGCGATGATCTTCTAGGTGATCGATTTGAATTTCTGAATGCTTTTGTTTATGGGTTTAAGAGATTCGGATCAGATTTTTCAAAAAAAAACCCTGTCAAAAGCCCTATACTTCATAACTTAAATAGCTTAAGCTATTTATAAAAAATAGCGTAAGCTATGATGTATTCATGCTATATGCAATGCTATGTAGCGGAATAATCCTTGCTACGCTATGTAGCAAGCTATTTATGCTACGCTATAATATAGCGTGCTATTTTCTACTATGATTTTTGCCTTTTTGCCGATTGACTAATCTTCTTGTGGTTTCTACTTGTCACATTTTTCCTGGATGTGATTCTTATGAAATTATCGGCGACACCACACATAGCTAGAATGTAGATTTCCATACTTTATTGAGAGATTAAACACAATAAAAAGATTGTAATTAAAGATAATCCTGTGATACAAGGACTGTCTATAATCCTTATGGAACACGATTGGAGGTAAATAGGGTTAGGAAATTTGATCGATATAATATCATATTTGAAAACACTCAAATGAGCGATCCTTTTGACTAGATATTACAGATGCTGGTAAGCAGAAATCTTTAGTGAACCTTTAACACCTAGTACATAAATTAGCGCTTCCTCTAATGACATTGTAATATATATAGAGTGTGAACTGAATAACTTGAACAAAGATTTTATTTTCCAATTTTGCTTTGGCCTTTAGCTGGTGTTATGAACCTTAGGAAATTTCTTAACTTGAGGAAATGTCGTAACTTGAGGAAATGTCTTATATATCATGATTGACTTTGTAATGCTGTGTAGTCAAACATATGCTATTGCTGTTAAACTTGCATTACGATTATGAGTCCCAACCTTTTATGACATTATGCATGCAAAATTTCTAGACTGTATTCAGCTTGAGAATTAATTGAATCTGTGTATTGGGCATAGTTAACATAAAAAAGTAATAACCCATATATTTTCCTATATAGAACTTTCATATGTATGCAAACATTATACTTTCCAATTCCGGAACATTGAATTTGGTATTCCCAGAGAAAATCAAGTTTCTTGGTTAATTAGTGACCACTTGATGGAATTTGAATATCTAACTCTTATTTTATGTTTCAAAAACTAGACAATGAATCGAATTTCTAAAATGTCAAGCGAAAAATTATTTCTATGATGGAAGTCAAAATTTAGAGTTATGTATGTATACATAAGTACTAGCAATCATAGCTATTAGCTAAACCATAATTTGCTCCATTCTGATTTTCAAAAGAAGCTTATCCCTATCGTATCTAGTTCCATATCTAGGAGCGTATCACTTTCCTCTTTTCGTTCCATGTATGGTGTCATTATGCTCTTTAGGTAACCTTGGTGTTGGGTTTAACAAAAGGATTTGGTGACTGATTAAATAGAGTTATAGGGGTTATGTATTAGGGATTTAAAAATGTCCATAAAGAGGTGTGCTAGGTCTTTGAGGTTAAAAAGAAAACACGACACTTCTCTTTTCACAATTTACAAAAAGGTAAATCCTAAGTGGCATGGATTTAGACACAAATATAGAACACGATACGAGTTGAATTCTTAGGTTCGCTAATTATCAAATGTTTAGGATACGCCGTACGATTTGTTGGGAGATTTTAAGCTTTTATTACACACCTACCCACAGCAGCAGACCTAGAAATCTGAGTTAGACGGCACCGCATGCAGAAGGCTCCATTGAAAATTCCAAGTGCATAATTTCAAAGGTTATTTTAATTGAAAATATATAATATAAATTTTAATTGATTTAATAAAAAATAAAAAATATCGTTTACAATACTTTTGGAAGACTTTATAACGTAAACTATAATAACATAGAAATCACGCTTTTGGAGAAAGCAAGACAAACTAATTTTACTGCAATTATGATGTACGTATATGCACCACATGTGTGTGTATTCAGAGTTATGTGCATGAAGAAATTTCCAAGTGTAAATTTATGTTAGAGAAATAGAATAGTAATGTTGATGTAAAACATTTGAAGTTTTTATTATTTTTTTTGTGACTTTTTCTTGGGAAAGAAGAGCACACAATGAATCATTAGATTTTGGTTATCATAGCAGTGATGATCTATGAAACAAGATTTTATTTAAAATATTATAATATCTTCTCATTTTTCAATTCAGACCTAACTTTTTTATTGACAAAAAGTACGCAATAGGATTTAATACAAAGTTAATTAAAACAAAAATCAAATCATGTCAATGGTGGGGATTGTATCCATGACCTCTTGAAAATATCACATACAACCACTTGAGCAATGGTTTCATTATATTGTGTTTATGAACATATAACACACACACACTCTCTCTCTCTCAACAACACAAACATACACACACATACTCTCGTATATATTATCGCGTTAATAGATCGAAGCAGTGATATCTTTTTCCGTAAAATCTTGGTGGGGGCATGTGCCCCCGTTGACCTCTACGTGGGTCCGCCCTGCCCACCCACCCCCCACACCCCACACACATACATACGACTAATCATAATAACACAACTTCATCATATTTGCATATCTAAACTAAAAATACAAATAATTTGTTGGTGTTGATGCATAGATAGTTGATGTTTTAGTTTTCATACATGTTAGATACATCTAAAATGTAATTTTTAGGACATGCCAAAAAGAGTTTTACAATTATCATCATAAATCCGAAAGAATTCTGAATGGATACATATCTGATACGCATACGTCTCCTTGACAATGAATCCACACAACATAGAAAACCTATATGTAGAAGTGTTGGTACAAAAATAATGGTAAGGTTGGATGGTGTTGTTTATTAGAGAACCTATATGTAGAAGGATAGGTGACTGCGGTTAAGGAAGCATTATACCTTTATATTGAAGAATAGAAGATTACACTTTCAATGTTGAGATAACTAAACCAATGCTTATAATAAGAGTGTTACTTTGAAATAATACTATGTTTGGACGTTAGAGGTTCCATTAATCATCCATCTCGCCGAATGTCTCCATGTTACTCTTTTCTACAACCATTATCTATAACGTATCAACGCTGGATTTATACTCAGCTTTGGTACGATTGGTGTGCATTTGTTTCTTAGTCCATGGGTGTAGTGGCTGATAATCTTCTTATTATGTAGCCCTTGTAAAGATCATATGAATACAGACTCTGGATAATGATAGAGATTTTAAGATGCATGTATATTGCATCATCAACACTTGTTGTCTGGATTACTGAGTCATAGTATGATAATTGTTAGATCTCACCAAATTTCTCTTGTTTCCTTTTTCTATGGCATTTTCTCATAAGGTAGTGCTCGACATGGTGGCAGAGGTTGTAATTTTAACAAGGAACGATGAAGGACTAGATCTAGAAGACATGTACTACCAAAAGTAAACATAAGGAAATGAGGAGAAATGTGCGATGTGGCGTTCAGAAATAGTCTCATTCTCATATTAGTACCGATGGATGATCTTACACCTATTAAACAAATATTAAGCATTTCAGAAGCTAATCAAATGAACTGTTCCAAGATTTTTGCACAGAACTGATTCACTATAGACATCCTTGGGCCATAAGATCATAAAATTATTAGTGAACAATAAGTAAAGACTATATATATGAAACTTAAGATAGAAAACATGTCATACACAACCTCAAACATCCAGCCAGTTACAAGACTACTTGAGTGATCTACATTGTACCTGATGTTGCACTGTACAAAGTAACATTAGTAATTCATGTTGTATCATAATTCTAATGTAGCAATATCTTTCGTGGTGTTCCCTGTGTTTGTTGCTGTATCAGTAGATTTGTTTCCATTAAGTTGCAGGACATTTTCACTAATTATTTAATTTATTACCTGTGAGCTGATATGATTGTTAATCCCAATACTTTTACCTGCAGGGGAATTCCATTGCCCTGTTCTGAATAAAGTCTTCACAGAATTCACACACATCGTTGCTATTAAAACCACAGGCAATGTGTTCTGTTATGAGGTAATGTTAGTGATTGCATGTTTAATTTTGCATGAGCTAAATTCAATGCTTTAGCCCCACCCAGCTTAATTTTATGTTTCAGGCAATTAAAGAACTTAACCTCAAAACCAAAAATTGGAAGGAGTTACTTACAGATGAGCCATTTACAAGAGATGATTTGATAACAATTCAGGTAAACTATTAGAGATGCTTTTTCATATTTTATCATGACTCGAGCATGACAAATTTCTTTTCTCGAACCCCTCCATGCAGAATCCTAATGCTCTTGATAGCAAAGTTCTTTTGGAATTTGATCATGTCAAAAATGATCTTAAACTTGAAGATGAAGGTGAGTACACAAGCTCATACGTGTCTAATAAACTTGAGATTTATGCTCATAAAATGATATGGGTTCCTCTTCTCTTTATCCCCATAGATTTAATGAGAATGAAGGAAGATCCAACCTATAATATAAATGTAACTGGCGATATTAAGCAAATGCTTAAGGACCTAGGGACTGAGAAGGGAAGACAGGCTGCTTTACTCGGTGGAGGTGGCAGCAAAGCTCAAAATGAAAGAGCAGCTGCCCTTGCTACCATTTTAGCTGCAAGATCTCGTCTGAAAGAGAAGAATTCAAAGTCCGGTACAAATGAAGAACCAAAAGCCACTCAATCTTTCAGCATTGTGGATGCTGCATCTGCTTCAGTCCATGGAAGAAGCGCAGCAGCAGCTAAAGCAACATCTAGTGATAAAACTGCAGCTCGCGTTGCTTTGCACATGGCGGGTGAGCGAGCACCTGTAAATGCAAAACTAGTACGTTTTCTTCTCTGTGTATCTTACTTTTACTAATCTCTAGTGCATTCTTTATGTTTGGTACTCATATTTACAGTATTTTATTATCTTTTCAGGTGAAAAGCCAATACACTACCGGAGCGGCTTCACGTTCCTTTACATCTACTTCGTATGACCCAGTAACCAAAAATGATTTCGAATATATTAAAGTCGAGAAGAATCCTAAAAAGAAAGGGTATGTTCAGTTACATACAACACATGGAGACTTGAATCTAGAGCTGCACTGTGATATAACACCGCGAGCATGCGAAAATTTCCTCACTCTTTGTGAGCGTGGTTACTACAATGGGATAGCTTTCCATCGAAGCATAAGGTATGGGAACATAATATGTTAGCATCATTCGTTGCACCTTTTCTTTTCATTTATTTCATCATTTGCAAATAATATGCAATAATACTTCTTTAGGAACTTCATGATTCAAGGCGGGGACCCCACAGGCACTGGAAAAGGAGGGCAGTCTATTTGGGGAAAGCCTTTCAAAGATGAACTGAATTCAAAACTTTTGCATTCTGGAAGAGGTGTTGTCAGCATGGCTAACAGTGGGCCCCACACTAATGGTTCCCAGTTTTTCATATTGTACAAGTCCGCTAACCATCTTAACTTTAAGCATACAGTATTTGGTGGAGTGGTTGGTGGCATGACCACTCTTACAGCTATGGAAAAGGTTCCTGTTGATGACAGTGACTGGCCTTTGGTGAGCAAACTTGCTTGTATTTTTTAAATTAATTTAAGGCTTAATTCCAGAAAACTACCAAATTCTTTGCTTTAATACGAGAACTACGAAATTCTCTCGAAATTACGAGAAACTACCATGTTTTGTGGTAGTTTCTTGAAATTATTGCTGATCTGGCACTTTATTTATGGTAGTTTTTCGTAGTCTTTGAAAGTTCTGTGGTAGTTTCATTTAGTTTGTGAAAGTTTTGTGGGAGTTTCTTGTATATTTAACAAGAATTTGGTAGTTTTTCATAATCAGGCTAAAGTATTTGGTAGTTTTTCGAATAAAGCCTAATTTCAATCCTCATTCCTCACCGCTCATAATCAGTCTAAATCTAATGTTTGTCAGCAACTTATTGCTTACTATTAGGGTAATTTGTTAAAAATTGCCTGTGGTCTACCCACTTCGCCAGAAATCAATCCCAATAAATTTAGCCCCATACCTCCTGTACCGTTGTACTTTAAAACATACATCATCATTATCTTTCAAAGGAAACTGATTAAGGAACCATCACACGATCAGTGACCTCTCACGTGACTTTTATTGTAAAAATATATTCCGAAAATTCCCTGAGCAGCTCACCTTTCTTCATGTATAATTAGATCGTAAATTTTTTGGGGGAAACTAGAAAGAAACAAGATTGAGATGATTTTGGTAGAAAATTGCAATAGGTAAAGTAGTAGTTGTTACCTTGAAAAATCAGCAACCAAGAAATTTCTCAATTTGTGAAAAATAATAGCGAGAAATTAGGGAATTATATTGAAAAACCCCAAATTATCACCCTGTTAATTTCCGGTCCAAAAAGCTCCAATCTTTATGGTAACTCCAATCCCATTATGAGAACTCCAATCTTATTAACAAACAAACAAAAAGTCTCCTATCTTCTTCTGGGATTTCCAATCAACTGCAAACAGGGTTTAGAAGAGGTAGTTAAGATGGAGGAAGGGTCATTGGGTTTAGAAGAGGCAGTTAATGCAAATATTAACGCCAGCGTGTTCAGACACATAAGCTGTATTGGGTTCGAATCCTGCTCTTGCCTTGCTGTGGCCTATTTTTAAACACAATTACACTAGAACTGTTACAATAACGTCTTACTATGTGCATCACATTATTTTTTTGATCGAAGTTGATTTTGTTTGTTAGGTTAACTTTTTTTTTAACCCTTTACACAAGAGATCAGGTGCTATATTCCACAAATGAGAATCAATGTCATGAGATTACAAACTGGGCATGATGCCTGCACTCTTTACCTCTAATTGGTAATATGTGTTCCCCCCTTTGGCTTTATATGTCTGAAACATAAGTATAATTTCCTGTAGCAAGGTTATCGTCTTCCTTCATTTTCGTGACTCCTTGGGAATTTTGGAGAATATACCTTTGTTACTTGACCTTAAGCTGACCAATAAGGCATATTTTCCTGTTTTGGAAGTTGGGAACATACCCTCTATGATTAGTAGCAGGATTCTTGGCTGTAATATAATTGGAGGTGAGAAATTTGGTAATAACTGAGTTACTTTTTAGGTCAAAATGTGAACTTGAAGTTTTGTCAAAACTTTTTATGGAAACTTGTCCACTATACCAAAGACCCCTTTAATGAAAATGATTTTCTGATGAGGACAGTAAGGGATGTATTGTTATTTGGGATTATATAAAGTATGTTTCATCCTTATTTTCGGAATTTCTGCAAGCAAGTGAACTTATTAAATCAATTCATGCATTCAATCATTTGAATGGATGCCCCCTGCTTTTGCTTTTTGGCATTAAATTATGCATATATTGCATTCTCCACAGCCAATAGCAAGAATTTAATGAATCATTCTGAATTCTGTTATCTTGTACAAATACTTCCACTTTTATAATTTCGTAACTAATTTATGATCATTGTTTCTTGAAGGAGGAAATAAAGATAACAAGTGTCACGGTCTTTGTGAATCCATACACAGAACCAGATGAAGAGGATGAGAAGGAGAAAGCAGAAGTGGAAAAGAAAGCAGTTGATGATGATAACGTAAGTTTCATTTATTCATTTAGCAGGATTATATTTTATGACAGTTTATTGACATTTTTTGGAAAGTGCCTTTATGACTTATTGACCTGCTTTCGTGTCTAAGAGTTGAATGTACTTGCTAAAGTATATTTATAGCATTTCCATTTTCTGCTTCTTCGACTAGAAGTCTATTCTTAAAGTGAGGTTGCATAAATGACAGCATTGTTCCCTATGAGCTTGCCTTCATGATTTTTTGGAGCCCTACCCATTATCAAAACCTTCATGATTCTATATTTAGCTCTGCTATTTATAAATTGCAGGATACCCTTCATCATTGCTGTGTAGTGTATAGCATGACCCCATCTTAGTTTTAACAAAACTATACCAACTCTAACAGGCGTTAAAATTTTCTGATGCTGCTTCTTCCCCCCCAAGAGCCCTTGCTTTCCTACCATATTATCCACCACTTTTCACTGCACTGTATATTCAACACTCTCACAGAGGGTATTTTGGAAAGACAAATCTGCACTGCACAGATGATTACTGTTTTCCATATAAAGTTGAGAAATGAAGAATAAAGGGGTAACTTTAGGAAATTCCCTAAAGTGGAGGTTTCAAAAGTAAGCTATCTGTCGACAGTTTGATTGATCGGCAACAGCCATCTTGATCTCCAAATCCTTTACGCGTACAAGAATTTTCATGTGTTTCTGATACCATTTCCCATTGCATTGGTGATTGCAAAATTAACGGTTGTCGATAATCGAACATATCACAACCTTAAATGAATGGGCAAAAGAATATCCAATAGGTATGACAATTGGTGTATCCATAATTTAGGACATGAAGATCAATATGGCCCGTGCCGAGCGTCCAAATCCAAAATATTGATGTATGGTTAGCCATATTGACCGCCATGCCACTGTATGAAATTTCCTATTGTGCCACCTTACGCTAACTACTAAGCATTTTCTGTGAAGTTAGGATAAATTGCTACCATGTAAATATACTAATATGAGATTCTGCTATATGGAACAAAGGAACAGGGATTTCCAGTAACTTAGCCTATGAAATCTGGCTGGCTGTGGTTGACTACCAGTTGTAAAATTTTGTCAAATCTCACTGGAAAGCTTGATATCGCGGAATACCATTTCATCAGAAAAATACTTAAATGATAATGATCATCATAGATCCTTCCTTGCTAACTTATATAAAAATAAATAAATTTTGCAGGATAAGGTGGGTTCATGGTTCAGCAATCCGGGCACGGGCGCAAACGGGTCTGGGGCCGGGGGTGGCGGCGTCGGTAAATATCTCAAAACAAAGAACCCGGTGACTGAAGCTATGGGCGACGACTCTAGCAAGAAGAGGAAAGTAGAAGTCTCAAGCGTCGAATATAAGAACTTTTCTGGCTGGTAACTAAAACTTCAGTGAGTTGCATTTGCTAGTTAAGATCAAAGGGCAAAACCACTGATGCTTCTGCTGTAACAACTAGAGAGAGAAAGTGGGAGTTGGGAGTAATTCTTGTAATGTTATTGTTATTTTTTTCGCCCTTTGCTGCTTTTTTTTTTTTTACCGTTGAAGTGTATCCTGAGATGTATATATTTTGATAAAGGAGGAAATGAGAACCGTTTCATATTGAGATACATATGTTTTGTAGAATTGTCATCGATCTAGACACTGGGTTTAAAAGCGTATATATGAATATTCTGCCAGTTCTTAAAACTGTTTTCAGAGGGGAAAGAATCTTTTATTTTTTGCAAGTTGCTTTTTGTTATGTTTAGTAATTATATATCTCAATGGTGCCGCGTAGCAAAAATTTTGAGGTTTTAAAATCAGTCGTGTTATGCTACTGATGTGGGAGAAAACCATATATTGATCATATCTTCATAATTATCCTTTTTATCTTTCATTCTATTTTTCAAATTAAGTGTTTTGTATGCTATATTATTATTTTTGAGTTCTATGGCGCTGAGGTTGGTCACAAGGCAAAATAGGAAAAATAGAACGATGGGTTTCTGAGTATTGCGAAGGGATCCATCTTGGAACTGGGTCATGCGGCTGCAGGTCGATCGTTGAGTTCAACTCCACTGAAACCTTTATTTCAATATTGGTTCTAAAAAGAAAAAGAAAATTACTTAGGTAAACTACTAGCAATAAATAACTTAGGTTCATAATTAATTTCATTAATTTTGCTGATCCCAGCAGTAGAACAAGGACAAGCTTGTGAGCCAAAGGCAAAAGTTACTGAGTCATTGAAAAGCTGACAAGTTGGTTTAACCTAGGGGAGCAAGGTTTGAAAATTAATGCTCAAAGAAATACATTTAAAATCCATAAAACTCGTGACGATGAAGAAATTTGTTTCGATTAATTCGACATCTCTTAAAATAATTACGATTGAGACAAAAATCTAGCTATAGAACCGTGATTTAGCATGTGAGGTATGTAATGAATGATTATAGAGCAAATGTTCACCAACACAGGGGGCATAAAAAATGTGGATTTTTAAAATAAAAAAATAGGCTTATTATCTATAATCCGACCAAAAAACAATCATGCCGGTAATTATGACAACTGCAATAAAATCCATATGTGCCATCTTATCAAATCCGACAACATCAAGCAGTGCTCCATCATCAATAAAAAAGCCAACATTAGCATTTTCTTAACAGAAAATATGACAACCTTCGGAATCAACTCTTCAATCTTTGTCTTTTGTTATCACTATGTAATGTGATGAATATGTGCATTATTTTATAATATTTAATTTGCAAATTGCTGGCGTTGAATGAGTAAACAAATCCAAATGAGCCGGCCTGGACCCTTTGGAGATTCTGGTCAATGAGTAAAATAAAAATAATTTACAATTTTTTGCATAACCTTTTTATTGCAAAATATATGTATATATATAATATTATTGGTATGATGCATATTTTTAACTAGTAATCTCATTTACTACATACATGCATATTATTTTTTTTGATAAAAGTATTTAAGGCAGGTAGAATAAGTTAATTATACTGGTGTAGGGTGTTTTTCCTCACCCCATTGAGATGGGAATACGCGCGCGCTTGTCAGGCGTACTACAGATTCCTCCTGTCTAAGGTAGGCGGGGGTTTATTGATTGTGGGGATCCGAATTTCCGGCAGTCGCGGACTAAGCTGCCATTAATTACCCCTCGCCTTTGGGGCGAGAGAACTTACGATTAACGGGTTAAACTGGTCATTCGAACTCAATGTGCAGTGTTGTGTTTTGGAGGGGTTTTGGATATATCGGGGCCCCGCAGAGTTTTTACGGGGGTTCCGCTACCCGGATAGCGGGCTGGGGGGCAGCCCCCTTGCGAGGTGCAGGGCAGCGCCCCGGCCCAAATTTTTTTGAGGGACGGTGTTGTGGAGTGTGTGTGTATCTATATATATATACATGTATACATATATATAAAAAGGGGAAAAGCGTCCAAAGGGCGTATGGGGCCAGCGCCTCACATGCCTAGCACTTAGGTGCTGTGCACTTAGGCGCTAGCGCATCACGTGTCCGACACATGGGCGCTGGGCACTTGAGCGCTGTGCGATTAGACGCTCGAGCGCTAGTGTACCACATGCCCGGCACGTGGGCGCTAGGCGCTCGGGCGCCGACGAGGAAAAAGGGCTTTTAGCCCCAGAAATGGGATTTAAACTCCCGAAAGAGAAATTAGAGGGGAGTTAAAACACCTAAGATGTTTTTGGAGATGCTGAAACGGGCTTCTCTCTTGAGCTCTGGATCTTTCCAAAGTGGGATTTTTAGGAGATGGGTCTCCTTCTTCCTCCTCTTTTGGCTGGATCTTGAAGAACAAGAAGTATGAGATTTTAAAAATCTCTTATTTTTAAGATCTGATGAGAGATCCGAGTTCCCTTTGTGGGTTTCGTGGTAGAAAACTATTTAGTTTTGGAAAAGAAAGAGTAAAACTCTTGATTTAATTCATAAAGAGAAGAAGGTTTTTAGAACCTTGAGGAAGGAGAAAATCACAGATCTTGATTCTTTTGGAGAGAGAAAAAAGTTGTGAGATATTTTCATTATCTTTGCCTTTATAGGCTATACACTTTACATATAGCCCCTCGGGCTTTACACAAATGGCATTTTGGTCATCCCATGGCTCATGTGCCATTTCTTTTTGCACATAAGCCATGGGCTTTACAAAAATTTGGCTTTATGCCCATTCATGCATAAAAAATTACATTAAAAAAACATTTATTACATGATTTCATTTTGGGCATGGAGGAGGGCCGGCTGCTTCATGTTCGGACTCGACCTGGGCATGAGTCCACTTGATCCGGGCTTGGGCCCACTTGGCTTGGGGTTGACCTTGACTTTGACTTGGTCAACCGGGATGCAATTTTCGACCCTAACAAAGTGCTCCGTATCAATAAATGCACACCACATATGTAGGTTGTATGCATGAAATTGATGGATCTTCTTTCACGTGGAGGCGACTTGCTTTGGTTCCCACTTTTTGGGATGTACCGCCGTTTTGACGACATAGATGGTCGACGCCTGACGCGTCTCCAAGATGGAGTGTCCGTGGTAGACGTTTCCCTCTCGGTGTGATTTAGTAAACGTGCCCCCGGCATGGAGTGTCCCTGGCACGGAGTGTCCGTGTTGGACGTTTCCCCGATATAGAGTGTCCGTGTTGGACGTTTCCCCGAGACGGGGTGTCGTTGTTGGACGTTTCTCCGATGCGGAGTGTCTGTGTTGGACGTTTCCCCGATGCAGAGTGTCGCTGGTCGACGTGTCCCCGGCACGGAGTGTCTGTATTGGACATTTCCCCAAGACGGAGTGTCGTTGTTGGACGTTTCCCCGATACGGAGTGTCTGTGTTGGATGTTTCCCCGAGACGGAGTGTCGTTGTTGGACGTTTCCCCGATGCGGAGTGTCTGTGTTAGACGTTTCCCCGATGCAAAGTGTCGCTGGTCGACGTGTCCCCGGCACGGAGTGTCTGTGTTGGACGTTTCCCCGAGACGGAGTGTCGTTGGTTGACGTGTCCTCGAGACGGAGTGTCTGCTTGACTTTTCCCCGTTACGGAGTGTCGCTGTTGGACGTTTCCCCGGTACGGAGTGTCGCTGGTCGACGTGTCCCCGGTACGGAATGCCGCTGTTGGACGTTTCCCCGGTACGGAGTGTCGCTGGTCGACGTTTCCTCGAGGCGGAGTGTCGGCTGGTTGACGTATCCTCGAGACTGAGTGTCTGCTTGACGTTTCCCCGTTACGGAGTGTCGCTGGTCGACGTTTCCCCGAGGCGGAGTGTCGGCTGGTTGACGTATCCCCGAGACGGAGTGTCTGCTTGACGTTTTCCCGTTACGGAGTGTCTGCTTGACGTTTCCCCGAGACGGAGTGTCGGCTGGTTGACGTATCCCCGAGACGGAGTGTCTGTTGTTTGACGCAGAGGTCGATGTTGGAATTGGTTGGTTTGATTTGTTTGATTTGAGTTGACATCAGCATCGCTATACTGGAATATGGTACCAGGAGCGAATTATCATCTGTCTTTGAGAGGATTTGGGAATTGGTTTTTTTTTTGTATTTGGCATCTGCATTGCTGCACTGGAATAATGCCAGGAGCAATTCATCATTTGCCCCGAGAGGATTTGGGAATTGATGGCTTAGGAGGCAGGTTTATATCCCTATCACCTAAGGCTTTTCAATTTTATTGGCCGTAAGGGTCCCATAAAAGCATTTTCTCCCTACGAGTCGAAAGGATCTCGTAGGTGTATTTTCTCCTTAGGAGTCTCTTCCCGCCAAAAATTTCTGCGCAAAGAGCCTAAGGTATCAAATGGCAGCGATATGTTTAAGAAAATGCGAACCAGTATTTTCTGAGCTGCATTTTGACAAACTCCTGAATGAGAAACAGCTAAATTCTGATGGTATCGAAAGCGTCTCAAAAAATCCTTCGATTTGATATATTATGGGCCACATAATTCATCTGGGATCAAAAGTTATGGGGCATCACGTGCCCACACGTGACCGGGCATCACGTGCCCACACGTGCCCATTTACAGGTAAAGCCTGTAGGCACTGAATAAAATAAATAATTAAATGGGGTCACGTGCCATCACGTGATAGGCCTTTGAAAACCCACTGAAGAAAATTAAAAGTGTAATAAAACAATCATGAATATCCCAATGGGAGATCACGTGACCACACGTGACCAAAGGTCACGTGCAGACACGTGATGGGTTCCTAAGCTCTCTGAATTAATAGAATTAAATTCTAATTAAATAATTAATCAGTGGGGTCACGCGCCAACACGTGATGGGCTCTCAAACCCTCTGAAATAATAAGAATTAAATTCTAAACAATGGGGTCACGTGCCAACACGTGATAGGCATCTAAACTCATTAAATAGAGTTAAAAAGTATGATAAAATAAAAGAAAAAACCCCAATGGGGCATCATGTGCCAACACATGACCAAGGGCCGCGTGCTGACACGTGATAATTCCCGAGTTCTTTAAAAACAACAGAATTAAATGCTTAATCGAGGGGGTTACGTGTCAACACGTGATGTGATCCTAAAATCTCTGAAATAATAGAATTAAATTCTAATTAAAGGAAATCAAAAACCCTAACTGGAAAAATATTTCTTTAAATCTTTCCAAACAAAAAGGATGGTGTTCTGTAAAATGGAGCACCGTTGGATTAAAAATCCAATGGTGATTAAAAATCACCAATTTATGGAAAGATTTTATATAAGGAAAGATTTCCCTAAAATTTGAATAACAGATAAAAGATCTTTTGGATTAAAAATCCAATGGTGAATAAAATTCACTGAGTGATCTAAAAGATCATATTGATTACGAAAAACAAACAAAATCTTTTAATAAAAGATTGACTAAACAAATTGATTCCTTTTTTTCTTCTATAAATAGGAGCCAAGAAGAGAAGAGAAGGGATCTACTTTTTGGAGATAACAACAACAGAGGGAAAAAAGAGAGGAGAATTTAATTCTCAAGAGAGAAAACCCTAGGTGAGAAAAGAAAAGGGATCAAAACTTCAAAAAAGAGAATTTAATTCTCAAGATCTAAGAGTTTAACTCTTCTGTATAAAAGAACTTAGTTCTTCCTCTCGTTGAAAATGTGCAGAAGCACATCTCCCCATAAGCTGAGAATTTAATTCTCACCGGGTTGAGATCCTACCATGCAGATCCAAAACTTAGAGGGGGAATTGAGTTTAGAGAATTTAATTCTCCCAAAGATAAAATTAGGGTTCAACCCTGCATGAGAATTCAATTCTCCCAAAATTATAGGAATTTAATTCCTCCAAGATAGAACTAGAGTTTAACCCTATATAAGAATTTAATTCTTTCACATACATGGGAATTTAATTCCTCTAAAACATAATTAGGGTTTAACCCTACAAGAGAATTTAATTCTCAAAATAAAATAGGGAGATTTAAAAGATCTCTGTGTATGAAAAGAACTAAGGTCACGTGTCCCCACGTGACCCCTGAAGAGATCCCCAGAAATGAGAAGGAAAAAACTTTGAGGCAACGCCTCACATGCTCCCACATGACTTACAAAACACAGAAAGAAAAAGCAAAGGAAATGAAGGCTTTGGGCGCTCTCACGTGTTGCCACGTGACCCCTTGGCAAACGCTTTAACAATTAGCGCATCACGTGTCAACACGTGATGCTCAAAATAAAAATATAAAAAATGTTTAACACTTAATTGCAGAACAAAGAAAGGAATCTGGTCCTACCTTTAGGCGTCCTCACGTGACCCCTTTCACTTTAGTGTTTAACACTAATTCGAGAGCCTTATTTCCAGTGTTTAACACTGTTGTTTCCTAGTGCTTAAACACTAATTTGAGAGCTTTATTTCTAGTGTTTAACACTACTGTTCTCTAGTGTTTAACATTACTTTTAGCCAAATTGGCTAATTTTCCAGAGGCAAAAGTCCTTCCTCCAAATGAATCTCAAAATTGAGGAAATCAAAGATGAAAATGTTTAGCATTGCTGAATAATATGGGCTTGAACCCAGACAAATGTTTAATGGTCCAACAAAGAGCCAATATTTCTAATCTAATTGGACTTAGCCCAAACTGGCCATAAGTCCTCAATTCAGATTTAACTGAGCCAATGTGCTTATAATCTAATAAATTGATCGTAGTTCCAAATTGGACTACAGATCCCCAAATCCACTTTGGTTCGAGGGAACATCTCTTCACTCCTTTGATATTTGTCGTTGTAATCTTTCAACGTCTTCAAAGAGGTGACGGGTCTTGACAACCACACATTTCACGGACTATGATGTCCTTAACCTTGACTGTGAGGTCTTTAAACTCACGGACTATGATGTCCTTAACCTTGACTGTGAAGTCTTTAAACTCACGGATTATGATGTCCTTAACCTTGACTGTGAGGTCTTTAAACTCACGGACTATGATGTCCTTAACCTCAACCGCGATGTCTTTAAACTAACATTGGACCACTATGTCCTTAAACTGGTATTGGACCACTATGTCCTTAAACTAAACAATAGAGTTCAAATGCTCTTTTGTTGGATCTAAATGATCCTGTTAAGTTGATCTTAGTCTAAAATTAGACTAACGTGTCCTTAACAAACGTTGAGTTGATCTTAGTCTAAGATTAGACTAACGTATCCTTAACGAACGTTTAAGTTGATCTTAGTCTCAAATGAGACTAACGTATCCTTAAACCCAAACACCCAAACCCAAATCTAAGAAAATACGGATTTGGACTAATCCACATCCTACGGGCGACAACGTAAATTAGTTTCTGTATACAATCCACGGGCAACCAAACACAAAACAAACACCCACGACACGAAGTGACCATCCGAAGAAAGAGAAAGTTGTTACCGCGATGCGGTAGCGTAATTAACTGCAGGGGCTTGCGCCTGCAGGGAAGAGCGTCCCCACAATCAAAAACCCCTCGACGAGGGGGAATCTGACGAAGTCTGCTACAACGGCCGCATCCGTTTAAACTTTCGATACATGGTGTCATAAATCAACTTGGCATCTTCGGAGAGGTGGACGGATAACACCAATTAGCATCTGCCCCCAGATTCAGGCAAGACAGTCCGTCTTTCCGGTTTCCGGCGGTAAACAGATTCTGGCACGCTCGGTGGGATCTTTTCCTCTTTCCACTCCACACTTCGTGTGTCGTGTTCGCGAACGAATCGCGGTTTGCTAATGGTTGCCCTTGGGTTCGAGATACTAAGATTTGGTGTCTTGCTCCGTGCAGAAAACAGAAGATCAATGGCTTCAAACTGCACTAACTGCAACTGCAACTCTCGGTCCATCCCGTCCGGAGGAGTGACTTACGGGCCCCAAGCGGCCTCCATCTTCGCTACGCCGGTGGAACAGGTGACTCAGGCCACCACTGGATTGTTCTTCGGGACCATGATCCCGCCAACAATCTTTAATGCCCCTGTACCATTGCAAGAGAGAGTCGGTCTTTGATCGGCTTATAATTACTGCGGCCCCTCTCAACGGGTCGCCCAACTCCACTGCCTCAGTTTTCAATAGATTGGGCTAAAGCTCCAACGGGCCCGTCAAGAAGCCCAAGATACCTGAAGCGGCCATCCCAAAATGGATAGCCATTCCCGCTCTCGAGGTCACCAAAGAAGCTTCTCCTATCAAAGGGTCAGTCTTTATGAGGTTGGCCACCCCGGCTCCCGTTCCTACTCAAAGGTCTGTCTTTGACAGACTGGACGCTACTCAACGGACATCAGTCTTCAAGAGGCTGACGCCAGCAACAGCCCTTCTCCAAAACAGGGGGCATAACGAAGTCGCCCCTAAAACTGAAACAATCCCAATGGCTCGACACGCTCGACGTCGCCACTGGCACCGAGTAAGGGAGGCTGGGGGCAACTCTCTCTCTGAGCTAACTTCACCAGCCCCAACGGTGGAAGTCAATGCTGCTGTTCCAACTGGGAACAGCTTTGAATTGCTGAACAAGGTGCGCAGGAATTCTCTTACCGCCGTGCTGAAAAGATCTCCTCCATCAGTGGAGAATGTCGCGGAAGCAAAAGCCAAAACAGTCCCCTCAGCGGCTGTCCTCCAAAATCTACAAAGTCTGGCGGTAGGTTCGGGACTCAGTAATTGATCAAGATTACCCTCGCCGACAGAAAAAGGCGAAGGTTCAAGAAGAAGAGAACCATCCTGCCAAATCACAAAAAGCTGTCTGGGTGCCTGCTGCGACGCCCCCCTCGACTTCAACTGCTCAAAAGAAAAGGAGGACGGAGAAAGCCCCTGTGGCTGCGGCAGACCGCAAAGGCATTGATCCCAAACGCATCAAGTCTGGGGGCATGATGGTACATACTGTTTACACGGCTTCCGAAAAAGAAGAAAGCCGCACTTCGAAGGGCCACCGACCGCTCACCCGATCAATAACAAGGGCTCAAGAACAATAACAGCAGAAGCTTCAGAAGATGCTGACTGCAATGGCTGCGCTCACCGGACCAAAAGAAAGCCCGGAGGCGTCATCGGAGCAGCGTCATGAACAAGAAACCGCTGCTGACTTTCTTCGCAGAGTCCTCGAAAAGAAGGACAGAGAAGCCGCAGAACAAGTGGCTAAGATAAAGCGAATGGCACTTCTCTTCTACGACATGGTCGGGATGATGTTATAGCCGGAACCTCCAGCTGAAGACCCTCTGATCATTATTGAAGACGACAAAGGGGAGACATCGAACCCTCATCCGACTCTTTCACCAGCCAAGGAGGAAACCATCTCAAAAGCCACGCTTGATGATTATATTGCTCAGCAAATACGAGCTCACCGAGCGAACGAAACGGCCGGCCAAGTTGTTAAAACTGGGCGACCATATCCGGGCTGGTATGACCAAATAAGTTACCCGCCGGGATATACGATCCCCAAATTCCATGTGTACAAGGGAACAGACAATCCCCATCAACATGTCGCTCAGTTCAGGGCACTTTGCGGCAATATTGGAGGTGATGATAAACTTCTTCGCCAGTTCGTCGGTAATTTAGCAGACACAGCTTTTGAATGGTACTCGGAGCTTCCCGACGACTCCGTCAAAACGTTTACAGAAATGGAGTTGCTATTCACTCAACGGTTCGCAAGCGCCAGCGAATGCACCCCGATCACGGCATTGATCAACGCCAGAGTGAAGCCGGGAGAGACGTGGGTGCAATATGCAATCCAGTGGCAGAACCTATGGTCGAGATGCGAACAACGCATAGAAGAAGTTCCTGCGGTGGGCATGTTCATGGGTACTCTCGACCCTCAAGCGACCATCTCCCAATTCATGATGTTCTTCAAGCCGACCACCTTCCAGGCCTTGATTGACAAGCTGGCCCAAATGGACCAGATGGGCCATAGGCCTTTCTCTTCAAAGACAGAGCCTTGGAATGAAAAGAGCAAAGGGAAAGCAACCTTTGTTGCCAATACTCAACAACGGCCGAGCAACTTAAAACCGGTTGTTCGCCAAAAAACAACGTGCGTCCACTCCTATCCCTTGAGGAGAGACTGGGACGTCCTTACTCGTTTCCCCAGGATAAAACGGGAAAACTGTTCGAGCTGGCAGTGCGCAACAAACTCATCAATCTGCCGGATCCAAAACGTCCGTTGCAGCCAGGCGATGTCAACAATCCTAATTACCGCCCTTACCACCAAGCAGTTGTTAGTGTATATGCCCTAGAGGCCATTACTGTATCATACTAGTTTGTATATTACTTAATGGAAGCTTGGGATATTCACCTTGTATAAACAATCTTGCTCAAAATAGTAGTATGCTACTTGGTTTGTTTCTACTTCAATGTGTACATGTGTTTATTTTTGTATATCTCCTATACACATTAGTGGAGCCCTTAGGATCTTTGCTTGATTACCAGCGATGTGATGGTCGTCACACTAGTGGGGCTGGGTAATCTATAAGCACATCCTTATGCAGGTCCCTGGTCGCAGGACTATCGAGACAGGGCATCGATACTCCGGAGTAGACCAGCGCATGCGCTTCTCATCCCAGTATGGGAGACGGTCTGTCCCACAGCCGTCAGTACGTCGTACTTGAGATAGTATGCGGGTGCTCGTTAGGTTACGGGTACACTGGACAGGACTCGTCGGGAACTGACTAGTTGGTATTATGCCTATCGTCAGTTATCAGTTCCCAGGTGACATGAGTACAGCTTAGTCCGCTGACTTGACACTGTCACTTCGCCTCGAGTGTGTTCCCACTGCACTTTGATCACTACCCTACCACGGCTCAAAGGAGTCGTGCAAACAGGTAGTAGTTGGGTGCAGTCCCGAAGCACTTGGAGGCAGTGACGGTTAGACATGATTCGTCTCTCCCGGTATTGGGGGTTGACATCGCGCTGTGTCTAGGAGAGCCATTACACGAGTAGTCCCTGGCCAGGGCAAACGAGATATACTGGTAGGCTTCCAGTGTTATCTCAGGGTGTTTTGGGCTTCGCTCCGGCACGACTTGTACCGCTATTGGGGGACTGACGTTTACCGCCCCCTAGGCCTGCCATGCGATGTATCAGACGAACAGACCGGACTGTACGGAGAATGTCACACTCAGGCTCAGTAGGAGTTCAGATGGGTTTCGCCTCGTCGGTCTTCTTGTCGGCACTACCTGGGGACCGTTACGCACAGCTAGTGCCGCTTGCGGTCTGTGGTTAAACCCACTGCCAGCGTAGTGTCGAGTCTTTAGAGTCCCACACAGAAAGCTTTTCGCCTTTAGGCAAAAGAGTAGAGGTCGCATGGTATTGCGACAGGTCGCATGGTTTTGCGACAGGGTTCGATCACATCCGTGCACTTGTGCACGTACAGTGTCCGGACAGTTTACACTAGCGGGCTTTGGTTTAAGCCAGATCCTAGTGTACCTTTTGGGATTGGATTTATCCAGTGTGCATTCGGAACGCGGATGCGGGTGCGTATGCACAGTTGACAGGGAGGCAGAGGCAGCGGATTCTCATTAGGGTTGTTGACAGTTGACCGTTGACTATTTGACTTTTTGCTCAACCCTAATGAGAATATGATATGTGATTAACTATTATATTAATTAAGTATTATGGTGATATGGTTGTTGACTTTTGTTGACTTTGTTGACTTGTTGACTTTTGTTGACTTGTTGACTTTGTTGACCGGTTGACTAGGCTTGACTAGTTGACCATCATGATAACCATAGCCATCATTTCATGGCAAAGGCTTTTGCTTACTTGCTCATTTGTGTAAAATGAGTGCATGAAATGATATGGTTATGGCTGCTTCAACCATCACATAAGACTTTTTTGGTATGATGAGTTATCATGACTTTGGATTATGAGAGGGTGAGAGGCAAAAGACTTGCTCATTCTTTCTTGCTCATTCTCTCTCTTGTTCTTGAGCTCTCTTGTTTTGCTCTCACCCTCTTGCTCTTGCTCCCTCTCTTTAATCTATGGTTCTCTTGTCTCATGAGTTGAGAATCAAGAACCATAGATAAAATCCCATACAAACTCTTCTCTACTCACTCTAGTTCACAAGGTTTAGCAAACCGAGTGAACTAGTTTCTTCAAAGAACGAAGAAGGAGCCAAAGGTTGGAGCTTTCAGGTGGATCTATCTTCGGCGTACGGAGACGACGGGAAGAAGCCAATCCGGACCACCATCGGAGTTTGAAGACGAAGGAGTTCAAGACAAGCAAGGTATAACCCCCTAACCGAGTAGCTAGAAACTCGTAGTTAGGTTGCTAGATAGATGTTTAACCAAGATCCGGGTTTTAGGTCCATGTTACCACCTCCGTAAAAATCGTTTTTTACCAAATTCCGCATTCCCGAAAGTACCGGGAGAGGTAGCATGGACTTACAGTGGTATCAGAGCCTAGTTAAACTCTATCTAACATGTTAGCAAGTAACTCGAAGATCGATCAAAGAAAAAGTCCCGAAAACGAACCCCAAAAATTCGAGTTTCTGTCGATTTTTTTACTGTTCAAAAGTTGATTATTTTAACACCTAAAATCGGCTCAGGCTTTTGTGTGAATAACCACCAAAGATGGTCCCACGATCGAGTCAAAGCGCCGCGGAAACGCGGCGGGAGCATGCTTCCGCCGCGGATCCGCGGCCGAGTTGACTCGGCCGAGGACAATCTTTGGTGCAGTGTTATTCTGGGGGTATTTTGGGATTTTTAGTATATGTGTTTTCTGCCCAGATTTTCCAGAATGAAAATTTTATTTTGGGGTCCCGAAAATCCGTATTTTTGATCGAACTTCTAAAAGACTTAAGCTAACGGGTTTTTCTGTAATGTGATATTTGTATTGAACGTCTGCTAATCGCTATATGTCGATTAGTGGGGGTTATACAAATCTGTGATCTGTAATGTTGCTGGAATGTGTATATGAATATGTTGGATTGTCGCGGGTGAATAGCCGGGGGTTGTGAGACGAGAGTTTTCTTTTCTTTCAATTCATGTAAATTTGTAAATTGATGTAATAATTATTTGTATGGCCGCACAACCGGGTCGGGGTTGTAGCCGTCATTGTATAATTTCTTTTTACTGTTTTTGCTCCTAGGATAGACCCATGGAGGGGGTGCACAAACTACCGGGTATGCCGAAGTGTCGAGTGGCCTACTCATGGAGATGAGAGAGGTTGCTATGCTTCGGGTACTTGGCGGGTAGTTTGCCGCACCCGTAGGGGTCTTGGGTGGGGTATTGGCTATTCACCGCAACCGTGTAATCTGTTTTTCGTTACAGGCTCGTGCGAATTACAGATTCCTAGTATATCCAATGTATTCATCTGTGATCTGAAATGTTTATCATTGCAGTATATCTATATATGATATTATTTAGGCGTTGCTTATGTTTTACAGACGCGCTAGCCCAGCCCCCGCTCTGTCGTTAGTTAAGTAACCTAACGGGTAATGACGGGGCCCCGTGGCGAATGCGAATGGCATAAGCGTACGTCATATTTTGGTTGTTTTCTGCAATGGTAGGATTAAATGATGGGACGCATTAAAAGAACTAATGCAAGAATATCACGCATTAAAAGAACTAATGCAAGATAATAAACCAAGTTAAAGTCGTTGGAACACTTTCGAAAAACCACTCGGTTCTTTTCAAAATCAACTTTTAAATGCGGAGCTTGAGCCACTCCTTTTAAAAGCTATCTCGTTCCATCGACCAAATCAAGTTCACTACGTTCACGGTTTTGCCAAAACCACCTCCATCATTTCAGTTAAATATTCGGTAGTATTCAAGCTATGTATTTTGATCTCACGCCAAGGCATAGTGATTGGTAGCTGCCGGATATTTATCTGTTGCATAGATAGAATGCGTTGGTTTGAGACAGTCGTGCTGCCATTTTGGCCTACGTCAAGGGTATGAACGGGTGGGTTCAAATTAACCTGGATAATGATGGGACGAACTTGACATGTGACTTATGACATTTTGACCTCACGCCAAGGTCATAAGAGCATGGGGCAAAAATCCACATCGGGAGTTTCATAAGTACTGAAACTTGCTAGATTTGCATACCATTTGGAGTGTGATGATTCTGGTAGGATTCCTTCAGTTTCGTCACGCGATGATATTTGGATCCCGATCCTACTGTGAGTATATGCTACTCCTCGGGAAATTTCTCACTAAACGATCAATGCTATAAACCTAGTAGGTGCCTAGAAAGGTGTTAGCGGGGCTACGCCCCCAGGTAAAAGAGGTTCTTTAATTAAGGAACTTCGCGAAAGCGTTGGAAAACCTCCCTCGAAGTACCGACACCGGCCTGGCTGAACGGTTAAGCAAGTATTGTGCGGTGGGATTGATCCCGGCTAATTCTTCCTTTATGGTTTGAGGAGGGATTCGAGAAACAGTGGGAGCCATCCTGTTTAGACAAACTAAAAACCACTCTAAACTTGCAAGAGCATCATACTGAGTGTTTCTTCTTCTCTCTCCTAATTGCAGCGACCAAATCGACATGACTGGACTTAAGTTACTCCTAGATAAAAACAAACTGACAGGGCCAAACTACAAAGATTGGCTCAGGAATGTCAAGATAGCAATCACTTACGACAAGCTGGGGTATCTTCTTACCACCAAAGCTCCCCCTGTCCCTGGTCCCACTTCCAGCGTCGCGGATAAGGAAATCCGCAAGACTTGGGAGATTGATAGCGCGAAGGCCAAGTGCCTCGTACTTGCCTCGATGGACAACGAAAATCAGAGAAGGCACGAGAATATGGACCTTGAATCCATATTTCTCCATACAAAAGAACTGTATGGAGAGCAATCACGTATCGCAAGATACGAAGCGTCGAAAAAGTTATTTTCGGCAAAGATGGCCGTCGGATCATCAGTAGCCGAGCACGTGCTAAAGATGATCGGCTACATTGAGGAGCTCGCGGACCTAGGGACCACATTGGAGAGTGAACTCTATACGGATATAGTTCTCCAGTCCCTTCCTTCCACTTACGCCCAGTTCATACTGAACTTCAACTTACAAGAAAAAGAGGTTGAACTTTCAGAGCTCCTCAACATGCTGAGGAGCGCAGAGGGCACCCTACAGAAAGGTAGGGAAACATTCACTTTGTTTGTAGGAGGATCATCTTCTTCTAGGTCCAAGGCGAAAGCCAAGGGAAAGAAGAAGAAAGCCCCCGCCAAACCAAGGGGCGGTGTTAGTAAAGTGGATACGAAGGGAAAAGCTAAAGCAACAAAGAAAGCGGGGAAGCTTGTGGATAAGGAAGAATGCTTCTATTGTCATAAGAAAGATCACTGGAAGAATGATTGCAGGGCTTGGAAAGCCAGGACACAGGAATTGAAGCAGGTTGCAGCTTCAGCTTCAGGTGTGTATGTTATTGAAAACTGTCTTTCAATAAACTCTACTTCCTGAGTATTGGATACCGGATCAGGATCTCATATCTGTAATTCTTTGCAGGCATTGAGAAATCGTAGGGTTTTGAAGGCAGGTGACATGACCCTCAGAGTTGCGAACGGAGCTAGCATGGATGCTAAAGCCGTGGGGGACTATCACCTGGGAATGTCAGATGGACATGTTTTGGTTTTGCGTAATTGCTTTTTTGTACCCAACGCAACTTGTAATATCATTTCTGTATCTTTAGTTTCTAAAGAAGGTTATGAATTTGCGTTTGTAAGTAATGTTGTAAACATTCACCTTAATCAAGTTTTGATTGGGTCAGGTACATTGAGTAATGGTATATACGTATTGAACCAACCACAGATTTTCAATGTCCAGAATACACACAAAAGAAAGTCTCCAGAAATAAATCAGACTTTCTTATGGCATTGTAGACTGGGTCACATCAATGAGAGAAGGTTGACGAAGTTACATACAGAAGGGTATTTGAATGCGTTCGAATATCAGTCGTATACCACTTGTCAATCCTGTCTCAAAGGAAAGATGACAAAGACTCCGTTTACTGGACATGGAGTAAGAGCGAGCGAGCTCTTGGGACTCGTACACAGTGACGTGTGCGGTCCAATGTCTACACATGCGCGAAGCGGTTATTCTTACTTCATTACTTTTACGGATGACTTCTCAAGGTACGGTCATGTCTTCTTAATGAAACATAAGTCCGAAGCCTTTGGAAAATTCCAGGAGTATAAGAATGAAGTAGAAAAACAGACCGGCAAAAGTATTAAGATTCTAAGATCGGATCGAGGTGGAGAATACTTAAGTGCCGAGTTCCTGGACTATTTAAAAGAGAACGGAATTCTCTCTCAGCTTACTCCTCCATACACTCCGCAACATAACGGTGTATCGGAGAGACGGAACCGCACCCTATTGGATATGGTGCGGTCCATGATGAGTAACGCTGAGTTACCGCGATCATTCTGGGGATATGCGCTAGAATCAGCCGCATACCTTTTGAACCGAGTTCCCACTAAGACTGTGCCTACCACACCGTATGAGTTATGGAGTGGGAAGAAACCCTATCTTCAATATCTGAAGATCTGGGGATGTCCGGCTTTTGTCAAAAAGCATCATGCGGACAAACTCGAGGCACGCTCAGTACTGTGCAAGTTTGTGGGATACCCAAAGAACACCAGGGGGTATCTTTTCTACTACGCAGAGGAACAAAAAGTCCTTGTTTCTCGTAATGCCCACTTTCTAGAACACCAGTTCTTAGAAAAGGAAATTAGTGGGAGCGCAGTAGAACTGGAAGAAGTTCCAGAACCACAGACTGTTACTGAAGGCTTAGTGGAACCAGAGGGTTCGAAAGAACAGGACATTCCTATGCCGCTCCGCAGGAGTAGTAGGCAGACTCATCCGCCCGAGAGATACTACGGTTTTCTCATAGACGGGGATAGAGAGGATTGCATCATAGATTATGATGAGCCTATTAGCTTCCAGCAGGCCGTTCAGAGCGTTGACTCAGTGAAATGGCTGGATGCAATGCGGACCGAAATGGAGTCCATGTACACCAACAAGGTATGGACGTTGGACATTGCTCCAGACGGGGTAAAACTCGTAGGATGCAAGTGGATCTTCAAAAGGAAGATTGGTGTAGATGGACAGGTTGAGACCTATAAAGCTAGGCTGGTAGCAAAGGGTTTTCGTCAAAGACCTGGCTTGGACTATGACGAAACCTTTTCTCCAGTAGCCATGCTGAAATCCATTCGGATCCTTCTTGCCATTGCTGCCTTCCACGATTATGAGATCTGGCAAATGGACGTAAAGACCGCTTTTCTAAATGGAAATTTGGAGGAGTGTGTCTATATGGACCAGCCAGAGGGTTTCATTCAGAGTGGGAGCAGCGGAAAGGTGTGCAAGTTGCTTAAGTCCATCTATGGACTGAAGCAGGCATCGCGGAGTTGGAACATCTGCTTTGATGAGACGGTCAAAGAATTTGGCTATATCAAAAATCCAGATGAACCATGCATCTATAGTAGATTTGTAGCGAGAACTGTAGTATTCCTCGTTTTATACGTGGATGACATTCTCTTAATAGGAAATGACATTCCTATGCTACAATCTGTCAAGGGGTTCTTGTCACACAGGTTCTCCATGAAAGACCTGGGTGATGCCTCATACATCCTGGGGATCCGGATCCATCGTGATAGATCCAAGAGGATATTAGGACTTTCACAGTCCAGGTACATCGACACCATACTGAAAAGATTCAGTATGGAAGACTCCAAGCGCGATAACCTACCGGCTTGTCACGGGATCACCCTCTCTAAAGAGATGTCTCCCAAGACTGATTTGGAGAGGGATCGCATGTCTATTATACCCTACGCTTCTGCGGTAGGCTCTATAATGTATGCGATGTTGTGTACCAGACCGGATGTAGCTTATGCACTGAGTGTGGTAAGCCGGTATCAGTCAAACCCTGGGGAGAAACACTGGATAGCGGTAAAGAACATTCTCAAGTACCTGAGAAGGACTAAGGGGATGTTCTTGGTGTATGGCGGAAAAGACCTCCAGATCGAGGCCTTTGCTGACTCCAGCTTCCAGAGTGACAAGGATGATTCCAAGTCCATGTCGGGTTTTGTCTTTACCCTCAATGGAGGGGCGGTGTGTTGGAAGAGTTCCAAACAAGAAACCGTTGCAGACTCGACGATGGAAGCGGAATACATCGCTGCATCTGATGCCGCAAAAGAAGCTGTCTGGATGAGGAAGTTCTTGAAAGAACTTCAGGTGGTTCCGTCCATTGTTGATCCAATACCTCTGTATTGCGACAACAACGGGGCTATAGCTTTAGCGAAGGAACCCAGGTCCCATCAGAGATCCAGGCACATCTTGAGGCGGTATCACCTGATCAGGGAGATCGTGGATCTCCAGGAGATCGAGGTTTGGAGAGTCGCTTCAGAAGATAACACTGCAGATCCATTCACCAAGGCCCTGCCCCAGACTCAGTTCGAGCGGCTCATCGAGATGATAGTGCTTCGATACGCCAGTACATGGCCTTAGTGCAAGTGGGAGATTGTTAGTGTATATGCCCTAGAGGCCATTACTGTATCATACTAGTTTGTATATTACTTAATGGAAGATTGGGATATTCACCTTGTATAAACAATCTTGCTCAAAATAGTAGTATGCTACTTGGTTTGTTTCTACTTCAATGTGTACATGTGTTTATTTTTGTATATCGCCTATACACATTAGTGGAGCCCTTAGGATCTTTGCTTGATTACCAGTGATGTGATGGCCGTCACACTAGTGGGGCTGGGTAATCTATAAGCACATCCTTATGCAGGTCCTTGGTCGCAGGACTATCGAGACAGGGCATCGATACTCCGGAGTAGACCAGCGCATGCGCTTCTCATCCTAGTGTGGGAGACGGTCTGTCCTACAGCCGTCAGTACGTCGTACTTGAGATAGTATGCGGGTGCTCGTTAGGTTACGGGTACACTGGACAGGACTCGTCGGGAACTGACTAGTTGGTATTATGCCTATCGTCAGTTATCAGTTCCCAGGTGACATGAGTACAGCTTAGTCCGCTGACTTGACACTGTCACTTCGCCTCGAGTGTGTTCCCACTGCACTTTGATCACTACCCTACCACGGCTCAAAGGAGTCGTGCAAACAGGTAGTAGTTGGGTGCAGTCCCGAAGCACTTGGAGGCAGTGACGGTTAGACAGGATTCGTCTCTCCCGGTATTGGGGGTTGACATCGCGCTGTGTCTAGGAGAGCCATTACACGAGTAGTCCCTGGCCAGGGCAAACGAGATATACTGGTAGGCTTCCAGTGTTATCTCAGGGTGTTTTGGGCTTCGCTCCGGCACGACTTGTACCGCTATTGGGGGACTGACGTTTACCGCCCCCTAGGCCCGCCATGCGATGTATCAGACGAACAGACCGGACTGTACGGAGAATGTCACACTCAGGCTCAGTAGGAGTTCAGATGGGTTTCGCCTCGTCGGTCTTCTTGTCGGCACTACCTGGGGACCGTTATGCACAGCTAGTGCCGCTTGCGGTCTGTGGTTAAACCCACTGCCAGCGTAGTGTCGAGTCTTTAGAGTCCCACACAGAAAGCTTTTCGCCTTTAGGCAAAAGAGTAGAGGTCGCATGGTATTGCGACAGGTCGCATGGTTTTGCGACAGGGTTCGATCACATCCGTGCACTTGTGCACGTACAGTGTCCGGACAGTTTACACTAGCGGGCTTTGGTTTAAGCCAGATCCTAGTGTACCTTTTGGGATTGGATTTATCCAGTGTGCATTCATGTTCCTCGGAACGCGGATACGGGTGCGTATGCACAGTTGACAGGGAGGCAGAGGCAGCGTATTCTCATTAAGGTTGTTGACAGTTGACCATTGACTATTTGACTTTTTGCTCAACCCTAATGAGAATATGATATGTGATTAACTATTATATTAATTAAGTATTATGGTGACATGGTTGTTGACTTTTGTTGACTTTGTTGACTTGTTGACTTTGTTGACCGGTTGACTAGGCTTGACTAGTTGACCATCATGATAACCATAGCCATCATTTCATGGCAAAGACTTTTACTTACTTGCTTATTTGTGTAAAATGAGTGCATGAAATGATATGGTTATGGTTGTTTCAACCATCACATAAGACTTTTTTGGTATGATGAGTTATCATGACTTTGGATTATGAGAGGGTGAGAGGCAAAAGACTTGCTCATTCTTTCTTGCTCATTCTCTCTCTTGTTCTTGAGCTCTCTTGTTTTGCTCTCACCCTCTTGCTCTTGCTCCCTCTCTTTAATCTATGGTTCTCTTGTCTCATGAGTTGAGAATCAAGAACCATAGATAAAATCCCATACAAACTCTTCTCTACTCACTCTAGTTCACAAGGTTTAGCAAACCGAGTGAACTAGTTTCTTCAAAGAACGAAGAAGGAGCCAAAGGTTGGAGCTTTCAGGTGGATCTATCTTCGGCGTACGGAGACGATGGGAAGAAGCCAATCCGGACCACCATCGGAGTTTGAAGACGAAGGAGTTCAAGACAAGCAAGGTATAACCCCCTAACCGAGTAGCTAGAAACTCGTAGTTAGGTTGCTAGATAGATGTTTAACCAAGATCCGGGTTTTAGGTCCATGTTACCACCTCCGTAAAAATCGTTTTTTACCAAATTTCGCATTCCCGAAAGTACCGGGAGAGGTAGCATGGACTTACAGCAGTAAGCCATCCAATCGAAAATTGTTTCGTCTTCAAAGGCTGGATGGAGGACCAATATCAACAAGGCAAGTTCGCATTATCCGAAAATTGGAAGGTGAACCCACCACAACCTCACGCCCCTAAAAAGGTGGACATGCCGGGGCCATCGTGCTCATTCATAAGGGAAGCCCCATGGGAGGATGTTCTTTCAGCCAAGGCGAAAAGAATGCTGAAGGATCTCCAAACATACCTGGTGATCAGGTGGAAAAATCCACTGGAACCCGAGATCATCGAGGGAATGCTGAAATCGCGCCTAACTCCAAAAACTGGTGGTGATAGTCAGAGCGCTCACACCCAGCCGTCAAAGTCTTCGAAAAAGAAGAAGACCAAAAGCCAGTGAAGCCTGGTGACAAGCACACGGACCTGCAAAAACAGATTGACGCATTGGAAGAATATAATCAGAAGGCGCGGACCCCAGTCACACTCCAAGAATTTCTCACCCACGTCCTTATGGACAAAGATGATGACAATGGAGAAGACTCGTCGGATGAGTCTGAAGATTATGTGGCAAGCTGTTATGTGATCTCTCACTCGTTAATAAACGGTGAAGAAGCTTTGGATGTAGAAAAACCAGGGGCAAATCCTGAGCCTGAACTTCTAGGACTATCAGACAAAATGATTGATGCATTCCTAAACGAATCCCGTCAGGAAAGCAAAGCCAATCGAGAGCGTGAACCGGCTATAGTTGAAAGTGCCAAACGCTGACGACTGGAGGAAAAGGTCGAGACACCCCGACTGGAGCAAAGCATCCCTATCGCCAGCAAAAGCAAGCTTAAAGTAAGGAATCAATTCGCTAGGGCCCTGGCAATAGGAATGAAGTTGCCCTCTCTCAAAGGAAATTCCCCTGGCAATATACGTCTTGATGAAGCGGACATACATCCTAACTTCTGCCTATACCATCAGAGGATTGCACACCCCACCGAGGAGTGCATAGCCTTTAAAAACTGGTGGCAGGGATATGTTGCCCATCGATGACACGTTCAACGAGTGAAGCGCAAGGCTCGTCGGGAACAGAAAAGCACGACAGATGAGTGCAAAAGAGCTGCTGGCAACTGTCACATAGCCGACACCAAGGGATCGCAAGTTATCACTTTTGGAAGCGACTCTGACGAAGAAATCTCCCTCAGCCCTCTCTTCAAGGAATCCACCTCCGGCACAAAACATGCGAAGATTTGCGGCAAAATCTAGCTGCGTAATCGTACGTTGACCTATGACCGAAACGTCGTTAAACTACTACCAACCCATGGCATCCCCAGGCTGACGTGATAAAAAAAAAGAAGCAAAAAAAGGGGGGTATGTCCACAAGCAAGAGGGGAACGGATGAAAACCCGAAAGAGCTCCGTGAGTAAAAACAACAGGCCTACCGACGATGTTTGTGAAAACCCGAAAGGGCGCAGACTCGTAAAAAAAAAGGTACGTCCACAAGCGAGATGGGCACGGATGAAAACCTGAAAGGGCTCTGTGAGTAAAAATAGCAGGACTACCGACGATGTTTGTGAAAACCCGAAAGGGCGCAGTCTCGTAAAAAAATAAAATAAAACGGTATGTCCATAAGCAAAATGGGCACGGATGAAAACCCGAGAGGGCTCCGTGAGTAAAAACAGCATGGCTACCGGCAAGTGTTTGTGAAAACCCGAAAAGGCGCAACCTCGTTAAAAGACACTTGCAAGGTCTTCTCGACTTTGTAAGGAGAAACCACCTGTGTGAGATCCTTACGACTCACAAGGGAGCAACACACTTAGGGATCCCCACGATTCCTAAGGAGAAACACACTTGCGAGATCCTCACGAATCGTAAGGAGAACCCTCTTATGGGACCCTCACGGCTCATAAGATTTGAAAGTCTTAAGCTACAGGGACCTAAACCTGTTCTTAAGCAGCCCCTACAACCTCCGATACTGCCCTACAAGCGGTTCAGTATTTACCCTTGTATACAATCCACGGGCACGAATAAATATTTCCCTAACAAAGTCTCATCCGTGACTAGGGATATGTTTATACGGTGAACAGCCCTTGTAAGTCCTATCGACTTATAAGGAGAAAGCACTCTTGTAAGATCCTTACGACTTATAAGAGACCATGCACTTAGGAATCCTCATGACTCCTAAGGAGAAAACGCACCTGCGAGATCCTCACGACTCGCAGGGAGAAATACCTTTATGAGACCCCTACGGCTCATGAAGTCAAAAGCCTTAGTCGACAGGATCTTAACCCTGTCTACTAAGCCACCTTTGTTCGATATCGACAGAGGTAAATGATGATTCGCTCCTGACAATATCCCAGTTATAGCGATGCTGATGCCAAAATTGGTGTCTAATTCCAAGCTTGCAGCGAAAAGCTAACGAGCCACACATGCATACGAAATAGCCGAAATGATGGGGCAACTTGCAATGAAATCAGCAAGTAAAAATGTATGCATACAAAAATAGCCGAAATGATTGGGCAACTCGCAATAAAAAGCAGCGAGTAAAAAGAAAAATAGCCGAAATGATCGGGCACCACGAAAAATAGCCGAAATGATTGGGCAATCGCGATTTTCACGATATAAAAAGCTGAAATGATAGAGCATCGCGGAAAGAATTAAAAAAATGAAAGATTGAAACTTTTTGCCTTGTAGGTGAGGTCACATTGACCCCTGTATACAATTCATGGGCACAAAAAAGAAGGGAACCATATCGTCCCACCAGGCTTCATCGAAGCGAAGCCAAATCTCTACGGTTCATAGACAACCTAAAGACAATCTCGACATTCATCGCATTATTGCAGACACAATGTCAACAAACGAAGCAAAGGAAGATCCCTAGCTTCAGGGTCTCGACGTCAATATCGACAACTTAGAGATCACCAACGGTGTTTTTCCTCACTCCAACCAGATGCAGACGTGACGTCAACAACCGATCTCAGAGTCGCAACGAAACGGAGCCATGGCAAAGTTCCTAGTTCCAAATCTCAATGGCCATATCTACAGCCTGGAGACCAACAACGGTGTGCCTCCTCATTCCAGCAGGACACAGATGTTATACCATCAAACGGAGCCACGGCATAGTCCTTAGTTCCAAATCTCGACGGTTCACAGACAACCTAGAGACCATCTCAGCATTCGTCTCGTTACAGCAAACGAGATGTCGATGACGGCGTTCCTCCGCAGTCCAGCAGGATGCAGATACAACGTCAACAAAAGACCTCACGGTCGAAACAAAGCGGAGCGACGGCAAAATCTCAGCTTCACCCCAGCATTCGTCTCGTTACAGTGGACGCGATGTCAACAACGGCGTTCCTTCCCGGTCCATCAGGATGCAGATGTAACGTCAACAAAAGACCTCATGGTCGAAATAAAGCGGAGTGACAGCAAAATCCCAGCTCCACTTCAGCATTCGTCTCGTTACAGCAGACGCGATGTCAACAACGACGTTCCTTCGCGGTCCATCAGGATGCAGATGCAACGTCAACAAAAGACCTCATGGTCGAAACAAAGCGGAGTGACAGCAAAATCCCAGCTCCACCTCAGCATTCATCTCGTTACAGCAGACGCAATGTCAACAACGGCATTCCCTCGCAATCCAGCACAATGCAGATGCAACGTCAGCGAAAGACCCCATGGTCAAAACAAAGCGGAGTGACGACAAAATCCCAGCTCCACCATGACATTCGTCTCGATATAGCAGACGCAGTGCCAGCAAACGAAGTGAAGGCCAAATTCCTAGCTTCAGGGTCTTGACGGTAACTCATATAAAACCTGAAAGACTATCGGAGATCATCCCACATCAGCACGGAGTGGTCACTACCTCGACGTTCGTCTCGATACAGCAGACGAGATGTCACTACGACATCTTTCCTCCAATAGGATCCGGACACGCCAAAGCAAATGAAGCAAATGCCAAATTCCTAGCTTCAGGGTCTTGACGATAACTCATATAAAACCTGAAAGATTATTGGAGATCATCCCACATCAGCGCGGAGTGGTCACCACCTCGACGTTCGTCTCGATACAGCAGACGAGATGTCACCACAGCGTTTTTCCTCCAATAGGACTCAGACGCGACAATCAAACAACGGAGCAATGGCAAAATCCCTAGTTCCAAACCTCGACGGTTCACATGCAACCTAGAGACAACCGCGACATTCGTCTCGATACAGCAGACGCAGTGCCAGCAAACGAAGCGAAGGCCAAATTTCTAGCTTTAGGGTCTTGACGGCAACTCATATAAAACCTGAAAGACTATCGGAGATCATCCCACACCAGCGCGGAGTGGTTATGACTCATCGGGGCTCTCCAAAATGAGCCTAATCTCAAGTAAAAAGCGGCATGGCAAAATTCCTAACGCTTGCTCTTCCGAAGGTCAAACTGCCTTGGAAGATTGCTTGAAGACGTCTTGTCCAGCCCCCGAAGGGATCAGAGACACGACAGTCGCAAGGCTACTCAAACAACAAGATTGCCTATCGAGGAATACATCATCCAACGCGACGGTACGACGGACAAAACTCTAGTACCACAAACCCTAACGGACCTCTGTCGTAAAGAGCAGAGGTTAACTGTGACGTTAGGACATCCTTGCGAGAATACCTCGATTCGTTTCAACTCCGAGGAAATCAGCGTCCTTGGCAAAAACCTCGATTCAGGGAAATCAGCGTCCTTGACGAGAGCATCTTGATTCGCGTCGACCCGCAGAGAAATCAGCGTCTTTGCAGGAATACATCGATTCGTCTTAACTCCAAGGAAATCAGCGTCCTTGGCAACCTCCTCGATTCAGGGGAATCAGCATCCTTGACGAGAGCACCTCGATTCGCGTCGACTCGCAGAGAAATCAGTGTCTTTGCAGGAATACCTCGATTCGTTTCAACTCCGAGGAAATCAGTGTCCCTGGCAACCTCCTCGATTCAGGGAAATCAGCGTCCTTGATGAGAGCACCTCGATTCGCGTTGACCCGCAGAGAAATCAGCGTCTTTGCAGGAATACCTCGATTCGTCTCAACCCCAGGGAAATCAGTGTCCTTGGCAACCTCCTCGATTCAGGAAAATCAGCGTCCTTGACGAGAGCATCTCGATTCGCGTCGACCCGCAGATAAATCAGCGTCTTTGCAGGAATACCTCGATTCGTTTCAACTCCGAGGAAATTAGTGTCCTTGGCAACCACCTCGATTCAGGGAAATCAACGTCCTTGAAGAGAGCACCTCGATTCAGGGAAATCAGCGTCCTTGAAGAGATCAGTGTCTTTGCAGGAATACCTCGATTCGTTTCAACTCCAGGGAAATCAGTGTCCTTCGCAAAATCTCGATTCAGGGAAATCAGCGTCCTTGACGAGAACATCTAAATTCGCGCCGATCCGCAGAGAAATCAGTGTCTCTGCAGGAATATACAACGTCAGCAAAGCGGAGCTGCGACAAAGTTCCCAGTTTCATGACTCAGCGGTGCACAGACAAACCAAAGTCAATCCTCGACCTCCCTGTTGAAGCAATGCTTTGACTCAGAAGTAGGTCAACTCATCAATCACTTATGAGTCCTCTCGACTTGTAAGGGAGAAAATTCTCTTGCGAGATCCTTACGACTCTCAAGGGAAAACACACTTAGGATTCCTCTTGACCCCTAAGGAGAAAATACACCTGCGGGATCCTCTCGACCTGTAGGGAGAAAAAACCTTTTTGAGTCCCTTACGGCTCATGAAGATAAAAAAAAGTTTTAGGTTACAAGAACCCTAAACTTGTCTCTTAAGCCATCAATTCTATTACAATGCGTAACTCTGCACTACTTCACCCACGTACATACTTACATGGGCAAAGTAGTGGGGGGCATTTGTTCACGCAAAAAATTTCTGCGTAAAGAGCCTAAGGTATCAAATGGCAGCGATAAGCTTAAGAAAATGCGAACCAGTATTTTCCGAGCTGCATTTTGACAAACTCCCGAATGAGAAACAACTAAATTCTGATGGTATCGAAAGCGTCTTAAAAAATCCTTCGATTTGATATATTATGGGCCTTATAATTCATCCGGGATCAAAAGTTATGGGGCATCACGTGCCCACACGTGACCGGGCATCACGTGCCCATACATGACCATTTACAGGTAAAGCCTGTAGGCACTGAATAAAATAAATAATTAAATGGGGTCACGTGATATCACGTGATAGGCCTTTGAAAACCCACTAAAGAAAATTAAAAGTGTAATAAAACAATCATGAATACCCCATGGGGGATCACGTGACCAAAGGTCATGTGCAGACACGTGATGGGTTCCTAAGATCTCTGAATTAATAGAATTAAATTCTAATTAAATAATTAATCAGTGGGGTCACGTGCCGACACGTGATGGGCTCTCAAACCCTCTGAAATAATAAGAATTAAATTCTAAATAATGAGGTCACGTGCCAACACGTAATAGGCCTCTAAACTCATTAAATAGAGTTAAAAAGTATAATAAAATAAAAGGAAAAACCCCAATGGTGCATCACGTGCCAACACGTGACCAAGGGGCACGTGCTGACACGTGATAATTCCTGAGTTCTTTAAAAACAACAGAATTAAATGCTTAATCGAGAGGGTCACGTGTCAACACGTGATGTGATCCTAAAATCTCTCAAATAATAGAATTAAATTCTAATTAAGGGAAATCAAAAACCCTAACTGGAAAAATATTTCTTTAAATCTTTCCAAACAAAAAAGATGGTGTTCTTTAAAATGGAGCACCGTTGGATTAAAATTCCAATGGTGATTAAAAATCACCAATTTATGGAAAGATTTTATACAAGGAAAGATTTCCCTAAAATTTGAATAACAGATAAAAGATCTTTTAAATTAAAAATCCAATGGTGAATAAAATTCACTGAGTGATCTAAAAGATCATATTGGTTACGAAAAACAAACAAAATCTTTCAATGAAAGATTGACTAAACAAATTGATTTTTTTCTTTCTCCTATAAATAGGAGCCAAGAAGAGAAGAGAATGGATCTACTTTTTTTGGAGATAACAACAACAGAGGGAAAAAAGATAGGAGAATTTAATTCTCAAGAGAGAAAACCCTAGGTGAGAAAAGGAAAGGGATCAAAACTTCAAAAAAAAGAATTTAATTCTCAAGATTTAAGAGTTTAACTCTTCTGCATAAAAGAACTTAGTTCTTCCTCTCGTTAAAGATTTGCAGAAGCACATCTCCCCATAAGTTGAGAATTTAATTCTCATCGGGTTGAGATCCTGCCATGCAGATCCAAAACTTAGAGGGGGAATTGAGTTTAGAGAATTTAATTCTCCCAAAGATAAAATTAGGGTTCAACCCTGCATGAGAATTCAATTCTCCCAAAATCATAGGAATTTAATTCCTCCAAGACAGAACTAGGGTTTAACCCTATATAAGAATTTAATTCTTTCACATACATGGGAATTTAATTCCTCTAAAACATAATTAGGGTTTAACCATACAAAAGAGTTTAATTCTCAAAATAAAATAGGGAGACTTAAAAGATCTCTGTGCATGAAAAGAACTAAGGTTACGTGTCCCCACGTGACCCCTGAAGAGATCCCCAGAAATGAGAAGGAAAAAGCTTTGAGGCGACGCCTCACGTGTTCCCACGTGACTTACAAGACACAGAAAGAAAAGCAAAGGAAATGAAGGCTTTGGGCGCTCTCACGTGTTGCCACGTGACCCCTTGGCAAACGCTTTAATAATCAGTGTATCACGTGTCAACACGTGATGCTCAAAATAAAAATATAAAAAGTGTTTAACACTTAATTGCAGAACAAAGAAAGGAATCTGGTCCCACCTTTGGACGCCCTCACGTGTCCACACGTGACCCCTTTTATTTTAGTGTTTAACACTAATTCGAAAGCCTTATTTCCAGTGTTTAACACTATTGTTTCCTAGTGCTTAAACACTAATTTGAGAGCTTTATTTCTAGTGTTTAACACTACTGTTATCTAGTGTTTAATACTACTTTTAGCCAAATTGGCTAATTTTCTAGAGGCAAAAGTCCCTCTTCCAAATGAATCTCAAAATTGAGGAAATCAAAGATGAAAATGTTTAGCATTGCTGAATAATATGGGCTTGAATCCAGACAAATGTTTAATGGTCCAACAAAGAGCCAATATTTCTAATCTAATTGGACTTAGCCCAAACTGGCCATAAGTCCTCAATTCAGATTTAACTGAGCCAATGTGCTCATAATCTAATAAATTGATCGTAGTTCCAAATTGGACAACAGATCCCCAAATCCACTTTGGTTTGAGTGTACATCTCTTTACTCCTTTGATATTTGTCGTTGTAATCCTTCAACATCTTCAAAGAGGTGACGGGTCTCGACAACCACACATTTCACGGACTATGATGTCCTTAACCTTGACTGTGAGGTCTTTAAACTCACGGACTATGATGTCCTTAACCTTGACTGTGAGGTCTTTAAACTCACGGACTATGATGTCCTTAACCTCGACCGCGATGTCTTTAAACTAACATTGGACCACTATGTACTTAAACTGGTATTGGACCACTACGTCCTTAAACTGGTATTGGACCACTACGTCCTTAAACTGATAATCGACCGCAATGTCCCTAAACTAAACAATACAGTTCAAATGCTCTTTTGTTGGATCTAAATGATCCTGTTAAGTTGATTTTAGTCTAAAATTAGACTAACGTGTTCTTAACAAACGTTGATTCGATCTTAGTCTAAGATTAGACTAACGCATCCTTAACGAACATTTAAGTTGATCTTAGTCTCAAATGAGACTAACGTATTCTTAAACCCAAACCCCCAAACCCAAATCTAAGAAAATACGGATTTGGACTAATCCACGTCCTACGGGCGACAACGTAAATTAGTCTCCGTATACAATCCACGGGCAACCAAACACAAAACAAACACCCACGACACAAAGTGACCATCTGGAGAAGGAGAAAGTTGTTACCGCGATGCGGTAGCGTAATTAACTGCAGGGGCTTGCGCCTACAGGGAAGAGCATCCCCACAATCAAAAACCCCTCGACGAGGGGGAATCTGACGAAATCTGCTACAACGGTCGCATCCATCTAAACCTTCGATACATGGTGTCATAAATCAACTTGGCATCTTCGGAGAGGTAGACGGATAGCACCAATTAGCATCTGCCCCCAGATTCAGGCAAGACAGTCCGTCTTTCCGGTTTCCGGCAGCAAACAGATTCGTGGGGACTCCTAAGTGTGTTGCTCCTTTGTGAGTCGTAAGGATCTCACGCGGGAATTTTCTCCTCACAAAGTCGAGAGGACTTTGCGAGTGCATTTCATCTCTTTTTCACGAGTTTGCGCCCCTTCGGATTTTCACAAACTCGCCGGCAGTCCTGCTGTTTTTACTTACGGAGCCCTTTCGGGTTTTCATCCGTGCCCGTTTGCTTGTGGACATACTGGTTTTTTTGCGGTGGTGGGACTTTAAAAGTAGTCTCACCGGCAGGACTTGGGAGAGATTGGGATCGTTTTACGCCCATGGATTGTATACGGTTTTGCAGGATGTATGATCCAGACCGTAGGGCCGAAAAAATTTTGGGACTTTGTTGGCGTCTGCATCGCTGCACTGGAATATGGTACCAGGAGCAACTCATCATTCGCCGTTGGGGTATGGGAGTTGGAATTTGGTTGGCGTCTGGATCGCTGCACTGGAATATGGTACCAGGAGCGACTCATCATTCGCCGCTGGGGTATAGGAGTTGGAATTTGGTTGGCGTCTCCATCGCTGCACTGGAATATGGTACCAGGAGCGACTCATCATTCGCCACTTAGGGATTGGGGAGCGATGGCTTAGGAAACAGGTTTAGATCCCTATCACCTAAGGCTTTTAAATTTTATGGGCCGTAAGGGTCCCATAAATGTATTTTCTCCCTACGAGTTGTAAGGATCCTGTAGGTGAATTTTCTCCTTAGGAGCCGTGAGGACCCCCAAGTGTGTTCTTCCTTTGTGAGTCGTAAGGATCCCATAAAGGTTTGTTCTCCTCATGTATCGTGAGGATACATGAGTGGGTCTTCCCAATGGAGCATAATGCCAAGGGCGGTGACCAGCCGCTGGAGTGGTGACTGCGGTGGGGCATGCGTATGATGAGAATTATTTGAGCCCGTGGATTGTATACGGTAGTCAATTTGGGGACTGGCCGTAGGGCCGGAGGAATTTTGGAAAATTTAATTTTGGTTGGCGTCTGCATTGCTGCACTGGAATATGGTACCAGGAGCAACTCATCATTCGCCGTTTTTTTTTACCGCGATTGCTCTATCATTTCAGCTTTTCTTATCGTAAAGGTCGCGATTGCCCTATCATTTCAGCTTTTATTCGCGGTTGTCCCATCATTTCGGCTGTTTATTTTCACCTTTATTTTTACTCGCTGATTTTTATTGCGAGTTGCCTTATCATTTCGGCTTTTTATTATTTTTGTTTTATTTACACATTTTTACATTCCCAGTTTAACGACTTAGAGGTTGATTGTTCCCAGTTTAACGACGTGGTGGTCATTTATTCCCAGTTTAAAGACTTGGTGGTCTGTGGTTTGGTTATCCCAGCTCCTCGAACTTTGATCTTGGCGAGGCTATGTTGATGACCGTAGCTCTGTGGCTTGTCGGTACATCTGACGACTGTGAGGCTTTCCCGAGTTTGTATTCGTTCTCCACCCAATCTTTAAAAACATAGCAGTCTTCAATGGTATGACTCACCATTCTGTGATATGGGCAGTATATGGGATTGCCGGTCATGTTCATCTCATGTGGCCTCTTTGGAATAGGCAGTTGAAGACCTTTGTTCAAGGCGTCCATGAATATTTCGTGGAATTTATCCCTCCTGAAGGAGTATACTTTCTTCTTTCACTCCACTGGAATAGGTGCCCTTACTGATGCTGGACCCTAAGGACGATAAGTTTTTGGTTCTCCTACTGTCCGCTTACCATGTTCGGTGTACGTATCGGAGGGACTGGAGGCTGATCGCATCCGTTTTTCACAAAGGTGTTCCGCTCTCGGGCTGGAGGGAGTATCGGTCGGCTGCTTCCGGATATCAATCCCGAGCTCACGAATCAAAATTTGATTTTGCTGTAATTGCAATCGGGCGACTTGGGTCGTGAGATCCGCCACGACATTTGCTAGCTCATCGACTTTGGAATGGACCTTGGCCATCATCTCATCCCTGTCTTGAAGTTGCCTTTGAAGCCATTGGAATAATGCTTGTTCTACAGTTCCGGGTATGACAACGGGGTCATCCCTACCGCCTGAACTTGATTCAGCATGAACTACGGGTTCCTTTGGCTCAATGGCATGAGCGAGCTCTTCATCATTTGGATCGGGCCGATGTTGGATGGCAACAACCGCGTCATTGTCATGGTTATAAGGCGTAGGAGGACTTGCTCTTTTGAGCTCCATCATATAGACCGTATGGGTTGTGTACCCGTCTATTGCTTCTTCATTGGCAATGTGGCTCGCTTGGCTCTTAGCTTGTTGCCTTGGTCCGCTCTTTTTAGAGAATGACAAATGTCTGAGAGAATCAGGTCCCTGAAGGACTTCGGTCTCCGTTTGTATGAAATTGGCGGTCGCAGCTTGATTGTTTGTTAACACGCTGGAGGACAATGATATTTCTCCCGCCTTGTATTGTTTCTCGACCCAATCCTTGAAGATGCAACAGTCTTCAATAGTGTGTTCCAGCACTCGGTGGTATGGGCAAAAGTTGGGATGATCAGTCCTGTTCGCTTCAAGTAGCCTTTTTAGTTCTGGTAGCTGCATGCCATTCTTCAGAGCATCTTTAAAAATTTTGTGGACCTTGTCCCTTCGGAACGAGTAGACCTTATTTCTTCTTTTCTCCAAAGTTGGTTCTCGAGATTTGTTAGTTTTTGCTCCGCCCGCTCTCTGCTTATTTAGAGAATCGGTGCTGTTAGAACTTCCGCCTTTTCGGTTGTCGTCCCTCCAAGGTTTCGGTCTGTTTGCGAACTGAAGATCCTGAGCGGACTCGGGCTTTGAGCGTTCCAATATTTGGACCTTTTTGGTCAGCTCTTGGAATGTTTTAAGGCCTGCGGTGCACAGGAAAGGTTTCATCCAGTCCTTCAAATTTTCTATAAGAAGACTGACGGATTCGTCTTGCTCCAACAGCGGTTCACATTTGACAGAGAGATTGTGCCATCGGACTATAAAATCCATGTTGCTTTCGTTGTTCTTTGGTTCTGTCCTTACGAGGTCGGCAATTGGTGATTTTATCGCCGACACTCATGAACCTTTGCTTGAACATGGATTCTATTTGAGCGAACGTCGTGATCGAGTCATCTGGTATGCTTGCATACCAATCGAAAGCAACATCCGTCAAGCTATTGACAAACTGGCGGAGAAGGAGCGCATCATTGCCCCCAGTATTTACGTATGATGCTTTAAATTGGGCAATGTGTTGGTTCGCATTTCCCGTCCCATCGAACCTTTCAAATTTAGGGACGACATAGCCAGCGGGAAACTCCATAAGATCATACCGAGCATGATATGGTCTCCCGCTACTGCTGACATCCTTTTGCTCTCCGGCTTCGGCTACCAATGTTTTGACTTTGTTGGCAACCAAATCCATGATTTGATCTTGAGTTAGCGGGTTGCTGTCGGCCGCTAAGACATTTCCCGAGATAGGATGCGACTGGCCTTCATGCGGTCCGCCCACCTTTGGATTTGAGGGAATAGGTGCCGGCTGTCTCGGGACACCGTTTCCCGGTCCATGAGTAGAACCATGCGCTTGATTGGGCGGCTGAGAGGCAAGTTGGGCCGTGAGCTGTAAGACGATGTTTGTCAAGTCGTTAATTTTTGAGTAGAGCTTAGCTATCTCCTTGTCTTTGTTTCTGAGCTGCTTTCGGAGCTCCTGGAGAAGTTGCTGCTCTGCGGTCTTAGGATGGAAAGTTGGCCCATCTTCGCTTTTCGAGCCCAACTCCTCATGAACTGAGGGATCTCTCTGCTTATCAGCTTCACTTGGAGCATTTTCATTACCTTCAGGAGGATGCTGGTCTTGGGAAGTGACAGCCATATTCAAACCAAATTGGATTTGAGATGTGGCGCCCCATCCTTGCTGCGAAGGTTGTCACTGGGACGCGCGCCTACCATGTAGACTGTGTGGATAACACATCCAGCTGTCCTTTCATCACTGGCAGCTGGTTTCGCGGAGCGGTCTGGGCTTTGGAAATTCATAAATTTTAACATGGCCGGAGCCCTAGCCCTTTTGTTGGCTCTGTATCTGAGCCGCTTCTGCCTCAACTTCTCTGTCTTGAGCGCCTGGCAGGCTTCTGCTCTTCGGGAAGCTGCCATAGGCCGAGTGATGGGGAGCTTAGAGAAAATACCCAACCGAGCAGTTGTCAGGGGCGCCGCTGGAGCTTGCCCGAGATGCCTTGTTGCTTTGTTGGTGTTGATGGCCTTGCCCCCAGCTGGGGCCAAGGAGAGTCGTTCAAACACCGACTTGTGTTTGAGTTGGGGTGGCTTCGAGACCACCACATTTGGCCTCTTGCCTTTCGAGGCCGGTTTGTCTGCCACCGGGGCTTGAGGTGCTGGGATGGTATTAGCTGACACGAATAGAATAGAGCCAAATGGTAGCGGCGGCTCCTCCCACTGTCGCCCGAGACTGGCCGGAAGGACCGTCCTGGCATCCATCTTTATCGTGTAGAAGATAAGAGCTGAGTTCATCTTCGGAGACATTGTTGAAAGGTGATTGCTTGAAAATCTGCGAGAAAGTGCATTATTTTAGTATAAATATAGATATGTATACTGATTGAGTTCGCATGAACGTTTAACCCGAAATATGGAAGGAGAGATAGGTCCCACCGGACGTGCCAGAATCTGTAGGGTGTTTTTCCTCACCCCATTGAGATGGGAATACGCGCGCGCTTGTCAGGCATACTATAAATTCCCCCTGCCTAGGGTAGGTGGGGGTTTATTGATTGTGGGGATCCGAATCTCCGGCAGCTGCGGACTAAGCTGCCGTTAATTACCCATCGCCTTTGGGGCGAGGGAACCTCCGATTAACGGGTTAAACTGGTCATGCGAACTCAATGTGCAGTGTTGTGTTTTGGAGGGGTTTTGGATATATCGGGGCCCCGCAGAGTTTTTACGGGGGTCCCGCTACCCGGATAGCGGGCTGGGGGTTAAGGGGGCTAGCAGCCCCCTTGCGGGGTGCGAGGCAGTGCCCCGGCCCAAATTTTTTTTGAGGGACGGTGTTGTGGAGTGTGTGTGTATCTATATATATACATGTATACATATATATAAAAAGGGGAAAAGCGCCCAAAGGACGCGTGGGGCCAGCGCCTCATGTGCCTAGCACGCGAGCGCTGTGCGCGTGTCTGACACGTGGGCGCTGAGCGCTTGAGCGCTGTGCACTTAGGCGCTGTGCGCGTAAGTGCTAGCGCACTACGCACCACGTGTCCGACATGTGGGCGCTGTGCGCTTAAGCGCTAGCGCACCACGTGTCCGATACGTGGGCGCTGTGCGCTTAGGCGCTGTGCACGTAAGCGCCAGCGCACCACATGTCCGACACGTGGGTGCTGGGCGCTCGAGCGCTAGGGGCGCTAGGCGCTCGGGCGCCGGCGAGGAAAATGGGCTTTTAGCCTCAGAAATGCGATTTAAACTCCCGAAAGAGAAATTAGAGGGGTGTTATCCTAAGATGTTTTTGGAGATGCTGAAACGGGCTTCTCCCTTGAGCTCTGGATCTTCCCAAATAGGGATTTATAGGAGATGGGTCTCCTTCTTCCTCCTCTTTTGGCTGGATCTTGAAGAACAAGAAGTATGAGATTTTAAAAATCTCTTATTTTTAAGATCTGATGGGAGATCTGAGTTCCCCTTTGTGGGTTTCGTGGTAAAAAACTATTTAGTTTTGGAAAAGGAAGAATAAAACTTTTGACTTAATTAAAAAAGAGAAGAAGGTTTTTAGAACCTTGAGGAAGGAGAAGATCACAGATCTTGATTCTTTTGGAGAGAGAAAAAAGTTGTGAGATATTTTCATTATCTTTTCCTTTATAGGCTATATACTTTACATATAGCCCCCTGGGCTTTACATAAATGGCATTTTGGCCATCCCATGGCTCATGTGCCATTTCTTTTTGTATATAAGCCATGGGCTTTACAAAAATTTGGCTCTATGCCCATTCATGCATAAAAAATTACATAAAAAAACATTTATTACATGATTTCATTTTGGGCATGGAGGAAGGCCGGCCGCTTCATGTTCGGACTCGACCTGGGCATGAGCCTACTTGATCCGGGCTTGGGCCCACTTGGCTTGGGGATGACCTTAACTTTGACTTGGTCAACCGAGGTGCAATTTTCGACCCCAACAACTAGTATTTTTTTGATGGTGTATCGATAATTGTTTATCTCGATTCACAAATTCTGTATCTTGTAAATATTTTGTTTCTTTTAATTTATTTTATTGAGTGGGATGTTTTGCTCTGCTTTCACCTCAAAAAAAATTATAGTAGTATTTTTGCACGCGCTATGCACTTTTGTGTATTAAAATAAAATTTTGATGTCTTTATTTTCGTCATCTTAACTAGATTTCTCTGAAATATCTATTATCTCAACTAAAATTCTTCAAAATTGTTTTCAAATTTTTTTCTACATATGATGCTAACATATACCTACATGCATCGCATGTGCAAAAAGTTGATGTGGATCATCTTAGGTTTAAGGATTTTACTTAGTTTTTTTGAATATTTTATTTAAATTAATTGCTCCTCCTCTTCTAGTTATAACTAGCGTTAAACCTTACGCGATGCATAAGATATACGAATATCAATAAAAAATTTATACAATAAAAAGTTGATTATATAAAACAATAATTATATATGGTTCAGATTATTGAGGTGAAAGTCCATGGTATTTTTTTATTAGTAAGAAATAAAATCTATGGTATTTTTTATTAGTAAGAAATAAAGTCCATGGTGTTTAGTAGCAGAAAACAAAGCCCATGATATTTATCTGAAAACTCATCGTATTTTCTATAATAAACAAAGCTTATGATGTTTATTTCTAATAAAGAAAATCCATAGCATTTATCTGGAAAATATTGAAAGTTTGTGATTTTTTAATTTGTTACAAAATTCTATGATACTTATATGAAAAACATTAAAAGTTCTCCTATTTTTATTAAGAAAATCTCATGGTATTTACGTGAAAAATATCAGAAATTCATGGTACTTATTCGAAATTAAAAAAAAGTTCATTGTATCTATTTAAAAGATTTTGGGAAGTTCATGGTATTCAACGTAAAAAGTCCATGATATCTATTTAAAGTTCATGGTATTTATTTGTAATAAAAAGTCTCATAACATTTATCTAAAAACATTAAGGATTCATAGTATTTTAGTGGAAATCTACATGAGATTTTGAGTTATTAGCTAAAAGAAAACAGAGTTCTTAGCATTTATCTAAAATTTATCGTTTTTTTCTATAATAAACAAAGTTCGTCATATTTATTTGTAGTAAAGAAAGTCTATGATATCTATCAAAATATTTAAAGATGGTGATTTTTAATTTTATTAAAAAATTCATGATACTTATCTGTAAACATTAAAAATTCTTTCTATATATTTGTAATAAGCAAAGCCTATGGTATTTATGTGAAAATGTCAAAAATTCATGGCATTGATTTAAAATTAAAAACTCCATGGTATCTATTTACAAAGCGTTAAGAAGTTCATGGTATTTATTTGAAAAAACTCCATGGCATCTATTAAAAATTCATTGTATTTATGTGTAAAAAATCCATGTCATTTATTTATAAAAAGATGAAGAATTCATGATATTTTATTGGAAATCTAAGTGATTTTTTGAGTTGATGGAAATATTATAATTCTTGAGAAATGACAAAAGTGTAATTAAATTAAAGTTTTGTCATTTCAATGATTTTCCATTATTGCCCTCACAACTTCATCAAAAACTCAAATTTGCCTATAAAATCTAAATTTTATGCTAAAAATGTCAAGTTAGAATGTGGGTAAAAGTGAAAATATCAAAGTTTTACCATTTTAAAGATTTTCCATTATTGCCATCACGATTTCATCAAAAACTCAAATTTGCCTATAAAATCCAAATTTTATAGTAAAGATGTTACTTGAGAGTGGGGACAAAAGTGGAAATATCAAAATTTCCATTTTTGATAGCACTTTCTATTATTGTTTAGATAGATAGATAGATGTATGGATAGATAGGTAGATAGTAGAAGTTGATAGAGACATGTGGCCTAACATCAAGTCTCTTATTTTAAAAACTTATAACAATTTCTTTTTGTTCTTTATTCAGGATATATAATAGAATGATGTATATCGTTTCTGAATACAATTGTGAGATTTGAAAGCTAATCTTACTAAACTCTCAATGTGCTTTGAAATTTTGTTAGAAACTTCAAGAAGTTGTAACTGATGCGTCTGTGGATTCCCTTAGATTTGTTTGGAACTTTTCTTGCTTTTATTGCATGTCACATTCTACCACTATGAGTGATGTACTATTGTTATAAGAAAAGAAAAATAATATCAAGAAGGGATTTGACTTTTTATGGTAACATGCAATGGATATGGCACCTTTAGCTAGAATTTGTGGTCATGCAGTGTTATGTGACCCGGTAAACACCTGTATCACATGATAAGAACTTTTTCATTTAAAATTGGAATTTATTATTTCCTTGTATAAATTTAAAATCAATATTTTCTACCGGCCTATGACATAACTAACCACAAGGAGAATCATGTCGAAACCTTCTTGCTAAATAAGTGTGGTTGTCTGAGACGGTTTAGAGAGATTCGTATCGCGATATATTAAAATGGTAGAAATCGGAACCGGCAATTGAACCCTTACAAAGTTTGTGTTGTGATACCTCCTTAAAGCCACTTTCAAAAAATAGATGCTAGGCCTGCAATGTCTGATAACAGCGTTAAAGTAGTGAACATATTGGCTTTACAGTGACAAGATTTATACCAAGCTTCTAATAAAGGGCATGTTCCTTTATCGGAATGAGTCCCATTCCAATGCAAGGGCATGCCCCTCTCAGAATTCTGGCGCTTAACCTGCCCGTCTTGAATTTAAACTAAATTTAAATTCTTAAGCGACTTAGTAAACAAAAATATCATATTTAAGAAGTTTCTCACTCCATGGAAAGTTAATTATTTTCTCCTTTATACAGAGTTTTATGGACAAGATAAATTTTGAAGGTTGGTGTTAATCAATCTCTTATTGTAAATCCCCGGTTCCGAATAAATTTTTTTCCGTATTTTCTTTCCGAACTTTCCTTGAATTATATATATATATATATATATATATATATATATATATATATATATATTATTTTAATTATTATCTAAACTAAAACCTAACTCTACCTTTACACCCGACCTGGCCCAACCCATGCCCGACCCGACCCGTTTCCCCCCTCTCCTTCTTTCTCACCCCCTCTCTTTTTCCCGCCACATTTTCCCTCTCCCAACGGCTCCCCCACGACTCCGCTCTTCTCGCGGTCACTCGAGACCCGCTCCCCAACGGCTCCAAGGCCTCAACGGCTCTCCCATGATTCCCCGCTCCTTGCGCTCGCCTGCGACAGCCGCACCCATCTCCTCATGAACCGCACGTTTCCAACAGTCACGACTTCCCTCATCTCGTCTCTCTCTCTCCTTCTCTCTCTGCGTCACTTTCTCTACTTCACCCTCTCTCCCTCGTTCTTTCTCTGCTTCACACTCTCTCGCTCTCACCAACGCCTGCAACCCCGAATCTATACCCACAACACCGACCCTCCTCATCTCGCAACCTCATTCCCCTCGCCGACGACTCCCTTGCCCTTCCTCGTCCCCTTTACCTCAACCCAGCATCACCGAACTTCTCCCGAGCTCCAACCATCACCGCGGCCACCACAAGTAAGACCCCCGCCGACGAGCTCGATCCCCGTCTCCTCCTTTCCTCCCCTGCTCACCACCTCCGGGCTGCGAGCTCCGAGCACACCACCACCAAGACCTTCTACCTCCAGCACCCGAACCCAACACCCTCGTCCCTGCACCCTCACGTGAGCTCCGACCCCCATCGCCTCCGCGCCTCGCCGACCATCTTCGAGCTCCCCATGACCTGCTCACCCTCCCCGATCCACCAACTCCAAGCCCCAGTACCACCGAGCTCGCTGCCCTCACCGCTTTACGAACTGCCCGAGCTCACTGCCGTAGCCGCTGTGGGTGCCGTGACGTGCTTGTGGTCGTGCCTCCACCGTGTTTGTGTCCGTGCGATCGTCGTCGTCGTGCCGTCGTAATAGGCAAGTGAACCTCCTTTACTTGTTCAAATCATGCTATGTATATATATAGTTTAATAAATATAGTCTAATAATTTAATTGGTAAAATGTATGATGAGTGTATGTAAAAGTAGATAGCGTTCACATACACGCATTGAGTGCTCGATGCGATTACCCTATCCAAGAACCTATTAAAAATCCCCCAATTTTATTATTAGAAGTTTCGATTGCCGAGTGACGTATAAGAAATTGGGATCAAATAGTTAATGCATCGAATATAAAATGACATTCCAATTGGTTACGTCAAATATGAAAATCACCGTACATATCACGTTGTAAAATTAGTAGTTAATTAAATATAAATCTAATTATGGTGTTCCGGGGCTCGTACGTAAGCTAACTAGATAACCTATTGTCACGCCCCGCTTCCCAGAGTACGCTAAGATAGGCACGTGACAGAGCCAACCATGTTACCCGTGGATAGAAAATATCCCTCCACAGTCACATTACGGCTGTAGAGATATTAAGAATAAGAATAAACAACTATCTAATATATGTCCATGAGCCAGAATAACGAGTCAAGAATAAAATAATGCGGAAGCAAAATGATCCAATACAATAATAAACTGGAATGTACGTCCCATAATGCGGGCTCACATCAGGAATGAAATACTGAAAGGAAACTAAACCAAACTAATAACAGGTCATCACCGCTCGGTCTGTTGATCAAAGTACTCCTGGACAGCCTGCGATAAGGACAAGGGATCTGGGCCATGCAAAACCCAGACGTCAGTGCGTCATAATATCAACAATAATATAATCAGGGGGTAGCAATACATGCAGGCACGAGTATGAACAGTAATAAAAGTAGAACAGTAACAAGTCATAAGTATACCGTAACATGAATATAGATCAGTGGGCAGGATATAAACAGGTGAAGTGCAGTGAGTGGTCTAAATTGTGCTATAGGGTTATCTATTCTAAAGTTATTGAAATCAATTAGAGTAATCCTCCATGTAACTTAAAGGATATGTCCCGTTATGCCCCGGGACCACGGATCAGGTAGTGGGAGTCGTCAATGACTCTGTCCCGTTATCCCCCGGGACCACGGATCAAGTAAGAATCATGAATGATTCTGTCCCGTTATCCCTCCGGGACCACGGATCAAGTAATACCCTTGTAAGCTACACTTTAGTTTACACTTTTTATTTCCCCATACCCCCAAGGGTATGTGTTCAAGTCAGGTATTGGTAAATCTGGAGCTAATGCCCACACAGGATCAAGCAGGTACAGGTTTGTCTGTATAGACAACAGGATATGTTCGTAGGGACAACAGGTCAAGATTGTCGGCATTAGTAACAAGATTAGGTAATGTGTCAAGCTGTGGTACATCAGGTCATGTCAGGTAGTGTACATGGATCAAATCATGTCGAGTAGTGCACAAGTATCAAGTCATGTCAAGTAGTAGTGTATGAGGTCATGTCAGGTAGTGCACAAGTATCAAGTGGGTGCTCATAATTAAACTGTAATAAGTATGGGTATACAAAATCAAGTATGAAGTACTAATATAACAATAAAATGGGATAATGTGATATGGTATGCAAATAGATATAAATTCAAAGATATGGATGCACAATTATCGATTAGGGTTACATTTATAGTTCCAATACTAATTAGGATACACTTTATTAAATATGGGGTGTTAATAACACAGTGTTCTGCATTAATATGATCTATGGATGCAGTTATATATATTCTAAATGAGATGGATGCAAACGGGTATCCGAAAAGTTATAAAACTATAAAATGGTAATGTGAGATGTACAACTAAGCAATATGTGATATAAATATTGATATGGATGCAGTATATTGTAATTTAGTATGTAACAAGATAAGTTTTAATGACCTAGATTTGAAATGATATGAATGGATGGAAACGGAACATCGAAAAGCTATAATATGAAACAGGGGATACTAGATTTAAAATACAGGTATGATATTTATTTAAATAGGTATATAATGAGTTATATAGCATGTAGCAAGATTAACTTGCCTCGATGGATCACAATACGGATACGTACGACACGTCGGACGTCGGTAAAAGTTGCGATGCACACACGCGCGCAAGGGACGGGTCCAGGCAAGGCAAGAGCATGACTACGCTGGCAGGGGTTGTTCACTGGATCTCCCGGGTCATCGGCGTCGAGCACGGCTCCGGCAGTGAACGGAAAAATCAAGATCAAGAAAGAAAGAAAGAGAAGAATGAAGAAGAAGAAGAAGAGAGAATTAGGGTTTGGTGTTCTGGGTCGGAGAAGAAGGAGAGGGGGTGATGATGATGAGGATAAGATGAAGTTAAGGTCACCGGAGGTGAGGGAACGGCGATGAGGTCGGGGGGTTCAGGCGTGCAGGGAAAGCTCTGTTTTGAGGAGGTGGTGGTATCAGGAGGTCGGGGGAGAGGGATGATGAAGGTGCAGAGGTAGTCGAGGATACTGGGGCGACGGTGAGGGGTCGCCGGAGAAGGGGGTGAAGGCTAGGTTGAGGTTGCAGGCTAGGTGAAGGTCGGGTTCGGGGCAGAAGGTGAAGGGAAGTGATGGTGAGGTGGTCGAGGTGATGCTTTCTGGCGATGAGGATGAGGTGAGGAGATGGAGGTGGTGCTGGTGACGAGGGGAGTTGACGACGGCGAGGATGCGGTGGGAATAGAGGCAACGATGGGTGCAGCGTTGGGTTGTGGTGGTCGGCGACATGCCGGGGTGCTCGGGTATAGAGAGGAAGGAGGCGAGGTCGAGGACAATGGGCGAGGAGTGGACGAAGTCGAGGTTCGGCGGTGGTGGCGACGGCGAGGCAAGGCAGGGCGCGCGCATGGGTTTCCTCGTGGGCGATGAGGCGGGAGAAAATGAAAGGAGAAAGAAGAAGAGAGAGAGCGATGTGAAAAATATAGGGTTTAATAATAAAATATATAAAGAATTATATATATATAAAGAAAGAGAGAGAGAGAGAGAGAGAGAGCTGTGAGAGAGAAAGAGAGAGAGCAGGCGAGAGAGGAGAGAGAGAAATCGAGAGGAGTGAGAAAGAGAGATGAGAGAGATCGAGAGGAGTAAGAAAGAGAGGGAGGAGATATGGATTTGTTTTTTAGTGGTTAAGATTAATTTAAGAAATCTTTACTGTTATATAAATTTTTAATAAAGATATTATATTAATTAAAATTGGATTTTCTGGTAAATACAAACTTAGTCCAAAACATGCCCGGGTCGGGTCTAAAATTCAGATTTAAAATATGAAAAATATATGCGACGTCCAAATTTCAAAATGAATGCTCAGGTAACGAAAATGCATAACCCCAAGAATGGATGCACGTACGTGTGCGTAGCCATCCAAACACGTCCGTTTCACCGAACGGGACGAGAACAAGATGCGTGGATGCTACCACGGGGTTAGGGGTATCATCTAGGCTATGAAATGTATTTTAAAAAATATTTTACATGACTTAAAATGTTATATGGTAAAAGATGCAATGCCAGATAAAAAAGCCAGTATGCAGTATTCATGAAAGTGCACATGTCTACGGAATAAGTCAGGATAATTCATAAACATGATTCAAACAAGTTCAAGCAAGCGGGTCGGGTCGAATGCAATGTAAAATGTAAAATACCATTCGCATCCAAATCACGATAAATCAAGAAATACCACAAATAAGAAAATACGAGAACTGGAATTGGTATAAATGAACTAGGTTGTTACATTATACCCAACTACAAAAAGAATTTCGTCCTCGAAATTCCAAGAACAAGAAAGGATACACAATCAGAAACTACAAGAATAGATGTGGAAACTTTTGTCGGATTTCGTCTTCTCATTCCCAAGTCGATTCTCCATGCGAGCGATTTTCCTAAGAAACAAGTAGAGAGGGATAATCTTGTTCTTAAGGACCTTTTCTCTTCAATCTACAATCGATATCGGTCGTTCCTCAAAGGTCAAATCCTCCCTTACAGTCAGCTCTGAATGATCTAGCACGTGTGTTTCATCTCGAACATACTTACGGAGTTGAGATACATGAAACATGTCATGAACCTTCGCCAAAGATGGTGGTAAAGCCAACCGATAAGCCACTTCTCCAACACGCTCCAAAATCATGAAAGGCCCTACGAATCGAGGACTAAGCTTGCCTCGACTCCCAAAATGAATCACTCTTCTAGTTGGTGATAACTTCAAGAATACCAGATTACCAACAACGAACTCTAGAGGTCTTCTCGATGTGTCGACCTAACTCTTCTGCCGATCTTGTGCTGCCTTTATATGATTCCGGATAGTATTAACTTTCTCCACGGTTTGCACGATCAAATCCGGTTCCAACAATATTTTTTCTCCAACATCGTCCCAACAAACAGGTGAACGACACTTGCGACCATATAACTATTCGAATGGAGCCATTTGAATAGTCGCCTGAAAACTGTTATTGTAAGAAAACTCCACCAAGTGTAGATGATCCTCTCATGAACCCTTGAAGTCTAACATGCAAGCTCTCAACATGTCTTCAAGAGTTTGGATCGTTCTCTCCGACTGGCCATCTATTTGAGGATGATAAGCTGTGCTAAACTTCAATCGCGTCCCCAAACGTTCCTGTAAGCTCCTCCAGAAGTGTGATAAGAAACGGGTGTCACGGTCGAACACGATGCTCACCGGTACTCCATGCAATCTTACAATCTCCTGCATGTACCGTTCTGCCAATGCTTCCATTGATTGACCAACTCGAAATGGTATGAAATGAGCTGCCTTGGTCAATCGATCAACAATCACCCAAACAACATTGTTGCCCTTTGGACTCCGCGGTAAAGCTGTCACGAAATCCATGGTTATATGATCCCACTTCCATTGAGGAATTGGAAGTGGTTGCAATAAACCAACAACCCTTTAATGTTCAGTCTTAACTTGCTGACACACCAAGCACTTCGCTACAAAGCGAGCAATCTCCCTTTTCATGCCTTCCCACCAGAAATGATGTCGTAGATCATGGTACATCTTCGTGCCTCTTGGATGTACGGAATACGCGGAGCTGTGTGCCTCCTTCATAACTTCCTCACGAATATCTCCTTTCGGTACACACAAACGGCTACAATATCGCAACAAACAATCTTCATGAATCAACAAGTCCGTTCGAAGTCCCGCTTCAACCTGTTCTCGAAACTTCTGCAATCTTGGGTCCTGCGACTGCGCTGCTTTAATGCTATCGATCAACGACGACTGTACTTGCAGCTGCATCAACTGTCCCGAAGAATGCGGTGGCACGATCTCCAAATCGAATCTCCGAAAGTCTTCAATAAGTTCCTTTTATGCAGTCAACATCTGAATTGCTGGCAACCGACTAAGCGCATCCGGCACAACATTAACTTTCCCTGGATGGTACTTAAGATCAAGATCGTAGTCAGCCATCAGCTCCAACCATCGACGCTGCCTCATATTAAGCTCTTTCTGTATGAACACATATTTTAGGCTTTTGTGATCGGTGAATACTTCGACCCTTTCGCCTAATAAGTAGTGTCTCCAAATCTTCAAAGCGAAAATCACAGCTGCTAGCTCCAAATTATGAGTTGGGTAATTCTTCTCATGGATCTTCAACTGTCTTGATGCGTAAGCTATAACTTTCCTATGCTGTATCAAAACACATCCCAAACCTTTCCCAGAAACGTCGCTGTGAATCACCAATCCTCCGGAACCGTCTGGTACGGTCAAAATAGGAGCGGTTATCAATCTCAGCTTCAATACCTTAAAAGCTGATGCACACTTATCCGTCCATACAAATGGTACTTCCTTCCGCGTAAGCTTGGTCAAAGGCTTAGCCAAACGAGCAAAATTATCCACGAACCTTCTGTAATACCCGGCAAGTCCAAGAAAGCTTCTGATCTCTGCTACGTTCTTCGGAATCGGCCAATCTCGAACTGCTGTAATCATTTCAGGATCAACGGCGATTCCATCTCCGGACACGACATGCCCCAAAAACTTCACTTCTTCAAGCCAAAACTCGCACTTGCTCATCTTTGCATACAATCTTTCTTGCCTCGATGTCTGCAGTGCGATCTTCAAGTATTCTGCATGCTCTTCAATACTCTTTGAGTAGACCAGAATATCATCAATGAACACCACTATAAACTGGTCCAAGAATGGTGAAAAGATTCGGTTCATCAAGTCCATAAATATCGCCGGTGCATTCGTTACTCCGAAGGGCATCACTAAATACTCGTAATGTCCATACCGAGTTCTGAACGCCGTCTTGCAAATATCTTCTGATTTAACTCGGACCTGATGATATCCGGATCGCAAATCCAGCTTCGAGAATACCCTCGCGCCACTAAGCTGCTCGAATAATTCGCCAATGCGAGGGATCGGGTACTTGTTCTTAATAGTCACTCGGTTTAATTCTCGATAATCGATGCACATCCTCCTTATGCCATCTTTCTTCTTGACTAGAAGAACTGGAGCTCCCCAAGGTGAATTACTGCTGCGAATCCAACCCTTCTCAAGTAATTCGGTAACCTGCTTCTTGACTTCTTCCAACTCCACTGGTGCCATTGGATAGTACGCCTTAGAGATTGGCGCTGCACCAGGAATAAGATCGATCGCGAACTCCACATCTCGTTTGGTGGTAATCCCGAGATGTCTTCGAACACGTCCATGAACTCTCAAACTACAGCTGGTGCTCCCTCCTTCTCAACTTCCATCGACGAAAGAACACTATTTGTCGGCCCAGCCCTAAACTCGACTGGCCCGACAGAACTGCTTCCTCCAGCAAAAACAAACTCCGGATGTCCGGGAATCTGGAAAATCACTTTCTTTGCCCTACAATCAATGTGAGCGTAGAAAGTGCCGAGAAAATCCATTCCCAAGACAATAACAAATAAAGGGATGCACCAGAATTGAATAATTCTAATGCGGGGAAAACATGAACAAGTAGGATACCTGAAATGACTTCACCTGAAGCCAAACACTAAAGAAGATAAGCACGGTAAACAGGATTCAAGCTTGCGATAAAAACATAAACTGGTAAGCAATGAAACTGAGAGAACCAAAGTAATAAAACGACCATGAAACAAGGAAATGAAACAAGATCAACACTCCAAGTTACTTAAATAGAGTACCGCATTGTAACCATACTGCAGTTCATGGGTACAATCACATAACTCCGTTCAAGTCGTCCAAATCATAGTATCAGAATCAAAGGAACAGGGAGAAACAATAGGGAACCAAAAGGTTTCAAGCCGAGATGCAAAGTTGTTTGCATATCGTCAAGACAAGGATCAAGAGAAAGATATGATTCAGGAATCACGATAACAATATGGCAGGACATGTTCCTAATTACAGGTTTTCTGATTCGTGTATTGGGTCCAATACCCAACTACAAAAGAATCAAACCCGATTAACCTAGATCCTATGGCTCTGATACCAAACAAACCCTGTCACGCCCCGCTTCCCAGAGTACGCTAAAATAGGCACGTGACAGAGCCAACCATGCTACTTGTGGATAGGAAATATCTCTCCACAGTCACATTACGGCTGTAGAGATATCAAGAACAAGAATAAACAACTATCTAATACATGTCCATGAGCCAGAATAACGAGTCAAGAATAAAATAATGCGGAAGCAAAAGGATCCAATACAATAATAAACTGGAATGTACGTCCCATAATGCGGGCTCACATCAAGAATGAAAATACCGAAAGGAAACTAAACCAAACTAATAACAGGTCATCACCGCTCGGCCTGTTGATTAAAGTACTCCTGGACAGCCTGCGATAAGGACAAGGGATCTGGGCCATGCAAAACCCAGACGTCAGTGCGTCATAATATCAACAATAATATAATCAGGGGGTAGCAATACATGCAGGCATGAATATGAACAGTAATAAAAGTAGAACAGTAACAAGTCATAAGTAAACCGTAATATGAATATAGATCAGTGGACAGGATATAAACAGGTGAAGTGCAGTCAGTAGTCTAAACTGTGCTATAGGGTTATCTATTCTAAAATTATTGAAATCAACTAGAGTAATCCTCCATGTAACTCAAAGGATATGTCCCGTTATCCCCCGGGACCACGGATCAGGTAGTGGGAGTCATCAATGACTCTGTCCCGTTATCCCCCGGGACCACGGATCAAGTAAGAATCACGAATGATTCTGTCCCGTTATCCCTCGGGACTACGGATCAAGTAATACCCTTATAAGCTACACTTTAGTTTACACTTTTGATTTCCCCATACCCCCAAGGTTATGTGTTCAAGTCAGGTATTGGTAAATCTGGAGCTAATGCCAACACAGGATCAAGCAGGTACAGGTTTTTCTGTATAGAAAACAGGATATGTCCGTAGGGACAACAGGTCAAGATTGTTGGCATTAGTAACAAGATCAGGTAATGTGTCAAGCTGTGGTACATCAGGTCATGTCAGGTAGTGTACATGGATCAAATCATGTCGAGTAGTGCACAAGTATCAAGTCATGTCAGGTAGTAGTATCAGGTCATGTCAGGTAGTGCACAAGTATCAAGTGGGTGCTCATAATCAAACTGTAATAAGTATGGGTACACAAAATCAAGTATGAAGTACTAATATAATAATAAAATGGGATAATGTGATATGGCATGCAAATAGATATAAATTCAAAGATATGGATGCACAATTATCGATTAGGGTTACATTTATAGTTCCAATACTAATTAGGATGCACTTTATTAAATATGGGGTGTTAATATCACAGTGTTATGCATTAATATGATCTATGGATGCAGTTATATATTCTAAATGAGATGGATGCAAACGGGTATCCGAAAAGTTATAAAACTATAAAATGGTAATGTGGGATGTACAACTAAGCAATATGTGATATAAATATTGATATGGATGCAGTATATTGTAATCTAGTATGTAACAAGATAAGTTTTCATGACGTAGATCTGAAATGATATGAATGGATGCAAACGGAACATCGAAAAGCTATAATATGAAACAGGGGATACTAGATTTAAAATATAGGTATGATATTTATTTAAATAGGTATATAATGAGTTATATAGCATGTAGCAAGATTAACTTGCTTCGACGGATCACAATACGGATATGTACGGCACGTCGGACGTCGGTAAAAGTTGCGATGCACACATGCGCGCACGGGACGGGTCCAGGCAAGGCAAGAGCATGACCACGCTGGCAGGGGTTGTTCACTGGATCTCCCGGGTCGTCGGCGTCGAGCACGGCTCCGGCAGTGAACGGAAAAATCAAGATCAAGAAAGAAAGAAAGAGAAGAATGAAGAAGAAGAAGAGGGAATTAGGGTTTGGTGTTCTGGGTCGGAGAAGAAGGAGAGGGGGTGATGATGATGAGGAAAAGATGAAGTTAGGGTTCTCGGAGGTGAGGGAACGGCGATGAGGTCGGGGGGTTCAGGCGTGCAGGGAAAGCTCTGTTTTGAGGATGTGGTGGTATCAGGAGGTCGGGGGAGAGCGATGAGGAAGGTGCAGAGGTGGTCGAGGATACTGGGGCGACGGTGAGGGGTCGCCGGAGAAGAGGGTATAGGCTAGGTTGAGGTTGCAGGCTCGATGAAGGTCGGGTTCGGGGCTGAAGGTGAAGGGAAGTGGTGGTGTGGTGGTCGAGGTGATGCTTTCTGGCGATGGGGATGAGGTGAGGAGATGGAGGCGGTGCTGGTGACGAGGGGAGTCGACGACGGTGAGGATGCGACGGGAGTAGAGGCAACGATGTGTGCAGCGTTGGGTTGTGGTGGTCGGCGACATGCCGGGGTGCTCGGGTATAGGGAGAAAGGAGGCGAGGTCGAGGATAATGAGCGAGGAGTGGACAAAGTCGAGGTCCGGCGGCGGTGGCGACGGCGAGGCGAGGCAGGGCGCGCGCGTGGGTTTCCTTGTGGGCGACGAGGCGGGAGAAAATGAAAGGAGAAAAAAGAAGAGAGAGAGAGATGTGAAAAATATAGGGTTTAATAATAAAATATTTAAAGAATTATATATATATAAAGAAAGAGAGAGAGAGAGAGAACTGTGAGAGAGAGAGAGAAAGAGAGAGAGAGCAGGCTAGAAGAGAGAGAAATCGAGGGGAGTGAGAAAGAGAGATGAGAGAGATCGAGAGGAGTGAGAAAGAGAGAGAGGAGATATGGATTTGTTTTTTAGTGGTTAAGATTAATTTAAGAAATCTTTACTGTTATATAAATTTTTAATAAAGATATTATATTAATTAAAATTGGATTTTCTGGTAAATACAAACTTAGTCCAAAACACGTCCGGGTCGGGTCTAAAATTCAGATTTAAAATATGAAAAATATATGCGACGTCCAAATTTCAAAATGAATCCTCAGGTAACGAAAATGCATACCCCCAAGAACGGATACACGTACGTGCGCGCAACCATCCAAACACGTCCGTTTCACAGAACGGGACGAGAACAAGATGCGCGGATGTTACCACGGGATTAGGGGTATCATGCAGGCTATGAAATGTATTTTTAAAAATATTTTACATGACTTAAAATGTTATATGGTAAAAGATGCAATGCCAGATAAAAAAGCCAGTATGCAGTATTCATGAAAGTGCACATGTCTACGGAACAAGTCAGGATAATTCATAAACATGATTCAAACAAGTTCAAGCAAGCGGATCGGGTCGAATGCAATGTAAAATATAAAATACCATTCGCACCCAAATCACGATAAATCAAGAAGTACAACAAATAAGAAAATAAGAGAACTGAAATTGATATAAATGAACTAGGTTGTTACACCTATAACCCTATATAATTAGTTATTGAATATTGCAATTTCATGGCACTGAAAAATGAAGGAAACACGGCTCTGGACTGCAGTCCGGAGCAACATTCTACGGGGGAAACCTGAATTTAAGCACCTATACATACCTGCGTAAAACTGAAAATGCGCGGAGCCCCATAAAGTCGCGTAGATAACTTAATTAGCTAACACATGAATCTGGTCTTGTGCATTTCCACCGTCGTTTGATATTTAAATTTTATTTTTAGAGTGTCGCTGTGTTCTGCAGTTTCTGCAGTAATATTAGCTATACCGTCACATTAGACTGAACATAACTTCTAATATAGAGGTGCTATTGATAATCCGTTTGATGCGTTGGAAACTTAACTAATATAAATATATTTCATTCAACTGGAGAAACATCGGAATCTGAACACAATCACTGATAAAACGCGCGCGAAGTTGGGCTTCCAGTTCTGAAACTGGAATTTCAGGAATCGATCGCTACCTTAAAATGATGATAATTCCCTAATATGAATCCCGATTGGCATGAATTTAATTTTACTATTTATATGATCAAGTGTACTTCGTACGTCCTTTATATTATTTTGGTCGATTCTATGCGTATGATTTATCGTAAATTTTGCAAGTTGTATGGCATTGGCCGTCATAGAATAGTGAATACCTGTTCAGTGCATTTCTGCATATTTTCATTCTTGATTTATACCTGCTGCATAGTGATAATTCACACTGAGACCTAGAGACTGTTCTGCATTATCGATATATACTAGAGTTAGTGATTGTGTTGTGGCAAATACGACAGTGATAGTGACAAGTGGAAAAGTGATTGAAAGTGACAGCGATACGTATTTGTTCACAACCTATCTGATACCTGAATGCATACTATAACCTGGGGAATGAGGAAATCAAGGTGGAATTGAACTCGTATTTAGCGAGGTACAGTGATTTAGAGGATGATCATTCGCTATTACACACACACACACACATACATACATACATTAGGTCGTGGGCCTAGCGGCACGGCTGACAGGGTTATGTCCCGGGCACAGTGGACCGTAATCTCGGGTATGCACGGGACCCTTGTTAAACACGAGCATCCTTTCCACAATTGATTTCATTGACTTAGTGACCGATAAGTAGTGGTATGCATATGGCCTAGTTTATTGACATGATACCTATATGGTACCATTCATATTCAGTTAATGTTTATTTTACTCATGTTCTGCAATTCATTGTACTCCTCCTGTTTAATAATATTGCATGCCCATCATGTATATATTTATTGCTATATGTGTCTTCCTGATGACCTGAGTGTGCATGCTCAGAGGACGAAGTGGATCCAGCCTAGGAGCAGGACCTGCCCTTCGAGATCACGGAGATCTAGACTGCTTCATCAGCGTCTTCTCTTTTGCTTTCAGCACTTGTTTGTTGGTTAGTTTACTTTTATTCTGTAAAATAAATGTATCTCGAACTCTTTTATTTGCAATGTAATAAAGTTATGAACTGTGATTTTCCTTTCCTCAAGTACTGATTACTGACTACCATATAATGCTAGAAGCCGAAGTGTGGCTACGGCGGGATTATTCCCTGACCGTAGGAGCATGGCTGGCCTAGTCACCCCTCGTATTCCATATTTTGGGAAGCCGGGCGTGACATGGTTTTGTTGGTATCAAAGCCAGTTTTTGGATGAAATTACAGTTTCGTCGAGGGACCTCTAGATTGAGTTACACCCTTAGCGTATGCCTTATTACATTTCTTCCTCACTTTCTAATCGTCGTTGAATCATTGTGTAACCTTACTTGAATCTAATTTCTTTTAATCTTTTCAAGAAAATGGACTCCTCAGGTGCCGGTCCCCACGATCGTATTGAGAAGATTCTTAGCACACTGACGACCCTGGCCCAAGCTCAAGAGAAGAAGACCGATCTTCTGGCCGAGGGATCGAAGGCGGTACAGGAGACCGCAATTACCGCCCTAGAGAGATCTACGGTTGTTCCCGCCGCCTCCAAGGGCGTACTCGTACCGACTGCACATGCTAGGGTTGGTACCGTTTCAGACTTCAGGAGACTTCATCTAGCAGTGTTCATGGGAACAGCAAGTCCACTTGAGGCCGAGCAATGGCTCATCAATGTGGAGAACCTTCTGACAGCTGCTCGAGTTCTTGATGACGACAGGGTAAATGTAGTGAAGATTCAGCTAGAAGACGAGGCTCGCACGTAGTGGTCCATAGAGGAGAGCCGGCTAGGGAAACCTATTAGATGGGATACGTTCTTCGCATGCTTCCTGGACCACCACTTTCCGGCTACTGCCAAGGACGAGATGGAGGAAAAGTTTATTATATTAAAGCAGAATGGGCGCTCAGTGGATGTCTACGCCGCAGAGTTCAATCGGCTGAGTTGCTTCACACCGTACATGGTGGCCACCGAATCCGCCAGGGAAAGATGGTTCCAGTTAGGACTCGAAATTGATTTGCAACAACTCATCGCGTCTCTCGACCTACCAACCTTCACCCAAGTTTTGAATGTTGCCAGAGTATAGGAAAGACTGGCACAGAAGGCCAAGGGCTAACAATTGATGGACAGGAGACCCCACATGGTTCCAGCACGGACTACCATTCCCCCATGTGGAGCGATCCCAGTTCACAGGCCGGGTGTCACACAGATGAAGCGCACCTTCTCACCTCAGCAGCCGTAGCGTAGGGCCCTGTTCTGCGATTATTGCCAGAGGCCAGGACACATGCAGAGAGATTGCCGCAGAGCTAAAGGGCAGTGCCTGATTTGTGGATCCAGCGAGCACAGGATCAACGGGTGTCCCCAGAGATCTGAGCTACAGGGAGGGTTCGAGCAACAACAACCGTCGTATGACACTTCATCTTAGAGGGCTCTACCTCGGGTGCCCCAGCAGCGGTCCTTCGATCAGAGGCAGACTAGTACAGGAAGAAATCAGGGACGGGCTTTCACCTTATCCGCCGAGCAGGCAGAGGCTTCTGGAGATGTGGTTACAGGTACCAACCTTGTTTATTCTGTACCTGCTAGAGTTCTTTTCGATTCGGATGCTTCGCATTGTTTTATTTCCACGCGATTTGTTGACACACACTGTATATCTCACAAGCCGTTGACCAAGGGTTGGGAGATATATACAGGTAATTGTATTATTGTGTCCAACCAAGAGTGTAGATTATGTCCGGTGGTAGTATGCGGCAGTGAATTCTATGCGAATTTCCTTTTAATCGGGACGGGCAGCTATGACGCGCTTCTTGGGATGGATTGGATGAGCACCTTCCATGCGATCATCGATTGCCGAGCTAGGAAAGTGACCTTCCGCATCCCCAATCATCTTGAGTTTGTTTTTGAAGGCGGGAGCGAGTCTTTGGAGCCAGCCAAGTTTAGATCCAAGCCAAAAACGTTGACAGCTATGGAGATTGATGAGAGTCCATCCCCAAAGGTCGTTCGGGATTTTCTTGATGTGTTCCCTAAAGATTTACCAGGTTTACCACCTCCCCGCGTCTTGGGATTCTCTATTGACTTGATTCCAGGGACAGCACTGGTTTCCAAAGCTCCTTATAGGATGGCGCCAGTTGAGTTGGCAGAATTGAAGAAACAAATTGGAGAACTCCTGGAGAAATGATTTATTCGCCCAAGAGCTTCGCCGTGAGGTGCACCAGTCTTGTTGGTGAAGAAAAAGGACGGATCACTACGGATGTGCATAGACTACCGGGAGATGAACAGGGTTACGATAAAGAACAAATACCCCATTCCACGTATCGACGACTTATTTGATCAGTTGGGTGGGTCCAAGGTATTTTCGAAGCTGGATCTTCGTTCGGGCTATCACCAGATCAGAGTAGCGGCCGAAGATATATGCAAGACGGCTTTCAAGACCCGATACGGACACTATGAGTTTCTTGTGATGCCGTTCGGTGTTATCAATGCTCCAGCTATATTTATGGATCTGATGAATAGAGTATTTGTGAAATACTTGGACGCGTTTGTCGTTGTATTCATCGACGACATACTAGTCTACTCTAAGACCCGGGAGAAGCATGCCGAACACTTACGGACAGTATTACAAATTCTTCGGGAAGAGAAGCTATACATAAAATTGAGCAAGTGTGAGTTCTGGCTCGACAAAGTGCAGTTCTTAGGACACGTTGTTTCGGGCGAAGGCATCTCAGTAGACCCAGCGAAGATAAAATCGGTTAGAGATTGGCCGACATTGAAGTCAGTGGTTGAGATCAGAAGCTTCCTGGGATTGGCAGGATATTATCTGCGGTTCGTTCAATACTTTGCACGAGTCGCTGAACCTTTGACAAAGCTGACGCGGAAGGAAGTACCATACGTATGGACGGAGGAGTGTACTCGGGCTTTTGAGGTACTGAAGCAGAAATTGACCACGGCAACTATTCTTACAGTATCAGATAATTTAGGTGGTTTGGTGATACACAGCGATGCCTTGGGGAAAGGCTTAGACTGCGTCCTGATGCAGCACGGTCGGGTAGTTGCTTATGCCTCACGGCAGCTGAAGAATCACGAGAGAAACTACCCAACACACGACTTAGAGTTAGCCGCAGTGGTTTTCGCATTGAAGATCTGGAGACATTACTTGTTAGGTGAAAAGGTGGAAGTGTACACGGATCACAAGAGTCTGAAGTATGTGTTCACTCAGAGAGAACTGAATATGAGGCAATGCCGATAGCTAGAATTAATGGCAGACTATGACCTGGACTTACAGTATCATCCGGGAAAGGTAAATGTCATACCCGACGCTCTCAGTCGCAAGCCAGCAGTCATGATATTGACCAGTCAGAAGAGCATCATTGAGGATTTTCAGAAGCTCGAACTAGAGGTTGTTACACCGAGTGCAATCAGGCAGTTTTGGCAGTTACAGGTATAGTCTTCTCTTGTAGATCGCATTAAGGCTGCGCAAGATGATGATCCTCGATTGCAAAAGTTCAGAGAGCAGTTGGAAGCCGGGCTGAGGAAGGACTTAATCATACATCGGGACGGTTCTCTGAGATTCGATAGCAGACTCTGCATCCCGAAGGGAGATGTTCGAGTAGAGGTACTAGTTGAGGCTCATAGTTCGGCTTATTCTGTGCATCCGGGAGGCATGAAAATGTACCAAGATCTAAGGCAACACTTTTGGTGGAACGGGATGAAGCGAGAGGTTGCACGATTTGTATCCAAGTGTTTAGTATGCTAGCAAGTGAAAGCAGAACACCAGAGAACGGCTGGACAGTTGCAACCGCTTCAGATACCCGAGTGGAAGTGGGAGCACATCACTATGGATTTTTTGATTGCCTTACCATGGAGCCCTAAGGGAAACAACGCCGTATGGGTTATCGTTGACCGTCTTACGAAGGCTGCACACTTTATACCCTTTCGTGTGGGACAGTTGATAGAGTCGCTTACGGAGAAATACATGCAAGATGTAGTGCAACTTCACAGAGTTCCGGTCAGTATAGTATCAGATCGAGACACCAGATTTATTTCACACTTTTGGAAGAGCTTACAGGAGAGTCTGGGTACACGTCTCAAGTTCAGCACGGCTTACAATCCACAGATGGACGGACAGTCCGAGCGTACTATTCAGACGCTTGAGGACATGTTGAGGGCTTACATGCTAGACTTCCAGGGTTCTTGAGAGGATCACGTTCATCTGATGGAGTTTTCTTATAACAACAGTTTCCAAGATAGCATCCAGATGGCTCCATTCGAAGCACTTTACGGGCAGAAATGTCGATCCCCTGTTTGTTAGGATGACGTGGGAGAACGGAGATTACTGGGCCCCGAACTTATTGTTCAGACAGTAGACAAGGTCCAGATGATCAGACAGCGCATTAATATGGCTCAGGACCGATAGAAGAGTTGGGCGGATGCCAGCAGGAGAGCGCTAGAATTCGAGGTCGGAGATTATGTGTTTCTGAAGATTTCCCCTACCCGCGGTGTTATCAGGTTTGGAGGTTGTGGGAAACTCAGTCCCCGATTCATCGGACCTTTTGAGGTGCTAGAGCGAGTGGGAGAGGTGTCCTATCGACTTGCCTTACCTCCTTCGCTAGCTGGTGTGCACAACGCTTTTCACGTATCTCAGTTGAGGCGCTATGTTCGAGATGACAGCCAAGTTCTGGACTATTCGGCGTTGACATTGGGCACTGATCTGTCTTACGAGGAGCAGCCCACCACCATTCTCGATCGTCGAGAAAAAGTGCTGAAGAACAAAGTCATTCCCCTGGTTCGAGTTTTTTTGGGTGGTCGTTCTTCAGGGGAGTCTATCTGGAAACGTGAGGAGGACATTCATGCACGTTTTCCGCATCTGTTTGTATAGTGTGTTGTTCCGTCGTTTTCGTTTTAATTTCGAGGATGAAATTTTTGTAAGGAGGGTATGATATAAATCCCCGGTTCCGAATAAAAATTTTTCCGTATTTTTTTTCCAAATTTTCCTTGAATTTTTCTATTTTATAATTATATATATATATTTTTTATTTTAATTATTACCTAAACAAAATCCTAACTCTACCCTTACACCCGACCCGACCCAACCCATGCCCGACCCGATCCGTTTCCCCCCTCTCCTTCTTCCTCACCCCCTCTCTTTTTCCCGCCACATTTTCCCTCTCCCAATGGCTCCCACACGACTCCGCTCTTTTCGCGCTCACTCGAGACCCGCACCCCAATGGCTCTAAGGCCCCAACGGCTCCCCCACGACTCCCCGCTCCTCATGCTCGCCTACGACAGCCGCACCCATCTCCCCATGAACCGCATGTCTCCAACAGCCATGACTTCCCTCGTCTCGTCTCGTCTCTCTCCCTCTCTCTCTGCGTCACTTTCTCTACTTCACCTTCTCTCCCTCATTCTTTCTCTGCTTCACACTCTATCGCTCTCGCCAACGCCTGCAACCCCGAACCCATACCCACAACACCGACCCTCCTCATCTCGCAACCTCATTCCCCTCGCCGACGACTCCCCTGCCCTTCCTCATCCCCTTTACCTCAACCCAGCATCACCGAACTTCTCCCGAGCTCCGACCATCACCGCGGCCACCACCAGTACGACCCCCGTCGACAAGCTCGATACCCGTCTCCTCCTTTCCTCCCCTGTTCACCACCTCCGGGCTGCGAGCTCTGAGCATACCACCACCAAGGCCTTCTACCTCCAGCACCCGAACCCAACACCCTAGTCCCTGCACCCTCACCTGAGCTCCGACCCCCGTCGCCTTCGCGCCTCGCCGACCATCTCCGAGCTCCCCATGACCTGTTCACCCTCCCCGATCCACCAACTCCAAGCCCCAGTACCGTCGAGCTCGCTGTCGTCGCCGCTTTACGAACTACTCGAGCTCACTGCCGTAGCCGCTGCGGGTGCCGTGCCGTGCTTGTGGTCGTGCCTCCGCCGTGTTCGTGTTTGTGCGATCGTCGTCGTTGTGCCATCGTAATAGGCAAGTGAACCTCCTTCACTTGTTCAAATCATGCCATGTACATATATAGTTTAATAAATATAGTCTAATCATTTAATTGGTAAAATATATGACGAGTGTATGTAAAAGTAGATAGCGTTCACATACACGCATCGGGTGCTCGATGTAATTACCCTATCCAAGACCCTATTAAAAATCCCCCAATTTTATTATTAGAAGTTTCGATTGCTGTTAACGAGTGACATATAATAAATTGGGATCAAATAGTTAAGGCATCGAATATAAAATGACATCCCAATTGGTTACGTCAAATCTAAAAATCGCCGTACATATCATGTTGTAAAATTAGTAGTTAATTAAATATAAATCTAATCATGGTGTTCCAGGGCTTGTACAGAACCTAACTAGATAACCTATAACCCTATGTAATTAGTTATTGAATATTGAAATTTCATGACACTGAAAAATGAAGGGAAATACGGCTCTGGACTGCAGTCCGGAGCAGCATTCTACGGGGGAAACCTGAATTTAAGCACATGTACATACTTGCGTAAAATTGAAAATGCACGGAGCCCTATATGGTCACATAGATAACTTAATTAGATAACACATGAATCTGGTCCTATGCATTTCCACCGTCGTTTGATATTTAAATTGTATTATTAGAGTGTCGCTGTGTTCTGTAGTTTCTGCAGTAATATTCCTTACACCGTCACATTAAACTGAACATAACTTCTAATATAGAGGTGCTATTTATAATCCGTTTGATGCGTTGGAAACTTAACTAATATAATTATATTTCATTCAACTAGAGCAACATCGGAATCTGAACACAATCACTGATAAAACATGCACGAAGTTGGGATTCCATTTCTAAAACTGGAATTTCAGTAATCGATCGCTACCTTCAAATGATGATAATTCCTTAACCTGAATCCCGATTGACATGAAATTAATTTTTCTGTTTAGATGATCAATATTATTTTGGTCGATTCTATGCGTATGATTTATCGTAAATTTTGCAAGTTGTATGGCATTGGCTGTCATAGAATAGTGAATACCTGTTCAACGCATTTCTGCATATTTTCGTGCTTGATTTATACCTGCTGTATAGTGATCGTTCACATTGAGACCTAGCGACTGTTCTGCATTGTCGATATATACTAGAGTTAGTGATTGTACTGTGGCAAATACAACAGTGATAGTGACAAGTGGAAAAGTGATTGAAAGTGACAGCGATACGTATTTGTTCACAACCTATCTGATACCTGAATGCATACTATAACCTGGGGAATTGGGAAATCAAGGTGGAATTGAACTCGTATTTAGTGAGGTACAGTGATTTAGAGGATGATCATTCTCTATTAGTGACACACACACACACACACACACACACACACATTAGGTCGTGGGCCTAGCGGCACGGTTGACAGGGTCATGTCCAGGGCACAGTAGACCGTAGTTTCGGGCATGCACAAGACCTTTATTAAACATGAGCATCCTTTCCACAATTGATTTCATTGACTAAGTGACCGATAAGTAGTGACATTCATATGGCCTAGTTTATTGACATGATACCTATATGACACCATTCATATTCAATTAATATTTATTTTACTCATATTCTGCAATTCATTGTACTCCTCATGTTTAATAATATTGCATGCCCATTATGTATATATTTATTGCTATATGTGTCGTCCTGATGACCTGAGTGTGCATGCTCAGAGGACGAAGTGGATCCAGCCCAGGAGCAGGACCTGCCCTTCGAGATCGCGGAGATCTAGACTGCTTCATCAGCGCCTTCTCTTTTGCTTTTTGCACTTGTTTGTTGGTTTGTTTACTTTTATTCTGTAAAATAAATGTACTTCGAAATCTTTTATCTGCAATGTAATAAAGTTATGAACTGTGATTTTCCTTTAGTCAAGTACTGATTACTGACTACCATGTAATGTTAGAAGCCGAAGTATAACTACAGCGGGATTATTCCCTGACCGTAGGAGCATGGCTGGCCTAGTCCCCTCGTATTCCGTATTTTGGGAAGCGAGGCGTGCCACTTATATTTTCTTTTTCATGATTTTTAGGTATCAAAGAAGAAACAATAGATTTTCGATTTGTTAAAAATATTTCTCAGTTCTCATTACAACTTCGGAGTTTAAATGTTAGTGTAACAAAAATTTAATATGATATTAAAACAACCCAGATTTGATTCTCATCATATGCCCTATTTAATTTCAGATTACAAAGAATACTGTTGCGCAAAATATTTAGGCCTTGGAGTGAAGGCCCCTTAAACTTTTAGGTTTTTTGACTTGTATTTTGTATTTATCGAGTTTCGGGTTTGGTTTGGTATTTGTTTTGGATCCATATATGTATGGTTGCTTAGATTAGGGTAGTTTGGTAATTTTGTGTTTGGCAGGATTTTGGACTCATATAAATATTGTTTTAAGGTTTAGTGATGATAAAGAGAATGTTTTTCAATTTATGTATTGTCACGCCCCGCTTCCCAAAATACGGAATACGAGAGGTTGATAAGGCCCGCCATGCTCCTACGGTCAAGAAAATATCCTGCCATAGTCACACTTTGGCTTCTAGCTTTACGTGGTAATCAGTAAATAATGCGCAGGTAATGAGAAATGCAGTAACTGAAACAAAACAATATAAAGAACTGACCTGATGGGAACAAAAGAGTATAACTCTGGATAGCTAATCAATATGTCCGTGATGTGCGTCTGGTCCTGGTCCCGGCTAAATCCACTCCTCACACTGAGCATGCATACTCAGGTCGTCAGAGCGACACAATAGCAATATAATATATAAATCCAAGTGACAACTCTAACAGTTATAATAAATATATATGACAGTAAATCAAGACGGTTAAGATATGAACATGCAATAACCAATGAAGTGTCTAATAGGTCAGGTGAACAGTAAAACAGTATTATAATATGCCAGGTATGTCAACAACGATAAGTAATGTATATCAATGCCATTATCCTTATCAGTCTCTAAGTCTCACTGTACGGGTCACTAAGCCTATCGTCAGTCCAAGTGTGAGAGTCAACCACTCGCGAGTGTCCTCCACCCAAGAGTAGAACCGAAGGGCAAGGGACCACGGGCCCAACATATAACTCACGGTAATAATCATGTACCCTGTAAATCTCCATATATCTCCATATATATAAGCCGGCATGGGACTCCCGAGATTATGTTGAACTCACACTCAAACTACCCCACACCCCGTGGTCTACATCAAACGCTAACCACAACCTCAAATACCAGTCGGTCTGTGACAAGTCTGCACGAGAACTGGAGACAGGATCTCCATCAAGCACGTCCCGACTAATACCCAAGATAAATGGCAGTGTCTGGTGCCTTATCTGTGACACCCATGCAAGAGCTTCCATAAGTGTCCCATACCACTTATAGTCACACGTACACGCGTCCCACAGACGTCGACAATGCAATAGAATAATTAGGTTCACTGATTGTGTACAAGTACGTGTCACTTCCACTTGTTCACTCATGCACGAACACTACGTACTTGCCACAATCATCACTAATACCTAACACTGGGTAATGCACATGATCACTAGGTTATCAATGCAGTGACATATGTATGATATGATGAGGAAACAATATGTAAAGCATAATTAAGATGTCATAGAACAGTATTCTACCACTTGAACAATTTATCCTAAATCATACGTGTACAGTTTAGCGAAACGATGAATGGGGAATAAATAGTATGTTCAATTATCTATCCAGCGAATTTAGTTTTAAGACAATCGGGTTTCAGGATCATTAGTTATGGCCATTTCATTTTAAGCGTTCACGGCTGGAAATCCGGTTTCAGAATCGGAAGTCCGTTTCGCAACGCATTTTAATCCCAGTTGGGATAAGAATTTAGCGACGCTACAGTTGAATGAAATATAGGGTTTTCAGTAATGTTTTCAACACAATAGACGGATCCTCAATCGCATCTTTACGTTATGAGTTATACGCTGTTCAATACTAGTATGTCAATTCTGATTCTGTTGGGATTGTTATACGTCCCGATCTTTTAAATTACAGATTAAATAGCAACCGATGACGAAACAGAATGAAACTACTTGTGTTATCTAGCTAACAGATTCACCTTTAATAAACTGCAGAGTTCCGCAGCCTACGAGTTAAGGAAACAGGGTGGTACCCATTACGGGACAGTAAACAACAACTGGAGTCGCTCTGGACTGCTGTCCAGAGTCGCACTCCGATCTAAATATTGTCACAGTTTAAGTACAGAAATCATTATAAACTTGCATAGGGTTATATTTCGTCGAGTCGGTTTCGATTTGAGCCCTCGAACGCATCATTCCAGTATGTAATTAATTTATGGTGATTTTAACCGTTTTCAGATACGAGAAATTTCCAGTTTTACGGCTGTATTTGGGGGTATTCGTTTTAGTCATTAACGGTCATATTTTCCAATGAAATTCACACACTAGATTCACAGCCATACAGTCCAGATTATACAATTGAGTTCCGTCAAATTAAATGAGAATTTCCATTGAGATCATGCATCGAACAGTTGCGTCGTATAATTTATCGAGGATAGTAAGTATGGAATCTAAAAGATTATAGTTCGTAACTAATACAAATTAGCATGTAGCAAGTATGGAACTTGCCTGGAGACGTTTTGGGGCATACGGCAGCGGCAACGACACACGCGCGACATGGCAACGTCGACGGCAGCGGCTCAGGGTGAGCTCGGGTCTGTTCTGGGGGCAACAAAGAGCGGCGTTGGTTGGCCGAAGCAGGGGAGAGGCGTTGCAGAGAGAGGGAGAGGGAGATTTAGAGAGAGAGAAGGGATTAGAGAGAGAGAGAGAGTGAGAAAGAGAGAGAGAGAGAGAACAGAGAGAGAGAGTAAGAAAGAGATGTTGCCGAGGAAGAGGGGGTGAGGGAGACTTCGACGACGTGCTGGGGAGATCACCGGCGTTGAGGTGCAGGGGGCCGAGGTGGGTATGCAGGTGAAGGGAATCGGAGTGCAGGGGACACGGTTAGTGGGTGCAGGGGAGTGGGAGAGAGGAAGTGAGGGACTCGGGTGTGAATGGTGGTCGAAGGTGGTTCAGGGTGGTTCCGACGGTGGTTGTAACGGTGCTCCAGGGAGTGGCGGGGTCGCCGGTGATCAAGTGCAAGGGGACGGTCGAGATGGGTGCCGGAGGAGGGAAGAAGAGGGAGCTCGGTGGGTTTGGGTGTATTGGGTGGTGGTTGCAGGGAAGAGCGAGGGAGAATGACGGTGGTCGTTCTCGTCGTCGGCGGCGGCCGTTCTCGTCGTCGGCGGTGGCGGGGACCCAAGGGGGTGCTGTGGTTTGGGTGAGGGAGTAGGAGGAGGAGAGAGGAGATGAGAATGAGATAGGGGAGACAAGGGTGCGCGTTGAGTGGACCGTGAGGGGGCGCGTCGTGGGGGTAACGGCGCGCGAGCGTTGGCGACGGAAGCGGCGGAGATCGCGGATCATGAGTGGGGGAAGAGGAAGTAGCCGTTGGGGAAGATGGGTACTGTAGGTGGCGGGTCGGGTAGGAGGCGCGGGTGCGGGCTGAAGAGAATGGGCCGGGCCAGAGTAAAAATTAAAAGAATTATAAGGGAAAGGAAACAGGCCGGGCTGAGAAAAAGGAGTTGGGCTGGCGGGCTTGGGCCAGAAAATAAAACAATAAGGAATTTAAGAAAGGGCCGGGGAATTTAAATAGTTTAGGAATAAAGGGTTGGGCTGGAAAGAAAAGGAAAAAGAAAACGAATTTATTTAAAAGAATGGGTTTGGGGTTTTTAGGGTTGTGAAATCAATCAAAAGAAATAAATAAAAGAAACAATAGGAGAATGGAAAAAGGCCGACTGCTGGGCTTAGGGATATAAAAAGAGTTATATATATATATTGGTTAAATGGAAAAATTCTCTTGGGCTGGGAATGGAATTAAGGGAAATGAAAAGGAAAATAAGTTTATTTAAAAAGAGAATGGGCTGATGAGGTAAGTTTGGGTTTAATAGGATTTTGAAATAAATAAATAAATAAATAATTATAAATAAAGTAAAATTTTATAAGTTAATGAGAAACACGAATATTGGTATAACAAGGGGCTGGGTATTGCAGTATGCTGGCTAATTAGAATAGGGTTTTAAGGGAGAAAATGTTGTGACTTTTTGTAAGAAGTGAGAAGAAACTATTTCTTCTTTAATTTCTTTATGATTCTTTTTTGATTTTATTTCTTGTATTTGTGTTGTTGAAATCCTTTTTGCGTATATGACGATCACAAAGCACAAACCAAACGATATAGAGAAGAGAACAAATTACATGTAAGATAGAAATACGAGAACTTACTAATTAGGCGAATGTGAAGTTTTATTAATAATCAAATATCGGAAGAGTACAAATTGATGGAGAATATAAATCCCTCTCAAAACCTAGATTTCTCACAATTATCAATGGGTTCTCACAAATTAACAAAAGATATCGGATCTAGATAAAAAATAAGCTATCATATATATACCATACAAAAGATTTGCTCAAAAAACTAATTTCCTAACTAAAAAAATATCCGGTCCAGACATATGGCAGACGTCTGCTGAAGGAATCGGCAGACGTCTGGTATTTAGTCACTGTCATGACCTAAAATTAGGCACGTGACCGGCACTTAAACCACGTGATGTCAACAGGCGTAACGCAATTTAAGTAAGCCGAAAACCCAGAAATCTAAACCATTAAAAGTAGTAAGTGATAAAAACATTGTTAAAAACATTGTTAAAAACATTTGGAAATCTCAAGTAAAAATCTTTAAACTTAAGTTCATTTTCTTAAAAATTTCGGCAACACCTCATTTGTAAAAACTAGCCCCGAAACGGGTATAAACATAGGATATAAGTAAAACAACATATGATATAAATAAAGCATCCCCAAACGGGAGCAAATCACGCCCAAAGGCGGAAACAATCACCATAAGCATATATACGATGCCGTAGCGAAGAAATAGACAATATAAGTGAAAAACAGCAATAAGAGGTAAAACTGCATAATAAAAGCCGGCTCACACGAGCACGACACCCAGAGTCACAAAATATACAATATCGTTCTCACAACTCGTCTCTAAGTCAATACATGTAAATGGTAGATGGAGAGTACTAGATACAATGAAATATACAATGGATATAAAATCGGATAACCGCAAAACCCACCTATAGCAAAACGGCTCACAGCCAACCGTAGCGGTATCCGCTGCAAAAAGATACAATGAGAAGCCCTGCCGCGACTACTCTGAGGGCCAAGCCTGTAAAATACTGTGGCACAACGGGGGTGAGTTGCCAACTCGTGAATAGTAAGTAACATCATACAGATAATCGCAGGTATGCACGTACCGCGATAATCTATCACATGCAAACTGATAGTATCAATATGGTAATATGGATATGCAACAATCATGAAAGGTACTCTATCAAGTACTACAAGTACATGAAACAATGCATATCAAATGAATGCTGAGTATGGGATAAAACATATCATCATCAATGAATCATCATCGTGGAAAAACTGGTGTCCATCAACGACACCCCAAATCCCAATATCTCAGGCGCCGTCACTCTGATCGGCCCTCATATCCTGTAGTCTCATGGAACCTGAGTGCCTAACATCAGCACTCGAAAACATCATGAAAACTCGTGTCCAACATCGACACGCATATCCACATATATCGGGCTCCGTCAGTCCGGATCGGCCCACGGGCTCCGTCAATCTGGATCGACCCATATCCATCTCTCGACTCCGGTCGGTATCCTCCGGATAATCGCCAGGTTCAACCAATCACTGGTAGGTAGTAATCCCTCTGCCAGGCTCATCGTCTACTGCACAACATCTCTTTCTTGCCCCGGGATACCATACCGGGTCCACCATGAACCCGCAAACGGATTATCCAGCTCCTCGAATCGGGTTTCTATCACAATCTCAGAACCGAGAAAACTCATGGTGGACGCACTGAAATATCATATCAAGAGAAACCGAGTTTTCAAAACAATGCATACTTTCTTGAAATAATACAACGGTTCTCAAATTCATAAATCACATGAAATCTGTATCTCAATGCGTAAATCCATGAAATATGATATATGCAACATAAAACTGTAATATGAGTATATCAAGGAAAAACCGCTCCTTTAAATGAATTCAGTTTTTAAATATATCACGCGGTTCCTAATTTCTCCAAAATCAGGTGCAACGTCATAATAAGGTGTACATATAGCTATAATAAGTATGGGTGTATACATGTAAGTATGTATGCACGATGTATTTCATATGCACAATAGAACAAGAATCAATGTATCAATATCAATAACACTACAATACCGTATATGTGTATAGGTTGTGCGTGTCATGGCAATTACCGACGGTGCGGGTGTAGTATACAATTTAGTGTTCGTGTAACATGAACCGTCAGTAATGGTGCAGTGTCCACTAGGTACTAAGTCAAGGCACAACAAGTAATGGTATGCAATGATGCTCATGCACAATCAACATATATGAATATAATCATGCTGCTATAATATCACATCTAGCCCTGACGCATAACGCCATACGGGCGATTTCCCCATAGATGTTAAATCTACTCACCGATGATCTCGAGCTAGGTATATCCAACCACCTACTTCCCTTTCTTCGCAGCGTCTGAAGTCCCCGTATTCGCCCCTAAAATCACATAAAACATAGCAAGTGCAACTCAGAAATTGACCAATAATACATACAAGTGACGTTTTGACCGACGCATCGACTCCAATCAAACCCTTTAGTGTTCGCTTAGTGGCTAACATGTGCAGCGACATCCTAAGCAAGCCTAAGTGCAGAAATCACGCGAAGCACAGAAATTGAGTCGGACACCGTATCGCGTGTCGCCGAAACACTAAAACTAGAAAATTGCTCCCGGATTTTACCCACTGTCAAAACCTAAAAATCTAGCAGTGCCAAACACCCTAAAACAACCGCAGACAGCTACCCTAAAAATTACAACACCCCAGTCCCCCGTACGTCCGAGCTCGCCGGATTTCGCCCCAATGTCGCCGGTTGAATAGTGTCAGGTGGGGTTCGTGTTTCAGGTGTACACTCAGGGTCTCTAATATAACTCTACTACACTGCTGGTTTTTCTAATAAACACTCGTGGTCATAGAAGATCATAGACATCCTAGAATGACATTAAAAATACGATACGTGCACAAAACTATATCTTTGTCGTTCTAAACAACGACTACCAAGCTACACAACAAATTAACAACCTAATTAACAGTTTAGAGGTTGTTACTTATCTACACTTGCTCAAAATCCTAGCTTTCCATGCTCCAAGTCATCTCCATAGATTTTGGATCAAGTTTAATAAAGGGTTTAGTGAGTTTTGTGAGGATTTGGTTTGGGTTTGTGAGGATTGGGTTAGGGTTTCAGTTGAGGGATGAGGGAGGATATGAGGTGAAGAAAATAATGAGAATGAGAGAGTGTGAGGGAAATGAGGGTGTATGTGTGAGTGAGGGATGAAAGAATGAGGGTGCGAGTTTAGTGTATGAGCCATGCTTCCTCTTCTCTTTCCTCATTTAATGCAACCCATGCTTTCCCCATGCTCATCATTCCCCCTCTCTCAAGTCAACCAAAATTCAAACCTCCTTTTAATTTTAAAACTAATTAATTTAGATAATTACATAAAACAAATGGCATGACATTTAGGTTAGGGTGCCATGGCTATTTAAGCATGGTTAACCCTAATTAACCCTAGGTTAACATGCACATGTGTGTGCAAGCCCAAAATAAATATTAATAAAATATTAATTAATTTTTATAAAATATGAGAAAACTATTTTGGTAAACTTTTTACTAAAAATCCGCATTATCGCTTAATTAACACTAATCACATTCTAAGGTGTAACAGTCACGAACTAACAGAGCGTAACCAGACGTCAGGATTTGTTTCCCAAAAGAACAAAGCGCTCGGCAGGCGTCTGAACCTTATCGAGGCAGACGTTTGCCTAAAATATGCTCGTGCATACAGAGCAGAGGTAGACATATGACACTGAGACTGTCAAACGTCTGACCTATAGATGACATCAAATCTCTATGTAGTTTTGTGATATCTCCGGATCTTCAAGTAGGAAATCTTAGGGGATCGAATGTGAGGCATATCCAACAAATCTCCACCTTACCTCGCATTCCACAAACTCCTCCATCAAAATAATAACAGTTCCACCTTCACCAAAAAACTCCTCAAGGGTTCAAATGAGTGCGACGCACTCCAATTAAGTTTAACCAGTGCTCAAACATAACAACTGAAAGAGATTTTGTCAACATGTTAGCCGGATTTTCCACTGTGCCAACCTTCTTTACAATAATCTCTTTTTTCTCAATGACTTTCTGTACGAACCAATACTTTACATAATTGTGCTTCGTCCTATCATGATGCATCTGATCTTTCGTCAAGTGAATTGCATTTTGGCTATCACAGCAGACTATTATGATATCCTTTTGAATACTAAGTTATGAAAATAGTCTCTTCAACCAAATTGCCTTCTTGACGGCCACAACTACTACCATATACTCCACCTCTGTCGTAGACGATGCAGCCATAAGCTATAACGAAACACACTTACTGATGACGCATCCTCTCAAGGTGAACACATAACCGGTGATCAATCCGCGTCTGTCAAGATCACCGGCATAATCGGAATCGTTGAATCCAACTAAATTGTCGTCGTTCCTCCCAAACACCAACCCCACTTCAGACGTACCTCGCAGATATCGTAATATCCATTTCATCGCCTACCAATGGCTTTTGCCAGAAGATGCCATATAGCGACTAATAACACTAACGGCGTGTGAAATGTCGGGTCGTGTACAAACCATCACATATATAATACTACCCACCGCATCCGCATATAGAACATTTGACATATACTTAATCTCGTCCTCTATTTGCGGTGATAAATGAGCTGGAAGTTTAAATTGAGCTGCCAACGAAGTACTTACAGATTTAAAGTCTGTCATGATGAAACGCTCCAAAACTTTCTCAACGTATCGTTGCTGAGACAAATATAGTTTTCCTCCTTTGAGATCTCGCCTGATCTCCATATCAAGTATTTTCTTGGCCATTCCCAAATTCTTGGTCTCAAACTTGCTTTTCTACCGTTCCTTCAAAATCTTAATATCAACCATATATCTTACTGCTATCATCATATCATCAACATAAAGCACCAAATATATGAATGAATCATCGGCGAGCTTCTTCGAATATACACAGCTGTCGTCCATATTTCTCGTATACCCTATTTCTTTCATGAAGAAGTTGAACTTCTTATACCAACATTTTTATGACTGTTTCAAACAGTAGAGAGACTTCTCTAACAAGAAAACGTGGTCTTCTTTACCTTCGACTTTAAAACCTTTAGACTGTTGCATGTAGATTTTCTGTACCAAATCACCGTGCAAGAATGCGATCTTCACATAGAGCTGTTCAAGCTCCAAATCTTGCATAGCTACCGAACCGAGCAAGATATGTATAGAGGTGTATTTAACAATTGGAGAAAATACCTCAGTGAAGTCAACTCTCCGCACCTGCGAATAACCTTTAGCTACCAATCATGCCTTGTATCTCGTATCCAACGCCCGTTGGTCACCTTCTTTCTGCTTGAAGACCCACTTGCAGCCAACTGTCTTCTTTCCTCCTTTGAGCTTCACGGGCTTTCAAGTTTGGTTCTTGTGAAGAGACTCAATCTCTTCATCCATAACGATTAGCCAACGAGCTGCTTCATCGGATGAGATGACTTCTTTATAGCTCGTCGGCTCGCTACCATCAACTGTCTCTGCAACAGACAACGCATACGCCACTAGTTCATCATAGCCATATTTCTGTGGCGGTCTAATGTCCCTTCTCTGTCGGTCATGAGCGAGCAAATACTTCTCATCATGGGACCGCTCATCTTGACGTTCTTCAGACGATGGTGAATGAGAGATCACTTACGAATCTGAGCTATTACCTATCTCAATATCAACTCTCGGCTCATCCTTCTTTGAATCATTTTCAACTGGAGATTCCTTATTGTTCGGCTTCAACATAGAAGATTCATCAAACGTCACATCTCTGCTAATCATAAATTTAGACGATTTTGAACACCACAATTTATAACCCTTAACGCCAGTAGCATAACTGAGAAATATAGATTTCTTCGCTCGGAGATCCTACTTGCCTTCATGACAATGTGCATAAACGGGGAAACCAAACGCCTTAAGTGTTGAATAATCAGCGTGTTTTCCCGACCATACCTGCTCCGGTGTCTTACAGCCTAGAGTTAAATGAGGTGACCGATTCACAATATAACATACTGTATTTCCCGTTTCCACCTAAAACTCCTTTTCGAGCCCTGTGTTGGACAAAATGCACCTCACTTTCTCCAAAAGAGTCTGGTTCATTCACTCTGCAAATCCATTCTGCTGTGGAGTATGGACAACGGTATGATGCTGAACTGTGCCTTCGTTTTTGCATAAATTGTTAAAATCTCCACCGCAAAACTCTAATCCGTTGTCCGTCCCCAGTCTCTTAATCTGCTTAACTGTCTGCTTCTTAAGTAACATCTTCCATTGCTTGAATATAGTAAACACATCACTTTTGTGTTTCAAGAAGTAGACCCAAACCTTTCTCGAAAAATCATCAATGAAGATAAGCGGATATTTGGCACCGCTTCCTTTAGAAGCAACTGGAGAGGGTCCCTAAAAATCCGAATGGATATAATCTAGAGTACCTTTCGTGTTGTGAACCACCGAACTGATGTGAACGCGCTTTTGTTTTCCAAAGACGTAATGTTCACAAAACTCCATCTTCATTGTACTCTTCTCACCTAATAGACCCTGCTTCGACAACTCAGTCAAACCTCTCTCATTCATATGCCTGAGTCTCATATGCCATAATCTGGCAGTTTCCGAATCCGTCATAAATTTGGATGATGAAATAGCCGCCAATCTGGAAGTCGTCAAACCCTGCAATGAATACAAGGACTCTTTCTTGAAGCCCTTCATCACAACGAGAGCACCTTAGGTTACCTTCAAAACTCCACCTTCAGCAAAAAATTTGTAACCCTTGTCGTCAAGTGCACCTAAAGAGACGAGATTTTTCTTCAAGTCAGGTACATGTCTGACTTCCGCCAATGTCCTCACAACACCATCGAGTATCTTGATTTGGATTATTCCTTTACCAATTGCTCGGCACGAGCTATTGTTGCCTATCAAAACCACTCCATCATCAACGGACTCGTGCATAGTGAACAAATCCCTATTGCGACATATGTGGTAAGAACAACCTGAATTCATGATCTACTCATTCTTGGATCACTGCGTGTTATCAAGGACCACATGAAGTTCTCCTTCTCCTTCCGCTAAACTCGCTCCAGCCGAAAACTCCTTTTTTGATTTGTCTTCCTGTTTTAGCTTGCTCTGCAATTTAAACAATCGATCTTAAAGTGCCCTTTCTTCTTACAACAATTGTAGGTAATGTTTTTAGCCTTGGAATTTGACAGCGACTTCTTCCTATTTTCTCCCGCATCTCTTTTCTTTGCTCGCCTTCGAACAAATAAGCCAGACGATGAACCATCCGATTCGGTAGAAGTCAACTCCTTGTCGATCTTCCATAACGCCCCATGCCTCAGTATAGATGGTATTGTTAGCTCTGGCCGAAACCGCATGGTTTTCTCCTTCAAAGTGAACTGGACCTGACTAAGGGCCATTTCCCAGGAGGTCACCCATCCCAAGACTTCCCTGGCCCGAGTACGCTTAACTACGGATTTCTCAAGCTCCTGTAGTGCCGATTCACTTAAAATGCGTCTCTGTAATTGATGGTGGTATCATTATATTTATAATGCTGTTCGGTCCTCTTTCGGAATGTGTTCCGAAAATTGCCCATTGTTCTACAATGTGTCCCATGGACTCAAGAGGTGGCCCCACTCCCTTGGCATGACAATTGGCATAGCACTTTGTTCCGTGAGCTAGAACCGGGTCCTGACATTCTTCCCACTTTTGAACAATGGTTCGTCCTCGAACCACAGACCTACTACTAAGGGACCTGCATGGGCCACCATAAATATAACGCCCCATGTCCCAGTATAGATGGTGTTGTCCGCTCTGGCCGAAACCGCACGGTTTTTTCCTTCAGAGCGAACCAGACCCAACCAGGGGCTACTTCCCAGGAGGTCATCCATCCCAAGACTTCCCTGGCCTGAGCACGCTTAACTACGGAGTTCACAAGCTCCTGTAGTGCCGATTCACTTAAAAGGTGCCTTTGTAATTGAGGGTGGTATCATTACATTTATAATGCAGTTCGATCCTCTTTCAGAATGTGTTCCGAAAATTGCCCATTGTTCTACAGTGAGTCCCACGGACTGAAGAGGTGGCCTCCACGGATTCAAGAGGTGGCCCCCGCTCCCTTGGTAAGATAATTGGCGTGGCACTTTGTTCCGTGTGTCAGTTTGTTCCGTGAGCAAGAGCCGGGTCCCGAGATCTTCTCTTTGTTTAGCAAATTCTCCTAAACATCCTTGATTGAGATCGTGTCTTGTCCATAAACCATGGTGTCACAGAGGTGCTTATATGAGGGTGGCAACGAACACAACAAGAGAAGAGCCTGATTTTCATTATCAATCTTAATGTCGATCTTACCCAGATCCATAATGATCGTATTAAACTCACCAACATGAGATTTTATTGGAGAGCCTTCTGACATACGAAGTGTGTAGAGACGCTGCTTCAACAGGAGTCTATTCGTGAGAGATTTCCTTAAATATAAATCATCCAATTTATTCCACAAATTAGCCGCCGTCTTCTTCACCAAAACCATTTATAAAACTTCGTTTGTCAGACACAGGTGGATAGCCGTAAGGGACTTTTTATCCATCTCCTGCCAAGCTTCCTCCGTTATAGTGGAAGGCATTTTATCCTTCTCATGAATTGCCTTCTTCAAATTGTTTTGAGTCAAAACGGCAACCATATGGACTTGCCACAAACAGAAACTCATACTTCCATCGATCTTTTTGATATTGAACTTCATGATTGTCAGAGACATGATATGGGATCAAATCAAAATACCTTGAGTACTAACAAATCCTAAAACTTTAAAATCACGATCTAAGAAAGTGGGGAAGAGGACGTAGTTGTCGTTACCTACCATTAATCTAGATCGCAAAATTAAAGACCTAACGGTTCAATCAAAAATCCCATAAAAATGCAACAATAGCTCTGATACCAGTTTGTTGCTTATAAGACGATCACTCAGGAAGAGGGGAGCCAGAGTGAGGGGGCGCTATCGAGAGGAGTCAAGGGCGGCTCCGGCGGAAGGAGAGTGGGTTGAAGTGGGGGGAACAGGAAAGGTGAACTCGAAGAAGAAGAAGATGATGATGAAGAAGATGAAGACCGTGATGATGATGGTGATGGTGTGAGGGCAGAGGGTGGGGTTTGGGAGAAGCCCAGTGGATGAAGACGGCGCCACCGCCGCCGCCATCGACGATGAGAGGGGGAAGAATATTGGTGCATGATGCAAATCATTTCATTATCCTCCAACCGTTACATTTGGTGTTATTGCTAATTATATAAGGGAGTTATAATTGGTGTTAATGTAGGAGTGTTATTTTGCATTATCTTTAGAATTTGTAACGGTCTTATTTATACATGCAATAATCGTGTAGTAATTGCTAGTTAGGGGCTTTTGTGATTCACTAATATAAATAGCCATATGTGTGTGGTTGTTTGTGTTAGGAATATGTATGCCCTGGAGGCCATTATTGTACATATGATGTATATTATAGTGAATACTTGGACACACACACACACACACACATGACTTTCTTGCTCGACATGATAGTATGTTATCTGGTTACTTTTTATCTTAACATGCTGACCGGTATTCTTCATTGTCTTGCTCTCACATGTTTAAAGCCCTTAGGATATGTACTTGACTACAGGATTATGATGAGATCATACTAGTGGGGCCAGGGTGGTCCAAAAGTACATCCTTTAATCAGTTTCTAGTCGAGGGAATATCGAGACTAGGGCATCGATATTCTAGAGTAGACTAGTGTGTACGTTTCTTGTCCCTTAGAGGGCGATGGTTAATCCCACAACCATTGGTGTGTGACATCAAAGATTGTACACAGGTGCTCATTGGAGAATGGGTACACCGAACAGGACTCACCGAGAACTCCTAGATGGTTATATACCTAACGTCAGATAGCAGTTCTCTGATGACACTGGTACAGGGTAGTCTGTAAACCCGAGATCGTCATAGTGACTTGTGTGATTCCTACTGTGCTTTGATTTCCTCCTTACCACGGCTCAAAGGAGTCGTGCAAACAGGTGGATTTTAGGTACAGTCCCGAATCACATGGAGGCGGTGAGCGATAGGAGGGGTTTCGTCTCTCCCGGTATAGGGAGTTGATGCTGTGCTATACTCGATTGGCCATAACTAAAAATCCCTGGCCAGAGTTACTAAGATTTACTGATAAGAGTTATCAGTAGTTTCTCAAACTGTTATGAGCCACACAACGACATGACTTATCAAGTTACCGGGGTCTGACGTTTACCACCCCTAGACTTCATATGCGACATATCAGAAGAAAAGACCAGACTGTATGACAGTGTTACTGATAGGCTTCATGGAGAGTATGGACGAGCTTACTTGTTGATCTTCATATCGCTCAATACTCGGATAGCCGTTACGTCCAGCTAGTACCGCCGACGGCTTGTAGGTGACTAATGTGATCATCACCTACTGTTGGCGTATTGACGAGCCTTTTGAGTCCCACACAGAAGTTTCCTGGTTCAAGCGAAACGAAGTAGGACACATATGTTGATATGTGCGTGGGCCTGATTAAATACGAGTATGTGATACCGTATTGTAATCTGGCAGTTATCTGTTATCGGTTAGGTTATATGTGATATAACCAGATTATCGAATCAAGTATTGATTTGATAATGTGATAAATGAATAAGTGATATTAGTCGGTCATATGTGATATAACCGGATTATTAAACCAAGTGTTGATTTAATAATTTGATATAAATTATATTTGATATAATTATGTGTTAACTAATTTCATTAGCTCACTAATTGCTTTAAATATATATATATATATATATATATATATATATATATATATATATATATATATATATATATATATGCTAAATGTATATTTGATATATATTATATGAAGCATGGCATGGTTTTCTATTTTTAGAAAATGAGGTGTAAATTGTGGAGATATTTGTGGAATGGGTAAGGCATGGGTTTTATTATTTGTATATTACTCTTGACTCACTATTCAAACTTGGTTGCAATTTCTTATTGTATTTTTATTCCATGCTGGAATAAGTGAGGATAGAGGGTGCCATTTTGATTTGGACTCTCATTTTGCTCAAGGGTTGAGCTCTTTATGCCTTAGCCATTTCTTGAGCTCTTGCTCTCTTGATCTCTACACTTCCTTCATCTCACCTCCAAGCTCAAAACCCTCACATGTGATGTGAATCATTGAGCTTGTGAGATCTTTAGTGAGCTTCCAAAACCCCTACTTCACCATCCTACACTTGACTAGCACTCAAGTGCAGTGTGTTGCCTTGACCAAATAGTTTAGTGAAGAGATAGCTTGAACTAGTGAGCTTCGAGTGGATCATCTTCGACGGGAAGACCATCGGAGCAACCTCGATCCTACTTGAAGTGGAGCCTAGTGGAGTCACATGGACTACTACATAGAGCTAAAGAAGAGAAGGACTCGATCTATAGGGTATAACATCTTTTCCTTCTCTCTTGTTTTTCTTGTCATCAGACTAAATCCCTAATAATCTAGTTAAAGATCTTGTTTAGTCTAGCTTAGCACCTATAAAATTTTGAATTTGGCAAGCTTGATGTCATTAGAACCTCATGGTGGTGCTAGGGTATACTATCATGGTATCAGAGCAAAAACTAGAGAATTAGACAATATTAATAGAATCACGGAAATGAAACAACTCCAAAACCGAAACCTCAAAAACCTGTTCTCTGTCGATTTTAAAATTATCTTAAAAAATTATTTAAACAACTGTAGAGTGTTGTATGAGATACAATTAGAACACTGGAAAAATTCGAGACCATCTCACCGGTTTTGACCCGGCTAAAAACACAAAAAAACTGTCCTGTCCGGTCCAATATTCCCAATTGGTCTCGAAAATTTTGGTGTTTTTATGGCTTGGTTTTAGGGTTTCAGGTATTGTTTGATTGGTCCAAAATTGCATGTGATGTTAATTTTATTAAGGGGCTAATACGGAGTGTTTCGTAGTCGTGTTTTTAACATTGTTTTGGGTTTAGTTTGATATGGATGCAGTAGTTAGGATTCACATTAAATTAGTTTTGTGAAAACTAGTTTGTTTGTAAATCTATTGTTTTAGTCTCGGATAATCGGTTGCCACGGAGTCTTGATTCGGATCAAAATTCCGTCGCAATCGCGTATTAAACGCGAATACTCGCCAAATAACTTTGCTGGTAGCCACGCCCCATTGCCTCGACCAAGAGACTGTAGGAGAACCCTGCTGCCAAAAGCATCTACTCGGGTGCTTGCGGCCACGGTGTTCCGCCTTAGTGCACTTCGTCGACGGCATCGGGGGTACGACCATCTACTAAAGTTTCCGACGAGTATTCGATAATGTAGTCGGGAATCTTGTTGAATCCCCGACTAAGTAATTGAAATGTTTTTTCAATTTGAGACTAAAATACAAGGTTTATTTGGTTAGGCATGAAATCCGGAGTATGAGATATTTCGGGTTTATGATGTCTAAGAAAATGCGGATTTTAATTATTGCAGTTTTACATTTCTTTTCTTTGACCATAAGTGTAATACGTGGGGTATCCCAAATCTCGTTGCTATATGTCAACGGAATTTGGGATACACGTATTTACTTACATTGATGATATGTGATATTATGTGTCGCTGATATGTTTTATTGGATCGTCGTTATTGAATAGCCAGGGATTTTATGTGAGATGAGAGTTTTTCAATTTTCATTCATGTAAAATTTGTATGTGATATTATTTTATTGGGGCATATCCGGGTTGAGGATGATGTCACCACCGATGTATATTATTTACTTTTTCGCATTAGGATAGACTCAAGGTGGGGAGCACAAGTAACCGGGTTTTAGAGTCCAGTGGGAGACCATCTCAAGGAGTTGAGACCGGGTCTTCTAACTCTAGAATTGATAGGGTTACTTTCCGCTCTTGTAGGGGTCTAGGGATATGGGTTTGGCTATTCTTCACGACCGTTGAATCCGTATATTACATTACTGGCTAAATTTAAAACACGGACATCCTAGTATATCCAATATTTCATATGTTGCTTCTGCTGCTTGGTTCTGTAATGTGATCATATAACTGCGTGAGACGAATGTAATATTATATATATGATATATAATAAACGTTGCTTATGTTTTACACCCGCGCTAGTCCAGCCCCCGCTTTGCCGTTAGTTAAGTAACCTAACGGTGCATGATGAGGCCCCGTGGCGAATGCGAATGGCATAAGCGTATGTTCTATTTTCGTTTCATTTTCTGTGATGTTTAGGAAACATTAAATGATAGGACTTCATTAATGAGATTAATGAAAAGAAAGAAACCAAAAGATGTTGTAGAATCAATTTTTCAAAAAAGGTAGCTCTAGTTCTTGATTTGCATAGTGGTATTCCTTGATGAATATCCAGCACCTCATTCGATGAGGAAAGAGCCGAGATCCCTTCACCGGGAGTGACCTCTTTAGCGAAACTGGCAAATGCTACAACCCACTCGGTTTTGTTTTTGAAAGCTTCTCTAGTTATTGCTTTGCATAGTGGTATTCCTGAATATCCTGCACCTTATTCGATGAGGAAAGAGCCGTGATCCCTTCACCGGGAGTGACCTCTTTAGCGAAACTAGCAAAAGCCTAAAAAACACTCCTTTTCAAAATCACTTGATTCTACAACGATTTCAAGTTCATTAAGCTCATGGTTTTCTTAAAAACCTGTGTAGCTCTCCGTCATTTCAGATAAGTGCTATTTTAGTATTTATGCTATGGTTGTTTGGCCTCCGTCAAAGCGTAGCGTACGGTAGCTGATTAGTACTTATCTGTAGCATGTGATGCGATTGGATTAGGGTAGTCGTACGGAGTTGTTTGGCCTCCGTCAAGGGTCCTGCAGGTGGGTCTAATTCAATCAAGATATGAACGGGTTAAACTTGACTAGCGGCCTATGGGTTGTTTGGCCTCCGTCAAGTTCATAAGACGCCAGGGGTAAAAACTATTATCGGGAATTTCATGTTTTGAAATTTGCAATGAGATTGCATACCTTCTATGTGATAGTTGGACCCCGATACCCACTGCGAGTAAGAGTTACTCCTGGAAGAATTTTGCACTTTACAATTAGCTAATCCAGTAGTTGTTTAGAAAGGTGTCAAGGGGGTTACGACTATAGGGAAACGGGGTTTATTTTAATTAGGTTCGTGCGAAAGTACGGGGAACCTCCCTCGGAGTACCGATATCTGCCTGGCCGAACGATTGGCGAACCTATAAGGTGTAAATAATCCCGGCTAATCTTACCTTTTAAAGTTTGAAAGAAGATTTGATAAAAACAGTGGGAGCCATCCTGATTAGATAAGATAATAAACAATCTAATCTTGCAAAGAGTGCACGCTAATGCGTTTCCTTCTCTCTCTCTCCAGGCAGCAACCAATGTCACGCCTTAATCAAGATAATAATATGGATGTATTGACCGAACCCTCCTTTTATACAGGGCTAGGGAACGTTGGTCCACTCTATTTTATGATTGTCATAAGTTTGAGCAAGAGATAGGAGAATATCGAGATTCCCGCGCCACCCGTGCAAAGAATAAGCATGTTGATGCTTCTTCTTCGGGTGTGTTCGTTACCGAGAATTGTTTCTCAGTTTGTTCTACGTCCTGGGTATTGGATACCGGATCAGGATCCCACGTATGTAATTTGTTATATGGGCTAAAGAAAGGTAGAGAACTGGGAAAAGGTGATAAATCTCTAACAGTAGGGAATGGTGCAATTGTTGCAGCCAAGGCAGTTGGCGAATATCACCTTGTATTACCAACTGGTAATACATTGATTATGAACGACTATTACTACGTACCAAAAATGATGTGCAACATTATATTGGTTTATTTTCTAACTAAAGAAGGATATAATCTCACATTAGAGGGCAATGTTATGAACATTTTCCAAAATCAAGTTTTGGTTGGATTAGGTACGTTATGTAACGGTATATACGTTCTTGATCAAAGTACAGTTCTTAACGTACAAAACACAAACAAGAGGAAAAGTTCATAAATGAACGAAGCCTTCTTGTGGTATTGTAGACTAGGTCATATCAATGCGACAAGGCTAGCTAAGTTGCATAAAGATGGATATTTGAATCCGTTCGAATTTTCATCTTATGAAACTTTCCAGTCATGTCTCAAAGGCAAGATGACCAAAACTCCGTTTACTGGACACGGAGAAAGAGTTACTGAACTCTTGGGACTGATACATAGTGATGTATGTGGTCCTATGTCTACACATGCCAGGAATGGTTTTTTGTACTTTATTACATTCACCGATGATCTCTTAAGGTTCGGACATGTGTTCTTATTGAAACACAAGTCTGAAACTTTTGAGAAATTTAAGGAATATAAGCGCGAAGTTGAAAACCTGACGGGCAAAAGTATTAAAGTCTTACGATCTGATCGGAGAGGAGAATACCTGAGCGGGGATTCCGAGAATATTTAAAAGAGAATGTGATTCTTTCTCAGCTCACTCCTCCATATACACCACAGCACAATTGTGTATCGGAGCGGAGGAATCGCACCCTATTAGATATGGTGCGCTCTATGATGAGTACTGCTGAATTACCTATCTCCTTTTGGGGTTATGCGCATGAGACAGCTGCATACCTATTGAATAGAGTTCCGACTAAATCAGTGCCTACCACTCTATATTAGATAAAGAATGGGAAGAGGCTATGTCTTAATTTTATTAAGATATGGGGTTGTCCGGCCTATGTGAAAACACAAAATCTGAACAAGCTTGAGGCAAGGTCAGTTCTGTGCAAATTTGTAGGATATCCCAAACATTTGTGAGGGTACATCTTCTACCACTCCGAGGAACAAAAGGTGTTTGTTTCTCGACATGCCACCTTTTTAGAAAAGGGATTTCTTGTTAAATAAATCAGTGGAAATGAGGTATAACTGGAAGAAGTTCCAGCAGCACAGACTACAACTGACGATTTTGTGGAACCGGAGGATCCAATAGTACCCAACGAACCCCAGCCACTCCGCAGATCTAGTAGAGTTCCTCACCCACCTGAGAGATACTACGGTTTTCTCATAGACGGTGGGAGCGAGGATTGCATCATGGAAGATGATGACCCTACTAGTTTCAAGCAGGCCATCACAAGTGGAGACTCTGTGAAATGGCTGGATGCTATGCGATCCGAGATGGAATCCATATACACCAACAAAGTATGGACTTTGGATGTTGCTCCTGAAGGGGTAAAACCCATTGGGAGCAAGTGGATCTTTAAAAAGAAGATTGGTATAGATGGAAAAGTTGAGACTTTCAAAGCTAGACTTGTAGCAAAAGGTTCTTGTCAATGACCTGGCGTCGACTTTGATGAAACCTTTTCTCCTGTCGCTATGCTTAAGTCCATCAGGATCCTACTTTCTATTGCTGCATACCATGACTATGAAATCTGGCTGATGGACGTCAAGATCGCTTTTCTAAATGGTGATTTAGAAGAGAGCGTGTACATAACACAGCCAAAGGGCTTCGTAGACAGTGGGAGCAGCAGAAAGGTATGCAAGCAGCTTAAATCCATCTACGGATTAAAGCAAGCGTCGCGGAGTTGGAACATCTGTTTTGATGAAGTTATCAAAGAGTTTGACTTCATCAAAAATGTAGATGAACCTTATATATATAAGAAGGCTGTAGAGAGTAAGGAGGTCTTCCTCGTATTGTACGTGGATGACATACTCTTGATAGAAAATGATGTTTCTATGCTACTCTCGGTCAAGCTCTTCTTATCACACAAGTTCTCCATGAACGATCTTAGTGATGCCTCCTACATCCCGGGGATAAAGATCTATAGAGATAGATCTAAATGGATTTTAGGATTGTCCAAATCTAGATACATTGACACTATAGTAAAGAGCTTTAGTATGGAAGATTCCAAGCGAGGTAATTTACCCGCTTGTTCAGGAATCACTCTCTCCAAAGAGATGTCTCCTAAGACTGATTTGGAGAGGGCTCGCATGCAAGGAATACCCTATACTTCGGCAGTAGGCTCTATCATATATGAGATGTTATGTACCAGACCGGATTTAGTTTACTCACTAGGTGTAGTGAGCAGGTATCAATCAGATCCGGGAGAGAAATACTGGACGGCTGTGAAGAACATTCTTAAGTACTTGAGAAGGACTAAAGAAATGTTCTTGGTGTATGGTAACAGTGAACTCCAGGTGGAGTCCTTTACTGATTCGAGCTTCTAAATTGATAAGGACGACAGTAAGTCGGTCTCGGGTTTTGTCTTTATCGTCAATAGAGGGGAGGTGTGTTGGAAGAGTTCCAAGCAAGACACCGTAGCAGACTCGATGATGGAGGCTGAATACATCGCTGCCAATGATGCTGCCAAAGAGGCTGTCTGGATGAAGAAGTTCATTGCTGAGCTTGGTGTGGTTCCATCTATTGAGCATCCAATACCTGTGTATTGTGATAACCATAGAAGTGTGGCTTTGGAGAAGGAACCCAGGTCCCATCAGAGATCCAGACATATTCTTAGGCGGTATCACCTGATCACGGAGATAGTAGATCGCTAGAAGATCGAGGTCAGGAGAGTTGACACGAAGGACAACGTAGCGGATCCACTCACGAAGGCCCTCCCCCAGATGCAGTTTGAGAGACTTTTTGGGATGTTGGGTATGAGATACTACAACACATGGCCTTAGTGCAAGTGGGAGATTATTAGGAATATATATGCCCTAGAGGCCATTTTTTTACATATGATGCATATTATAATGGATACTTGGACATATATATAGCGGACTTTCTTGCTCGACATGATAGTATGCTATCTGGTTACTCTTTATCTTAACATGTTGATTGGTATTTTTTATTGTCTTGCTCTCACTTGTTGATAAAGCCCTTAGGATATGTACTTGACTACCAGGATTATGATGAGATCATACTAGTGGGGCCAGGGTGGTCCAAAAGTACATCTTTTAATCAGTTCCTAGTCAAGGGAATATTGAGACTAGGGCATCGATGTTCCAGAGTAGACCAGTATGTACGTTTCTTGTACCTTAGAGGACGATGGTTGATCCCATAACCATTGGTGTGTAACATCAAAGATTGTACACAGGTGCTCATTAGAGAATGGGTATACCGAACAGGACTCGCCGAGAACTCCTAGATGGTTATATACCTAACATCAGATAGCAGTTCTCTGGTGACACTCGTACAGGTTAGTCTGTAGACCCGAGATCGTCATAGTGTCTTGTGTGATTCCCACTGTGCTTTGATTTCCTACCTACCACGGCTCAAAGGAGTCGTGCAAACAGGTGGATTTTGGGTACAGTCCCAAATCACATAGAGGCGGTGAGCGATAGGAGGGGTTTCGTCTCTCCCGGTATAGGGAGTTGATGTTGCGCTATGCTCGATTGGCCATAACTGAAAATCCCTGGTCAGGGTTGCTGAGATTTACTGATAAGAGTTATCAGTAGTTTCTCAAACTGTTATGAGCCACACATCTGTTGGAGATAGTGCCCTCAAAGTCAATTATTGGATCGCAGGTACGTGATTGCAATGATTGAGGCAGGACCTATACCGATATGACAGTCTTGCTCGAGATGATAGTATGCTATCTGGTTTGTCTTTATCATCGTATACATGCTTTAGTTCGCTATTGCATGTTGATAGAGCCCATAGGATTCTTGCTTGACTGCCAGCAGTATGATGGCGATCATATACGTGGGAGCTGGAGTCTATAAGCACATCCTTAAAAGTGTCCCTAGTCATGGGAGTTTCGAGACAGGGCGTCGATACTCCAGAGTATACTAGTGTATACAGTCGAGACCCCGACGAGGGGCGATGGCCGGTCTCACAAGCCATTGGTGTCAGTAGGATCACTTAAGATGTATACAGGTGCTCATTAGGTTATGAGTACACCGGACAGGACTTGCCGGGAACCTGCTAGTTGGTATTATACATATCGTCAGATAGCAGTTCCCTAGTGACATGTGTACAGGTTAGTTCATCGACCTGAGATCTTCATTTGTCTCGTGTGAGTTTCCACTGTGCTTAGATTACTACCCTACCACGCTCAAAGGAGTTATGCAAACAGGTTTTAGTTGGGTACAGTCCCGAGCCACATGGAGGTAAGTGAGCGGATCGGCAGGGGATTCGTCTCTCCCGGTATTGGGGGTGAGATCGCGCTGTGTCTAGGAGAGCCATTACACAAAGCCCTCGGCCGAGGCAGGAGATTTACTGGTAGGTACTCCAGTAGTATCTCAGGGTGTTCTGGGCCACTCTCTGACATGACTTATACCGCTAATGGGGGTCTGACATTACCAGCCCCCTAGGCAGATATGCGATACTCATAGACGAACGGACCGGACTGTATGTATATTGTCACTGTTAGGCTCAGTAGGGTTTATGGATGAGTTCGCTCGTCAGCTTCCCTTCCAATCAATACATAGGCAACCGTTACGTACAGCTTGTACCTCTGACGTGCTAGTGGTTATACCCAGTGCCAGTGTGTTGATGAGTCATTAGAGTCCCCCACAGACACTTTCCCAAGTTCAGGCAAAACGTTGTAGAGGTCGTATGGGTTTATGGCAAGGTTCGGAAAATGCACGTGCGTTTTCGCACGTGTCATTTTTCGGGCAGATAATACTGGTCGGCTTTGGTTTAAGCCGGATCCGAGTATTATGCTGTGTAGATATAATATGTTTGTCTAAGTTGCATTTGTATTCGGTCGTAATACAAATGCGGGTAAGTTTATACTATTACGGGGTTATCCTGAAATTCATTTCAGGATCGCTTTTGGAAGTTGCCAGTTTCCAGTTTTCTATCAGCCGTATTTAACATTCGGTTAAATGCGGATTTATCTTTTCTTCTTGGGTGAGTCATGGGGTGAGTCGTGCATCTGGGAAGCTTCTTGATTGATGAATAGATTTGTGACTCACTTGATTGCATTAATTGATTGGATGACTAAGCTTAATGAGTCATTCTTTACATTAATGAGTTTTGTTATGCCTTAGATATTTTCTTCTTGATCTTTTGCCTTGTGGTCACTCTCCCCTCTCCTACACTCACCCCCTCCTTGATAAATAGTGGCTGGCCATTCCTTGTAGGGAATATGGTTGTGATTGGAAAAAATGATATAAGTTTTGGGTACATAGAAATTAGATATGATTCATTTCTCATTTCCACCCGATCCAAAAGGCAACTTCATTAACCGTTCGTCCATAGCCTTGGTCGTAATGAGACAAAGTGTTCTACTCATTCTTTACAATATCTTGGTCGTCTCTTTTAGCAAACTTGACGACCGAGTTGCCTCGGTTCAGAGGCGGGAGCCCGTTTAAAGATCCGTCGACGTGGTGCCACCTGGACGAGAAGATTGGAGATTCAGGAGATCGGAGCAGCCGCAACAAAGCGTGGGATGATGGTTGAAGATCGAAGAACTCGGATCGTTTGGTATAACTCTTCTACCTACTTGGTAGTTTGTTAGTTTAGCTTTAATGGCTAATCCGGGTTATAGTACGCGATAGCGCCTGTTGTAAAAGTTTTTGTTCCGCATTTGGCATCTGTTAGACGGCCGGGGCGCGACTGTGGACTTACAGTGGTATCAGAGCCTCACCATTAAGCTTTACTAACTTGTGCTAACGCGTTTAAAAGATCGATCGAACGGAATTTCCGAAATCACAATTTTTAGCACACAAGTTTCTGTCGATTTTTTAAAGGGCCTAAAAATAATTTTGCATATCATGGAAAATCGTGTAGGGTTTTCTAAGCATACTGGAAAATTTTGGGCACGTGATCCTATAAGAGCACTGCGGAACCGCGGCGCGTTAGTGGGAACAGTGCACCAACTTTTTCCAGAGAGCTTCATTTTGGAAATTGTGGTTTTTGGTATAGTTCTTTTGGGCCCAGATTTTGTTACTGTACAGCAGATGTACGTGGGGCCCACTTCAGGAAATTTGGTCGATCGAAATTTTAAATTTGTTAGTATGCAGTATTTACATTATATCTCCGACCGGGAATGTCATTTGATCGGTAAACCGCGTCTGATTGCTATAGTTCTTTTAGACGGGTTTGCGAACGTGACATTCGCGTTGATATTCTATGTTGTGCTGTGATGTTGCGGATATGTCGTGGTGGATAGCAGTGTGCAATGGTAGTGCAGTTTCAATTTATTTGTACATTTGATATTGCGGGGCGAGCGTCCAACATGTGGACTGCCGTCACTACCTGTTTGTATAATATTCTTTTGGGGCACGACCGGGTTGAGGTCGATATACCCGTTGTACATATTTTTATTTTCTGTACTAGGTTTATCCCGCGACGGAGTGCACGGATAGCCGGGTTCTGGAAGGCAACGGGTCCGTATCTCATGGCTTTGAGATGCAGAGGGACCTCACTCTAGAATTGACAGACTATTCGCTGCACTCGTAGGGGGTACAGGTTGACCCAAGGAGGGGTGCTCAATTTACCGGATTCCGTGAAGTGCCGGGTGTTCCATTCACTATGCTGCGGGGGACTACCTCGCTTCAGGTTTTGGCGGGTAACTTGCCGCACCCGTAGGGGTCTAGGTTTCATTGCACAGGCTATCCACACGACCAGGAGAACGTCGGGTTTTCAGTAGCGGCTCTGTGAAACCCGGGGATCCCAGATTATCTGTATTGTTCTGTGATGCTTATTACTTTTCTGTAATGTTGCATATTATCACGCCTGGAGCGATTATTGTATATTGGTATATATACTATTAGATGTTGTATATGTTTTACACCCGCGCTAGTCCAGCCCCCGTTCTGTCGTTAGTTAAGTAACCTAACGGGTGATGACGGGACCCAGTGGCGAATGCGGATGGCATATACGTACATTTTATTTTCGTTCTTTTCTGGTGTGATTGATTGATGGGATTGCATTGATTCTTATTAATGCAAGGATAAAACATACCAATATTTGATGTTGTTGGAACAAATTTTAAAAAGTGTTATTACAAAGACGTTTCTTTTTGTTTTGCATAGTGATATTCAGTTTAGAATATCCTGCACCTCATTCGACGAGGCAAGGGCCGAGATCCCTTCACCGGGAGTGACCCCTTGGGTAGAAGTTTGCGTCAGGGTAATAACTTCAATATAGTCGATTACAAGTTGCTTTGCATCGCGGTATTCAGTTGGAATATCCTGCACCTCATTCCACGAGGAAAGAGCCGAGATCCCTTCACCGGGAATGACCTCTTTAGCAAAAGTTTTCGCCACTATATTTTTATAAAAAAGCTATCGCGTTCCTTCAACGAGATCAAGTTCATTACGTTAACGGTTTTTCGCCAAAAACCAGCCGTAGCCCTCCGTCATTTCTTATGGATATTCAGTAGTATTCAAGCTATGTTTGTTGGCCAAAATCAAGGCATAGTGCTTGGTAGCTGCTGAATATTCATCTATAGCATAGATAGATGCATTGGTTTGGGACAGTCGTTCTGCCTTGTTGGCCAAAGTCAAGGGCATGTGCGGATGGGTTCAAATTAACATGGATAGTGACGGGTAGAACTTGACATGTGACTTATGATTTGTTGGCCAAAGTCAAGGTCATAAGAGCATGAGGTAAAAATCACATCGGGAGTTTCAAACATAATGAAACTTGCCAAGTATGCGCATACCTTCTGGAGTGTGATAACTTGAGTGGCTTCCATCAAGTTATCATACGATGATAGTTGGATCTCGATTTCCACTGATGAGTTGGTTTACTCTTCGGGTGATCCCGACTAATTCTTCTTTCAGGTTTGGAAGAGAATTTGAGATAACAGTGGGAGGTTTCCTGATTAGATAAAGTGATAACCATTCTGATCTAGGTTAGAGTGCACGCAGAGTGTTTCTTTTCTCTCTCTCTTTGGCAGTGACCATTGACCAACCCTAGACTATGACTCAGTGACCAAGTAGACCGAACCTTCTTAAAATATTGGCTTTTGGATTGTTTAAGTTGCAAAAGTGATTACCGCTCCTTCTTTTACCCTTTGTATATCTCAGAACACCCCGTATTACTACGGACATCCACTTCCATTGGATAAATCCATCGTATGGTTATATACGAACTCGAAGGGACTTCTTCGAGGATGGATCCAGGTTCAGGAGAAATAGAATAAGGCATTATTCAGTTGTCTTTTATTATCACCTTCTCTCAGGTTGCGAGGGCTCCTTAGTTTAGGAGAGTACACCTATTACGCTTATTGGATACTCTTATTCCAAACCATAGGCTGGTGCCGAAAGGTAGGGAATGAAGAAAACCAATTAGCCTAAGTAGGGTGTGCAGAAGGTAATATGTAAAGACAAGATAAAGGGATTAGAAAGAGGGCAAAGTAAATTGCGACTGTTATCATTCACGACCAAACCGCGTACTTCATCGCCACTCCTATTTCACCTTTAATAGAATAAGGTATTATTCAGTTGTCTTTTATCATCACCTTCTCTCAAGTTGCGAGTACTCCTTGGTTTAGAAGAGTACACCCATTATGCTTACTGGATAGTCTTCTTCCAAACCATAGGCTGGTGCCGAACGGTAGGGAAGGAAGAAAACCATTTAGCCTAATGAAGGTGTACAGAAGGTAACGACTAAAAACAAATAAAGGGATTTGGAGAGATGGCAAAGAAATATATGGTTATAGTCATGAATTAGATTATGGAAGAGGCATTACTAGGAATACCAGAATACCCCTACGAAACATTTTCATGTTTCAGTGCATTGTTAAAGGAAAACTGATTTCCCGATTAGATACTTACTCCAAGGTATGTATTTACCAGGTTTTATTCTCATATCTGTATGGTTTTACAGATGATGAGTGGGAGTAAGTTATTAGGAATTAGGTGATCATCCTCATTATATCGGAATTCGTTGTAATTGGTGATATTTGAGGAAATCGCCTGGGTACAGTTTTCAACCTATGATGCACAGGTTTTGAGTTATTCAACTCAGCGGACTTATACAGAGTATTATATGTTGTCCAGTGTTCATCAGGACAAAGGGGTTGGTTCTCATACTATGTTCTGTTTACTTATGACTTCTCTAGTTTATTACACAAGTGTTTGGTAGAAATACAATGTCTAAGTTTTGAGAAGTTGTGGGTATAAGAATAAAGTAGAGAACCAGGTGTCACAAGTATCGGGATTCTTCAAAGAGATTGAAGATGTAGATTCTTGTGATTGGTATTCAGATAATAGTAATGGTTTGGAGAAACTTGTTTCTCTTTCAGGTTACTCATAATTGGATGCATTCCTATGTTGAGTAATGCTGATTAACCTCTCTCCATTAAATTGATATGCACTGGAGACAGCTGCATGATTTGAATCTGGTTCCAATTAAATTAGTGCCTCTATTTCTATATTGTATATAGAATGGTTCATATCTTAACGATGTTAAGATACGGGGAGTTGTCCAGCTTATGCTTAAAACCAGACACTGGATAAATCAAGGCACGTTCCTGTAATGGCAGTTTGTGGGTTGACCCTGGCTTTGACGAGGGTTGACATTTCTACCATCTGGAAGATCAATAGTGATATTGTTCTTGACTCGCCACAGTTTTATTAAAATGTATTTTTTCAGAGAACAGTAGTGGGAGTATGGTAGAACTGGAAGTGATTCCAGAACCGCAAACGATTACGGAAAATTTAATAGGACCTATATATTCAATCAGGTTTGACATTCCATTAGCCACTCCGCAGATATGGAGGGTAACCTCATACACCCGAGAGGTACTCCGGTACCCTCAAGGATGGTGACAGGGAGGTTCTTGTTTACCCAGACTTGACACTACTGTTGTTCCAGACTATGTAACCCGGCAGGAGGATAAGTATAGCGTCGTTCTAAACTAGATTTAGAAGTGCGCGTGTATATTATTCTGCCAGAGGGTTGTTATGGTCAGTGGGAGCAGCGGAAGCAAGTGGGCAAGTTGCTTATGTCTATTTATAGGCTTGAGCAGATATAGCGGAGATGAGATCATCTATTTTTGATGTGACAGTCATGGGTTTGACTTCATCAGAATAGGGGATGGATCTGGTGAGAAGGTAGTAGGGCGTGATGTCCTGGTATTTGGATGACATACACAGAGTAGGAAGTAAAATTCCTATACTACGATCGGTTGTACTGTGGTAGTCACACAGTTATTTCTCCACAAAGGATATGGATATAATATCTAACATTCTGGTTACTAGATCTATTGTTTTAGATCTAAATTTGGGTAGTTTCCCAATATGGGTACTTTGACAATATTCTAATAGTATTTTAGAGTAGATGACTCCTGGCATGGTGGTGTACCTGCAGGTAATGGAGTCATCCTCTCTAAAGGTGTCTTACAGACTAAAGGGGAGAGGGATGTGCATGATTGACAGATCACTTGCTTAGGCAATTGAGTCAATCGTGAGATGTCAAGTACCACACCAGATGTTTTTTGCACTAGATGCGATAAGTTATATTAATCCAATCCTGGAAAAACATAAGGAAGTAGTTTTAGAACATAAGTTCATGTTCTACGGATTTGATGACGGCAGCCTCCTTCAAGAGACGGTTATCATTCCAGGCTTCAAAGGTGACATGTATGACAGAGTGATTGTCAGAGTTATAGTTTTCCCTCTGACGAGGGACAGTATTATGGACAGCTGGTCCAAGAGGATACTGTGGGAGGCATGGTGCTGGATACTGATTAGGTTCAGTTATCAATAAAGTCTAAGAAGTTTGGATTTGGAGTTCATTAATGAACTTGGTCCCATCAGATATCCAGACATATTCTAAGACAGGTATTATTCGATTCGGGAGATGGCTTTCTCCGCGAACTTGAGATTTAAAGAGATATAAAAAGAAACATCATGGCGGATCCACTCACTGAGGCTATTTCTCGAACACAAGAGTTTTACAAACTAGCTTTGTGAAACTGATTAGTAGAGAAGTTGGATGTTCGGTATCACACGGGTTGTGAGTATGCGACATCGCAATAATTAGCCTTAAGTGCAAGTGGGAGATTGTTGGAGATAGTGCCCTCAAAATCAATTATTGGATCGCAGGTACGTGATTGCAATGATTGAGGCAGGACCTATACCGATATGACAGTCTTTTTCGCGATGATAGTATGCTATCTGGTTTGTCTTTATCATCGTATACATGCTTTAGTTCGCTATTGCATGTTGATAGAGCCCATAGGATTCTTGCTTGACTGCCAGCAGTATGATGGCGGTCATATACGTGGGAGCTGGAGTCTATAAGCACATCCTTAAAAGTGTCCCTAGTCATGGGAGTTTCGAGACAGGGCATCGATACTCCAGAGTAGACTAGTGTATACAGTCGAGACCCCGACGAGGGGCGATGGCCGGTCTCACAAGCCATTGGTGTCAGTAGGATCACCTAAGATGTATACAGGTGCTCATTAGGTTATGAGTACACCGGACAGGACTCGCCGGGAACCTGCTAGTTGGTATTATACATATCGTCAGATAGCAGTTCCCTAGTGACATGTGTACAGGTTAGTTCATCGACCTGAGATCGTCTTTTGTCTCGTGTGAGTTCCCACTGTGCTTAGATTACTACTCTACTACGCTCAAGGAGTTGTGCAAATAGGTTTTAGTTGGGTACAGTCCCGAGCCACATGGAGGCAAGTGAGCGGATCGGCAGGGGATTCGTCTCTCCCGGTATTGGGGGTGAGATCGCGCTGTGTCTAGGAGAGCCATTACACAAAGCCCTCGGCCGAGGCAGGAGATTTACTGGTAGGTACTCCAGTAGTATCTCAGGGTGTTCTGGGTCACTCTCTGACACGACTTATACCGCTAATGGGGGTCTGACATTACCAGCCCCCTAGGCAGATATGCGATACTCATAGACGAACGGACCGGACTGTATGTATATTGTCACTGTTAGGCTCAGTAGGGTTTATGGATGAGTTCGCTCGTCAGCTTCCCTTCCAATCAATACATAGGCAACCGTTACGTACAGGTTGTACCTCTGACGTGCTAGTGGTTATACCCAGTGCTAGTGTGTTGATGAGTCATTAGAGTCCCCAACAGACACTTTCCCAAGTTCGGGCGAAATGTTGTAGAGGCCGTATGGGTTTATGGAAAGGTTCGGAAAATGCACGTGCGTTTTCGCACGTGTCATTTTTCGGGTAGATTATACTGGTCGGCTTTGGTTTAAGCCGGATCCGAGTATTATGCTGTGTAGATATAATATCTTTGTCTCAGTTGCATTTGTATTCGGTCGTAATACAAATGCGGGTAAGTTTATACTATTACGGGGTTATCCTGAAATTCATTTCAGGATCGCTTTTGGAAGTTGCCAGTTTCCAGTTTTCTATTAGCCGTATTTAATATTCGGTTAAATGCGGATTTATCTTTTCTTCTTGGGTGAGTCATGGGGTGAGTCGTGCATCTAGGAAGCTTCTTGATTGATGACTAGATTTGTGACTCACTTGATTGCATTAATTGATTGGATGACTAAGCTTAATGAGTCATTCTTTACATTAATGAGTTTTGTTATGCCTTAGATATTTTCTTCTTGATCTTTTGCCTTGTGGTCACTCTCCCCTCTCCTACACTCACCCCCTCCTTGATAAATAGTGGCCGGCCATTCCTTGTAGGGAATATGGTTGTGATTGGAAAAAAAGATATAAGTTTTGGGTGCATAGAAATTAGATATGATTCATTTCTCATTTCCACCCGATCCAAAAGGCAACTTCATTAACCGTTCGTCCATAGCCTTGGACGTAATGAGACAAAGTGTTCTTCTCATTCTCTACAACATCTTGGTCGTCTCTTTTAGCAAACTTGATGACCGAGTTGCCTCGGTTCAGAGGCGGGAGCCCGTTTAAAGATCCGTCGACATGGTGCCACCTGGATGAGAAAATTGGAGATTCAGGAGTTCGGAGCAGCCGCAACAAAGCGTGGGTTGATGGTTGAAGATCGAAGGACTCGGATCGTTTGGTATAACTCTTTTACCTACTTTATAGTTTGTTAGTTTAGCTTTAATGGCAGATCCGGGTTATAGTACGCGATAGCGCCAGTTGTAAAAGTTTTTGTTCCGCATTTGGCGTCTGTTAGACAGCCGGGGTGCTACCATGGACTTACAACATCGGCATGACTTATCAAGTTATCGGGGTCTGACGTTTACCACCTTTAGACTTCATATGCGACATATCAGACGAAGAGACCGGACTGTACGACAGTGTTACTGATAGGCTTCATGGAGAGTATGGACGAGCTTGCTTGTTGATCTTCATATCGCTTAATACCCAGGTAGCTGTTACGTCCAGCGAGTATTGCTGACGGCTTGTAGGTGACTGATGTGATCATCACCTACTGCTGGCGTATTGACGAGCCTTTAGAGTCCCACACAGAAGTTTCCTGGTTCAAGCGAAAAGAAGTAGGGCACATATGTTGATATGTACGTGGGCCTAATTAAATACGAGTATGTGATACCGTATTGTAATCTGGCAGTTATCTGTTATTGGTTAGGTTACGTGTGATATAACCAGATTATCGAATCAAGTGTTGATTTGATAATGTGATAAACCGATAAATGATATTAGTCAGTCATGTGTGATATAACCGGTTTATTAAATCTAGTGTTGATATAATAATTTGATATAAATTATATTTGATATAATCATGTATTAACTAATATCATTAGCTCACTAATTGCTTTATTAATATATATATGTTAATGTATATTTGATATATATATATATATATATATTTATATATTATATGAAGAATGGCTTGTTTTTCTATTTTTAGAAAATAGAAAATGAGGTGTAAATAGTGGAGAAATTTGTGGAATGGGCAAGGCATGTGTTTTATTATTTGTATATTACTCTTGACTCACTATTCAAGCATGGTTGCGATTTCTTATCGTATTTTTATTCCATACTTGAATAAGTGAGGAAGAGGGAGCCATTTTGATTTGGACTCTTATTTTGCTCAAGGGTTGAGCTCTTTATGCCTTAGACATTTCTTGAGCTCTTGCTTTCTTGATCTCTACACTTTCTTCATCTCATCTCTAAGCTCAAAACCCTCACATGTGATGTGAATCATTGAGCTTGTGAGATCTCTAGTGAACTTCCAAAACCCCTACTTCACCATCCTACACTTGACTAGCACTCAAGTGTAGTGTGTTGCCTTCACCAAATAGTTTAGTGAAGAGATAGCTTGAACTAGTGAGCTTTGGGTAGATCATCTTCGGCGCGAAGGTCATCGGAGGAACCTCGATCCTACTTGAAGTGGAGCCTAGTGGAATCGCGTGGACTATTACATGGAGCTAAAGAAAAGAAGGACTCGATCTATAGGGTATAACATCTTTTCCTTCTCTCTTGTTTTTCTTGTCATCAAACTAAAATCCTAATAATCTAGTTAAAGATCTTGTTTAGTCTAGCTTAGCACCTATAAAAATTTGAATTTGGCAAGCTTGATATCATTAGAATTTCATGGTGGTGCTAGGGTATACTATCAGTTTGAGGGTAGAGAAAATCAAATTAAATAAAAACCTATTTTCTCCTCTTTACATCTCTCTGTTTTATATATTTTATAATAAAGAACAAGAAGGAGGAGAAGAAGATGATGGTGATGTTGTTGATGATTATATGATGACGATGATGATGTAGGGGTTGAGAGGGCGCAGAGAATGGAGGCGGCGAGCGACGGTGATGAGAAGGGGAAGAAGAAAAAGAGGAAGATGAAAAAGAAGATGAAGATGAAGATGCAGATGGTTGTGATGTTGGTGGTCGTAGTAGTGATGATGATGATGATGATGATAATGATGTTGGGGTGCAAACGGTGGTGGTTAGAGAAGGGTGGGGGGAGGAGCAGGCGGCGGCGACACCGGTGTAGGCCATAGTAATGATGGGTTTTTTAAATTTTATTTAGAAATAAGGTTTAGGGTTAGATGATGGTTAATTTAGGGATTTTTTTGATATTTTTGCTGACGCGGCAACTTGGTTGACATGGTGCTGAGGTGGCACGGACGGTGCTGACGCGACACCGTTAAGTTTGATAGTTTCTTGATAGTTTCAAAGATAATGAGTGTTTTTGTAACGACTCTGAATTTTTTGTACGGAATTTTTAGTTTAATGTACAGAAATGGGTTATACTGCCTGATATTGAGTTATAATTTAACTTTGTTAAATAACAGCAAGAAGTCACTTGTAGCTCACTGGTAAAGCTCTTGCACTGCTGTGACGTGGCCCCTGTGTTTGAATCCCATCAGACACATTATTTTTTTCTGATTTATTTTTTTAAAACTTTTTGGAAGCCCAAAAGTTTACACGTGCAATACACACAAAAATGAAAAGTCAGAAAAATCAAATATGTGGAAAATGGTTTAAACAGAGAGATGTACACGTGGCCAAAATCCAGAGCACCAAAGCCCACAAACGACTGGCGGATCTTCTTTTATAGTTGGCGGGTGTTTACCCCAATCAGAGCAAAGCTCTGTTCTAATTCCAAGGCGGGAAACGAAGCAACGCTTCTGTTTCCCCCAATCAGAGCAAAGCTCTGCTTTGAAAATTAAAGTAAAAATTAAAAGTTAAAATAAATGAAGCAACGCTTCAGATTCCTTACGCTGCGCGCAGCACGCCACGTGTCAAAATCAGACACGCCAGTGCAAGGAGCGCAGGGCCCAAGGCAGTGCGTCCAATCAGAGCAAGGCTCTATTTAAAACAAAAACTAAAGAAGCAACGCTTCAGACGACTTGCGCTCTGCGCTGCGCGCCACGTGGCAGCGCAGTTGCGCTGCGCACCACGTGGCAGCGCAGTTGGGCTAGCGCAGTTGCGCTGCGCTCTGCGCTGCGCGCCACGTGGCAGTTGCGCTGAGCTGTGCGCTGCTTGACACGTGTCACGCGCTGGGGCATTTGCGCCAAACAGAATGAAGATTTTAAAGAAATCTTTCTGTTCTTGTTAAAACAAGAAGATTTTCTTCTATAAAACAGAAGCCCTTGGATCAAAGATCCAACGGTGGGGAAAATTCCGCAAATCACTCAGAGAAAGATCTCTTTAACAAATTTAACTAATTTATGAGTATTATAAAAAGGACCCTAGACTTCAATTCAAAGGCATCAACATTTTGTGAGAAATCAAACAGTGAGAGCTCTGAAGAATTAGAGAGAATTCCTCAAGAACAAAAAAGGTAAAAAAACCATTAGAAAAAGAGAAAATTCTCTTATGAACCGATCATTGATCTGAGAACAAAATCAAGGATCTCTAATGAAAAGAAAAATAAATAATAAACAGTGCTTTGCACTTTTTTTTTATGAACCATTGGTTCTGAATCTAAAAGATTCTCAAGATAACAGTGCCTTGCACCTTTTATGAACCACTGGTTCTTTAAAAAACAAGAAAAAACTTGTTTTCTTTGATCTAAAATTGATCCAAAAGAATAAGAACAGTGCCCAGTACTTGCCAAAACTGCACTATTGCGCAAGCCGCCAGGAAGCGCCATGTGTCAGCAGTGCAAAAGCGCAGCACACTGACGCAGCGCACTGCGCTATTGCGCTTGCGCTCATCAGAACGTGACACGTGTCACCTCCACGAGCGCTTGCGCTCATCAGAACGTGACACGTGTCACCTCCACGAGCGCTTGCGCTCATTAATTGACGCAAAACGCCTGACAAGCCACGTGGAGCACTGTCAGAGTATAAAATGCTCTGCATTATTAAGAAAAGGGACAGAGCCCAATTAAAAGGCCTAACAGGCCTAATAAAAAATGCTATGCATTTTAAAAAAGGGGCAGAGCCCAACCAAAATAAAGAAAAGTAATACAGTAAACGGGCAAGGGCCTAGCACAGGTCCAATAAGCCAAAGACAAAAGAATCTTGAAACTGGACTTAGCCCAGTCATGGCCATAAGTCCTCAAATTAAATTGACTGAGCACGGCTGCTCCCTAAATCAATTTACGACCGGTTCGAGGGTACATCTCCGAACTCCTCTGAAACCCATCATTGTAATCCTTCAACGACGTCAGAGAGGTGACAGGTCCCGACGACCACACATCGATATGGACTGTGGGGTCCTTAAACTCGTGGACCGAGACGTCCTTAAACCAATATTGGACCGAGACGTCCTTAAACTAATATTGGACCGAGACGTCCTTAAACTAATATTGGACCACCACATCCCTAAACCGGCGATGGACCACCACGTCCCTAAACTGGAACATGGACCACCACGTCCCTAAACTGGAACAATAGAGCCTCCAAACGCTCTTCTGTCGGATCTAAACGATCCCGCTTAAGTAGATCTTAGCCCCAAACAAGGCTAACGTATCCTTAAGCATTTCAACAGACTCCATATTCCCTAATCAACTTCGGTTCAAGGGTACATCTCTGAACTCCTCTGACACCTATCGTTGTAATCCTTCAACGATGTCAGAGAGGTGACGAGTCCCGACGGCCATATATTAAATGGATCACCACGTTAAGTAGATCTTAGTCTTAAACAGGACTAACGTATCCTTAACGAACGTTTAAGTTGATCTTAGCCTCAACACGGCTAACGTATCCTTAAACTAAAACACCAAACCCAAATCTAAGTAAATACGGATTTGGACTAATCCACGTCCTACGGGCGACGGCATAACTTAGTCTCCGTATACAATCCACGGGCAACCACAAACAAAACAAACACACACGACAGGAAGTGAAATTCTGGAGAAGGAGAAAGTGGCTACCGCGACGCGGTAGCGTAATTAATTGCAGGGGCTTGCGCCTGCAGGGAAGAGCATCCCCACAATCAAAAACCCCTCTAGCGAGGGGGAATCTGACGAAGTCTGCTGCATCGGCCGCATCCGTCTAAACCTCCGATACACGGTGCCATAAATCAACTTGGCATTTTCGGAGAGGTAGACGGATAAAACCATATAGCATCTGCCCCGAATCTCAGGCAAGACGTTCAGTCGTCACCGTCTTTCGGAGGGGAACAGCGGGGATGGTCCAATCATGGACAATAAGCCCCGGGCTTTGCACACTCGACGTTTCACCTACCCCTAACTCCTGTGCACTGTTTGATTGCCCTGCAATCAAACAGAACCCCTTCAATTCCCAATTTATCACATTTTTAATGCATTTTAATTCCAAAACCCTAATTCCACACTATAAATACCACCCCACCCTTTTGCTCAACATCATTCTGAATATTCTAGCCAAAACTCTCAAAATTTCTTAAGTACAAGTGGAGTAAAAGAAGAGTTAGCAGGTTATCAACTTCCGGTGAGGATCGAAGCAAATTCCGGTGATCCCGCGACGCCACGACGACAACCCTCTCTTCTTCAACCTTTCTTTGAGCTAATCTAGTAGTAAGTCCCTTCTAATTTTCCTTCATCTTTTTTAAAAATTCATTTTAAAACGAATATCGGTAAGTGGAGTTAATACCGATATCTATCTTCTAAACCCTAAAAACTCACTTTTTTCTTACATATTGTTCATTCAAATGTTACACAATACTTGTAATCTTAATAATAAATGTTTTGAATAAATTTGAACTAATAATATCATGCAAAATAACTTTAATTTAATTTTTTCGTTAAAATACCATGAACTTTATATATCACTTTTTTTTTAGTATTTGCTTAAACATACCTTTAGGAAAACTTCATGGGGTAACGACCTACCCCTCACATACAGACATGGTTCCATAGCACGATACAACCTTTTTGGAAGTTTTGTTACAAGCACAATATACAAGAAAATACCATTTAGTATAAAAACCAGATTTCTTTTAAATTGTATTTTAAATTCCTTTGCAAATATACCTCTACAACCCTCTTTAGGAGACCCGTTATTGGATGGTGCGGATTATCGCACATCCTTGGGCTAGTAGAGCGAGATGCAGATCTCCTCACGGAGCATTCGGTCTCGAAAGGTTTTAAATGCGGTTTTTAAGAAAAACACATTTTTCTAAATAAATAAAATTTAATTTTTAATAATTATATAAATATTACAAATCCATATATTTTCAAAATATAATAAAATTATGTTTTTTTAAAATGAAAGAATTACAAGTTTCACCAAAATACCATCAAGATACCAACAAAAAACAAGTTTTACAATAAAATACCATGAACTTTCCAAGCTAAGCTATTATCACTAAAATACTTCAAATCTTTACAATTCATATCCATGAAAACCCTAAATAATATAAATAACTTCTAGAGGTTATTTTGAAACTATATTAAAAATATTTTTTCATAAAACCTCCTCGAGTTATATAAAACAACATTTAAGGACTTTAGTAAATATGGGTTTAAATGGGATCAATTCTCTTGAGCCCCAGGAGCGGGAGAAAGTGAATGGTTGCCTATTTAAGGTAGAAAACTTAACGGAGTTATCAATGGTAATTGTCTTGGAAATAGATACAAATCCTGCCGTCCATGTGCCGCAGTTACCGATAACTCCCGAACCTAATTCAGGATCTAAATCAGTTACAAGTGTCTGACTCAGTCTGAGCCTAAATCAAACGTGAATCCAAACTCAAATCAGAATCTAATTCAAACATGAATCCAAAGTCTAACATGTATACTTTAACATGAACTTGAATACCTGAATTCAAACATCGATATCAAACCTGAATACTTGACTCGACTTGACCGAATCATGGCTATAACTTGAGATGACTGCAAGATTACATCTTGAACCTGATTACTTGAACAACTTGTATTCATGGTTTTGGCAAGACTTGTAATATAATCTATACAATATATTATGCGGGGTAATGGGGTAGATTGGTACGAAATGTATTAACGTGGCACGAGATGGTCAATAAAAGACACCTACATGAACTCTCGTGCCGTTGTCCTGTGGGTTTTGACGGGGCTTTGTACTACATGTTACCATAGTCCACAGGGTAAGATAGACTCCTATCGTATACACAAATACTTTATGTACCAAGTTACAAACAACTACGTTAGAATAACAAGCTTATACCTGTACAACTTACCAGTTTCAATTCTTATTACTTGTTCTATTCCATTCTTTCTTTTGAGACTTACCGAGCGCTAGTTCGCCGACGAAATTCCTGTCTATTTTCTTTCTTTGGAATGTTCGTTAGGAGGACCGTACTCTCAGGAGATCGAGCCTAACCAGGATGACGTGGACCAGCTCACTGCCCAATATGACTACTAGCTTTCCTTGTACTTACTTTTATTTTGTATGCTACTGTTTAGGTATTGCTTTATATCATTGTATCTTTCCTTTTCATAGCAGTTGTATTGTAAAGATGAATGTTAATAAAAGTTGCTGTTCGATTGATCTGTTTTTTTTAAGTGTATTGTAACCGCAATCAGAACGGTGTCGCATGTAGCTAGATCGAGGTGAGTACGGGTCGTCCTCAGGGAAACGTGGAACCTTTTATTCTTACTTTAGGCGTGTTGAGAAAGGGGAAGAATAAAGAATGGTGGAAATAGTTTCTAGATCTATGTTAAACAAGGATGCAAAATATAGATCTAGATTAACTACGGAGGTAAGTTTAATATTAAAAGGGGGCTTGTAGGGTTCATTAGGATTTAGTAGTTATGAATGATTAGTTAAAAATTACTCTTTTTATCTTTTAATAGATTTAAAACTAGAACGACAGTGATGCACGTAGATTAGGGTTTCTGGAGGGAAAAGGGTTCCCACTCTTAACCCCTATCTCGACATAGAACTCCGTTCATATCTACCTTTTACCAAAACAATAGTTAATCTAATCTCTAATCGTGGTCGAGACTAGCAATGAATTGGTTGCGCGCCTAATTAGGATGTTAACTATTCTTTTGATAAAGTTTATAAACTTTATAGGACTTAAAAAAAGTTTAAGAATCTTCATCATCTATTAACCTACCCTAATCCCATAAACCCTAACAAGCGAAGAATTACTCGCGCATGTTGGAAGAAGAAGAGATGGAGAGGGAAATCATATTAAAACTACAAAGAAATAAAATAAAAAAACAACTATCTTTATTATTCAACAAAAATCATTTACACTTTGTTCCCTTAGAAAATGATTACAAAATACTAGTTTGCTTCTCGATCTCTTCTAAGGAGGTAGATGAACAGTTGATGATCAGCCTGGATGCATGAGTCTGTCATGGACTTCGTGATCTCTTCAGCTTAATGATTTTTCCAAGAGCTTCTCGGTCCTTATTTATAGTCACAGAGCCAGAACCTTAGTTTCCTAATATGAAAACTAGTTGTTAGGATCCTAACCACCAAAATCCTATATCTCAACTCCTCAAATCCGCGGTGGAACCGCGGCCATTTGATAGGTTTGGCCGCAGATCTGCCCCCTTTTGGTGAGATCATAGCCTTTAATTTTTGTAGCTTCATATCTGTAACACTTGGTAATCTTTTGAGTATCTAGACTTTGAAAATCTCTTCTACATTTCTGCCAGAATTAGTTTATTCAATTTACTTGAATATCGTTGGCAGATTTGATCTCGATAATTTGGATTTCCTTGATTCCAGTCCTGAAATAATTTCTGCACAATTATCTCAATAAATAATGTTAGTAGAATTTGTTTTTATTGAGATATTATCTTTAAGCATTTGTCATGATATTTTAGTTTTAAGAGAATTGGTCAAAGGTATTTAATAAGGTAAGCATATTAAATGGGCCAGATGTTACATGGATATTATATGCTTACTTTTTCCTTCATAATGTTAATTATAATATAAAAACACATGAAAATAGTATTTTTACAGATAAACCCTCATATGTGTCATATATTATAATAAACACCTTTTTTTATATAGAAACAGTAGGAAAAATGTCATATTAAAAGTGCAGTTTTATCAACTGAACAAATACCCCCAAACTTAACTTTGATCGTCCCGAGGAAACTAGTTATTCAAGAGAAAAAAAAGAAAGGAGAAAGCTAAGCATACTTTCATAGGCAACACGATTGCACTGAACGTGTGCAACAAGCCGTTAAACCCCTAGGTGTCCCTGGTAGGAGGAGTGTCGTCTCCTGAGGGTTTTCAGCGGATTACACCCACAAAATCCTATAATAAAAGAGAGATGGTGAAAATTACATATAAAGATAAGAACTATAAAAGAAAGAACTTGAAAATAAGAGTTTTCAACTACACCAGTTTTTCAGTTGCTATGAGCCCTATCTTAATGGTCGTGAAAAAATGTTAGAAATCACATCATCCCTCAATAAAACATCGTCTTTATTCTTCATTCCTATCTTTTTTTCAAACATCGATCATATACCCCTACGTGTGTGTAAAAGACATCCCTACACTCGGAGAATTCAATTCAAGCTATCATACTCTTGTCCATCTACCTCAATACTTTTTAATTGATGAATATTTAGATGGAATTTGCTCACACATTTTTCATGCGGCCGTTAATACTTCTTGAGGTACTAACCGACCGATTACTCATGTGCTTGCTTATTAGGTGTATTAGTATTTTCCTCGTCTTGCAACACCTAAGGCTTAGCGGTGACTCCTAAACCAGTTGGTCTAAGGAACTAGGTGATGAAGCACCCTCGCTATATTTTTTATTGCTGCCTTGGTGATTACAAAACCGGTGTTCATTTTTCTTCACCATTTTATCTTTTTATTCATTTATTATTTCCTTCATACTTTGGCTTTTAGACAGAGCATTTCAAGGTATCCTCTACTATCCCAAGTTTCAAGACATGTGTAAGTGCGTATAGTAGGGTATCAATGTTCAAATGTTTGGCTTCTGGAATAGGAACTATTTTTTAGACTTATTTTTATCCTCAGATTAGTGATTTCCTTCATCTTACTAACCCTTGGGACAACGGCTCATAACTACTTATTACTAGTTTCGTTTAAGAAAACTTCTAACTTTCTTGGTTTTCTTAAATTTTTCTAATTTTATATATGTAAATTTTCACTTTCAAACTTTCATCATTAAAATTTTTTTGTGTGCTTATATATAGTATAATGCAAAGTAATGCGTAAATAAGCACAAACCTTTCCCAAGCCTGTTTGCAGCAGTGTCCTCACTGTTGTCTTCTGCTAGATCACAAAAACCTGTAAGCTTGAGAGGAAATTTATTAACGGGGGCAATAAATATGATCGTGAAAATCCTCCCCCAAACTTATTTTTGGCTCACAATTTTAAGTAAAAATTTTATTTTCAAGAGCCAGATTATACCCCCTCCAAACTTGAGTTAAACAATGTTAAGCTTTGAAAATCATAAGAGGGGGTCAAAGTTATTGGTCAATGCCAAGTTTTGCAAAGACCGAAAGTCAACACCAACCATTCAAAGATTTTATCAGTGTAGTGTATCAATTGGTGGAAAAACATGTTGTAGAGAGGCAGGAAGAAGTGGGGAAAAGATAAGTGGCGGGATAGAATGTGTTTGCATCTCGTTTTGGAGAGACGACACAGTGATTGTGATGGATTACTCGCATTCTCTTTATAGTCCAGAAGAAGGGGTGGAGGTTCAATTTCTTTGTTTTTTAGATGATTCATCTCAACACCCGTGTTTGCTAAAAATGCGAGTTCATCAGCGAAGATTTCCTCAAAGCTTTCATCGATACCCCGAAGAATAATATCATCAGAAAAAATGGGGTGATCGTCAGACTCTATAAAAAGTTCCTCATCAGCATTAGATGTTGACCTGGACAACTCGGTGGAAGAGTCCGTGTATGTATAATATATAGTTGGGTCAAACAACAACATATGAAAAGAGTCAGTATCATGAGGCTGATCAAATTCGCTGCTGTCGACATCCATTAATTCGACAGAACATGCTTGAGCAGTAGGTTCGGAGGGTACACTTCCTAACTTGTAAATGTTCATCTCAATTGACATCTTCCTGAAGGATAGGGTCATAGAGCCGTTACGACAGTTGATTATAGCATTGAAAGTTGCCAAAAAGGGTCGACTGAGAATAACCGGAATTTGATTCCGTGGGTTCACTACAGGCTGTGTATCTAAAACAATAAAGTCCACATGGAATACAAATTCCCCGATTTTTATTAACACATCCTCCAGTTCACCCCTAGGTTTGGTGATTGATCGGTCGGCCTTCTGGAGAGTGCAGTAAGCTGGTTTCAACTCTCCGATCCCTAACTGCTCATAAACCGAGTAAGGAAGCAGGTTAACACTTGCACCAAGATCAAGTTGAGCACGGTTAATGTGTTTACCCCCAATAGAAATAGAAATTGTAGGACAGCCAGGGTTCTTACATTTTCTAGGTAATTGTTGGGAAAAAGCTGTGTCTACAGTACTCGACATGAACACCTTTTTTGGCACTTGAGTCTTCCTCTTCCTAGTGCACAAGTCCTTGAGAATTTTCGCATAAGCCGGGACTTATTGTATAGCATCTAGGAGAGGTATATTGATGTTAACCTGTTTAAAAATTTCAGTGATCTTCTTCATTTGCGGACTTTGTCTGTTTCCCCTTAACCGATTCGGATAACGAGCTTTAGCAATAATAGCTGGGTCCAACATTGGAGAAGATCGTGCGGGTAGGAAAGATCCAAGAATAGGAGTGGGGATCATCTTTGGTGGACTAGAAGAAGTGTGCTGAGGGTTCGAGCCTTGGGGAAAACGGAGAATAGGCTCGGAAGAAAATGGTAGGGTAGACGAACTGGGGTCAGAAGGAGAAGTAGAAGTGGAAGGAAAAGTCTCAGCTGGGGTATCATCGATTGATTCTTCATTATTATCAATCTCTTCACCAACATGGTTGTCAAGCACTCTTCCAGATCTCAACGTGGTGATAGCGTTCACTTGATGTGAATAGCCAGGATTGGGTAAAGGTTGAGCTGGAAGTTTCCCTTTCTCTCTAGCACTCAATTCAGCATTTATTCGGGCAATTTGTGCTTCCATCGATTTAATACTCTCACTTTGGGAGTCAGAGTTTTTCTGGATTTTATCGACGGAAAACTTCATCTCAGCCGAAACTTGCATGAAATTTGTCAGAAGCAAATTCATGGTTTGTTCGAGTGAAGAGGAGTTATCAGTACCGGTCAATTGTAAAGAATTATTGTGCGGTGCAGAAGTGTTGACCGGATTTTGAAAATTTTGTGATTGGTAGGGGTGCTGACTTATTTGAAGTGGTTGCTGTTGTGGTTGAGGACCCCTTTGGAAATTGTTTTGATTTGGAACCGTGTTTTGAATTTGTGATTGGTTCCAAGCAAAGTTAGGGTGATTCCTCTAACCCTGATTATAAGTGGAAGAATAAAGATTGTTTCTAGGTCTTTGTTGGAAAGTAGCATTGGTATGCTCTTGACCTTGAAACGGAGAATTTAAAGGATATTCTTCCGTAAGATGAGATGGATCAGAACAGCATCCACAGACAGTTTTGGAGAGTGATATCTGATTTAGGGAGGTTGCTAAAAATTTATGTTCCATAGCTTCGAGTATCTTTTGCATTGCTGCCATTTCAGCTCTAACTCCTATGGAAACATCAGATTGGTGGTTACCACCCCTAGATGATGATTGACTAATACTTTCCCACTGTAAAGATTTTTCAGCGAAATCTTCTAAAAATCTCCAGGCTTCACCATCATCTTTATTCATGAAGGTGCCTTGACACATGGATTCAAGGGTCTGTTTTGTTGTTGGATTAATGCCCTCATATATGATTCTGCACAGATCCCATCTAGGAATTCCGTGATGAGGACATTGAACCAACAGATCCTTGAAGCGTTCAAAACACTTCGAGAATGGTTCATTGGGAAGCTAGGTAAATTGATTTATTTCGCTACGGACTCGAGCTGTCTTATGATTAGGGTAGAATTTCTTTAGGAAAGCTGTTACGAATTCTCCCCAGTTTGAAATAGAATGTGCGGCTGTGTTATAAAGCCACTTCTCGGCTGTATCGCACAAAGTGAATGGGAGAAGACGTAGACGCATAGCATCCACAGAAAGCTGTGAAGTACCCATCATAGCGCATACATTTCAAATTTGGAAATAAAGACGTATGCGTCTTCAGACTCGAGACTGTGATATTTTGGTAAAAGATTGATATATTGTGGTTTGATTTCAAAATTGTCCCCATTGGCTGGTGGAATAGATAAGCAAGTGGGAAGTGGACCACGGATAGGATAACATCTTTCTTGGAGAGAGATGCGCGGTGGATTCTGCTCACCTACGGGTGGCAGCAGCGTGGTATTATAATTTGATGGAGTATCGTCCATCTCGGTCGATGTGGTGGGTGGTGGGGAAAAAGAAAATGAAGAAGCACCGACTTCGGAGTCGATAGCAGGAACGCGGACAAGACGGGCACTAGAATCCCGTATCCAGCCGAGCATGCACTATGCGGGTTTAGCGCAAGTGGCAGCGTGTGTGTGATTTAAAATTGGTTTGTTTTTGAAAAAGTGTGTCAGACTTAGACAAATCACACAAAAATGCATAAACAACCCTGAAACTAAGGTTACCTAGGTCAAGTCTCTAGACCGCTCCTAGACTTCCAAAGGGCAAGCCGTAGGATCAATCCTCTACCACCTCTTTACTACTCTTGTGGTCAGGTAAGTGCTAGGTAAGTGGGAGGTATCCGCTATACGAATCACCGAAAATAGCGGGCCTAATCAAGTAACCACTTGCCCTAGACACACTTGCCTAGGCACTACAAAAGCAATGCGGATAAGCGATTGATTACCCACTACCTTCTTCTGTCTTTATTGAGTGCGACAATCCTTAGAGTCTTGTCTAGATATTTTTTAAATTAATGCGGGGTTGATGCAGATGCTCGGTTTGTGATTTGTGGGGCTTAGGAAGGGTGATAAAATCCCTACCTAATCTGAATTTTGGTCTTGCCCCTTAAAAATCCGTCTTAAAATATGAATTAACAAACCAATCACAAAACTTTGAAAAAAGATTTTTGAGCGGCAAAATTTTGCAAAGAATCCTGCAGAAAAGATATTTTATTAGATTTCAGAGGAGAGAGAAAGATATAGAAAAAATACCAGAGAAGTTTGCAACCCTAAATCCCCCAATAAGCCGCGGTTCCGCCGCCAATAAGCTCTTTGTGCCGCGGTTCCGCTGCCGACTAGGACGATCTGATGAAGATTTTTGCTACGTGGCCTGCTTTGCTCCTCTGGATCTTGATGAATGTCTCCGAATCTCTGTTTTCTCAAATCTGTGACTCCAGATTCCCTCGCAAAATTCATACAATAATCGTTAAATATACAATTTGCAGTTTTGTTTATTTTTATAATATAGATCGAATAAGAATTCAACACGAATAGTAAGAAAAATATATTACGCACGTATCCACGGCAACGACGCCATTTGATTGATCTGTTTTTTTAGAAGTGTGTTGTAATCGCAATCAGAATGGTGTCGCGCGTAGCTAGACCGAGGTGAGTACGGGCCGTCCTCAGGGAAATATGGAATCTTTTATTCTTTGTTTAGGCGTGTTGAGAAAGGGGAAGAATAAAGAATGGTGGAAATAGTTTCTAGATCTACGTTAAATAAGGATGCAAAATATAGATCTAGATTAACTACGGAGGTATGTTTAATATTAAAAGGGGGCTTGCAGGGTTCATTAGGATTTAGTAGTTATGGATGATTAATTAAAAATTACTCTTTTTATCTTTTAATAGATTTAAAACTAGAACGACAGTGATGCATGTAGATTAGGGTTTTTGGAGGGAAAATGGTTCCCACTTTTAACCCCTATCTCGACATGGAACTCCGTTCATATCTAGCCTTTACCAAAACAATAGTTAATTTAATCTCTAATCGTGGTCGAGACTAGCAATGAATTGGTTACGCGCCCAATTAGGATGTTAACTATTCTTTTGATAAAGTTTATAAAGTTTATAGGACTTAAAAAGAGTTTAAGGATCTTCATCATCCATTAACCCACCCTAATCCCATGAACTCTAACAAGTGAAGAATTACTCGTGCATGTTGGGAGAAGAAGAGATGGAGAGGGAAATCATATTAAAACTACAAAGAAATAAAATAAGAAAACAACTATCTTTATTAATCAACAAAAATCATTTACATTTTGTTCCCTTAGAAAATGATTACAAAATACTAGTTTGCTTCTCGATCTCTTCTAAGGAGGTAGATGAACAGTTGATGATTAGCCTGGATGCGTGAGTCTGTAGTGGACTTCGTGATCTCTTCAGCTTGATGATTTTTCCAAGTGGCTCTCGGTCCTTATTTATTGTCACAGAGCCAGAACATTAGTTTCCTAATATGAAAACTAGTTGTTAGGATCCTAACCACCAAAATCTTATATCTCAACTCCTCAAATCCGCGGCGGAACCGTGGCCATTTGATAGGTTTGGCCGCGGATCCGCCCCCTTTTGGTGAGATCATAACCATTAATTTTTGTAGCTTCATATCTGTAACACTTGGTAATCTTTTGAGTATCTAGACTTTGAAATTTTTTTCTACATTTCTGCCAGAATTAGTTTCTTCAATTTACTTGAATATCTTTGGCAGATTTGATCTCAATAATTCGGATTTCCTTGATTCCAGTCCTGAAATAATTTCTGCACAATTATCTCAACAAATAATATTAGTAGAATTTGTTTTTATTGAGATATTATTTTTAACCATTTGTCATGATATTTTAGTTTTAAGAGAATTGGTTAAAGGTATTTAATAAGGTAAGCATATTAAATGGGCCAGATGTTACATGGATATTATATGCTTACTTTTTCCTTCATAATGTTAATTATAATATAAAAACACATGAAAATAGTATTTTTACAGATAAACCCTCATATGTGTCATATATTATAATAAACACCTTTTTTATATAGAAACAGTAGGAAAAATGTCATACTAAAAGTGCAGTTTTATCAAATGAACACTGTTTATAATTTTTATATTTCTTGTCATTCATGTGCATTTTACATATATTGCTTAATTATGCTTAACGTATTTATTTCTTAGTAAATACGTTGCGACTCGCCATGTCACCGTTTCCTTATACTGGGAAGCGGGGCATGAGAGATCCGCTTTAGCAAGCGGGGTAAGCTCAGTCCCAGATACATAGGACCATTCGACATTCTCGAACGAGTCGGAGAAATGGCATACCATTTGGCACTACCACACTCATTGGAAGGAGTGCACAACATGTTCCACATATCCCAGCTATAAAGATACGTGAGCGACCCCAGCTACATCCTTGATCACTCCGAGCTTACAATCCAGACTGACCTGACTTGCGAGTAACAACCCGTTGAGATCCTGGACCGAAAAGTGAAGACATTACAGAACAAAGAAGTAAACTTGGTCCGAATGATGTGGAGATAAGATTCGCCAGGAGAATCAATGTGGGAACGAGAAGAAGATATGCGTGCAAGATATCCTTACTTATTTATAAATTAGTCCCTGTGTAAATGTAAATTTCGAGGATGAAATTTTTATAAGGAGGGTAGAATTTAACGACTTTGAATTTACTGTACGGAACTTTCAGTTTAATGTACAGAAATGAGTTATACTATCTGAGATTGGGTTATAAGTGAACTTTGTTAAATAACAGCAAGAAGTTACTTGTAGCTCACTGGTAAAGCTCTTGCACTGCTGTGACGCAACCCCTGTGTTCGAATCCCATCAGACATTATTTTTTTCTGATTTATTTTTTTTATACTTTTTGGAAGCCCAAAAATTTACACGTGCAATACACACAAAAATGAAAAGTCAGAAAAATCAAACATGTGGAAAATGGTTTAACAGAGAGATGTACACATGGCCAAAATCCAGAGCACCAAAGCAGACAAACGACCGATGGATCTTCCTTTATAGCCGGCGGGGACGGTCCAACCGTGGTCAATAAGTCCCGGGCTTTGCACACTCGACGTTTTCCCTACCCCTAACTCCTCTGCACTGTTTGATTGCCCTGCAATCAAACAGAGCCCCTTCAATTCTCAATTTATCACCTTTTTAATGCATTTTAATTCCAAAGCCCTAATTACACACTATAAATACCACCCCATCCTTTGGCTCAATATCATTCTGAAAATTCTAGCCAAAACTCTCAAATTTTCTTAAGTACAAGTGGAGTAAAAAAAGAGTTAGCAAGCTATCAACTTCCGGCGAGGATCGAAGCAAATTTCGGCGATCCCACGATGCCGCGACGACAACCCTATCTTCTTCAACCTTTCTTTGAGCTAATCTAGTAGTAAGTCCTTTCTAATCTTCCTTCTTCCTCTTTAAAAATTCATTTAAAAATGAATATCGATAAGTGGAGTTAATACCGATATATATTTTCTAAACCCTAAAAACTCACTTTTTTCTTACATATTGTTCATACAAATGTTACAAAATACTTGTAATCTTAATAATAAATGTTTTGAATAAATTTGAACCAATAATATCATGAAAAATAACTATAATTTAAGTTTTTCGTTAAAATACCATGAACTTTATATATCACATTAGTATTTTCTTAAACATACTATCACGCCCTGCTTCCCAGTGTACGGGGGAGTAGACGTGACGGGCCGCGATATATTTACTCAGAAGTAAACACGTTAAGCGTAAATAAGCAATATAAATGAATACACAAGAATAACAAGAGATGTAAAAATAACAGAAAATTTTATTAACATTCTTTCTTTACATTACAACTGATTTGAAAAGGAAATATACAAGGATGTAAGCAATGCCTAAACAATAGCATTTGAACTGAAAAGTAAATAAGTACAAATAAGCCAGTTGTCGTGCTGCTCGGGTATCTGCTCCAAGTACTCCTGGATGGGCTCGGTCTCTCGAGAGTCGGGTCCTCCTGACGAACATTCCAAAGAAATAAAGAGACACGAATGTCGTCAGCGAAATAGCGCTCGATAAGTTCCAAAAGGGCGATAGGAATAGTTCATATAAAGGGCATAGAATTGGTAATTAGTACAAGTATATAGGTTTGTTATACTAACGTAGTTGTTTGTAGCTTGGTACAGAATGTATCAGTGTATACGAGAGGAGTCCAACTATCCCGTGGACTATGGGAAACGGAAAGTATAAGGCCCCGTCAAAACCCACAAGACAACTGTTAGATATGTGTGCCCTAGAGGCCTGTATTGTATAGGATGCTAGGCATGCATATGTACAGAAACAATCTTTGCTCGAAATGATAGTATGCTATCTGGTTATCTTCATCTTAACGTATGATGTGTTGTATTTTATATCTTTATATACATGTTGATGAAGCCCTTAGGATTATGCTTGACTGACAGGATTATGATGTAGATCATACTAGTGGGGCATGGGCAGTCTATAAGCATATCCTTTAATAGTTCCTAGTCAAGGGTATATCGAGACAGGGTATCGATATTACCAGAGTAGACTAGTGTGTATATTTCTTAACCCCGGGGGCGATGGCTGATCCAACAACCATTGGTGTTTGACATCAAAGATTGTACACAGGTGCTCATTGGAGAATGGGTATACCGAACAGGACTCACCGAGAACTCCTAGATGGTATATATACCTATTGTCAGATATCAGTTCTCTGGTGACACTTGTACAGGTTAGTCTGTAGATCCGAGATCGTCATAGTGTCTTGTGTGATTCTCACTGTACTTTGATTTCCTCCCTACCACGGCCCTACTGAGTTGTGCAAATAGGTGGATTTTGGGTACAGTCCCGAATCACATGGAGGCAGTGAGCGACAGGAGGGGTTTCGTCTCTCCCGGTATAGGGAGTTGATGTCGCGCTATGCTTGATTGGCCATAACAGCAAATCCTGGCCAGGGTTGTCGAGATTTACTGATAAGAGTTATCAGTAGTTTCTCGAACAGTTATGGGCCATAAATCAGCATGACTTATAAAGTTACTGGGGTTTGACATTTACCACCCCTAGATTTCATATGCGACGTATCAGACGAAGAGACCGGACTGTACAGTAAGTGTTGCTTACAGGCTCTCACATGCGATGAGTTCGCTCACATGGGATGAGTTCGCTCGTCAGCCACCTTTTCGTCACGTACCTGGGTAGCCGTTACGCACAGCTAGTGCCGCTGACGTGCTTGTGGTTAAACCCACTACCAGTGTACTGTCGAGTCTTTAGAGTCCACACAGAGGGTTCCCTGGTTCAGGCAAAATATGTAGAGGCCATAAGCTGTTACGACAGGGTTTCGATCATGTTCGTGTAATGGTTACAGGAATAATGATCGGAAGAATAATACTGGTAGACTTTGGTTTAAGCCGGATACCGGTATTATATTATTGGATTATTTGTATTCGTATTTTTCTGAATTCGGATACGGGTATACTTATACGGTATACGGTGAGGGGTATTCTTGTAATTGTACAAGAATACCTTCTAGAAGAGAACACCTCATAAATGGTTTTCATTTTGTGAAAATGGAAATTATGAGGTGGAATTTGGAGAGAGTCAAAACATGGATGAAGGAATGGCTTAAATCATTTTTTATTCATTTGGGATTACTATTGAAGCATGGTGCATTATTTTTGAGAAAAATATTGAATGCTTCAATTATTTTCATTGAGCCATATCATTTTTTCCATACTTGATTTTATTCATTCATCACTCTCACATTCTCTCTCCTCATTATCTCCATCCTCCTCCTCCAAGCTTTACCCTTCACATGAGTTGTGAATCAAAAGCTTATGGATCACTTTAATCCTCTACTTAATCTCTATACCATCTAAGTAATCATTTCTAGCACATTTGATTTCTTTGTTAACTCTTGAGAAGAGTTTGAAGCTTGTTTTATAGCTCTCGAGTGGATCATCTACGACCTAGAGGTGACCGGAGACCGAGTTCCTTTTAAACATCCAAAGAGCCTAGGAGTTGCATCCAAAAGAAGACCCGAAAGACCAATTCATTAGGTATAACCCTTTCATAATAGTTAAGAACTCTAGATAGGGTTTGCTAGTTAAGGTTTAAGCATAAGATCTAAGTTTTATGTGGGTGTTGCATGCAAGAATTTTTTTGTTTGCCACTTCCGCCTCCTCACAAGTGTTGTGAAGGTGTGCAACATCCACTAACAACAACAACAATGGATGTTTATCTACGTCTTTTAGTTTCCATCATCATGCCACTTTTAATATATTCCGTACCAATCTATTCCGTTAAAACCCCGTAATATATATTGTATAGATTGTAGTTATCAGACTTGCCGAGTGAAAGTATGCCTTAGCACCACTACTAGGTTTTTAGAAGCATCAAGTATACAATTTTAAAAAATCTAGTGTGCTATTGCATGCTATCTTAGAATCGAACTAGAGAAATACGGTTTATAAGCAAGTAAACAAACTTTACTCTAAGTGAAAAAGGAATACAACTTTTGTAGACCGGTCCTTCACTTCTAAATCTCTAAGTAGTAGTCCCTTAGCTCCAAGTAGTGGTCCCCTGAACTCTTCTTAGGCTCTACTAGGCGAAAGGAAAATGCTTGCTTAGGGATCTTCGAGGTCAAAAATGATCCACCTTGAGCAATCTCTAACTCAAGCTACCTCTTCACTAACTAAGGTATTAGTGAAGGAAACAAGCTATACTAAAAGGCTAGTTTGGTATAGATTGATGAGATAGGAATTTTGCCCACTTTAGAATTTTGTTTCTCCTTTTCTTTTATCACCTCTCCAAAAGCTAGAGAGCAAAATGAGATGAAGAAGATGATGAAATGAATCAACTATGGTGAAAAATATCTCAAGAGATATATGTAGAGACTTAACCATGGCTAGAGATAATGGTTGGATTAATAAATATCTAGAGTAAAACAAAATTAGTTGACTAAGTCAAGGCTTCTACATGCTTCCACAAGTATCTTAAACCATGGCAATTTCCACCTAATTTTGGTTTATCTCTTAATAATTAAATCACCCAAATTATCTTTAGTTTGGTATGAGTCTCATACACCCATGTCGAATGTATCATCTAGCATGACAAAATAATATATGTAACACACACACACACACACAAATACACACACACACACAATTATATATAAATCAAAAGAAAAAATTCTTTAGTGAGCTAATATTAGTTAACATATATTAATATATCAAATATATAAATATATATTAAATTATTAAATCAACACTTGATTTAATAATCCGGTTATATCATATATAACCGACTAATATCATTTCTATGTATATCAAATATACATATAACAAATCATTGAATCAACACTTAATTCAATAATCCGGTTATATCATATATAATCTATATCGTGAGATTAGAATACGGTATCACATACATGTATTTAATATCGGTCCCGCATATATCACATATGTGCCCTATTTCGTTTCGGTTGAGTTAGGAAACCTCTGTGTGGGACTCTAAAGACTCGTCAATATGCCAGCAGTAGGCGATGATCACATCAGTCACCCATAAGCCGTCAGCGGTACTAGCTGGACGTAACAGCTACCCAGGTATTGAGCGATCAGAAGATCAACAAGCAAACTTGTCCAAACTCCTGCAAAGCCTATAAGTAACACTACCGTACAATTCGGTCTCTTTGTCTGACATGTCGCAATCGAGTCTGGGGGTGGTAAATGTCAGACCCCAATAATTTGATAAGACATGCTGATGTGAGGCTCATAATGGGTCGAGAAACTACTAATAACACTTACCAGTAAATCTCATCAACAGCCCTGGTCAGGGACTTTCTGTTATAGCCAATCGAGTATAGTGCAACATCAACTCCCAATACCGGGAGAGACGAAACCCCTCCTATCTCTCATTGCCTCCATGTGACTCGGGACTGTACCCAAAATCCACTTGTTTGCACGACTCCTTTGAGCCGTGGTAGGGAGGAAATCAAAGTACAGTTGGAACCACACAAGACTCTATGACGATCTCGGGTCTACAGACTAACTTATACCAGTGTCACCAGAGAACCGTTGTCTTACGATAGGTATAATACCATCTAGGAGTTCTCGGCGAGTCCTGTTCGGTGTACCCATTCTCCAATAAGCACCTGTGCACAATCTCTGATGTCAAACACCAATGGCTGTGGGATCAACCATTGCCCCATACAGGATCAAGAAACGTACACACTAGTCTCCTCTGGAATATCGATGCCTTATCTCGATACTCTCTCAATTAGGAACAATTAAAGGATGTACTTATGGATTACCCTGGCCCCACTAGTATAATCTGCATCATAGTCCTGGTAGTCAAGCTAACATCTTAAGGGCTTTATCAACATGTATCAGTGAGAGACATTATAATAATACTAGTATACACGTTAAGATAAAGAGCAACCAGATAGCATACTATCCTGTCGAGCAAGAAAGTCCACTCTATATATGTCCAAGCATCCACAATAATATATAATCATGTATAATAATGGCCTCTAGGGCATACATATAACTAACAATGTCCCACTTGCACTAAGGCCAGTTGTTGTAGTATCATATACCCAACATCCCAAAAAGTCTCTCAAACTGTGTCTGGGGAATGGCCTTCGTGAGTGGATCCACCGTGTTATTCTTCGTGTCAACTCTCCTGACCTCAATCTTCCGGTGATTTACTATCTCCCGGATCAGGTGATACCGCCTCAGAATATGTCTAGATCGCTGATGGGATCTGGGTTCCTTAGCCAAAGCCACTGATCCATTGTTATCACAATACAAAGGTATTGGATGCTCAATGGATGGAACTACACCAAGTTCAGTTATGAACTTCTTCATCCAGACAGCCTCTTTGGCGGCATCGTTGGCAGCGATATATTCAGCCTCCATCGTCGAGTCTGCCATCGTATCTTTCTAGGAACTCTTCCAATATACCTCCCCTCCATTGAGAGTAAAGGCAAAACCCGAGACCGACTTACTTTCGTCCTTATCACTATGGAAGCTCGAATCGGTAAATAACTCCACTTGGAGTTCTTCGTTACCATACACCAAGAACATTTCTTTAATCCTTCTCAAGTACTTAAGAATGTTCTTCACAGCTGTCCAGTGATTCACCCTAAGATCCGATTGATACCTGCTTACCACACTAAGTGCGTAGACCACATACGGTCTGGTACATAACATCGCATACATGATAGACCCGACTGCCGAAGCATAGGATTTCCCTTACATGCGAGCCCTCTCCAAATCAGTCTTGGGAGACATCTCTTTGGAGAGAGTGATTCCTGAGAAAGTGGGTAAATTACTACGCTTAGAATCTTTCATACTAAACCTCTTCAGTATGGTGTCAATGTATCTGGATTGGGATAATCCCAACATCCGTTTAGATCTATCTCTATAGATCTTAATCCCCGGGATGTAGGAGGCATCACCCAGATCTTTCATGGAGAACCTATGTGATAAGAAGAGCTTGACTGAGTGTAGCATAAGAACATCATTTCCTATCAAAAGTATGTCATCCACGTACAATACGAGGAATACAATCTTACTCTCTACAACCTTCTTGTATATACAAGGTTCATCTACATTTTTGATGAAGTCAAACTCTTTGACTGCTACATCAAAACAGATGTTCCAACTTCGCGATGCCTGCTTTAATCCGTAGATTGATTTAAGCAGCTTGCACACCTTTCCGCTGCTCCCACTATCTACGAAGTCCACTGGCTGTATCATGTACATGCTCTCCTAAATCACTATTTAGAAAAACGGTCTTGGCGTCCATCTTCCAGCTTTTGTAGTAATGGTATGCAGCGATGGCAAGTAGGATCCGGATGGACTGAAGCATAGCCACTGGAGAAAAGGTTTAATCATAATCCACACCTGGTCGTTGACGAAAACCTTTTGCTATAAGTTTAGCTCTGAAAGTCTCAACTTTTCCATCTACACCAAGTTTCTTTTTAAAGATCCATTTGCTCCCGATGGGTTTTACCCCTTCAGGTGCAACTTCCAAATTCCATACTTTGTTGGTGTACATGGATTCCATTTTAGATCGCATAGCATCCAGCCATTTCACAGAGTCCCCACTTGTGATGGCCTGCTCGAAACCTGTTGGGTCATCATCTTCCATGATGCAATCTTCATTCCACTGTCAATAAGAAAACCGTAGTATCTTTCAGGTGGATGAGGAACCTTACTAAATCTACGGAGAGCTGAGGTTTGTTGGGGACTACTGAATCCTCCGGTTCTACCAAATTATCTGTCGTAGTTTGTGTAGCTGGAACTTCTTCCAGTTCTACCTCATTGCCGGTAATTTCTTTCACAAAAAATTCCTTTTCTAAAAAGGTGGCATGCCGAGAAATAAACACATTTTGTTCCTCGGTGTGGTAGAAGATATACTTTCGCGAATGTTTGGGATATCCAACAAACTTGCACAGAACTGACCTTGCTTCGAGCTTGTCTGGATGTTGTGTTTTCACATATGCCGGACAACCCCATATCTTAACATAATTAAAACATGGTCTCTTTCCTTTCTATATCTCATATGGAGTGGTAGGCAAGGATTTGGTGAGAACCATATGTTAGTTATATGTATGCCCTAGAGGCCATTATTGTACATGTGGTGTATATTATAGTGGATGCTTGGATACGCGCACACACACACACACACATATAGAGAGAGAGGACTTTCTTGCTCGACATGATAGTATGCTATCTGGTTACTCTTTATCTTAACATGTTGACTGGCATTCTTTACTGTCTTGCTCTCACATGTTGATAAAGCCCTTAGGATATGTACTTGACTACCAGGATTATGATGAGATCATACTAGTGGGGCCAGGGTGGTCCACAAGTACATCCTTTAATCAGCTCCTAGTCATGGAAATATCGAGACCAGGGCATCGATATTTCAGTGTAGACTAGTGTGTATGTTTTTTGTCCCTTAGAGGGCGATGGTTGATCTCACAACTATTGGTGTGTGACATCAAAGATTGTATACATGTGCTCATTGGAGAATGGGTACACCGAACATGACTCGCCGATGACTCCTATGTGGTAGTATACCTATCGTCAGATAGCAGTCCTCTAGTGACACTGGTACAGGTTAGTTTGTAGACCCGAGATCGTCATAGAGTCTTGTGTGGCTCCCACTGTATTTTGATTTCCTCCCTACCACGGCTTAAATGAGTTGTGCAAACATGTGGATTTTGGATACAGTCCCGAGTCACATGTAAGCAATGAGCGATAGGAGGGGTTTCGTCTCTCCCGGTATTGGGGGTTGATATTGCGCTATGCTCGATTGGCTATAACTGGAAGTCTCTGGCCAGGGCTACTGCTGAGATTTACTGATAAGAGTTATCAATAGTTTCTCAAACCGTTATAGGCCAGACATCGGAATGACTTATCACGTTACTGGGGGCTGACGTTTACCACCCCTAGACATGATATGCGACATATAAGATGAACAGACCGGACTGTACGGTAGTGTTACTGATAGGCTTCATGGAGAGTATGGACGATCTTGCTTGTTGATCTTCATATCGCTTAATACCCGGGTAGCCGTTACGTCCAGCTAGTACCGCTGACGGCTTGAAGGTGACTGATGTAATCATCACCTACTGCTGGCATATTGACGAGTCTTTAGAGTCCCACACAGAAGTTTCCTGGTTCAAGCGAAACGAAGTAGGACACATATGTGATATGTGCGTGGGCCTGATTAAATACGTGTATGTGATACCGTATTGTAATCTGAAAGTTATCTGGTATCAGTTAGATTATATATGATATAACCAGATTATCGAATAAAGTGTTGATTTGATAATGTGATAAAGGGATAAATGATATTAGTCGGCCATATGTGATATAACCGGATTATTAAATCAAGTGTTGATTTAATAATTTGATATAAATTATATGTGATATAATTATATATTAACTAATATCATTAGCACACTAATTTCTTTATTAATATATATATATATTATTGTATATTTGATATATATATATATATAATATATATATATATATATATAAATATATATATATATTATATGAAGTATGGAATGTTTTTCTATTTTTAGAAAATAGTAAAATGAGGAGTAAATTGTGGTGATATTTGTGGAATGGGTAAGGCATGGGTTTTATTATTTGTATATTAGTCTTGACTCACTATTCAAGCATGGTTGCAATTTAGAATTGCAATTTTATTCCATACTTAAATAAGTGAGGAAAGAGAGAGCCATTTTAGTTAAATCTCATATTTTATTCTTTATGCCTTAACTATTTTTGAGCTCTTGCTTTCTGTTACTCTCTATAATTTTCTTCACCTCACTTCCTGTTCGGTACTCACGGTGTCATGCTTTTGTCGAGTTTTGTTTAATTAAGATATGTCGGTTTTGTTTGATGAAAATAGCGCATAACGTGAGTCTTGAGTTTTAAAAATACCGCAAGTGCACAGTGCGCTGTTGCAAGACGGAAAGTACGGGTCGAAGCACAGGGAGTGGATATCACGACATCATTTTGAGTTATGAAACAATTGGTTGGAAATGGATTTTGTCACGTTTTTACAACAATTAAATGAAGAATGGTTTAGGGTTGTTTAGTGAAAACTTAGGCTAAGCTTTGGTATGGTTGAAATACTGCTTTTACCCCCAACTCTCCGTCTTGATTCAAGGTTCATTTTTAGTTTCTATTTGATTTAAGAAAGCATACCGCATCTATCCGAAACAAGCGTCGGTTTAGAATACGATATCAAGGTTAAGTTAAAAAGAAACTAAAAATTTAAGTTTTTAGAATGAAATGAATACGGAATTAGTTAAGTGAAGTTAGCAAGTATAGAACATATGTTTGTATGCTATATATTCTATCTAGCTAGTTTGCAACACTTAACTTAATTTCATATTCCTTTCAACTTCAAATCATAATATAGCAACAATAAAATGTAAAGAAGGAATATGATATATGTTAAAAATTGATTTGCAACCATTCAAACAAATACATCCTATCAAGCAAAACATAATAAAATTGCATGATTAAGAAAGGAAGTGTAAAATGCAAAAATCAAAAAGGGAGGGGTTGGAAGTAAAGCCATTCCACAAACTACCTCACCATAGCCTAAGAACAAACCACTCACACATCATGAAATAACAACAAAGAAGAAAATGCAAAAAAGAGAAGAGATACAAGAATCAACTTGATATAAATGAAGCTTTGATTGCAATGGTTCCAAGTACAAACTAGTGAATTCAAATACCGAAATCTAATCTTGCAAGCTTAAGAAAGAGGTTGTAAGACTAGAGGAAGGCAAGAAACCCACACTAACGGTTACAAGATCACTAGTTACAATATTTACAAACTTCTCTCTCAAAAAAAGTAGTCCTCTCTAACTTGCCTAAAGGCCTGGTATTTATAGGCTCAAAACAAAATTAAACAAATAATAAAAACAGTATGACGGGACAACAATGAGTGACCAGACAAAATACGAAGTGATTTGGGCAAAGGGGACCCGGCGACGCCGGATTTTGGGGGTTACTCGCCGGTCTTAGTCTGAGCTTTGGGGCTCATTTTGGTGTGGTGAAGTCTAGTGCACTCAACAAGTCCACTGGTATTGTTTGAATACTTCATATCAGCTCAGGTTATACTCAGTAGTTTTGGAAGGAACTTGATGCATTAAGTCAGATCACAACTTTTAGCATTTATTGCACATCACCCTCATTTTCGCTCATTGTGTGCCAAGGCAGCCCCCATCATGGTCTAGTGCACATGTATTGTGTAGGACCAAAAATTGTGTATTGTTTGCACAAGTACTTATTGGATATCGATCGGCTTTCTGTTCCGTTTGCAGTGTCAGCTCCCAAATATTATATCCGTGATTTTGAGTGTGTTTCCAGTCTTTTATCACGAACACCTGTAATCTGTAATTACTGAGTAGACACAAGTTAATAGTACTGATATATACAAAATAGATAATGAATGAATGGTATTAAAATGCAGTTTTCTGTGATGAACAAATACCCCTACACTTATTTTTTGCTTGTCCCGAGAAAAACAAAAAATCTTAGTCTCACTTTCACAGGAAACGCGATTGAACTGAGCATGTGCAACAAGCCGTTAAAGCTCTAGGTGTCTCTAGTAGGAGGAGTGTTGTCTCCCGAGGGTTTTCAGCAGATACTACCCAAAAAATCCCGTCAAGCTAGTTTCGTAAGTTAATATCAACTTTTACTCCTACGGTTTAGTATCTAAATTAGAAACTCTATTATCCTAAATTAGAAATTTTCAACCCTTATGTTTCATGCCTCCTATTTATTCAATCTTAGATCCTATACGTTTTGTCAGTTTAAGAAAGATCTCGGTTTCTCCTGAGTTGTCCTTCTAAAGCGCAATCTCCAATCTGGAATTTTTTATCACCTTTACGGAAAACATAAGTCTTATTCTTCATTTTTATCTTTCTTCCAAACATCGATCGTATACCCCTACGTGTGTGTAAATTTTCTCCCCTACACTCAAGAATTCAATTCAAGCTATAGTACCCTTACCTTAATACCTAATACTACTTCTTTTCGTTTATGATAGTCGGATTTGCTCACACACCTTTCATGCGACTATTAATACTTCTTGAGGCACTAACAACCGATTACTGAAAGTGTGAGCTTAAAGCGTAAATAAAAGTTTCCAGATCTTGACTTTATTTATTTTTGTTTTCAAGACTGGATATATTTTTCAATGGTGCTCTTTTGGTGGTTAGCTTTAAATACCGTTTTTTTTTCATTCAAGGTTTTCAGGAAAGGGTATTTCAAGGTATCATCTACTATCTCAAGTTTCAAGGTGTGTGTAAGTGCGATTTGTGGGGTATATACTTTCTGAATTTGGACTCAAGAATATGAACTATTTTTCAGACTTATCCTTCAATAAAGTTTTCAATACTTTTCCTTCATCTTGACTTAACTCAAAAACTAAACTAAAGATTACCTATATTCTTACCAAACTGCAAGGATGTACATTTACCAAGGTTAAACAGAAGGAGAGTTATTTTTAGGGTTTTCAACTTCTAAGCCTAGAATTTAGTTATTTCTAAAGTATCAACTAAATTTTCGGAAAAAAAAATCTAAGTTACCTTACTAGCTAATTTGACGACAAAGTATTTTTTTGAATTTTTTTTCGATTTTTTTGTGTTTTTAATAAGTAAGCAAATTCAAAATATACACATGAATGCAAAATATACATATGAATGCGAAGGTAGAAGGTAGAAAGCTTACCGCGCATAAATACCCCCAAACTTAAACTTGACAGTGTCCTCACTGTCATACTATACAACAGAAATCAAAATTGTTGAGGGGTAAAAATAATACACAATAATTATAACAGAAAAAAACCAAAAAATGTATATACAAGATTTTTAGGGGAAAAGATTTTAATCAAGATAACATGGCTCATGTAAAAACATGAGCTCCCCTGTTTCCGCAGGCAATTCAAAGAATGGTTTCAGACGTTGGTCATTTACTTTGTGCCCGAGTGCAGATCTTCAATGTTGACTGCATCGTGCGGAAAGACGGTGCGCACAAGAAATGGACCTGTCCAGCGTGACTTCAATTTCCCAGGAAATAAATGAAGTCGGGAGTCGGAACCTTTTGTCCCACAGTGAATGTCTTTCGGAGAATCGCCTTGTCGTGAAAAACTTTTGTTTTTTCTTTGTACAATTTGGCGTTCTCATACGCGTCATTGCGTATCTCGTCGAGCTCATTCAATTGAAATTTTCGAGCCTCACCGGCCCTTTCTAGGTCAACATTGACTTGTTTGATTGCCCAGAACACGCGGTGTTCCAATTCAACAGGCAAATGACATGCTTTTCCAAAGATGAGTCGGTATGGGGACATACCTAAATTTGTTTTGAAGGCGGTGCGAAATTCCCAAAGCGCGTCATTTAACTTCAATGACCAATCCTTGCGGTGTTGCCTGACAGTTTTTTCCAGAATCTGTTTAATCTGTCTATTGGAGACTTCGACCTGACCGTAAGTCTGAGGATGGTAGGGTGTTGAAAGTTTGTGGCTAATGGAGTATTTCTTCATCAGTGCTTCAAAAGATCGGTTGCAAAAATGCATTCCATTATCACTGATGATGGTGCGAGGTGTACCGAACCGAGAAAAAATATTCTCTTTTAAGAATTTTACGACAACCTTGTTATCGTTGGTTCGGCACGGGATAGCCTCTACCCATCTGGACACATAATCCACAGCCAAAAAATGTACAAATTCCCAAAAGAGTTTGGAAATGGCCCCATGAAATCGATACCTCAGACGTCGAAAATTTCTACAATCAGAATGGACAGTAGGGGCATCTGATTCCGTTTTCCATTCTTTCCCATGTGTTGGCAGCGGCTACAAGTTTTGCAATATTCGAAAGCATCCTTGAAAAGCGTCGGCCAGTAGAAGCCGCTTTGCAAAACCTTTTCAGCCGTCTTTCTGGGTCCAAAATGGCCCCCACAAGCTTGATCATGAAAGAAGGACATAACACTTCTTGTATTAGAGTTAGAAATGCACCGTCTAATAATCTGGTCAGGACAGTACTTGAGCAGATATGTTTCATCCCAATAAAAGAAATTGACTTGGGAGAGAAATTTTGACTTGTCCTGATTCGACCAAAAGGAAGGTGTTTCTCCGGTGACAAGAAAGTTGATAATATCAGCGAACCAGGGTTCGACTGATACAGAGAGAAGTTTTTCGTTAGGGAATTGCTCGTTGATTGGAATTTCCTCAGTAGGTGCATTTGTTAAGCGGGAAAAATGATCGGCAACAACATTGTCGGTTCCCTTCTTATCCTTGATGGTTAAGTCAAATTTTTGAAGAAGGAGAATCCAACGTATCAATCTGGCTTTGGTATCCTTTTTTGCAAAGAGGTGCCTAAGTACAGAATGATCAGTGTAAATCATGACGTGGGTTCCGATCAAGTAAGGACGGAATTTTTCAAGCGCGTACACAACAGCTAAGAATTCTTTTTCAGTGGTGGTGTAATTCAGCTGGGCGTTATTCAACGTCCTGCTCGCATAATGGATAACATGCAGCTTCTTTTCAAATCGCTGTCCTAAGACAGCACCTATCGCAAAGTCAAAAGCATCGCACATTAGTTCGAAAGGCTCATTCCAGTCTGGTGCATTTAAAATCGGAGTGGAAGTGAGTTCCGGTTTCAGAAGCTTGAACGCGTGAAGGCCCTCAGAATTGAAGTCAAAGGGAGTTTCCTTAGCCAGCAAGGAAGTTAAGGGTCTAGCCAGTTTGCTAAAATCCTTGATGAAACGCCTGTAAAACCCGGCGTGGCCTAAGAATGCCCTGATGTCACGAACATTCCGTGGAGGTGGGAGGCTTTAAATGACGTCGATCTTTGCCTTATCGACTTCAATGCCATTTTCAGAAATGATATAGCCTAACACAATGCCGTGTTTGACCATGAAATGACACTTCTCCTAATTGAGTGTTAGGTGTTTTTCCTTGCATCGTAACATGACCAGTTCAAGATGCCTCAGACACTCAGAAAATGAATCTCCAAAGATGGAGAAATCATCCATAAATACTTCCAAGAATCGCTCTACCATGTCAGAAAAGATGCTCATCATGCACCGCTGAAATATTGCAGGTGCATTACATAGCCCAAAGGGCATGGGATGGTAGGCGAATGTGCCAAAAAGACAAGTGAAAGTCGTTTTGTCCTGATCCTCTGGATCGATTGGGATTTGATTGTAGCCGGAATACCCATCTAAGAAATAATAGTAGGCATGTCCGGCTAGGCATTCAAGAATTTGATCAATGAAGGGCAGCGGGAAATGATCCTTGCGAGTGGCTGCGTTGAGCTTCTGTAATCAATACAGACTCTCCACCCCGTTTGTGTGCGGGTTGGGACTAGCACGTTTGCTTCATTCGTGATTACAGTGATACCCGATTTTTTTGGCACAACGTGAATGGGGCTTACCCACTTGCTATCAGAGATGGGATAGATGATCCCATTGTCAAGACACTTATGCATTTCATTCCACACCGCTTCTTTCATTACTGGGTTAAGCCGGCGTTGAGGATCCTTGAAGGGTTTGAAATGATCAGTCATATAGATTCTATGCTGACAGATAGCAGGGCTGATTCCTTTGATATCAGCCATTGACCACCCAATTGCTTCCATGTTCTTTCTCAGAATGTCCATGAGGGCCAACTCTTGCTCAGGCACAAGGTCAGTTGCGATTATAACTGGAAGCGTTTTATTATTTCCCAAGAACGCATACTTGAGGTGGTTAGGAAGAACTTTAAGGTCAAGTTTTGGTGGCTCCTCCACAGATGGTCGCACTTCAGGGGCCAGTTAGTTACGAAGTGGTTCAAATTGGGGGCCCCAGTGTGCATAGGAAGCCTGTTCAGGACTTAGCTTCTCAAGGAAAAGAAGCTCCTCTGAAAACAGTTTCTCAAACATTTCATCAAGAGACTCATTGTTGAAGTCAAATGTCCCCTCCTCAGACATATCGTGTACAGCGTTGTCGTGTTTCTCGCTCGCTTGGTTTCCTAGCGTGAAGATGTTGAGGTCAACTGTCATGTTTCCAAATGAGAGTTTCATGGATCCATTATGACAATTGATCAACGCGTTCGATGTGGCTAGAAAAGGCCGCCCTGGTATGACCGGAATTTGACCGCTAGGATTGGCGACGGGCTCCATCTCCAACACAATGAAATCTATGGGGAATATGAATTCCCCGACCTTGATTAGAAAATCATCAATTTCTCCTCTCGGTACCTTCGTTGATCGATCTTCCAGTTGCAGATTCACTCTGGTCGGCTTGAGTTCTCCTAATCCCAGGTGTTTGTAAACTGAGTACGGGAGAAGGTTCATGCTTGCCCCTAAGTCTAACAAAGCACGATTGATTTGCTTGTCTCCAATAGTGCAAGAAATAGTAGGACAGCCAGGGTCCTTATGTTTTACCGGAATGGATTTGGACAAGACATCGCTTAGAGTGGCGGCCAAGAAGACTATTTTGGGCACATTCGTGTGTCGTTTTTGCGTGCACAAATCTTTCAGGAATTTTGCTTACGCCAGAACTTGTTGGACCACGTCCAACAACGGAATGTTAACCTCACAGCATTTGAAGACCTCTAACACCTTTTCCATACTTACAGAAGGCTTCTTTGATTTCAACCTATTGGGATAGGGAGCCTTTGGCCTAAACACAAGGTTTGGAGAAGTTGCAGATTGAACAGGTGCATAATGCAGGAGTGTTATTGTTGGATCATCAGGGTGGATTTGCGGCAAATTCTCAAGTTGCTTTAAAGGTTGTGCAGCAGACGACGAAGAAGAAGAGGAGGAAGAAGAAGAAGGAGGAGGAGGCAATGAAGATGACGACGGACCAAAAGGAGGAACAGAAGATGAGATACGTGCTGGTAAACTGACAACCGCAAGTTTGGATGAGTCATTGGGGTTGACAACCTTGTTATCAATCGTACGTCCTGATCTAAGGACAGTGGCGGCGTTTGCGTTCTCAATGTTGTTCAGCTGAACAACATGAGCGTTGTTGTTTTTCTGCTCTCTCGGGTTTGTCACGGGTTGAGAGAGAAATGTTCCCTTTTCACGATCATTAACTGCAGCAGCTAGTTAACTGATTTGGATTTCTAATCTGGCCATCGCTTGAGTGTTAGCGCTATGCAACTGACCAGATGTTTGCATAAAAGTAGCCAGACTAGACAAAGTTTGTGCAGAATTTTTAATGAAAGCTTCCAACCCTTTTTCAATGGATGACACTCTCTTGTCGTCTTGGGCGAACCCAGGGGGTGTAAAGGCTGGGTTGGGCTGATTCGACTATTGGGGCCGGTTGTTTGAGTATCCCAAATTCTGGTTTTGAAAATTTGAATTTTAAAATTGTTGGAAAGGCGGGTTTGGATTGTTGTTTTGAAAAAGTACCTGATTCCAAGCGAAATTGATTCTTCCAACCAGGATTGTACGTTTGTGCGAAAGGGTCGTTCCTGGGAATGTTGGATATATGTATGCCCTAGAGGCCATTATATGATAGTGTATGTACTGATGTGTATATATATATATTCAGAGGACAGTTTTGCTTGACATGATAGTATGCTATATGGTTTCTCTTTATCATATGTTCACTTGATCATGTTTTTACTCATTTGGTACATGTTGATAAAGCCCTAAGGATATTGGCTTGACTACTGGAATTATGATGTGGATCATACTAGTGGGACACCTGTAGTTTATAAGCATATCTTTGAAATGTTTCTAGTCGTAGGTATATCGAGACAGGGCATCGATATTCCAGTGTAGACTAGCGTATACTATTCTTGTTCCATATGATGGGCGATGGATGATCCCATATCCATCTGGTGTGCTGACACCAAAGATTGTATACGGGTGCTCAGTGAGACTTGGTACACTGAACGGACTCACCGAGAACTCCTATATGGTATTATATCATACGTCGGATAGCAGTTCTCAGGTGACACTGGTACAGGTTAGTCTGTAGACCCGAGATCGCCATAGAGTCTTGTGTGTCCTCCCACTGTATCTTGATCTCCACCCTACTACGGCTCTACTGAGGCGTACAAACAGGTGGATTTTGGGTACAGTCCCGAGGCATATGGAGGCAATGAGCGATAGGAGGGGTTTTGTCTCTCCCGGTATTGGGGGTTGATGCTTTGCTGTGCACGATTGGCTATAACAGGAAGTCCCTGGCCAGGGCTACTGAGATATTACTGATAAGTGTTATCAGTAGTTTCTTAATCTGTTGTAGACCATATACCGGCATGACTTATTGAGTTATTAGGATCGACGATTCCATCCCTAGACTCAATATGTAGCATATCTGACGAAGAGACCGGACTGTACGGTAAGTGTTGCCAGTTGGATTGACGATAGTTTTGACAGGTTCACTTGTTCTTCTTCTGATCGCTCAATACCCGGGTAGCCGTTACATTTAGCTGATCGCTTGCGGCTTGTAGGTGTTTGATATGATCATCACCTACTGCCGGCGTATTGACGAGTCTTAGAGTCCCACATAGGAGTTTCCTGGCTCAGGAGAAACGATGTGGTGTACATATGAGATATGTGCAGGAGCTCGATTAAATACGTGTATATGATGCTGTATTTTAATCGGGTGTTTTATATTAGTCAGGTCGTATGAGATATGACCGGTTTATTAAATCAAGTGTTGATTTAATATTGACTTTTATCTCATTTAAATAAACCTTTTTCTTTATGATGGATGCATGCATGTATATGTACATATTGATGTGCATACACACATACATACATGCATTAGTATCATGGTTGATGATATATCAAAGATGGCAATATAAGAAATACATGGAAAGTAAATATATTTATATATATTAGAATAAGAAAAAGAAAATTGATTTTAAATTGTTGTTGACTTTTCTTTACTTGACCCAAATTAAACCATGGTTTCTTTTTCTTTTGTTATTTTCTTCTCATTCTAAAATATCTAGATATTTTATTAACCATGGTTTGAGTTTAGATATTTATGCTTGATATTTATCTCTCTCTCTCTCATTAGTTTTATCATTATCTTTTTCATCCAAAAGAAAATGGTTGCCATCTTCATCTTCCTCTTTTTAGCTCTCTCTTGAGTTTTATAAATTGAGTGAGGTTAAAAGAAAGAAAGGGTTTTTATATGAGAACACAACCATATCATCACACTACACTTCTTTAGCCTCTTGGTGTAGTTTGTTTGCTTCATCTTCTTTGTGATCTATTGGAGCTAGGAGCTTTGAGAAAAGGAACTCCGGGTGGATCATCGTGGATGTGGAGGAGGTTCAACCTAGCTCGTTCAAACCCTAGGAGGTCTACAAAGGTTGTAGTCTCTCCACTTAGTCATAGATTGATTTTAGTATGTGATACTATATGTGTTACCCTATATTTCTAGTTCAATTCTTAGTTAAATTTGCTTAGCACCTCTTAAAATTTAAATTGTGGCATGTGTGATGCTTCCAAACCCTATATGAGGTGATAAGGAAACCCTATAGTGGTATCAGAGCCAAGCTAGAGTTTTAGAGTAACCTAGACGACGTTAAAAATCTCGAACGAACGAAATACAACGCCCAGGGGGGGTGCTCTCTGGACATTTTTCAAAAACGTGGATTTTTTCAAATTAAAAATACTCAAAAAATTATGCTGGGTATTCTATGGGCCCATAAGAAGTACGAAACCTTAACTCCACTATACGACCGCGGAACCGCGGCCAGAATGGTCATTCTGCGGCGGTTCCGCGGCGCCGTTGGTAAAGCTTGGGCTGTGCCTTCTTGCGCTGGCCCGTATGTACTTGTTACAGTTTATGGTAAATTTTAAAGCTGCTCAAGTGTTGAGTTTTCTGAGAAGTCTTTGGGTGTTCAATCGTTCGATCGAATATTTTAACTGCGTCTAGTTTATTAGTATGTAATACAATAATTGGAATCTACAAATTTGTTTGTTGCGTGTAAATCTAGCATTTCAGTCTCGGGAATAATCGGAAATCTTGTTGAATTATCCGACTTGTTTTGAAAAGGTGTTTTCATGGATTAGACCTAAATGCGAGTTTTACATTGTTAGGCATGGAATCTTGGATATGTGATATTCCGGGTTTGTGTTGTCTAAAGGCGGTTACGATTCCAATTGTTGTAGTTTTTCATTTTATTTCTCTGTGACCGTAAGTGTAGTATGTGGTGTATCGCCGGTTTCGTTACTATACATAAACGGCAATCGGGGTACGCATACTTACTTACGTTGATGATATGTGATATTATGTGTTGCTGAGATTTGATATGCAGGATTGTCGTGATTGAATAGCTGGGGGTTTTATGTGAGATGAGAGTTTTCTTTTCATTCATGTAAAATTCAATTGTATGTAATATTCTTTTATTTGGGGCACTTCCGGGTTGAGGATGATGTCACCAGTGTTGTATATTATTTACTTTTCTGTATTAGGATAGACCCAAGAAGGAGGGCATAAGTGACCGGGTTTTAGGGTTCAGTGGGAGGCCATCTCAAGGAGTCGAGACCGGGTCTCCTAAACTTCAGAATTGGCAGGGTCACTTGCCACTAGCGTAGGGGTCTAGGGGTGTGGGCTTGGCTATTCATCGCGACCGTGGAATCCGTATTTTCTATTGATGGCTAAATACAAAATACGGACCTCCTAGATATCCTATATTAAATGTGCTTCTGCTACTTATATTATGTGATGTGATCATTTAATATATATCTGAGACGAATACAATATTATATATATGATATATAATAGACGCTGCTTATGTTTTGCACTCGCACTAGCCCCGTCCCAGTATGCCGTTAGTTAAGTAACCTAACAGTGCATAACGGGACACTGTGACGAATGCGAGTGGTATAAGCGTACGTTATATTTTCGTTTCTTTCTGTGATGGCTTTAGGAATTAAATGATGGGACTACATTAATGAGATTATGTAAAGAAAAATAAACCTAAAACGATGTTGTAGAATCGGATTTGAAACATACTCGGCCTTTTATGAAAAAGTAAGTTTCAAAATGCGGAGCTTAAGCCACTTCTTTTAAACCCATTGGATTCTACAAAGATATCAAGTTCAAAGCGTTAAAAGTTTTCTTAAAAACTATCCGCAGCCCTCCATCATTTTAGAAAGTAGAGTACTTAGTATTCGTGCTGCGTATTTTGACTTTAGTTAAGGCACAGTGTACGGTAGCTAAGTGATGTCTTTCTACACTGCATATGATGCAGATTAGTTAGGACATTCATATGATTATGTTGACTTTAGTTAAGGGTCATGTGAGTGGGTCTAGTTAATCACGAAATGACGGGAAGAACTTGACTAATTACTTATGATATGTTGACCATAGTTAAGGTCATGAGTACTAGGGGTAAAAATAATATCGGGAATTTCAAGGGTTGAAATTTACAATGAGATTGCATACCTTCTATATGATAGTAGTATCCCAATCCCACTGTGAGCAAAAGTTGCACCCGGGAGAATTTTGCACTTTACAATTAGCTAACCCATTAGGTGTCTAGAAAGGTGTCAAACGGGGCTACGCCTCTGGGAAGACGAGGTTTATTTTAATTAGGTCCGTGCGAAAGCACGGGGAACCTCCCTCAAGTACCGGCACCGGCCTGGCTGAACGGTTAGCGAAGTTGTAGAATGTAATTAATCCCGGTTAGTTTTCTTTTTAAAGGTTTTAAAGAAAATTTGATAAAAAACAGTGGGAGACATCGATTAGACAAGATAATAACCAATCTGATCTTTGCAAGAGCTTTCGCTGAGTGTATTCTTTTCTCTCTCTTAATTGGCAGATACCGATGTCAGGACTCAAGCTTCTACTAGATAAAAATAAACTGAATGGGACCAATTATAAAGATTGGCTGAGGAATCTCAACATTGCCTTGACTTATGATAAGGTATCATATGTCCTCACGGCTCCAACCCCCCCATCCCAGGTCCTAAATCTTCAGTTGCGGATAAGGAAATCCGCAAGGCATGGGACACTGACTGTTCCACGGCAAAATGCCTCGCGCTTGCATCGATGGATAACACACATCAGAAGCAGCACGAGAATATGGACGTACAATCCATATTCCTCCATACAAAAGAGTTGTATGGAGAGCAATCTCGCGTATTACGATACGAAGCATCCAGAAAGCTGTTTCAGATGCGAATGGCCCCTGGCACACCAGTAGGAGACCAATTTCTGAAGATGATAGCTCTCATAGAAGAGCTTGAGGACCTTGGGTGGAAAATGGACAATGAGCAATATACGGATATTATTCTGCAGTCTCTCCCCTCCACCTTTGTTCAATTTATAGTTAACTTCAATATGCACAACATGGAGAAGGAACTACCTGAACTCCTTAATATGTTAAGGAGTGCAGAGAGCACGCTGAAGTCAGTAAAGACTCCCGTTTTGGGTGTTGGGCCATCTTCCTCCTCTCGTCCGAAGGCTAAGGCCAAGGGAAAGATGAAGAAGAAACCCACCAAACCTAAGGGTGAAGTCAAAAAGGTTAAGGGGAAAGACAAGTCCAAGGTTGGGGAATCGGGGAAAGGAGAATGTTTCCATTGCAAGAAGACGGGACACTGGAAGCGGAACTGTACTGAATACCTTGAACTCAAGAAGAAGCATGGTGATGCTTCAGTTTCAGGTGTGTTCGTGATTGAAAACTGTTTTTCTATTAACTCTGCTTTCTGGGTATTAGATATCGGTTTGGGTTCTCATATTTGCAATTATGTGCAGGCGTTGAGAAATAACAGAGTTTTGAAGATAGGTGATCATACTCTCGAGGTTGGAAATGGTTCCAATGTAAATGCAGTTTCAGTGGGAGAGTATCACCTAGGGTTGCCGTCGGGTTGTATATTGGTTTTGAACCTATGTTATTTTGTGCCAAGTATGCTTTGTAATATTATATCCGTTTCTTTGTTAGACAATGAAGGATATCATTTTGCTGTGCAACACAATGTTATGAACATTAGACTTAATCAAAAGTTGATTGGTTGTGGTACACTAAATAACGGGATATACGTCGTTAATCAACACACAGTTTTCAACATTCAACACACAAATAAAAGAAAATTTTCAGATATAAATGAATCTTTTCTTTGGCATTGTAGATTTGGTTATATTAATGAAACAAGACTAAACAAGTTTCATAAAGATGGATATTTAATTTCTTGTGAGTATAAATCTTATGCAACTTGCCAGTCATGTATCAAAGGTAAAATGACCAAAACTCCGTTCACAGGACATGGAGAAAGAGCTACTGAGATCCTAGGCCTCATACATAGTGATGTATGTGGGCCAATGTCTACACATGCAAGAGGCGGTTTTTCTTGCTTCATAACTTTTACCGATGATTTCTCAAGATTCGGTCATGTGTTTTTGATAAAGCATAAGTCTGAAGCTTTCGAGAAATTCAAGGAGTACAAACTTGAAGTAGAAAACCAAACAGGAATGAGAATTAAGATACTTCGATCAGATAGAGGTGGAGAGTACTTAAGTACTGAGTTCTTGGACTTCCTAAAAGAGAATGGGATTCTCTCTCAGCTCACTCCCCTTTACACACCACAGCACAACGGTGTGTCAGAGTGACGGAATCGTACCCTATTAGATATGGTACGATCCATGATGAGTGATTCTGAGTTACCCCTCTCCTTTTGGGGGCATGCATTGAAAACTGCAGCTTTTCTGTTAAACAAAGTTCCAACTAAGACCGTGTCTACCACTCTGTATGAGATATGGCATGGGAAGAGACCATCTCTTAAACGAGTTAAGATTTGGGGTTGTCCGGCTTTTGTCAAAAAGCAGAATCCAGACAAACTAGAAACACGATCGGTCAAATGTATATTTGTGGGATATCCAAAACATTAGTTTGGGTATCTTTTCTACCATAAGGAGGAACAAAAGGTGTTTGTTTCTCAGTATGCCACATTTTAGAAAATGAGATTTTTCAAAATGATACTGATGGCAATGTGGTAGATCTAGAAGAGGTTCTTAAAAACACAAGTTACAAATGACGACTTGGCTGAACCTGATGTTATAACAGAATCTAATGAACCTCAGCCACTCTGTAGATCTGGTAGGACTTCTCGCCCACCGGAGAGATACTACGGTTTTCTCATTGATGGTGATAGAGAAGATTGCATCATGGATGATGACGATCCTGCCAGTTTTCATCAAGCTATCACGAGTGGTGACTCTGTGAAATGGCTGGATACCATGAGATCTGAAATGGAGTCCATGTACACCAACAAAGTATGGACTTTGGAGGATGTACCCTCCGGGATAAAACCTGTATGCTGCAAATGGATCTTTAAAAGAAAGATCGGTGTAGATGGACAGGTGGAGACCTATAAGGCAAGGTTAGTAGCGAAAGGTTTTCGTCAAAGACCAGGTTTGGACTATGATGAGACTTACTCTCCGGTAGCCATGGTTAAAACCATTCGGATCCTACTTGCTATTGCTGCTCACTACGACTATGAAATCTGGCAGATGGACGTTAAAACTGCATTTCTAAATGGTGATTTAGATGAATGCGTTTATATGGATAAGCCAGAGGGCTTCATTGACAGTGGGAGCAGCGGAAAAGCATGTAAGTTGCTTAAATCTATTTATGGATTAAAGCAGGCATCACGGAGTTGGAACATCTGTTTTGATGATGTTATCAAAGAGTTTGATTTCATCAAAAGTCCAGATGAATCTTGTGTTTATAAGAAGACTGTAGGGATATCCGTCGCATTCCTCGTATTGTACATGGATGACATACTTCTGATAGGAAATGACATTCCTATGCTACAGTCGGTCAAATCATTCTTATCAAAAAGGTTCTTCATGAAGGACATGGGTGATGCCACATACATATTGGGCATACGGATCTATAGGGATAGATCCAAACGGTTATTGGGATTGTCCCAAACCAAGTACATCAACACCATCCTAAAGAGATTTAGTATGGAAGACTCTAAGCGGGGTACCTTACCCGCTTGCCACGGAGTCACTCTCTCCAAGGACGATTGCCCAAAGTCTGATAAAGAGAGAGCTCGTATGAGCATTATTCCCTATGCTTTGGCCGTAGGATCGATAATGTATGCGATGTTGTGTACAGGCCCTGATGTAGCTTATGCACTTAGTGTAGTAAGCAGGTATCAGTCAAACCCAGGGGAGAATCATTGGACTGCTGTGAAGAACATTCTTAAGTACTTGCGAAGGACTAAAGAATTGTTCTTGGTGTATGGTAACGGGGATCTCCAAATGGAGGCTTTTACCAATTCGAGCTTCCAGAGTGACAAGGATGACAGCAAGTCTATCTCAGGGTTTGCATTTACCCTCAATGGAGGGACGGTAAGTTGGAAGAGTTCCAAACATGATACTGTTGCAGATTCAACAATGGAAGCTGAGTACATTGCTGCAAATGATGCTGCCAAGGAAGCCGTCTGGATATGGAAGTTCATCTCGGAGCTAGGAGTAGTTCCAACCATTATTGATCCAATACCTTTGTATTGTGACAATAATGGGGCTATGGCGTTGGCCAAAGAGCCCAGGTCCCATCAGAAGTCCAGACACATCCTGAGGCGATATCATCTGATCTGGGAGATAGTTGATCGCCACGAGATCGAGATCAAGAGAGTAGATACAAAGGATAACACTACGGATCCATTCACTAAGGCCCTCCCTCAGCCGCAACATAAGCGAATTTTTGAGATGTTGGGTATGAGATACGCCAATAATTGGCCTTAGTGCAAGTAGGAGATTGTTGGATATATGTATGCCCTAGAGGCCATTATATGATAGTGTATGTACTGATGTGTATATATATATATATATATTCAGAGGACGGTTTTGCTCGACATGATAGTATGCTATATGGATTCTCTTTATCATATGTTCACTTGATCATGTTTTTACTCATTTGGTACATGTTGATAAAGCCCTAAGGATATTGGCTTGACTATTGGGATTATGATATGGATCATACTAGTGGGACACCTGTAGTTTATAAGTATATCCTTGAAATGTTCCTGGTCATAGGTACATCGAGACAGGGCATCGATATTCCAGTGTAGACTAGCGTATGCCATTCTTGTTCCATATGATGGGCGATGGATGATCCCATATCCATCTGGTGTGCTGACACCAAAGATTGTATACGGGTGCTCAGTGAGACTGGGTACACTGAACGGACTCACCGAGAACTCCTATATGGTATTATATCATACGTCTGATAGCAGTTCTCAGGTGACACTGGTACAGGTTAGTCTGTAGACCCGAGATCGCCATAGAGTCTTGTGTGTCCTCCCACTGTATCTTGATCTCCACCCTACTACGGCTCTACCGAGTCATACAAACAGGTGGATTTTGGGTACAGTCTCGAGGCATATGGAGACAATGAGCGATAGGAGAGGTTTCGTCTCTCCCGGTATTGGGGGTTGATGCTGTGCTGTGCACGATTGGCTATAACAGGAAGTCCCTGGCCAGGGCTGCTGAGATATTACTGATGAGTGTTATCAGTAGTTTCTTAATCTGTTGTAGACTATATGCCGGCATGACTTATTGAGTTATTGGGGTCGACGATTCCATCCCTAGACTCAATATGCAGCATATCTGATGAAGAGACCGAACTGTACGGTAAGTGTTGCCAGTTGGATTGACGGGAGTTTTGACAGGTTCGTTTGTTCTTCTTCTGATCGCTCAATACCCGGGTAGCCGTTACGTTTACCTGACCGCTTGCGGCTTGTAGGTGTTTGATGTGATCATCACCTACTGCCGGCGTATTGACGAGTCTTAGAGTTCCAGGAGTTTCCTGGGTCAGGAGAAACGACGTGGTGTATATATAAGATATATGCAGGAGCTCGATTAAATGCGTGTATATGATGCCGTATTTTAATCGGGTGTTTTATATTAGTCGGGTCGTATGAGATATGAGCGGTTTATTAAATCAAGTGTTGATTTAATATTGACTTTTATCTCATTTAAATAAACCTTTTTCTTTATGATAGATGTATGCATGTATATGTACATATTGATGTGCATACACACATACATACATGCATTAGTATCATGGTTGATGATACATCAAAGATGGCAATATAAGAAATACATGGAAAGTAAATATATTTATATATATTAGAATGGGAAAAAGAAAATTGATTTTAAATCGTTGTTGACTTTTCTTTACTTGACCCAAATTAAACCATGGTTTCTTTATCTTTTGTTATTTTCTTTTCATTCTAAAATATCTAGATATTTTATTAACCATGGTTTGAGTTTAGATATTTATGCTTGATATTTATCTCTCTCTCACATTAGTTTTATCATTATTGTTCCCCTCCGAAAGACGGTCAAGACTGACGTCTTGCCTGAAATTCGGGGCAGATGCTAATTGGTGCTATCCGTCTACCTCTCCGAAGATGCCAAGTTGATTTATGGCACTATGTATCGAAGGTTTAAACGGATGCGTCCGATGTAGCAGACTTCGTCAGATTCCCCCTCGCTTGAGGGGTTTTTGATTGTGGGGACGCTCTTCCCTGCAGGCGCAAGCCCCTGCAGTTAATTACGCTACCACATTGCGGTAACAACTTTCTCCTTCTCCAGATGATCACTTCGTGTCGTATGTGTTTACTTTGTGTTTGGTTGCCCGTGGATTGTATACGGAGACTGAGTTATGTCGTCGCCCGTAGGGCGCGGACTAGTCCAAATCCGTATTATCTTAGATCTGGGTTTGGGGGTTTAGGTTTAAGGATACGTTAATCTCGTTCGAGACTAAGATCGACTTAAACGTTTGTTAAGGATACGTTAGTCTAGTTTTAGACTAAGATCAACTTAACGGGATCGTTTAGATCCGACAAGAGAGCGATTAGGGGAGCCCTGTTGTTTAGTTTAGTGACATTGCGGTCAATAGGTAGTTTAAGGACATTGCGGTCCAGTGTTAGTTTTAAGACATTGCGGTCAAGGCTAAGGACGTCATAGTCCGAGGGTTTAAGGACCCCACAGTCTGGCGTTAGTTTTAAGACATTACGTTCAAGGTTAAGGACGTCATAGTCCGAGGGTTTAAGGACCCCACAGTCCGGCGTTAGTTTTAAAACATTACGGTCAAGGTTAAGGACCTCATAGTCCGTGAGTTTAAGGACCCCATAGTCCAGCGTTAGTTTTAAGACATTACGGTCAAGGTTAAGGACGTCATAGTCCGTGAGTTTAAGGACCCCACAATCCATATCAATGTGTGGTCATCGGGATCTGTCACCTCTTTGAAAACGTTGAGGAATTACAACGCCAAAAATCAAAGGAGTGAAGAGATGTACCCTTAAACCAAGGTAGATTAAATGATCTTTGGCTCAATTTGGAACCAAGACCAATTAATTATATTATGAGCCCATTGGCCCAGTTAAGTTTGAATTGAGGACTTATGGCCTTCTTGGGCTAAGCCCAATCATGTTTAATATTGACCCTCTGTTGGTCTATTGAAGGAGAGGCTTTGCCTCTGGAAACTTAGCCAATTGGGCTGAAGCTAGTGTTATACACTAGAGACCAACAGTGTTGAACACTAGGAATAAGATTAACAAGTTAGTGTTAAACACTAAAAAATAACCAATGTTGAACACTAGCAATAGGGCTATCAAATTAGTGTTAAACACTAAGGCACATCAGTGTTAAACATTGCAAACGGAGATTTCAAATTAGTGTTAAACACTAAGCAAATCAGTGTTAAACACTGCAAATAGAGTTTTCCAATTAGTGTTAAACACCAAGCAAATCAGTGTTAAACACTGCAAATAGAGTTTTCCAATTAGTGTTAAACACTAAGAAAATCAGTGTTAAACATTGGGGACAAAATCTCCAGATTAGTGTTAAAAAACTAAGGACAGAGGGGTCACGTGTGGACACGTGAGGGCGCCCTGATTCTTCTTATTTTATTCAGTCAAAAGTATTGAATACTTTTAAGTATCACTTGCTGTCACGTGATGGGAATTTAGGTGTTTGTCCATTAAAGCTTCAACCAAGGGGTCACGTGGTAGCACGTGAGAGCGCCCTAGAGCTCTTTTCCGTTTCTTCTGCCTTTTCTCTGTGTGCTTTAGGGGTCACGTGGGGCACGTGAGGCGTTGCCTCAAAGTTCTTTTCTATGGATCTCTGCAGGGGTCACGTGGTAACAAGTGACTCCGACTCAAGTTCTTTTCTATGGATCTTTGCAGGGGTCACGTGGTAGTACGTGACTCTGACTCTTTGCATGTTTTAAAGATCTGTTCATCTTTTAAGAATTAAATTCTTCACAGGGTCAAACCCTAGCAATAAACTTTAAAGGAATCACATTCCTGTTTTCTTCTGAAGAATTATATTCTTGAATAGGGTTAAACCCTAATTTCTTTTCTGTAAAGAATTAAATTCTGGTATAGGGTGAAACCCTAATTCTTTTTTTAAGGGAATTAAATTCCTGTGAGTTTGAGAGAATTTAGTTCTCAATTAGGGTTCAACCTTGGTTCTGTCCATTTTGAAGGAATTAAATTCCTATAACATAGGGTTAAACCCTAATTTTATCTCAAAGGAATTAAATTCCTATAATTCTGTGAGAATTAAATTCTCAAAACTCAGTTCCTC